>OV884004.1:70954027-72154027 GCA_930367185.1 Myathropa florea
AGAAAACCCGACAAGAAATTCTTTTCCAATAAAGTAATTTATGATGCAACACTTATAACCCCTTTAATGATTTACCAAGTCCAACAACTAAAAAAGTTGGAACGAATACATACGCACCCAAATCCACATGTTAGATCTTTAATTGATTCTCGTAACATGAGTTTAAATGATTCTTATTACTTGTCGCCGTTTAATCTATTAAACGATCAATCTGTACCGCTAATAAGACCACATACAGACGGAGCTTTGTCCGTGCCTTTCTATGAAAAAGTCTCCGCAACAAATCTCAGAGGATAAAAAGTTTAAAACACAATCATGACATAAACTTTCGTCTAAGATGCATGTAGTTTTGGTTTCCTTTTGCACAGTATAAGATTATTATACTAAGCTTTAAGGATATTTAAAACTCATGCTACAAATGTACGTAGGACTATTTTTCTCCTACTCTTAATTTAGGTCCCCCTAATCATAGGGTTATGTTTTAGTTTTAATTTAGTTCTTAAGATCTAGTCATAAGTTAAGATGCCTCATAGAGCAAAGTTGATATTGTACACCGGGAGCAAGTGGACAACAAAACAAATTGAAATGAATTTATAAAATTTTAGATATCACTGAGTTAAATGTTACCTGCATTTAATATATTTACATTCTGTTCAAGTCAGACATATCATGAAGTCGACCAAAATGTTAAGTTAAGTATCTGATACATATATTGCCTCAATAAAAACAAACTGAACTCGTCAATGTTTCAAAATCAATGACAACTTCACCTATACGGGAGGAACCTCTAAATGACCGCACTTTTTAAATTTGGGTGCATGGACAATGATATCCAGGCCTGAAGTACCTAATTCCAAAATTTCATGCCGATATCTTTATAAATGTTGGAGATAAACAAGTGTGACATGTATGACGGACGGACGGACGACACACCGAAATTATAAAGGATCCGTTTTTGTATACGGAGACTTAAAAAAACACGAAAACCGTAAAAAAAATCCAGTCAATTTAGAGAAAATCCATTTTAATATGACTGTTTTTATATGAATTTCTCTGTACTTAATAAAAAACTTAATAAAAACAAAAAGCTGATCTGACAGATGTTCTACGATTCATTAAAAAAATTTTACCTAGGTGCCATACATTTTGTATAGAATATTGCCGTATTTTCATGAGAATTCTACTACTGGCCTATGAAGGAAATTGTGAATTTCCTTGAATACGTATTTGTGTCAAGCCAAGAGCCATCAGTATTAGCGTCAACGATGATCGTGAATAACTTGTTCACGTGTACATATGAATATAGAGGCGAAGCGTGCCTAGATTCACTGCGATACTTCACACGTTTTGGTTAGACAGTCTGACTGTAAATTATTTACACAGACTCGTTGTCGTTGCTTCGACCAGAACATTACAATATTCAGTTTTCACTTCCAGGTAGTCAAGGATTTCGTCCACTTCGGCTCCGTGGTAAAAATGCAATCAACATCAGTACAGAGATTAAAGGCAGAAAAACTCTTGCCAACTACTTTTTTTGGCTCAAAAGGCAACTGGGTAATAGAGCCTTCTCTTGAAAGACCAAGCAAGACATAGATCATCCCAGTTTGGCTTTACAAGCTCTTGGCTTTTTCGAAAAAAAAGTTTTGTATGTGATCTTTGGTCCCATCGCGATCATGCGACTTGAAAACACTCGACTATATTCTCTGCGGTTACACAAAGTCCTTAGCCTACGCTTTGGACGAGCTTGAGGCCGACATTACAAGTGCTATTGCCGGAATAACACCGCTTGAAGATTGAAGCCAGCGAAGCCGAGCCGGCATAATAATAGCATAAACGTAGTTTCAAAATAAAGCCGGAATCAATTTTACATCTCACATCTAGGGATGCAAATGATACATCGATATTTTGCAAACATGTTTCGTTCATAAGCATCGATGTTAACATCGATGTTTTGATAACCGATACATCATCGATACATCGACTGCAAAACTGTCAAAACATCGGCATCGTTCATTTATTTCGTTAAACATTGACAAGATGTAATAATTATGGGGTGTAAAGATGCGCTATACAATGTAACTAACTTTGTTATGTCTTAGCCTCTCCTAGTCTAACATCCTACTTTGAACCTCCAAGTGGTATACCCTGGGCGTCGAGTAACCCTCAAGGAGACTGGGTATCCAACTCCTATGGAACTGTGTGTGGGAGAGGGTTCATGTTTCGACATGTATTGGCTGGAAGCGTTAGCATCTGTGTCAACAGAAAGACTAGCGCATGCTCACCAAGAGAGTGCGGCTGGAAGCGGGTCTCGGTTTTGGAGTAAGCGACTTGATATATAAACGTGCATGAAGGGCTCGCTCGGGAACCCTAATCCTGAACCGTAGGATCCTCCAACGTCACTTTGGGTTTTTCATTGGCCCGACAAGCCACAAAGTAAAAATCCAATCATCAACGAAACGGAAGAGAATGTTTTTGGGTTGAAACAGGCAAGACTAGTATATTTTATTGTTTAGGTACAGTGCGTCGAGAATATAGCCAACAATTTGTGTGATGGAGAAGATAAATAAAACATCGGAAAACCATCGATGTATAGTTGTTAATACCGACGTTTTTTAACATCGATTTTTGTCATGGAACCATCAATGTTTTCAAACATTACGTCACATCAGAACGCTGCATGTCATTCCAATTCAACTCAAAAACAGTTTTAACTAGAAATCTATAATTTTTCATTTAATCATAGCTGCTAATTGAAATTAAGGAGTATTCTTAGAGTTTGCCGTTTTTGAACGGGATTTAAATTCCAGTTTAAGGAAAAAAAATGAGCAAATGTCTGAGTATCAAATTCCAAAATGAGTTGAACGTTGGTTGCTAATTCATAAAGTAGTTCCCCATTCACACATTCACACCGAACTGCGTCTCAACATGTGGCAATCCACGGAGTGCACCACATCTAACGCTATTTCGTGGGAAAAATTAAAATGCCCAAGGCCGGGTACCCCGCAACCAGAAGTGTCAATCGGTCCTAATTGAGATGGATTGCGGTGGTGACCTTAGCAGCAGAAATATCAGGAAGCACGATTTGAATGCAGCTCTGGAGCAATGAACACCACTGATTGATGATCTTAGTTCCTCATTAATTAATACCTGGACTGCAAAATCGGGTATTACGCTTCAGTGGGTTAATCTATTCAAAATCCACGCGTTCGTGCGGCTGCTATTGGCTTACCTCATAATTGACCAGCTTCTGCAAACCAAATCAAGGTGCTGCCTACAAACCAAGGAATTGCCTACACAATGGTAAGATGCCAAGGTCGTGCTTCGTAGGGTAATTACTGATTTTGGAATCGTGCTTTGGTTGTCCAGAAGTATGCTCTTCACTACCGGGCTGTCTGACTTTGAGAAGAAAAATTGTACAACTCCACCCGCTTTGAGGTATGATTAGCAAATTATCACAAAACCTGAAACTGAACAATGGTTTGATTTGGGGGATTATGATTAGGTTTGCTGATCATACTCCCCTCGAAATGAATACATGATTTATGGGAGTGGCTTTAGTTTTGGAAGGAGAGTGTGATGGTTAAAGATCAGTTCTACTCGGAGGCCATAGGGCCCATTGTGTTAACCTATCCTGTCACTTGGTGACTGAAACCACCCCGTGCTCTTTATGAATTTTAGAAGATCCGATATACCTACATTCGCTAAGTCCGCAGTCTCTGTGTACAACCTTTGGCCCAGCGAATCTCGGCGCCGATTCTGGAGAGCTGGGCAGTGGCAAAGCAGATGTTGGTGCGTCTCGGTCTGTTTTTCATCGTCGCAGCTGCGGCAGAGATCTCTGGATTTCGCATTCCATTTCCGGAGCATTGTTCCGAAGGGGCAGTGTCCTGAGATCACTGTGTGCTCCGACGAGCACACGCATCGAGTTTCGGTCCAACGCCAGAAGCTTTTTTGTTTTTCCGTTGTTGAGAGTGACTTGCAAATGTATTGGAAGAAGGCTTGGAAATGGTCATTTGGCGACTGTTCATTCAGAATCCGTCTTTGAACGGTCGAATGATCGCTTTAAAATCTTTCGCTCTTAAAATTGCCGAACATAGTCTTCAAATTTCGACAATAAATGTGTGGCTTCTTCAAGAGACATGCGTCATCGTTTCGTGGCAATATGACTGCTCTCATGCTTAACTGGTACTTCTTCCTTAATTCTTCTTTGTCCGGCAGTTCGAGGTGCAGCTGAGCCTAACTACTCATTTTTGCCGTTTTCGTTATAAAAACAGCAAAACGCCTGGTTAAACACTTGTTTTGCATAATCTTCTCAAATCTCCCTGCCCAAAACATGTTTTTACATTGAATGTTTCGGTGAGTTCGTTACTGACTTTTATGGAGCAGCGAGAATTTTTCATCGTCATCTTGTACAACTTGACGAATTTGGTAGTTATGTCAGGAGTTGTGCAAGGTGGCGCAATCTCACTCTTATAAAAAGCGTATCAAAATTCACGCAGGATTTGAATTTTAAAATGGTCTATTACCATTACCGTTAAAGTTGACAGCTCAGTGTTATTAAAATTGGAGCGCTACACGAAACATCATTGTTCTTTCAAGGGCAACAAGTGGATGCTGATTTAAAACAAACAAAAAATCGTTTTTTTTATCTTTAAAATTATTAATTAGTCGTCAAAATTGTCGAATTCGGGATTTTAAATATCCAGATGTGATTGTGGAATGTTTCTAAGTGAGGCCAGAGCCGGACATGTGCAGAGAAGGTGTAGTACAATTTCCACTTCATCCTTGTCCAGACAGCTTCTCCAAAGGTCATCAGACAGAACTCCGAGTCTTCTTGCATGCTCACCTCAGTGTCCTATATTGACATCTGAGATCATTCAGAGGTGTGCCAGGTTGTGTCTTTCACCCATCTATTGTTGGTCGGAATTGTAACATCTCGTAACAACAGCTTACATGTAACAAGTGGCATGCTCACATTGTAAACGTCATCTAATAAGGGTAATGTGGTGCATGTTTGGCAAGTTCGTCCGCTTTGTAATTGCCTGGGATGTCTCTATAGTCTGGTACCCAGCACAAGAATATAATGCCCAGCTGGCTATCTGTGAAAATGGAGATATAGCGAACGAGTATTGCATTCCACTTAAACCAGGATAGTGCTTCGCGAATTGCTATTACCTCTGCCCAAAATACGTTACAATGAAGCCAGAGAAATTTACTGATGTTCAGTTTACTGCAGTAGGTAGCACTGTCCATTTCATGCACCGTATTTGATCTATCCCTATGAATGTGTACAGAGTCTACGAAGGAAATGAAATTCTTTTCCTAAAACTCTCTGACCGAGATTAGGGTTCCAAAAAATTTGTCCGGAAAGTATTGTAGAGCAGATGGTTGCATATCTTGGCATAACAGGTGCCATACGCACCTGCCCCACAACAGCTCTAGAAGCTATCGTTGAGGAAGATGCCTGCAAATTATGCCATTAAACTGCAGCTACAATATAAGTTCAAACCGGGCGACCTAGTGATAGGATTTCGTGTAAAATTGCTTATTTGGCTTTGATGATGAGTCCTTGAGGTAATTAGAGTAAAACGCCGTATAGTCACTTGTCTTTACATCCTGCAATATTTTCGTTTTAATAGAATCTGCACTGATTCTGACGCCGGAACTTTCTATTGGCATTATCATTAGCTTATAAACTTCAGGCAATCCAGCAAGCAGCAAAGTCCCGAGCCACTCGTCATCAACTATAAAACCAATATTGCTAAGTTTATGTGCTGTGGCGAAGATTTTGTTGACTTCTTCTTCCACATTGCTACAGTTATCAAGATTTGTATTTATAAGTTCTCATAAAAGACCTACCTTCATGTTTAACCCAGAATCATCAAAAGCCCTTTCCAGATTTTGCCAAACTTCTTTCGCTGACTTTGCTTCCTGTATATGAACGTAGATTACTGGATCCAATAGAAGAATAATTTTTGTTTTCGCTCTTGTATCTTTTTTCTTGTCCAGATTTTCACCTTCGGCTACGGCCACGCAATCCCAAAGTTCTTCGTGTTCCAAGTACGTTTTCACCGCAAATTTCCATGTACATACATACATACATATGTATTATAATTTCCCCGGCCGGTCAATTTTTCAATCGGTAAATTTTTCAACCCTATTGTTTATGGTTGCCATGGTTCCGTGCGTTCTGAACGTTAGTTAATCTTTTTCTTTTTTTCCTTTTTTTAATCCGTTTGCTTCTATGATATTTCTCAATATTAAGTAAATAGGAGAATTAATTAGGAACTCCTGGGCCCATAACCTGTTAAAATGATAACCCACAACGAAGAAACTTTAAGGAAAAAGAAACACGTGCTGACTCTGATGAAAAGTTTTTAATAATAAGAAAATACATAAGTAACGTTTCTAAGGGAAAGACAGAGAAACAATTGCAACGTAGTAGCCAGATTAAAATTAGCAGGGTAATACAGTCAAGGATGTGTCACCTTAGGTTACATAACTTAATCCCTAATAAAGGCACGTTTTGTACAAGGCCGGACATTATGGTCAGGCAGCATTGTTTCGGTAGTTTATTTGATGTTAAATTATTGGACCAAGAAGACTGGTCCAATGGTGTTCATACACCAGATCCCAAAAGTCTAGTATGGTACACAGACGGATAGAAAATGAGTCCTGGAGTTGGAGCTGGAGTCTTTGGACACAACACTAGGGTCTCTGTACCTATGGGGTCGAGTCCTACTGTTTTTCAAGCTGAAACTCACGCTATTGAAATCTGCGCTAAACACAACAAAAGCGCTAAAATACAAATCTTTTTAGATAGCCAAGCAGCGCTTAAGGCCTTATCGTCCTACCAAATGGACCTCAAACCATCAAATGTTGACACGATGCACTGCAATCCCTCGCCAAGCACAACAAAGTGAAACTTGGCTGGGTCCCTGGACACAAGCGGATTGCAGGAAACGAATCTGCGCATGAACTCCCTAGGGCTGGTTCGGAAACTGCGTTCATAGATCCTGAACCGTACTGTAGCGTCGATTGAACAACAGCTGCAGCGCTGATTAACGAATGGGAAAATAAACTTCGCCTAGACCATTGTACTAATGGGTCGGCTCTTAGGCAATCCAAACGATTAATCAGACCCTATTCCTGCAAGGATATCCTTAGCCTTGATAAGGAAAGCTTTAAGCAAGCTAACGAGCTTTCTTACTGACCACTGCGGCCTGAATTACCACCTTAACTAAATGAGTCGTTGCCAGAACAAGGAATGTAGGTTATGCATCGAAGAGGACAAAACATCCGAGCACATTTTATGTGAATGTCCATCAGTACACTGGTTAAGGAAACGTATTTTACTTTGAGAAATACTCACTTCAGTGGAAATAAAAAAACTCCACTACAAAAGATATACTATCTTTCATAAGGGAAGCAGAACATCTTTTGGATTAACTCCAACCCGTCGATACAATAGATCTCTCTAGGTCGCAATTTCGCTGCCTCTACGGCAGGGTTATACAAGAATGTCAAACACAAGATATTGCGTACATCCTCTTCAAAGTTCTATACGAACGACAGATCATTTAGTAGTTCCTCACCAGATTCGCTTCCGCTAACGACTAACTTCAACAGTCTCGTGATTTCCCCCAGCAAGTCAACTAATCACACTGGATACGAAATGAGTTTTGTAGATCTCTAATTTCGTATGTATCCGAAATCTTTACCATAAACTGACACCAAACAGCGATCATAAAATCAACGAATTTACATCTCGTTGGCGTTTGCGTTTGCTATCAGGGATTTCTCATTTCACGTAACCTAATCTCGAGCGAATTCGAGCAAGTATCTGAGATATTACCAGTGACGTAAGTTAGATCTCATAGTTGATGACTGATAGTGGAAAAAAGCCTGTATCCATTAATTTTTTCAGAACTATTCATTTATGCGTGAGCTTGGTGTCCAATATGCTAATTCGGCTTAGGTTTGTGATATGTTTGCAAAAATGATAGAAAATAGAACTCAAGGCCATTCGGTGGTGCTTTGACTCTGCACAGCGGTGGCATGATCCGTGACAATGTGCGGTGTCATGGAAAGAATAGTGGAGGCTAAGTCACGCTTTGACAATCTGATGGCATCTAAATTTTGGTCATTCAAATGAAACTGACGAACTTTTACAAGCAGATATTTCAACTATAGGGTGTCCCCAAATCATTTCGATGGAAAACGAGGGTTGTTAATTAAGAATTGTAAATTTTGTATTGATGCATAAAGTATAGGGTTATGCATGAATAATTTTGTATGCGGCTTTAAAATTGATGAAAAGGTGGTGCATATCGATTTGAAACTCACTGCTATTAAAGCCTCTAGTGCTAGACTAAATATAACATAGGAAAAAGGTTCATATCATCGGTCAGCCATTATGTTAGGTGTGGCCAGTTTTGACTATTAGAAGACAGACTGAAACAAGAAGGTGAATATGAAATATACGAAATATAGTCCCAAAAGGAAAGGTCTAATGAAGTCCCCATTTCGTCACAGGTCTGGAAAATTTACCACATAATTTTTTTTCTTTCGTCCCGTTGAAAATGAACGTCGTTCTAGTCCCCTTCCTTTTACTTATAGCGCTACAGTACGGCTGGACCTGGGCCTCAACCAACAAGCGTCGTCCAGCTAGCACGAGAAAACTTGTTGTTTCCAGTGTAGCACAGAAAATTTGTTGAAGTTCATCTGCACTCGTAGACGTCCTCTGTCGGTGTGTCCCACAGTCTCAAAGTCAAAGATCCTTCGGGCCGGAGCTTAGTTGCTTATAAACTCTCCATGGTATAGCCACTTTAGGCATTGCATCCGTAGACAGCTCTCCGCACTCATGTTGCTGTACGGCCCGTATAGTTCGTAACTAAATCTTACCCTCAACGCAGGGTCAGACTCAAGTAGCTGGGGCCAAAAATCGAAACGTCCAAGTTTCATTCGATTTGAAATTATCAATGTCTTTGCGTTGTAAAGCAGAACGAGGACGATCAGGTCTTGTACAAAGTCAACTTCGTCCTTAGTCATTTGCAATGCAATGCAATGCAAACCCAAAAAAAAGCAATTCCGAAAAGTTATTCTGCGTTCTACATGATGTTGTAAGTATGTACCTTCGCTCAAATCCATAGCATCAATTCCATGCAAAAACAAATCAGACAACACTGTTCACTAATATAATCCATTCAGTCAATGCTCATCATTATTCTCAAAAAATACGGCTCGTTTGCCAAAAAACCGCATCAAACTGTCGTTCGTTGTGGATAAAGATGTGGTTCCACTATTTTTCTTTTGTTTTCAGAGACCCAAATGTGATACTTTTGTCACTCGACCGATTTAAACAAAGACAAACGATTTTCAAAAATACACTTCTTTATTACTACCTCTCACAAGGGCTGGTTGATCACAAGTCATTTGAAAAGGGTACCTAACACCGCAATGTGTCCGTTTTCTTAAAAGAGAGATATGAGGAAAGATAAATGCTATTGGATGGAGGGATGGGATGGGATGGGATGGATAGGGTGGGATGTTTTGAAACGGAAATGGTGATGACACTTTTATTAGCTTTGGTACAGAGATAAACGAAAATAAGAATGATCGCTAAGCATAATTTTGTGCAAAAATACATGTCCTGTTCATTCATACCCAATTAGTGAACGACATTGTACGTTGCTTTCAATTCTTGTCTTAGCCGGGTCTAATGAGCATGAATGCGAAGTTTTTTATCCAAGGTAGGTAGGTGTCCTTGGGACTGCTGTCGCGACTCACATAGACCAACAGTTGGATCTACAGTGCCCTATATATGGGGTACACCGTATACCCTATAAAATCTAAATTTTTCACCGCTGTTTAGAACCCCCGGATTGTTGTATATATCGCAGGAGGTACTTCAGCTCTATCTTGTTCAGATATTTCAGCTCGTCAAAGAAGTTTTTACCTAGTGGTAGTAGTCTCCTTCCCCGCAGAGTTGTACAGTCGTAGAGCAGGTGGCGGACGGGTTATATTTTTTCCTGGGCCCTGCAACAATCAGGCAATGGCCGGTGAGTACTCCCACCACCATCTGAATATCCCTGCGACTGATGCTAATCATGGATAATTATTTACGATGCAGTGAAGGAAAGGCCATATGAACTAACGCCATAATGGCTTTAATTCACTTTCAAATGCGAATTAGGTGCCGTGAACGAAGGCCATATGAACTAACGCCATAATGGCGTTAATTCGCATTTGAAAGTGAATTAACGCCATAATCCACTTATGGCTTTAATTCACTTTCAAATTTGAACTAAAGCCATATGGCGTTAGTTCGTTTTAGAAAGTGGCCTTAGTTCACATTTGAAATTGAATTAAAGTCACTCGCATCAATCTCAATAATTTACATTATTTACATGGTCTTGTAGGAAAAAAGTTTACGGCGTATAAACAGTAATGTTGGAATGGGGGGGCATGCTGCCCCCCTGCAACCCCCCTGCTGGACCACATGTAGGATTTGAAGTAGGCGCGAGACTGAGTGTATCCATGATTTGCATGAGTTTAAAGAAAGTAAATACAATCAAACTCGCACTTACTCCAAATTGCATATGTGGCCAAGCAGGGGGGTTGCAGGGGGGCAGCATGGCCCCCCATACATACCTCATATGTATGTATGCATGTAAGGGGCAAGGGAGGTAGGTTGGTTGGAAACTAAACGTGGTTCGATCATGGTGGGACATTGGACATATAACGCGCTTTAGAGCTCAAATACATTGTATGGCATTAGTTCAAATTCGAAAGTGAACTAACACCATATGGCGTTAGTTCAATTTAATGTATGGCTTTAGTTCAAATTTGAAAGTGAATTAAAGCCATAAGTGGATTATGGCGTTAATTCACTTTCAAATGCGAATTAACGCCATTATGGCGTTAGTTCATATGGCCTTCGTTCACGGCACCCGAATTAACGCCATTATGGCGTCAGCTCCCGTCGTTATCCAATGTCCAGGTTCAGCCATCGCTCATTTGCTCTCGTCTTAATTTTTTTTTTCAGGAAGCTTACCGGCATGGTGACTTATCTATTATTATTATGGTTAAGGGTATATTGCACCGCGACCTTTAAGATATATTGTGCCCCCTTTCAATACCTTAGCACAATTACGAGTTCCCCTCAAATACAGTTCTTTTCAGAGTTGTATTGAGGGTAATGGACTCCTGTTGCGCATAGGTGAAGAAATCTGTTCTAGATTATTCTCTCTAAGCCAGTTTCCTTCAGGAATCTGAGAATGAGAGGTGGTTCTAGTGATTGCATTTCTTCTTCTGATAGTAGGTACTTGCCCAGACCTCTTTTTCTTTTGTGGGATAATGCCTCACAAAATCCCAGTATATGTTCTGGAATTTCATTAAATTCTCCACAAAATTTGCAGAGATCTTCTTCTGATACCCCTAGTTTCCTTAGATGCTCCCTGAGTCTACTGTGCCCCGTTAGGAAGCCTGTTAGGATACGGAGGTTATTCTTGTTCATTTTGATGCATGCCTCGAATCTCTTCCGGTTATATTGCCCTAGGAGTTTCTTGGCCTGCTTCATTCCACGAGCGTTATTATTATATTTATAGAAAATCCCTACCCCTGTACTTGTGTCTGTTTTGGAGCCGTCAGTGTATAGTAAGATTTCATTTCCGACTTCTGCTGACAGCTCTTCCCAACCTTTCCTTTTTGGGATCCGGGTAGAGAACTTCCTTGTGGTATTCAGGTTTGATGACAGGTAATCCGACGTTTTCTATCTGTGTGCTGCTGCCCATTTTGAGAGAATGGACGAGTGACCATCTTTCCACATCCTTTCTTCTCTGAGCCTCAATGCGATTATTGCCGCTGTGCTGATAGAAATCAAATGGGATAAAAAAAAAAAACAGTAGTACCTCAAGCGCTGTAGTCAGAGTTGTTCTTAGAGCACCCGTGACTTCTAAGCAGGCCGATCCCTGGACCCTCGTCAGACTAGAAATAAGGTATTTCTTTTTTAGTGCATTCCACCAGACTGTTGATCCGTAAGTTAAGATGGGACTTACTACCGCTGTGTATAGGCAGTATACCACACGTGGTTTTAGACCTCAGGTGTTTCCGAAGGCTCGCTTACATGTGTAGAAAGCTATACACGCCATTTTGATGCGCTCCTCAATGTTTTCTTTCCACGTTATTTTGGAATCCAGTGTAATACCTAGAGACTTTGCTGTCATGGACAGCTTGAGTTCAACTCCGTTAACATTCGGACATGTGAACTCCAGAATCCTCCTATTTTTCGTAAAGAGCACCAGTTCTGTTTTCTCCGGATTCAGTCGCAAGCCTCGAGTGACAGTCCAGTTATAGGCCAACCTCAGTCCTCGATTGAGGCGCTCGCTTAGCGTTGATAGGAATTTCCAAAATGAGGTGCAAAGTGGTTGTGGAAAGCTCAAAAGATTCCTATAATCATCTCGAAGTGGTTAAACCTGGGTTGTGTTCACAGTAGTTATGCGGGAAAGAGCTTGATGATGACCAGTAGGAGTACGAACTGAATTTTTGAGTGACTTATTTTAAAGAGCTGTGCGGATGTGAATTGATTTTCTTTTCGGGCTGATATTTAATTCCTTCTAAAGAAAACTCAGGTATGATGATGAGAAGACAAAATGGCAACTCTACGTTCTGTATGATGTCATGAACCGCCCAAGAGTATTTTTAGCTCACAGCATTCTTCCTTGAGTACACCTAATAAGTTTGGTACGATGCTATAGCCGAAGAAGTTATCGGCCCATATTTCTTCGAGAATGAGAATGAAACGCCAAAAACGATTTCTGAGTCTTCTTACAGACTGATCGACAACTTTTTGCGGTCAATGGCGGAGCAGCATCCCGACGATTACACTGGCTCAGCCAAATCGAGCGATTGGACAATAACGCTCCAGCAAAGAGCGTCTTCGACGCACAGCCCACAGGGTCGAGAAGAAAAGGAAGGCCGAACCTCCGTTCGACTTCCGACCGACCTAGCTATCGCGGATGTCAGAGCACTTGGTCTATATAACTGGAAGTAGCGTGCCCGGGACCGCATGGCATGAAAGGCTGTCGTGTCTCAGGCAGAGACCCTTCACGGGTCGGGAGCCTGCTAAGGAAGTAAATATTTTCAAAACCGAATAGCTGCAGTAAGTCTGTTACAACTGAAACTTCCGTCTGATCAAAAATCAACGCCTAAGTCGGACTGGGATCCACCTCGGACTGTGGCGCCCTAAGAAGAAGAAGAAATCGGACAGTTTATTGGGGTGAAAATAACAACGCCTTTTTGACTTGCAGGTGGTTTTTCAATTCCTGGTTATAAGCGGTTGCTTCAGGTAATGAAGTTGAAATTGAACTCTTTTTTTGCAAACCAAAGAAGCATTTAGGTTGCTACCTGCAGTACAATGGACCAGTTTTGAGTCTCCGAAAAAAAAGAAGCATTGAACAGTTCGAACTGCAAAAGAATTGTAGTACTCCTTCTGTCACAACTAAGACTAAACCCGCGTCAAACGAATGGATGAACGTCAACATATTTTGAATATTCACGAACCGATATACCACACAACAGCCACGATAGAAGGTCTTCCTCGCAGGTACCAGTTGCCAAATGTCCAATTCCTGCTCATCTGTGGATACCTGCGTTGCCTTGAACCAAACCTCTGCATACGGGCCCACTAAATATAATAAATTGACTTTTTGACGATTCCGCGACACCCGTGGTAATCGAATTCACATTGTCCCACCCCCGCCGAACAACTTGAAGACCCATTCAAAGAAACTCAGCGGTATTGGCGGATAGTCTATGTTTAGCCAAAATTAACCCATCTAATGCCGCAGTCTGCAGAGATGTCTTAACTCACCGCTGATCTGTGAATGACCACGCTCAAGATCAACAATGTGCAGGAAATCAATTAATCATCGCGGACCGAGCCTCCATCAGCGACTCGTGGCGATCAGACAGGCGGTGGCCCGTAATGATGGGCCCTGCTCGGAACCAGTTCGACAGACGCAATCCAATCGCAACTAATGATAAAACATTTGCGGTTACAATTCGAATAATCTGTTTGATCTGCGGGCCATCCACGTTGGGCAATTCGGACTTGGATCGTTTCGATACGGTTCGGCTTTAGTTTGGGGCGTCTGCTTTCATCTCGTTCGCTCGACGAGGTGTCGGTTTTTTTGGGCGCATCTCGTTGAATGATTTCTTTTCCTCCACATTCACTGCTTTTCTTTTGAATTTATGCTAAACCGAACGTTTTGAAATATTGCATTGCAAGACGATTCGCTCGCGCCCGTGTATAAAAGCTCCGATGGCGGAAATTTGGACATCAGTTCCCTATTTGCAGTTGCAGTGTTAATAGCGCAGATATCCGCAGTCTTTCGATATGTTCAAGTTTGTAAGTTGCCCGGCGCGGCCATTGAGTGTGTTTCTGTTTAATCCTGCTCTGGATATTCTTGCAGATGGTCGCCGTTGTGCTGTTGGGAGTCGCCGTCGCCCTGCCCCAGCACCATGGGTTCGATGGACCCCAGGTCACCCGGCTGGCGAGCCAGATCAATGAGGACGGCTCCTATGGATACGAGTACGAGCTGAACAATGGTGTGGCAGTGCACGAGTCTGGAGTTGGAGGACAGTACGCCAGTGGTGGCTTCCGCCACATCTCACCCGAGGGCGAGGAAGTGCAATTGACATACACCGCCGATGAGCATGGATTCCATCCAGTGGGCAGCCACTTGCCCACTCCACCACCAATCCCACAGGAAATCCTCAAGGCCCTTGAGTACATTCAGGCCCACCCAACAGCCGAGGAGCAAGTCGACAGGCAACGCAGGTTGCAGTTGCACCAATAAGTCTAGTTCTTTTTTTCTAATTTCACATCTTTATTCTACCGGGCTAGTCAAGCTCTCTACTCTTTCTGTACTTTCAACTTTATTAATATAGACTGAACAAATTTTTGAAAAAACAAGCGTTTTGATTTGTGCTTTGATGTGATAGTTTCAGATATCATTTGCAGATGTTGAAGGACTTAAATTAGACGCCAACGACGAAGAGCAAGTCTCTTTAGGGAAAAGGTTTAGGTGCAGCCTCATGGGATATGAGAGTGACTCACATAATCGGATCAACAAACCTCTTTGTCTCTAGAAGATGATTGCAGAACTTCAAATAACATTCTTGGAACCGCTTCTAGCCTGAACTGTTTACAGCAGAGAGCAAAGAGCCGTGAGTCTCCCAAGTTCTTCTCGAAAGTAAATCATCAATCATCATCCATTTGTGTTGCGAGTCCTTTGGTTATTCGTTCGCAAACTTTTACTCTCACCTCCCCGTGGTGAAACTTGGGAGCTGAAGTACCTCTGACAGAATCTGTACGAGTTCTCATCTCTCTTTAAGGGTGACGGCGAAGGAGCTAATCAGATGATTGGCCAACGGCGGCATTCAGAGGTCCAGTCAGAAGGAGCTACCTGGTTCACAATCCTTTTAAACCTAGTTCAATATAGTTGTGGAGTGAAGGTCTAAAAGGATTCTTCCAAGGTTAGGTCGGAAACCTGGAAGAGGCAGAGGAAGCCTTTTTCTTTGGGTCAACGGTCGACTTCGAGATAGTGAAGGACTTCATCAACCTCGGCTCCCTGGGTAAACAGTACAAACAACATCAGTACCGAAATAAAACACAGAATAACTTTTGCCTACTTTGGCTAAAAAGGCAATTGAGAAACAGAGCCCTCTCTCGAAAGACCAAGCTGATTTTGTTGACATTCGCATTGATTATCCCAGTCTTGCCTTACGACGGACAGACTTGGACAGTATCGAAAGTGAATGAAAATGCTCTTGGTCTTTTCGAGAGAAAAGATTTGCGTGCAGTCTTTGGTCCTGTTTGGGTCAACGCGACTAACATACTTGTATTATGAGGATTTTCACCCAACCTTACTTTTTTACAGTCAAGAGAGATTTGCAGAGACCGAAACAAATGGTAATCAGAGGGTGCAAGGTCGGGGCTATACGGTTAATGCATTAAAACTTCCCAACCAAACTCCGTCGATTTGTTCCGGGTCATCAAAGATGTGTGTTACCTGGCATTGTCATGATGGAAAACAACTCCCTTTCTGTTGGCCAATTCTGGTAGCTCTTTCTTGATTGCTTCTTTCAGGTCGAGTTGTGCACAGCAGAGGATCGAATTGACCGTTTCGCCACCTTCTAGTAGCTCTTAATAGACAATTCCCTTCCAATCCCACCAAACACTCAACATAACCTTGTTTGCTGTCAATCCAGACTTTGAAGCCGTTTTTAGTCGGTCACCGCCTTTGACCATGATCGCTTACGTTGGATATTCTCGCATATAATCTATTTTTCATCGCCCATAATGAATCGCTTCAAAAATGGTTCCATTTCGATACGTTTCAGCAGCGTTTCACTGATGGTTATTCGGTCGATTAAATTTCTTTGCGTTAATTCATGTGGCACCCAAACATCGAGCTTCTTTGAGTAGTCTGCTCGTTTTAGATGATTCCAAACTGTGATACGGTTGATGCTTAGCGCCTCTGCTATCTTCTAACACCTTCTGTGTCGGTCTTGCTCCATCAGTTGCAAAATTTCATCGACTTTTTCAGTGACAGGCCGACCAGTGCTAGGTGCATCTTTTTCATCGAAATTTCCGGAACGGAATCGAACAAACCACTCCTGGGTCCAGCGTTCACACACATTTTTTTGCAGCGTTTTTCCCTTTTTTATAGTAAAAAAGCATCACATAGCGTATTTCTTCAGATATTTCGCTCATATTCAAATCAGTATAACTTTTAATACGAGCAACGAATTACACAGCTGTCGTCACAAAAAAAAATGTTGTAGCCTGACATGTCACCTTTCAAACAGGTGTTCGTTTGACACAATCAGATTACTGTTTCCAGATATATAGACACCAACACCATCTAGTGACAAAAAACAGCGGACACTTTTTATACGACCATAATAATAATAGCGGCGCTACAGTCCGAGGTGGACTTGGGCCTAGATTCTCAGCAACAACTAGTGTTGTATGTGCTATTGTTCTCTCACGGAAGGAGAGGAGTTACAGGTTAATCCCGACTCCGAACGGCGAGATTGAGGAGTTTCTTCGAAACAGTTATATTCTATGAGCATTGTTAGTGACTCGAAAGAGGTGTTTTTTTTTGTAGCTTGTTCTGTATTTTGAACCTAGACTTGAAAATCTAGTGCGTGGGGGTCGACCGAAATACCCACAACGCCACGGCTCCTCCGGAGGAGACATCTACTAGTTGTTTAAAGACGTGGATATATAGTGATGGACAAAATTATTCACACAGTGCCACTTTCGAAGTACATATACTTAGCGCTCAAACAAAACAAAACCATTGAAAATATGTTTTTTTAGTTTTTTGTGTTTTGTGATGTTACAAGTTTAAGAATGAATAAATGTTTCCTGAAAAAATCAAAAAAATATGGTTTGTTTTGTTTGAGCGCTGCGTAAACTTCGAAAGTGGAACTGTGTGAATACTTTTGTCCATCACTGTAGTTTGGAACGCAAAGTTCCGTCGACCAAACTGACTCAGCAACATCAAGCGCATGAACACTCTCTTCGAGAGGGATAAGAAACTTTTGTTTAAATAACATGTCGATGTTACGGATGTGAGGCGACTTGATCTTGATAATTGAAAGCAGCGTGACTGGCAGCGTTAAGGATGCAAGGCAGAATTTACTCAGGTTCAGAACCTCAGATGTATGTACTTTCCTTCTTCTTCTTCTTCTTCTTAGGGCGCTGCAGTCCGAGATGGACCTTGGCGTCACCCCATTTCCTCTCCAGCCAGCATGATCTCCCGCCAGCTGTCTCCAGTTTCTCACACCAAGACGGCTGAGGTCTCTCTCATCTTGTGTGCGGCACCTTGTACGTGGACGTCCTCTGTTGCGTTGTCCAACAGGCTCAGAGTCGAAGACTCTTCGGGCCGGAGCTAAGTTGTCCATTCGCTCTACATTGCCTAGCGTTGGATCCGTAGACGCTTGGCTAGTCTCATGTCGCTGTACAGCCCATATAGTTCATGGTTGAACCTTCTCCTCCAAATGGCATCAATGCAAGCACCACCATAGATCGTGCGCAGAACATTTCTCTCGAAAAGACCAAAAGACTTCTACCGCTTGGGATATTTTCCATGCCTCTGCGTCGTAAAGCAGGACTGGGATGATCAAGGTTTTATACAGAGTCAACTTGATCTTCCGAGAGAGCCCATGCCTTTTGAGAGGAAAAAAAAAACAGCGGCTGGCAAGAGTTGTTCTGCGTTTGATCTCGGTACTGATGTTGTTTGTACTGTTTACCGCGGAGCCAAGGTAGACGAAGTCCTTAACTACCTCAAAGTTATAGCTGCCTATGATGACGTTCTGGCCAAGTCGTCGATGTTGTGCGTCCTTTCTCGACATATACCGCATATACTTTGGTTTTGCCCTCGTTTAATGCATTGTCAAAACTAGACATGGCGCTGTATAGCTCGTCTCTGTGCACGCTGTCATATGCGGCGAATAGGTGGTGTGTGTCGATCTGCATTTCTTGGGTTTTCTCCAGTATCTTCCGCAATGCGAAGACTTGATCGATGGTGGTCTTCCCTGGCCTGAAACCACACTGATACGGACCTATCAGATTGGTGGCAAAGACTTATCCCTCGATAGTTGGCGCAGTCAAAGGGTTCTCCTTTCTTGTGGATCGGGCAAACGATACTGAGATTCCACTCATCGGGCATGCTTTCCTCCGACCATATCTTACAGATGAGCATGCGCCCTACGAACTGTAGCAGCTGTGTTCGGGTTTACAGTAGTAGATCAACACTTTTCACCGTGGACGTTGGAATTCGCCAAGGGTGCATCTTGTCACCTCTACTTTTCGTTATATATATGGACTGGATGTTGCAGCGCAGTTGAAGCGAGGAATCTTTTACATTGGGAGAGTTGAGGGTAAGTCATCTTCTTTTTGCAGATGACTTAGTCATCCTCACATCCTCCCAGATGGAACTCCAATGCGCCCTAGGTAGGTTTGTGGTCGTATGTGTTGAAGGTTAACGTGAACAAATACGAGGTAATGGTTATTTCCAGAACGCCTGTTCAATGCACTCTACATGTTAGTGGAGTCCCATTGAAACAGGTGGAGAAGTTTAAGTATCTCGGTGTCTTCTTCACGAGTGATGGAAAGAATAATGCTGAGCTTTTCTGGTCAAACTGATTCAATTTTCAAACAGCTTGGTCTGTAATCGGGTAGTCTGAGCTTGGTGTCAAAGCCAAGTTACCGGTTTTTAACGCAACTGTTCTAACTGTCACCTATTGTCACAAAATTTGGGTAATGACCGAAAGAATAAGATCGCGAATACAAGCTGCCGATATGAGATTCCCTCGTGCTGTTATGGGAATTACTCGACGAGATAGGGTGAGAAACACGACAATGCGCGAGAAGCTCAATGTTGGGCAGCTGCTTCCTCGAACGGAAAGGGCTCTACTTCAATAGTTTAGTCACGTGGCACGAATGTCCCCATCATCACGACTTCCGAGGTGTACCTTGAATGCGATTCCATCAGATAGGCGACCGCTTGGCAGAGCTAGGACAAGATGGTTGGATCAAGTCCAAACACTCGCCTGGTTGTGCTTGGGCATAGCTCTTGATGAGTAGGAGTCAATGGCGGAGGTTCGCGTGGTCTGGAGATCTCGCGTGTGTGCATTGCCCCCGCAACCCCTTTAGTGGAACATGCGGGCAACGAAAATGAATGACAGAAGACTGACACGAAGAGAAGGAAAAAACAGCCTTCGCTATATTTGCGCTGCTTATGGTTCTCTTAGACACCTGCACTTGGGAGCCAACTTCTTCAACTATCGCTGTGGCATAAGTTAGGTGTTTATAAGAAGTCTACTCCACTTCATTGACAAGTGGAAATCCAAGTGGTAGCACAATTTACCCTCTTTGATCTAAGTGTGCACCCTCAAGAGGGTGACAACCACCACTACCAACTTACCTACATCCGGTTTCCTGCTCATATGAAGTTCATCGGTAGATAAACTTCCGACCTCTGAATTGTTCGCACTATTCAATAGCAGATGTGCGACGTAGTGCACTGTCTACGATCTGCAGAGAGACTGTTTCCATTGCTCCTCCAGACAGATACTTTTATAGGCACTGCTTGGAGGTGAACGTTTTCAATGTCGACCTTTACAGATTGATTAACACTTTTTTTTACGATAATTTTTTTGTGGCTATATAATCTTTCACAGTCAGTGCACACTGCACAACACGATGCCTGCGCCTTCAGAGCCTCAAGCGTTTCCGATACCACTTTTCCGTGAAAGGTGGATAGAACATCACTTCTCAAACATTCAAAACGTATCTAATATAATCCCTGATCCGTATCGAAATTGTGGTTGAATGGTATTTGGCATTTACATGGCAAATATGCTTCAAAAAATGCCCTTAAGTTATGGCATTTTTGCAACCAATGTTCCATACCCGTTAGTGGTTCACAAAGTATTTCCATCATCTAGTAAGGAGTATGAAAATGTGTTTTGTACACCGAAATATCAGCACGTAACTCAGTCGTACAGCGCAGTATTCGAAATGGATACCATTTGCGTTTAAACACAATCAAGATTAGCTCTGGCTTAACTTTTATCGTAAAACGATGAGGTCTCGGTTTAAAGGTAATGTTAATTATTATTCAAAAGATTAACAATCATTTAATTAAACATAATTTTGATGAGAAAAGTAAATCATTCCAATGACGCATGAATTCGTTATTACTTGATTTCGTGGCAGCTTCCAACTGGAGTGATCGTTCAGGTGATTTTTCACATTCGTCATTCTGTTCTTTCATATTTTTGACCGTCTCATTTGACAGCCTGTACTATTGCGGTAGTACTCGAGTAGAGCAAACTACCCTTTTAAGCAGATCATAGTTTTGAAAGGACTTAACCTAACTACGAGACATTTGTTTCGATGAATGCAACTTGTCATTTTGTTTCGAAGCTATTATACCCCTGAATGGGATTCGTTTGAATGATCGACCAAAAATCTCGTTAAAATGTCGACGTCTAATTGGCGAATATTGCGGGTTAAAAGGCATCAGATGCACGGTTATATGATTAATGTAAAATAAATTCGATCTTTCTACGGAGCGATTGAGCAGTGAGATGGAGGACTGTTTCCTCCTCTTTTTTATTTCTACAGCTACCGAAAGTTGGCAGAAGTACCCAATCTGTTGGCGCGTCTTCCAGTGTTGAAGTGTCCCGTGATGACACCAGTCAGCGACCTTTTATTGATCTTCTCATTCTGATCCAGCAGAGAGTGTAGTGTTCATAAAAGTAAAGTTCATAAAACTAAATGCAGGGAAAAGAATGAAAACAATTGAGATGAAAGGAAAGAAAATGAAAGAAAAATCGTCATGAAGCAATATGCAGGGTGGGCCGTCTAGTGTTTTTTTTTTAATCATAGGTTATTTTGACACTGATAGCTGTTCCCCGCTCGAAATCTTGACAAAAAGTCAATATCACAACTCCGCGGAACGAAATTAGTCGCTTTACGCTTGGGCAACGTAATATTAAAAACTTATTCCCAAAGTTAGTGCTGTGTACCCCAAGCAGAGCGTTTTTTGAAAAGAATTTTTCGCCGAAATGAAGCACCTTCCGCGACTGCTGGACACAAGTGTGTGCAAAAAGTTCGTGAGATTGGTACGCTAGTGGACAACAGTCATGATTCCCGTCGTCGTACGGTGGCCATAGATGAGAATGTGGCTGCTATGGCCGAGAATGTAAGACTCAATTCACTAACATCAACTCGCCATCGATCTCAACAGCTCAACATTTCACGCACTAGCCTGAGGAGATCTCGGATTATTCGCTTACAAGATCCAATTGACTCAGCAGTTGAAGGCGCGCAACCATCCGCTTGGTTATCGCTTCCCAGTTTGGGCCTAGTAGCGGACCAGTTTGAATTGGAAAACGATATTGGGCGAAAAATCATCTTTTCTGACGAGGCGCATTGTTATCTCGGCGGCTACGTTAACAAACAAAATTGCAGCATCTGGGGCTCGGAAAACGGAAAACCCGTACATTATTGTCGAGAAGCCAATGCATCCACAGAGCAGAGCGTTTTTTGAAAAGAATTTTTCGCCGAAATGAAGCACCTTCCGCGACTGCTGGACACAAGTGTGTGCAAAAAGTTCGTGAGATTGGTACGCTAGTGGACAACAGTCATGATTCCCGTCGTCGTACGGTGGCCATAGATGAGAATGTGGCTGCTATGGCCGAGAATGTAAGACTCAATTCACTAACATCAACTCGCCATCGATCTCAACAGCTCAACATTTCACGCACTAGCCTGAGGAGATCTCGGATTATTCGCTTACAAGATCCAATTGACTCAGCAGTTGAAGGCGCGCAACCATCCGCTTGGTTATCGCTTCCCAGTTTGGGCCTAGTAGCGGACCAGTTTGAATTGGAAAACGATATTGGGCGAAAAATCATCTTTTCTGACGAGGCGCATTGTTATCTCGGCGGCTACGTTAACAAACAAAATTGCAGCATCTGGGGCTCGGAAAACGGAAAACCCGTACATTATTGTCGAGAAGCCAATGCATCCACAGAGAGTGGTAGTTTGGAGTGGTGGCATCATTGGACCATTTTTTCGGTCAACGGTGGGCGTTACAAAGCCATGTTAACCGACTTTTTTTTTCTGAAATTGAAGAAATGGATTTGGACGACCTCTGGTTCATGCGGGATGGCACGCCATGCCACACAGCTCATGCCATAATCGATCTTTTGCGTCTTGGCGATGTAAATTGGCCGCCTCGGAGCTGCGATTTGACTCTTTTGGACTTTTTTTGTGGAGAACCGTGAAGGACTGATGCTATGCCAACAATCCGGAAACGATTCAAGCACTTAAGGCCAATATAAGTGAGTAAGCAATCCGTGAGCTGCAGCCCGAAACCATCAACAAGGTCTTGGAAAAGGTCGGGTGACAAAATGTGCTACTGCGAAGCCAGCCAAGGCAGCCACTTGAATGACATTGTATTTCATAATGAGAATGTTCGTTCTTAATAAAGTTCTTACACATTTTTTCACGGCTTCTCCTCTTTCGAACCAGTGAGAATGTTCAAAGAATATAACTGTCTAGAAAAAGCTTCTCAAAATCGCCGTTCGGAGTCGGAATTAAACTGTAGCTCCCCTCCACTCGTGAGAGAACAATAGCACGCACAACACGAGTGGTTGCAGAGAAGCTGAGCTCAGGCCCACTTCGGACTGTAGTGCCGCCATTATTATTATTATTGTTCGTACTAATAAAGCCATAATACATGGAAAAAATAAAATTTTGTTCATTTTTCAACTTGTGTTGGAACCACCCTGTATAAACTCCAAAGTGTCGCGTGTCTCCCAGGGGGATGTTTGAACAGTTCAACGTACGCCTGTATTAGGTACCTACACTCGAGGGGATTCGCAAACAGGATGGACTTGCTAGATATACCACTGCACTGCATCTACTGGGACAATTTGACAGCGTAGGTGTCCCACTATCCATTTGTAAACTGTTGCTTAAAGCTAAAGAAACTTGGAAGACTGACATAAAATGGGCTGCAGGCACTACGTGCCAAACCTCTTGATTAATCTGGCCCAGAGTAGATCCCAAACGTTTTATAAATCTAATCTCTCTTAAGGGATCAAAAATTCGTCATAAGAAGAATCTCATAGGTGCTTATGCCAAAAGCCTTGGAGTTTTCTTCAATGACTTTTGTAGAAACACCTTAGACCTATTTACTTGTCCGGCATCATTAACACGTTTGCACTTGGGACCATATTTTTTTGATAAGCTCTGTGAACCCTCAGGGACACTTACTAAAAATCAACAATACTACAATACAACAGAAAGCTCCGATTAGCTATACTTACTATACGAGCACGGTAGCCTTCGTACAGGCGGCGGCACAGTGATTTACGTCGTTAAGTACTTTTTCTCGAAAGAGGGTGTCGCATTCGACTTACCCCAACCTAATTTAAGCAAAGATCCTAGCGTGAACTCTTTTACAGAGTTGTTGGATACACGCCAAGTTTTTGTGTTGTCATATTATGAAAATTCCCATTTATATGATTTTTGACATCTCTCTCTGAAGATGCGTTCAGTGACCCGCATAATCCACTAAAAGGTTCGCGGGGGCATCGCCCGCACGAGAGATCTCCAGGCCACTCGATCCTCAGCTATCGACTCTAACTCATCAGGAGCTATGCCCAAGCGTAACCAGGTTCGGACTTGGTCCAACCATCTTGTCCTTAACAATTTCTCCAAAAAAAACAACGCAATTTACAAATTCTGTAGAAATCTTTTCGAAAATTGGAAGCACATTCGGACGGTAATGAGTTTTCAGCTTTATTGGTAAACTACCAAGATTAAGATTAACCCACTTCGTAATTGATATATCCAGTACGCTGCCGTATGACGTATTGAGCACAAAAAGAATTTAAGGCCACCAAAGGATTTCTTTACACGCGCTGCAGACCTGATTGTGAGAATCCAACACCTCCATCGGAAAGCGAATTTCTTGGAACTCTTAATAAAGTGATAAAATTCGCGCGCTAAATAGGCATAGTTTGACAATATGGACCGTTTTCGTGAACCTTAAGACGTCTTTAAGCGATTGCGGGTATTACATAAGTTCTTTTTTTTTAACCAAATGTCACCAAATAAAAACCAGTTGCACTGTCTTCCAGTCTTCCTAGATGCTAACACAAACAAGAATTTTTATTACACCTCACACGTTTTGATGCCGTCCTCCGGGGTCTTGACCAGCCGGTGGCGCGTAAACCCGCTTTTTATACCCTTCAATGTTAGACTCTTCTCGTGACTTATTAATTGCTGTCGGGTCCGACTTGACACTGAAACGAAACGAAAAGTGTTGATTTGCTGGTGTTGATCAAAGATCAAGGTCTTGAAGAAAAATGTGTTAATTCCACAGAAATTGATTGCGTGGACTAGCAGGTTCTTCGTTGAAACTATCCGCTCATCCTCAACTAAAACAGCTTGTATAAAACCCCAGCCAATTGGAACGGACAGTCATATTTGGTTTTACCCTCGTTCAAATTGCAAGAGTCTCTCGAAACCCACCACAAAAATGTTCAAAATCGTAAGTCTGAATCAGAATTTTGCTGCAGTTCCTGGCGGTTGAGTGTGAGTTGGAAATTAATTGAATTCCATTTCAGGCCGTCTTTGCCGTCTTGTTGGTCTGCGCTGTTGCCGCACCTACTGATGATGCATCCGCAACTGTTACCAACTACAGTAACCAAGTGAATCCCGATGGATCATTCGCATACCAATTCGATACATCGAACGGAATTAAGACTCAAGCAGCTGGTACTGCTACTGGAGCTATCCAGGGACAAGTCGAGTACCAGTCACTCGAGGGTGAACCAATCCAGTTGACCTACACTGCCGATGAGAATGGATATCAGCCCACCGGCTCCCACATTCCTGCCATCCCAGAGGCTATTTCCAGGGCTTTGGAATACATCCGTGCTCATCCACCAAAGGAAACTGCCTAAAAAAGTGTTTAAGTGTAAAAGTAATTAATTGTTTTAGTTTTTTTGTTTTGTTTCGAGTTTTTGAAGTTTGTTTTGTTTTTTGTTTGTTTTTTTTTTTCAAATAAAAAAGTACTTTAAGGGAAAAGTAAAAGTAAATAATTAATGTTTTTCAATTAAACCGGTGTTTCCACAAGTGGTTTAAGTATATTTTAAGTGTGTGATCCTCTGAAGAAACTACAGATTCGTACAAGAGATACTTGTTTTGGAAGATATGTGTTCAAATTTTCTTGATAGAATATCAAAATGGTGGCTTGAATGATATTTATTTCGTCTTAAGCATAAGTTAGTTTGTGCACAAAATTTAGAAAGCGTTGGTCACGGTTTGAGCGGTGTTTAATTACTTATTTTACCCAAATTTAGCCAAATTTTCAGGTTTCAGGCAAAATTTCTTTCTTGGTTGACTCAGCAGTTTTCTTTTGAAGCAGTTATTTGACAAATTTAACTCAATTAATTGAAAGTATTTCTTACAATGAATCATGATCGGTGAATAATAAAAGGGATTATAATAATTGATAGGAAATCCTTTAAATTTGACGATAAATCAAGGTTAGCCTTGGTCTAGTATTAATTAACCACATATACATGGTTTAAAAATGCCTCTAGAATAGATTAGAATTTCAACCGCCAACAATATGTCAAGTTCACAATTCAGAGAACTTTCTTGCAGCTACATACGAGTATGTGGAACGAAACAAGTTGACAAATTTGGTACATTTTGTTTCGAGCTTCTATCTTAAAGTTATATATAAGCAAAATTACGGACCAATAAGATGCTGAGAAGGTAAACAATATACACAGTTCTCAGATTTATCCGGATAGAATTTGGAGCAAGCAAGTAAGAAAAACGAGCTGGAGATGATAAAAAAAAATTAAAAATGGAACGAAATGAATATGAAAATGGCGATCTGGCACCCAAGCCAGTATTACCAGGTACTTAAAGCACAATTCCCCCTTAATAAAAATAATTATAATGGTGACCCTACAGTCCGAGATGAACCTGGGCGTAACTTCTCAGCAACCACTCGGAACAATAGCATGGACTAAGAGAACTAATCTGAACAACACGAGGAAAACACTCAACAAAGTTCAGAGGTTGACATTCATCTGTATTACTGGGACCATGAGGACTTGCCCAACTACGATTGGAGCTGACTCCCCTGCATCTAGTAGTTGCAGAATGTGCAAACAAAACAATCATGAGAATGGCAAAAGAGGGGATAGGAAAAGACAAATGCATTACATCGAGGCAATTCGATGCACTGGTCAAAAAGCTACCACTCCTAGCCATTCCGAAGGACGACGTGATGAGGAAATTTGATTTCCAAAAGAAATTCACCAGTAAGCTCAGCACCAAAAAGGACTAAAGCAACGAATCCATAGTTTGCAGACAGAGCAGCAATACGGTGAAATGGTATACAGACGGCTCAAGTACTGATGAAGGAACTAGGGCAGAGGTCTTTGGACCCGGGATAAAATGCTTCGAGCCCATTGCCAAAAGCACTAGCATCTTCCAAGCTGGAATTTAAGTCATAGACAGATGCGTCCAAATCAATCTCGACAGGAACTATAGCAACTGTGACATAGCAATAATGTCAGATAGTCAAGCTGCCAAAATGGCACTAGACTCCTAGTCCATCAAATCAAATCTCGTGTGGGAGTTCCTACAGAAGCTTAAAGAACCGAGTAGTAGAAACAGAGTGAAACTCTGCTGGACACCTGGCCATACAGGGATAGAAGGCAATGAAAAGACCGACTTCGTGGAAAGAAAGCGAGCATCAGAAACCCTCTGAAAGGAACTGTATTTGAGGAGAACTAGTAATTGTGCTAAGGTATTGAAAGGGGGCACAATAGATCTTAAAGATCGTGGTGCAATATAAACTCAACAACAATAATAAGTCCGAGGGGAGCTTAAACCTAGTTTCTCAGCAACCACTTGTGTTGTGCGTTCTATTGTTCGCACACAAGTGGAGAGATCGAGAAGCTTTTTCTACACGTTATGCTCTTTGAGCATTGCCAGTGACTCCAAAAAGCTGGATCCGTGAAAATATCAAAGGTGTTTTTTTCGGGAATCGAACTCAGTCTTCGAGTGGAGGAGTCGACGCACTTACCGCAGTAAGCCACGGCCCCCACGATAATTCCCCATTACTGATCATAAAATTCCCCTTTTTCTTATTCTGAAAATATTTCCCATTCCATACGGCCATTTTGCAATCAACAAAGTCGGTATTGAACAAATTTATTATTATTGTTAACTAAGTCTCCTTTGAATTGAATACACATCCCAGTCGTATCTTTGACGAGCGATGTCACAACTTTTACCTTATTCGAAGGTTCTTCTTTTTTCTGTCTGTTCCTAAATCCCTGAAGAACCAATGGTATTACTCTGGACTAAGTGCACTCCAAAAAAAAAGGACGGAACCCATTTTTGTGCAAGAACTCGAAAGGGATAATCATAGAAACAGTAATTCGATCTTCTTTAACCGAGGGATGCGGAAGACTTTTTTCACCGATGCGCTTTCATTCATACACTCGTAACCTAGTCAATGGATATGTCCGGTTTCAAAAATACATTAAAATGAACAAAATTATGTTTTTCCCATGTATTATGGCCTTATTAGTGAGAACAAACAATCCCATTAATTATGAAATACAACGTCGTTCAAGTGGTTGCATCGGCTGGCTTCGCAGTACAGTAGCGCATTCTGTCACCCCAATATTCCAAGATCTTGTTGATGGTTTCAGGCTTCAGCTCACGGATTGCTTGGATGATATTGGCCTTAAGTGCTTGAATCGTTTCCGGATTGTCGGCATAACATCGGTCCTTCACAGTTCCCCACAAAATAAGTCCAAGGGGGTCAAATCGCAGCTCCGAGGCGGCCTATTGACTTGGGAATTTGGTGCGCAAAAGATCGATTGTGGCATGGGCTGTGTGGCGTAGCGCATCATCCTGCATGAACCAGAGGTCGTCCAAAAACATTTCTTCAATTTTAGTAAAAAAAAAAGTCGGTTAACATGGATCTGTAAGGCCATTGTTTCCAGTCTCATTTTCGAAGAAAAATGGTCCAATGATGCCACCACTCTACAATCTGCACCAAACTGTCGCTCTTTGTGGATGCATTGGCTTCTCGACAAAAACGTGCGTGGTGGGTTCTCCGGGCCCCAGATGATGCAATTTTGTCTGCCGACATGAAAATGCGCATCGTAGATGATTTTTCGCCCAAAATCGTTGTCCAATTCAAGCTGCTCTAAGTCCCAAACTGCGAAGTGATAACGAAGCTGATGGTCGCGCGCCTTCAATTACTAAGTCAATTGGACCTTGTAAGCGAATAATCCGAGATCTTTGTGCAGAATTCGAATTCTCCTCAGGCTAGTGCGTGAAATGTCGAGCTGTTCGATGGCGAGTTGATGTTCGTGAATTTAGTCTCAAACTCTCGGTCACAGCAGCCACATTCTAATCTGTGTGCACCGTACTACGACGGGAACCATGACCATAAGTGTTGTCCACTAGCATACCAGTCTCACGAACTTTTTGCACAAACTTCCGTACAGTAGTCGCGGTTGGTGCTTCATTTCGGCCAAGACTACTTTTAAAAAAGCGCGCAAAAAGCGTTTGGGCTGCACAGCATGAACTTTGGAAATGAGTTTTCAATATTTCCCGACGTTGTTCAAACGTAATGCGACTCATTTCGTTCCGCAGAGGTACGATATTAACTTTCTGTCAAGATTTCGAGCGGGAAACAGCTGTCAGTGTCAAAATAATCTATGATTTAAAAAAAAACTAGATAGCTCACCCTGTATAAAGGCTCTGGAGAAACCATGCATCTCACCCTATGTTGACTGCGTGGACATAAGGGTATTCCAGGTTCCATGGTCTCCTTTGATTGTCCACAGTGTCTACAGTTTTCTGTGCTGCTGTGCTCCATTTTGGGTAGGTGATAGTTGCATAAGAAATGACCAGTAAGTGCACCACATAGTGTTCTGAGGTCAGGCTATTTAAAATTTAGAGCATCTTTGGTTCTTCTGGGATCATCCCTCATGTTTGTTCCAGAATTGGATGCGGTATTTGTTTGTTTATATGTTGTTGTATGACAGTGTTTCCAAATCCATGAACAGGGAAAGGCCCAATAAAAGGAGTTTCAGCTCCTTTCTTTGCCAGGATATCTGCTTTTTCATTGCCCTTGTGGTTTTCATGTTCTAGCACCTATATCAGATTTATCTTGTTTTTCTCTGCCAGCGTGTTAAGTATTTTGTTACATTCCCAGACAGCCCTGAAGCTAAATGTGAAGCTGTTTCTGGCTATCTGAGAGTATCGATATTTGTGAATTTATAGCTTTTCTATTGCCAATGCAATGTACTGCTTCATTTATGGCGAAAAGTTCAGCCTGGAATATTGTGGACTCCTTGGGAAGATGCATGTGTAAGTTACATCTGGCTCCTACAATCCTACTCCACTTTCTGACTTCGGCCCATCTGAGTACCATCTTTGGGAGTCATCAGTCATCCTCATCCAAGGGGGTCTATTAGCCCATTCTTCTCTCTTAGGTACATAAACGATTTTGCATTGTTTGTTGAATTAGCAAAACTAAATGACTGTAGAATCACAACGATCACCAAAAAACTTCTTATATGAATTCTTTATCAAACCGGATTTATAGGTTATTGGACATGGCCCTATTGCTTCAGTTTTAATGTAACTACACAATCGACTCTTTCCGGCTTAGGTGGTCATGAGATATCTCGTGATATTTAACAGTTATTGTACTTTATTTAGTCAAACTTCAACGGTCTTAAGGGCCAACTACAGTGACCGTACGGGAACTTAAGAGAACTGAAGCATGAATACACAGAAACAATAAACTGTGTCCCCTTCGCCCAGTTTCGGTAAGTACGTTCGTTCTACTTACGCGGGAGCGAAACGAAACCCTCTCTACGTAAGCAAATGTCAGTTGACAGCAGAATTCTCTTAAAATTTCTGTAAGCAATTATGGACATTTCGAAATTTGACTTCTTCTTCTTCTTAGGGCGCTACAGTCCGAGGTGGACCTGGGCCTCACTCAACATGCCTCTCCAGCCAGCACGATCTTTCGCCGAGGTCCCCCTCGACTTGTGTGCGCCACTTTGTTCGTAGACGTCCTCTGTTGCGTTGTTCCACAGGCTCAGAGTCGAAGACTCTTCGGGCCGGAGCTAAGTTGTCCATACGCTCTACATGGCCTAGCCATCTTAGGCGATGGACCCGTAGACGCCTGGCTAGACTCATGTCGCTGTACAGCCCATACAGTTCGTGGTTGAACCTTCTCCTCCAAAAGCCATCAACGCAAACAGGACCAAAGATCGCGCGCAGAACTTTTCTCTCGAAAAGACCAAGAGACTGTTCATTCGTTTGAGATATTGTCCATGCCTCTGCGCCGTACAGCAGGACTGGGATGATCAATGTCTTATACAAAGTCAACTTGGTCTTCCGAGAGAGGGCTCTACTACTCAATTGCCTTTTGAGCCCATAAAAACAGCGGTTGGCAAGAGTTATTCTGCGTTTGATCTCGGTACTGATGTTGTTTGTACTGTTTACCGCGGAGCCAAGGTAGACGAAGTCCTTTACTACCTCAAAGTTATAGCTGCCTATAGTGACGTTCTGGCCAAGTCGTCGATGTTGTGCGTCCTTTCTCGATGACAGCATATACTTGGTTTTGCCCTCGTTTACCGCCAGACCCATTTTAGCCGCTTCCGTTTCAGTGTGGGCGAACACAATGAAATTTGACTATGCTCTGTTATTTTTCTCTTGCTTTTGACATAAGCTTAAGTTTTCGTTCGGATAATAGCCCTTAAGGTTTTAAATGGCACTATGGAATAGTGCCAAAGGCGAATTGCCTAAAAATCCTGAAATGATTTGTATAAACTTAGAAGAACTTTCATGAAAGTGAAGAATTCAATGCAGTTATCAATTGAGACTCATTTCTACTCTTAAACAGTGCTGCCAGTATTTCAAAGAGGAATTTAACACACTGGAGAAGAAAAATTACCATATTGTTCAAAATGTATCTCTTGCAAAAAAATGTGCTTTAAGATAGAAGCTGTTATACAAGCTAGAGTGAGAGGTGCCATATAGAAATGAAAACAAACATTAAAACATTTCCAGCGATAAAGGCAGTTCCACACACTCTGCAGACAGCTTTTGTGATGTCCCTTGGCAAAGGTGAGTGGAATGACATTTTATCAGAACGAATTTACCTTCTCTTCCAAGAAAATATCTTTTTACTAAATGCCTGGAATGAAAGTTGGAATTTCAGAATTTCACATGAAACGGTAACTTTCTGGCAGCACTGCTCTGAAAGTAGAAGACAAAAGTCTTAAACAAGAAATCTTTCACTCAGTTCAGTGAATTCCCAAACTTCCCATTTACACATTATCTCCTTGCGCAGACTCATCGCCAAACAACATTCGGGTAAATTTTTCACTCAATGCCTCTGTATCAATAGACAAAGACTTCCGCCTCCAATAAGACGTAAATGAAATCCCTCCACACGGGATGGTTGTTAGGCGCCGTAAGCCTGCAAATTGAGCGAAGCTCCACAGACATTTTGACCTTTATCAATCCAGCAGATTACCCCATTTACGACGCTACTTTGTGTGGGCAGCTAACAGCTCTGCAACCACACGTTCGACCAACCTAGTGAGTGCATGCTCCAAGACAGCTACGCAACGACGTCTCTTCAAGTCAACCACTTTTCATAAATCATTATTCGCCACACACGCTCTTAAGCTCCAATCAAAAGGTTTCTCCCACAGCCTGCCACAGACCGGCTGCAGACAAACTGTTACCAATTATTACCGTTACATCATAATCCATCTATTTACCGTAAATGCGAGGTGTCACCGAAGTGAGACGACATATTGGAGCCTCATTAAAATGAAGCTTCCTCACTCGCATAAAGCGACGCACATTTTGCAACGAAACAGCCACTTCCACTGATCAACTGATCAACTGATGCAACAACAACTGTGATTTTCTTAAGACGTTTTTAATTATACAAAAAAAAATACATACAATATACACGCTACACACTGTGCAACGTCATCCCCGACAATCATACATTACTTAGCATAGGCAGACGCAACTCTTAAACTAACGCAGATCCTGTCTAGAACCTGCCGCGGTACACCTTCTGCTGCTGGGGTTCATCGCGAGGTGGATGGGCCCGGATGTAGTCCAAGGCGCGCAGGATTTGGCTTGGCACTGGTGGTGGGGTTGGCAGATGAGCACCCTGTGGCTGGAATCCGTTCTGATCGGCGGTGTATGTCAACTGAATGAGCTCACCCTCGGGCGAGTAGTACTGAGACGATCCGGTGGCGTAATATCCTCCAACTCCTGACTCCTGGGCGGCGATGCCATTTGTGGTGTCGAACTGGTACTGATAGCTGCCGTCGGGGTTCACTTGGTTGGCAAAGTTGCGGATCTGAGCGTGGGCATCGTTCGGGTTGGCGGCTGTTGCGCTCGCAACAAGGACAGCGGCGATCACGACCTGCGAAGAGTGAAAACGAAAAAAAATGAGATAAGTAGGTGGACGACGGAGGAAGGATCGCGCGTATCCACATCAATCCATTGGCCACACCCCGTTTCGGGGTCGTGATCAGCGAAATTTATGGCTAATCCTCGAATTCCTTTAAGTCATTCCGAGAAGACGCCTGCTCAACGGGCACACTTACGAGTTTGAACATTTTTTGTGTGGTTTCGTGGATGCGGGACTGACGGTTTAATCTGCCAAACGAACTCTCGACGGAGATGTTGTTACTTGAGAGCTTAGAAATGTTTTAGTGATTTACCCCGAATGTGGTCGAATTTATATGCAAGACGGTTAGAGTTGGTGGAGTTTGGTCCGGACCCCTATGCCGTCTTTCACCAGCGGCGGCGCACGCCGCTGGAGAGTGGCGATGTCTGCTCACCCATCACCGTCTCTCTTTCTGTGTGTTGGTGCGGTTGGGTATCTCTTTTTTTTATTTTTTGCGTATCGCATCAATGAGCGGATATTTTTAAGGTGAGATATTTTCGGTTGATGGTCAAAAGGCACAACAAAAACCAAGAAAACGAAAAAAGCACTAATCTGGAGCCATTAACTTTGGGCGACGGCTCGGTGGTGTCTCATTTAAGACTTTTATTTATCATCATCTTCTCGGGGATCAGTCGGTGTTTCGGTGGCCGGGAGGTAAACGTTTCTTTCATAAAATCGATCGTGTGGACGCATTGGGGTTCCCACGCTACGCGTGTATGATGATGCAGTCACTAGGTTAATAGCCTAGTCATGGTAATGAATTTTGAAAAACATATCACCTGCACGAAACCGGTGCGAATAATTTCATAAAACCCGACGTTACGTCAAAATCTGCAGGAGGAGTGATTTGTAAGCCGACGACTGTTGCAAATTCAAAAGCAGCTTGTTTGATGCACTTGATCAGATTAAATTGTGGCATTCGCATTGATGCTGGTGGAGCAGACGCTTCCGGGTTAGATTGCTGCCACAGATTGAATCAAACAGGGCGAGAGGGATGGGAGTTTGTTCGTTTTTTGTGTGGATCCTACCGGTTTCTGTAAAATTCCCGGTTGCACCTTCTAATTAGACCTTGAAATACTTCAATTGATCTAACAATAAATTTATTGTTTTTGGTTGCGGTTATCTAGACGGGAAGAAACTGGTAGTAATTGCTAAATTTTTTACACCTCACACGGAGGTGAGTTGATTTATTGAAAGTTGCTTCGGAGATGACTCATGTCCAAGTGGCTTTGAAATCTTGGTCTGCCCCACTCGGAAGAGCGCACCTGCATTCCAACTTACATCACCGCGATTCTGAACTACAGCAAGAATTAATCGATCTTTTGTGTTTATGTCCTATGGCAAGTTTTGGCTTAGACAACTGATTCAACAGAAATGTAGACAATTCTTCATTTGTTCACGTTTCCATTGAGGGAATATGAATTAAAAGAAAAAGATTATTCACTTTGCCTACAATTTCCTTTATTGATTTCTAAAGGAGACGTTTTCAAAACAAATATTATTCTAGCTGTATTTATTGATGTCCTTTTTTTGAAGAAAGCGCGATCATTTTTAAATCTCTTTTGATCACAGTGGTTTTTACTTATATAGAATACATCTCATTTTAATGCCGACTATGTCGAGATAGCCACAAAAGATTGCCACATGGAGTAGTTCCGAGAGAAGGTATTCATTCAGCAGGAAGCTGAACAACGAAAGCATGTACCAACGCCGTCTTTATCTAGGTTAGGTTAGGTTGGAGTGAGTGCCACAGTGTAAAACAACCGTGGCTTACCAAGATCTTGATTGAACCCATTATACTATCATTGTCCGTTATTTGACAGATTGTCCATATGATGTGATATGTTTCAGCAGTTGTCAAAGTAACAGATATCGTCCAGCTGTAAAAATATTCAGTACGGTTGGCCATTTAATAATACATCGTTTAACGCTTGCTGAAAGTGCGGAAATTACTCAAAAATATTATCGAAATTCTGTCTCAGTTTTAAGTATATAACCTGAATTTCGTCGTGAGATCGGTCGTCATCATGGCTTCAGTGCGCAGGGAATTCGTCACACCGTGAACAAATTTGAGCGTGAATAGACTCTTTTGGACATTAAGCCACTCTCCAGGCACAGATTGGTGCAAATTTGAGAAAACGTAGCCGCTAAAGCGGCCATTTGCAAAGAAGACCCAGAAATGTGGATTCAGCGTAGATTAGCTTGATTGAGCATCGCCAGATAGTCAACCCGGTTTATTTTGCAGTGGGATTTGGATTTGGGCCTACAGTCGTATAAGATTGTGATGACGCAAAAATCGAAGGAGACCACGCCGTAAGTTTCCTGTTGGCTGGAGATCCGAAATCTGAACAAATAATCACCTTCTCGGAACAGGTAGATTTTTGGCTCAGAGGCTATGTAACAAACAAAATTGCCATTATTGGAGCGAACACAATCCACAAGTGTTCGACCAATGCATCCAGAAAGATTGACTATTTGGTACCGTTACCATCATTGATGTTAAACGACTTTCTATTGGCAGAGAAATCACTTTCTGTGATTCCAACAAGGCATGACGGCAATGACGTGCTCTTTTATACATAATGATATGAATGAAGCTGCAAAATAAAGTTTTTTTTTTCGGATTATTTTTGAAACACTACTGGAGCACTCAGACTCAAAACAGGTACATTGTACTGCCAGGTAGCAACCTACTCCAGTGCCGTTAATTTGACCCCAACGGTAAATAGTGACTGGACCAAATTCGATTTCACTGCGATTCGAACCTGGGACCCTCTAACTTGGGGCAGGCACTTAACCGTCCATCCAGTCGCCCCGGTAAGGCTTAGTAACTTATTCTTTAGCTTTGATGGACTTATTGGAGGTATTTTGTATCTTCTGATGACCAGTACGGGTCTATTTTGGATGGATCAGCTCTGTGTGTCCATTTAGCTAGCCTGTTTAGGGATTTTTCCACTACATTCCTAATGGTGTGAATAAATTGTCTGTTACAGCTAGAGCTAAGTTGTTTGCATAAGCTATTAGATTACATCCGACGAAAGTTCCGTGAGAATTTCGTCCACCACCATTATCTAGAGAAGGGGAGGGTTTACACCTCCTTGTGGGATTCCTCTGAATGCACTCCTTATTATGAAGCCACACATAGGTACTTCCAGAATACGATGGACATTTACAGCAAATATGTATGCCTTTTATGCAGCCCAATTTAACGCCTTATTTTTACGCGCAATCACTGTCAAGCCATCAGTCTTCTGAACATTGCCTATAAGATCTTATCTGCCGTGATGTGTGTACGCCTAAAGCCATTTGTCAAGAACTTGGTCGGTCCATTCCAGTGTGGCTTTAGGCCAGGAAGATCCACCATCGACGGAATATTCACACTGCGGCAAATCTTAGAAAAACCCAGGAGCAACAAATCGATACCAACCACCTTTTCATTGATTTTAAGGCCGCGTATGACAGCATCTATAGAGGCGAGCTATACAGAGAGAGGTCTAGTTTTGGCATCCCTACCAAACTCTTTCGTTTGTGTAGGATGACGATGGAGAATGCATGCTGCTACATCAAGGTCGGTAAAGACCTAACCGAGACCTTTGATGTTAAAAAAGGATTCAGAGAAGACGACGCGCTGCCATGTGACTTCTCCAACATAATTTTTGAAAGAATTGTGCAAAACTCGCACGCCAACACCAGAGGCACAATCTATAAGAAGGCCGTCCAACTACTTGCATATGCCGACGATATTGACATAATCGGAAGAACACAGCCAGCGTGATGTCAATGGAACTTTTGTGAGTATTGCGACGGAGACCGCGAAGATGGGTTTAACGGTAAATGAGGGCAAGACCAAGTACATATATGCTGTCAACCAGAAAAGACACCCAACACCGACGTCTCGGACAGAACGTCACAGCAGACAGTTATAACTTTGAGGTAGTCAAGGAATTTGTCTACCTAGGCACCGCTATTAACTCAGACAATGACACCAGCGCTGAAATCAAACGAAGAATAACTCTTGCCAATCGCCGCTTCTTTGAGCTAAGAAAGCAATTGATAAACAAAGCCCTCTCTCGAACAACCAAGGTAACCCTGTACAAGACCTTAATCGTCCCAGTCCTGCTATATGGCGCAGAAGCATGGACTTTGTCAAAAGCGGATAGGGTTGCTCTTGGCTGCTTTGAGAGGAAAATTCTTCGGGTGATTTTCGGTCCCATCTGCATAGAGGGTGAGTGAAGGAGAAGATATAACAACGAACTGTACGAGCTATTCAGCGACATCGACTTAGTCTGAAGGGTGAAGGTTCAACGATTAATGATGGCTAGGTAATGCAGAGAGAATGGAGACCAATGCTCCGCGACTCCGGATCGCGACTCAGGTGGCGCATGCAAGTGGAAAGGGTCCTCAACCAACTACGCGTGCGAAACTGGGACAGCTAGCTAAAGATCGAGCTGGCTGAAGAAGCTTGTTTGTTGAGGCACAGGTTCACCCAGGACTGTAGCGCCACCTTAAGAAAGTAATAAAGTAAGTAAATTACTGTCAAAACACTGATGATATTTAGCAAAATTGTTTTCGGCTCACCCTAAATCACTTGTGAGCGAACAAAACATAACAAATATTCAAACAAAAAACGAGGTCCCGGTACTTTATTTGAATGCTTAATTAGCTGAAAACAGCCGCTTTATTGTGTTTTTAATTGTTTGTAATAGCCTAGAAATCAGAAATCATCGACAACGAGATGTACAATTTCACAGGGGTTAATTCACCTTTAAGGACACAGAGGGTAAAGTTTGGCTATCTTTATACGGCTGAAATGTGAATTGTTGCGTCAAAACACCAAGTAGCTAGTTATTTTCTTCAGCCTGCCTACATCTAGTCTTATTTAGATCGGCTTACCCAATAACTTTTTCTGACTAAAGAAACCGCAAAGAATTTAAATACGTAGATTGGATGCTATAATATCAACAAAATGACACTGAGTTTTTCAAATACTCTCTTTTAACTAACTGTTTTCACTGCTGGCCATTAAATATTTACTTCTTCTTTACTTCCCAGGCCGGCGACCCGTGGAGTGTCTGAGCCTCCTACCTCTCTTTCTTAACGGTCCCAGACATAATGCTGTTAGCCGTCGAATAAATAAAGAAAATTGCAGAATTTGAAATTCTGTGAATTTAAATGTCATTTTAATGTGTGAAAGTTCATACTTCGGTCTTAGCTGAACAAATATCGTACATGCTTAAAAGAGCTGGACATTCGCGAAACAGATGGCTGATTCTATTTTTGAACTTTTCCCTGAAGCTTTTACAGAAGTCGCTGTGGGAGATGCATAATCGTTTTGCGTTGGTACCTATTGCACAGTATTTGGCAAACACTCCCATCTTTGCGATTGAGTTTGACCAATAATAGTGATTTCCTTTTCTGTAACGTCTGGCACAGGACTCGAATTGTTTGAACAATATCTAAATTTCGACATCGGTTATATTTGGTACGGAATCTTAAGGGAATGAGGAATCTCAAGAGAACACACACAAATGATTCACTGTGACTTTTAAAACCGCTTTCCTCAGTTTCGGTAAGTTCGTTCACTTCTCCCTACTTCCCTACTACTAGCGAAGTGAATCGCTCTTTGCGTATGCAAATGTCAGTTGACAGCTGATATCTCAATAAGTTTCTAAAATAAGCAATTACAGACACTTTGAAATTTGACCATAATATAATATAATAATGGTGGCGCTACAGTCCGAAGTGGACCTGGGCCTAGCTTCTCAGCAACCACTCGTGTTGTGCGTGCTATTGTTCTCTGACGAGTGGAGGGGATCTACAGTTTAATGCCGACTCCGAACGGCGAGATTGAGAAGATTTTTCTAGACAGTTATACTCTTTGAGCATTGTCAGTGACTCGAAAGAGGTGGAGCCGCGAACAATTTTTTTTTTTGAAAAATTGTTTGTTTGAACTTCGAAACTAGACTGTGAAAGTCTAATGCGCTTGGGTCGACGCACCAACCCACACGGTCACGGCGCCCACCAATTTGACCATGCTTCTGGTAATTTTTCGTTTGGTTTTGACACAAAACATATGCTATTAAAGTGAGAAAGCTTAACGACGTGCAAGCACTAGGTAGAGATATAGACTTTTCCAACTCTCCACTTTGGAAATACGTCCGCTCTTTCGTTTCCTTTGATTCTTAAATGTCCCGTTACCCAACACAGAGTCACCCCGTTTATAAAGGGGGACCAGAAAGCAATGATTGTTTTTTCAATTATTTTGTTTTAGCAACAACCAATGAGATCGAGCTGTCAAAATATTCAGTAAGATTTGCTATTTCATTATGTATTGTTTAACGTTTGCCAAACATGCGGCAAAATATTCTGAAATTCAGGCTCAATCATAAATACGCAACGTGAATTTCGTCGTGAGGTAGACCGCCATCATGACTTCAGACTGCAGGCAATTCGTCTCACCGTTGTAAGGTTTGAGCGTGAGTACACTCTTTTGGACCTTGATTTGTTTGGGGATTGGTGCGAAATGAAGTAAACATAGCCGTTGAAGCGTTCAGTATCGAAGAAGACCCAGAAATGTTTATTCAGGTCCGATCAGTTGAATTGGGCATCGCCAGAGAGTCACCGGTTGAATTTTGGCCTACATCCGTATAAGATTGTGCTGACGCAAGAATTGACTAGTTTCGATGTTCGAATATCCGCCGCTTTGACGGTAAAGGCCGCTATATTTCAAATTTCATGTTAAAGCTGACAATTACTACTCGTGGAGAATTTGTGCCTAGCTTCGTGTTGCGTGTGTTTTGTTTTTCTAGAGGAGTTATGATCAAAATAAAGCCAAACGGTGTATCGAATTATCGTTCAAAAAAATTCGTTTGAAATGAATAAATTTTGCCAACGATTTTGTGACGGTCTTTCCCTGCCAATAAATAAACGCAGACAGCTTAGCAAATTAAAAATGTTTCATACCCAATGCCTTATAATTTTCAAATGCCAAGGCACAAAAAGAATAAGATTATTGGGACAAACGACAGGTCAACAATAAGAGATAATTATACGACCAAAAAAAACAAACCCACTTGATATCACAACAGAACAAAAGGCTTGAAGTTCGTCTGAAGCAACAAATGGAAAGACAATTAAAAAACGATAAGTTTGGGCTCTCCCAGACTTACACACCCCACATCACTGAAATCAGTTACAATCTTGTTCGAATTTTCGCCATTTGCACAGCAGGTGACATTTTTAAGGTGATTCCTCATCTCCGTTTGACAGAAATACGCGAAACCAATGGTCGCAGTGACACATCGCAAGCGTTGTACCAGAAATTCAATCATATCTGGCCTTGACGCCGCCGCGTCTATTCTTTGTCCATCTCAAGCAGACAATAAAACATAGAAAGTGAATTTTAGTTTAGTTAGTTTAGAGTTTCCTCTCTATTCGAAGCGACCTTCTTCAGGAATTCGCTGCCTCTTTGTTTACCGCGCTCAAGACGCACTCCTAAGTCAGCTTAATGATGTTCACAACACACATAAACCACGCGAATGATATTCACTAGTTCCTCTTGGACAACAATTTCCATCCGCAACTTGGCGAGAAGAACTATAAAAAAAAACGCCTTTCTAAAGCAGGCTAACTGTGTAAGTGACCTTTTTTGACAAAAACAAGTCGTTACACCCAAACTGCCTTCGAGTCAACTTGAAAATGGGTACTCCGTCCGGAGGTTTTGCCATCTTCGGCAGGGGCTCTTGCACAATCCATAATCACATGCAAATCGAACCGAAAAAAGAAAACAACCGTGTAAAAAGCGTTAATATCACTTTTTTATGGCCAACCTTTTTGTCTGCCAAAGTCAACGGTGTCATGTAAGCAGATTGTAACAAGTGTGCCTGCTAATTCACAGCGACAGTCAGCGAAAAGTAATCGATCTGTCAACTGAAGATGACACTTGTTACATAAATGTCAAACAGATGTGATCTGTTTCATTAAACAACTGCAACACGGCGGATGAAGATAAAAGAGAAACACTGAAAACAGTGCTCTTCTCTGACCTCTCCGCGAATGAAACGGTTGTTATTTTTAGGGTAATCGATGGCAGTAAGGTCATACAACACGAAGACAGCAAACACACTTGAAGATGCCGAATCTCATGGCAGGCCAAGTCTAGAGGGGAAGCAAAGACGGCAGTCAATTGGCTATCAGCTCACCGTGAGTGACTGGCTTGGATGCCGATATAAATTGTGAAGAGCCTCGTATTTAACGTTAATTAATGATCGATTTATCATAAGCGGGCAGCTATGTATGTATTTGGAGCGATTTTGAAGTATCGCAATACGAATTCAAAGGTGTCTGAACATGTGTAGTGTGTAATAGATCGTTCGGGTTCGAGACTTGAATGAGTCGAGCGGATGTCAGCCGGTTTGACATTTAGCTGTAACTTGGTTATGCAAATGTGATCCGTCATAAATTTCATTGTTTTTTCGTTTTCTTTTTTCTGTGGGAAAAGTGATTATTATTAGCCCGGGGTGTCCCAATAGATCTCGCGAGATAAAATGCGTTCGTTTGGAATGAATAATTTATTTAACACCGATAGCAGATCATTTCGACCTAAACAGATGATTACATTTTTTTAACTTGATTTAGTGCGGTGGCGGTTGATTAGTGAGTCCAAATGGGGTGACAGAACTTGTTTCTCGACAAGGATATCCTTTTGCCGGCTGTTAGGGGTTACTCTTGAGAAGATTCACGTTTCGATGTGAACTGATACGGCAACACGTTAGCGTCTATAACAAGTGAAAGTTTGGCGTGTGGTTAACCGGTAATGACTTCTGATGAATCCGACAAAGTATCCGACTCATATCTGATTAGTTTCGTTAGGCTTGGTAACAACTTGTTGCTTCTTCCACAATCAGATTGGCAGATTCTGAAACAACAAATTCGGATGAAAAAATGAAACTAATCTTTCAGGTTTATGTAGCGGTCGATCGAAATTCGCGCACGTGAGACTTTTGGTACATTGTGGTATAACAGATGTTTACTGTTTACTCCACCTGCTTGGAGTATGAATACTTAGCAAAAACATGGAGAGGGGCATACAGGGTGGGTCATCTATTTTTTTTAAATCATAGATTATTTTGACACTGACAGCTGTTTCCCACTCGAAATCTTGACAGAAAGCCATCATCATACCTCCGCGGAGTGAAATGACTTGCTCTACGCTTGAACAACGTTGGGAAATATTGAAAAATTATTTCCAAAGTGAGTGCTGTGTAGTCCAAACAGTGCGTTTTGTTTTGGCAAAATTGAAGCACCCACCGCGACTGCTGTACGCAAGTTTGTGCAAAAAGTTCGTTTATGGTATATTGGGCAACAATCATGGTCTCCGTCGTCGTACAGTCCGCACAGATAAGAATGTGGCTACTGTGACCGCGAGTGTGAGACTGAATTCACGAACGTCAGCTCGCCGTAGATCCTGCCGGCTCAACATTTCACGCACTAGCCTGAGGAGAATTCTGCACAAAGATCGCTTACAAGGATTACTCGCTTACAAGGTCCAATTGACTCAGCAATTGAAGGCGCGCAACCATCCGCTTCGCAGTTTGGCTTATAGCAGCTTGAATTGCACAACGATTTTGGGAGAAAAATCGTATTTTCTGACGAGGAAATGCGCCTCATTTCTATTTCGGCGCCTACATTAACAAACAAAATTGTCGCTTCTGGGGCTCGGAACACGGAAAACCCGCACGCCATTGCCGAGAAGCCAATGCATCTACAGAGAGTGACAGTTTGGTGCGGACTGTGGTGGGGTGGCAACATTGCACCATTTTTCTTCGAAAATGAGGCTGGGAACAACGTTTTGGCCAACGGTGGGTGTTACATAGCCATGTTAACCGACTTTTTTTTTTTACTGAAATTGAGGACATTGATTTGGACCACCTCTGGTTCATGCAGGACGCGCCATGCCACAATCGATCTTTTGCGCACCAAATTCTCGAATCGTGTTATCAGCCGTCTTGGCGATGTCAATTGGCCACCTCGGAGCTGCGATTTGACCCGTTTGGACTTTCTTTTATTTTTTGTGGGGAACCGTGAAGAAGCAATGTTATGCTAACAATCAAGAAACGATTCATGCACTTAGGGCCAATATCATCCAAGCAATCCGTGAGCTACAACCCGAAACCATCAACAAGGTCTTGGAAAATTAGGGTGACAGAATGCCCTACTGCGAAGGCAGCCAAGGCAGCCACTTGAACGACGTTGTATTTCAATTAATGAATGAGAATGTTTGTTCTTACTCATGAAGCCATGATACGAGGAAACAATTTAGTTTTGTTCTTTTACATGTTTTGGGCCCACCCTGTAAACGCAGCCAGCCACCAGCCACGGTGTGGTTGCACGCTGCTCTCTGTATTTTTTATTAATAACAGGTCACATCACGGTATTAATAACATCACATCACGATAGTGACAATGGGCAGCACAGCGACAATGGACATCTACAGCGACATTTTTTGCAGACGGGTCTATTTTCTACCAAATGCTTTATTACAGGCATGTCCTTTGAGCCCGATGTTCGATATTGAGTTTTCAGCTAAGACTGTAATCCAGGTCGATTCCAATATACTCAGCATTTTGGTGCTGCAAAATATTTAAGGTCGCGAGCTGTTTTCCTCATAGAAATTTTGTTGCTGATACCCGCGTCGTTACTTCGGTACTCGGGTTTGTGAATCCTGCATGTTGTTAGCCCGGGCTATCAGTATCTTTAGAAGATTGCCACATCCTTGCACGAATCCGAAAAAAAAACCCCGTCGTTACAGCATTGATCGTGGGACCCGATTTTTTGATTCCCTTTTGATGAATACCCATTTCCCTTTACCACATTGGAGAGCGGGATATTTTTGAAACGCGAGTAGCGGCGGGGGCTTGTTTTGGTGTAACTACCAATAAAAATTACGTTCTTTGGCGGACTGTGGCCTTTCTCGAGCGAAGATCGCCCTGCTAAGCCGAAGAAGATCCTCGTGGCTAGGAGCGATGTTCGGCTTGTATTGGAGTCGCCTGTCCACTGTTCGGCTTATGACATGGAAGATGATAGGACATCCTTCCGTATCCTGTATCAGGCCTCTCATATCCAAATAGAGGAAAGCTTCAGGCGGTATAAAGCAGTTAAGGCGCACCTTTCCGTGGTACATTATATTGGGGTAGTAAGGCCCAATACCTAACCTAACCTAACCTAGTAACCCCAAATATCAGACTGTTGGTAGAAGTCATAGCTCGCGTCAGCTTAATAATAAAGAAAAAATAGTAAAAAAATATCTTCTACCACCGTCTTTAACATAAAAAAAGGGTTGCAACAGGGAGCAGTGGGTTCGCCGATACTGTTCACTATATTCACTAGCGATCTTATAGGTTCCATGCCAAACTTAAATGCGTATGCAGATGATCTAATCGCGTACAGATCAGTTCCGAAGGTCGAAGTAATAAATAGTTTATTGCAGCGTGACTTCGACAAAATTCAACGATTTTGGATAGGTTAAGCGGCGAACTGTGTAAGTCATCCCCATAATTCAGGGTGCCAAGCGACCCGTGCCCATTGGTCAGGGTCATACCGGGTCACCTTAGGGAGTAAAAATGGCCTTTCCGCGCTACTGCGAGGTCCTGCCGCGGCTGACTATAATGTCCTCGGCTACTCGTGGGAACAAAATTAACCCAAAAAAAAAAAAAACAAAAAAAAGCGAGCTGAGCAAGCTGCGGGGAGTAACCGTGGCTGATGCAGCAAGCTGTGTTGAGCATGAGCTCAACAAAATTCGCATGACAGTGAAACCTGAGGTTAGCCGCGGCAGTAACGAAAGGTCGGTGCAACCCAGCACCAGCCGGAAAGATGTAAAAATGCCAAAGCAACCAATAGGTTGTAGCTTACAAATTGCCGAAAAGGAAAGCAGGAGCATAGCTCTAGCTTCCCGACCTCGAAAAGGGATGCGGAGGTGAACCAAGTTCAGAACTCCGTGACCTCTCGATCCTCCACGGCCAAGGTGAGGAGGAAAGGACGCAATTATCCACTGATGCCCTCTCCAGGACAACGTGGCGGATTGGGTGATCCACTCAGTAAAGGGCTCAGTGGTGCTGGCTGTAGGTGGTATCTTCGCTACCTATACCAAGGCTTCGCGCCTGAGGAAGCGAGGAAAGAGACAGAAGAGCACAAGGCTAAGCCTAACTTGGAGCCTACCACTTCAGGGAAAAGAAGCAGTAGCTTCATTTCACCACCCGTGCCTAATGCACGTAAAAAACAAAGGGTATCCTCAAAGCTGGACAGGTCGGAGGCGAGACCCTCGAGGCAAATCGCTGTCTCCAGAAGCAGAAGCCATGCAACTGTTGCAAAAGCAGCGGGAGCTGACAAAAATTTCATGGGGGCTTGTGATTACCCAAGGGAGATGCTGTGTGACGAAGACCGAAAAAGTCTAGAGGATGCTCTGGTAAATGAAATAGCTCTGGGATGTGAGCATAAGCTAAAATTTTAGACCATTCATTTCAGGCATGGGATGCTACTAGTGGCCTGTGAAACCCGGCAGACGGCTGAATATCCAAAACTAGTAGCACCCAAACTTGGTAATTCGAAGGGAGTGGGCCTAACCACCAAATGTGGGAGGAAATACCACCGGCCCATTCCATTACCATTTATTTCCCAAAAAGCACTGGACAGGAGTACAAAACAACACTTGCTCTTCTCGAGGCACAAAACGAGGAAACAAATACAAAACTGTGGGAGGTACTGTATAGTCGACCAACAGTCATTTGACGCCATAAGGCGTCACAACAATTCTTTGAGTTATAGGTTTAGTAGGGTCGCAGTGTCGGGACTCAAGAAGTCGGAGGAGGAGTTGAATCAATTGATCAACCCAAGCCCAAACTCAGAGAGCACAGAATACTAGCCCCCAACGAGCAATAGTTCGATGCTTTCTCCACTCAAACTTAAGGTAGCCCAGGCGAACATCCACAACGCTACAGCGACATCTGCCGTAATAACAAGGATGTTCACAATGTAGGACCTGGGCTGCGCTGTAATTTGCAAAAGTAATTTGGGACACCAGGGAATTGGAAGGAGGTGGGCAGCAGACCATCGTCATTACCAACTTGACGAAAAAAAAATGTTTGTTTACGTTCCATTTTACGTTCTGGCACTGTTTTTTAGGTTAAACTGGAAAATATATAGAAGGCAAAGCTAGGGCAAAAATTAGTTGAATTTTTCTAGTTTTCACCTTCGTCAGGTCAAACTTTTTTGTGAGAAGGGAAATGTTGTAAATGTTATGTAAGTCCTGTGATGTTGGTTTACTTGGTCTATTTTTTATCCCTTTGAATAATTTTTGGCTGTAGGTTGACGGTGATCAGTAGAAACATATATTTTTAACATGTTCATATTAAGATGCAGAGTTCGTATTAGTTCCTACAGCGTTTTCAACAGCGAATTTTCTCTTTGCCGTGAACGACGACTGTGTACATATTATTTGCAATTAAATTTTAGAACTGTCACGATTTACTATTTGTAATCTGTCACTTTTTAGATTGGCCTATGGTAAAAGTAGAAGTATCCGGTAATCTCTTTTATCAGGTAGCGCCTTCATATTTTCGGCGTAGGGAAGAAATTTTAAGATTAATCATATAAAACGAGAAGACTCACGAATTGCTCCAAAATCTCATAAAACACACGAGAAGTCTCATGAATTGCTCGAAAATCTTATAAAAAACACACTGGAACATTTTCTTTTATATTTTCTTATTTATTTTAAAATCTATTCATATGCGACACGCGTGAAATTTGAAAAAACTTTCTTAGAATTATGAAAACAACAATAGAAACGCACTTTTCTTTACATAAACCTTTTAAATAAATGAAATCCCTTTCCTTACTGTACAAACCCGCTCAGCTGCTCATAACCACACCCAGGTGTCACTCAAAATCATTTAGCCATCCCTGTTCATTACCAACTTCACTGTAAAAATTTTAAAATCTATTCCCAACGTCAAAACAAACGTCAAAAGTAAAAAGAATGCGAACGGTATTACTAATCTGCACAAAGTACGTTTTACTTGGCATTTTCAATTGATAAATTCTTTCGCGTTTTAATTTTTCCCTAACAAAAAAATTGTGCATCAATTTATCGACGATCAAACAATGAAATACTGACGTTTTAGTGTGTGACATTCAGATAGCGAAACTTCGTGTTACGTTTTTATTTTTTCCCTTTTCGTTTTCAACTTTGATTTGCGCTCCATTTAGTCACAAAACGGCGGCGACACCAGCTCCGCCTCCATAAATCAATCCAAAAAAAAAGAAAACCCAAAAAAGGTATACAATATCACAGGTTAGTATTTTTATGAGTTCATCATGTTTTCACATTTTCATTTCGTTTTATCAAACGAAAACATAATTATCGTAGACGATTACCTTTTATTCTCACAACTTCACAACTTACGCTTGGTTAGTCCGGATAGTTGTGTCGCTTGCCCCCTGCCTGCGGCAGGCAGCGAACGCGGCCGACAGGAGAAGAACCTTACATTTATATTTATTCTGTGCTATCTGCGAGCAGGTTGCTTATCCAATAGATAGGCGACGCAACATTGATGTGAAAACGAACAAAGTGTGCCCAAACGATTGTGTGAACGGCGTGTTTTCTGTCCTCACCTCACCTTTGCGGTCGTGTTTAGTAAGCCAACTTATCAATATGTAAATTTCTTTTCCAAAAAAATACAGTGCCCTTGTGAAATGAGATTATGCCTGCTATATTTTTCGTTTATTTACTCCGCCAACCAAATGTATGCGTGGTGGTGGCGTGTGTGTGCCACACTTTGGAGGGAATCAAATCTAAGTATTCTGGGTGGATAACAATATCGCAAAGAAAATCCAAACAGTGGCTCGAATCGGTTCGCTAATGACTCTGAAATTTGTGAATATTTGAAACGTGGTGTGTTAATGCAAACACAATGAGCACAACAAACTCAAAAGAGAAAAGTTTAAAAGTCATGTTTGCACGTCTAATCTTCACCTTTTCGATGGATATTAATGAGTGCACGTGTCAAGATGAGATGCCTGCCGAGAGTGTTTGTTTGGCGCTGGCAATGAGCTCTCATTGTAACGCCGATGTGATTTATGCAATTATTGAGTCACATGACTCATCGATTGGCTTGACAAATCAATCTCCACACAGTCGGAGGGAGTGGTGTGGAATAGACTGGGAAGGCTTTGTAATACCTCCATCTCTGAACAAAGTAAACAAATAAGTGCTGACTTCAAACAAGTCATGCGAAACGCTGATCCAAAACACGTTTATCGACGTGCGATAGAGTTATACAAGAACCGGAATGACCTTGGCATTGTGATGACGAATTGTTTGAAAATAAACCTCGGATCATAACTCCCCAACAACGTCTCACTGGCGTCTCTTAGACTCGTTTCTCAGGAAAATTCACTCAGTTTACGAGTTTACGTTCCAAACCGTGCGGGGCTTTATCAATTGACTTTCGACTAGGAGTGAGCACAACAAATTTTTATTCCGATCGTAAGTTGATACCATGTGGCTATTGGAGGAAATTCGTTTCATTGACGCGCTTGCCCTGTGCATGGAGATAGCTGGGAAAGTCAACTTAAGTAAATAGCTTATCGTTATCATTGCTTATTAGCTAAGAAGGTAAGCTATCAGCGGACTTTTTGAGTTGGATGCAATTATTTGCGACTTAGTTTCGTTGGCACTTTCGGCGTTTGAATGTGAGTTGACATGTGAGAGATGTTATCCATGAGGAAATATATTATGTGGAGAGATTAAGTGTAATCTTTTTTCTCTGGGTTGATACGCTCGTGACTCACTAAGACCTTCGGTACGTCTGTCAAGGCCACAGCCAGACTTTGTTTTTCGAAATTTTGTGTGCAGAGATTTATGGAAAATGACATAAAGCTGGTTTGGGTTCACCCACAACCAAATCAAATCTTAAGTGGTTTCCTAAATTTGCTTGGGCTTGTTTTTGGACATGTTTGGGATTTGATGGTGTTATTTCAAAGAATTTAGTTGCTCTTTGTAGCATATTTCGGACGTTGCTTTGTAATGGGAAGAGGTAAACCATGCTTGTAACTTCACTTAACCTCATTCGAGGTAAAAGGATGTTTTCATAAACGTCGGAAATATGCGCTACTACAATCGCATTCCTTTCTTATGCGTTGTTGAACACGCATACGCTGCAGAATTGAAGACATCCAGCCTGCTTTAATACAATTGTCAAAGAAAAATGTTATCCTCCAATCGCGCCCTTTTTGCATTCAAAAAATAATGACTGCACAATCTGCCCGACATCGATGACATATTGACGTTTATGAACTGTAGGTATCGCAGTTCGCTTAAGTTAGTTCGATCATAAATCTGCATCAATGAACATATTGTAGTCCTTTTAGTTAGTCTGACGTTTATGAAAACACCAAAAATCAGAGAAATGGAAGGTCCTTCAGTTTGAACAGCTTCTAATATTCTAATAATTGCTTTGGCAGTGTAGTCAATGTCTCCCAAGATGTGGTGCTGTGAAGTTAAAGTTGGTGCTTGTCTAAGCCGGGATATACAAATTTACTAAATACATTTGTACCTTCTGATCGAAATGTAGCAAGATTTTTTCCATAAAACGAAAATTATTGTTCGATATTCAATTCATTCGGAGTCTGCATTAAACTGTAGGTCCCCTCCACTCGTGAGAGAACAATAGCAGGCACAACGCGAGTGATTGCTGAGAAGCTAGGCCCAGGTCCACCTCGGACTGTAGCGCCGCCATTATTATTATTATAAAATTCGGTTCAGGGTAATCTCCATTGCAAGCAAGGGATAAATAGATTCCAATGCTTCCTCCAATCTTCAAAACAATTTCCATAGGCCGATTAAGGAATCGCCTTCAGCTTCTGCGAATTCTCCTTCATCGCCTTAAACGTCTCAAAAGTGTTAACTCAATAGCTAACTTAAGTCGTGGGAGTAGGAAAATTTCACAAGGAGCCATGATAGGCGAATACGAAGCTTGTGAAATGGTATGAAAGTTGTTTTGGGCGAAATAATCGCGTACAAGATGAGATGAGTGAACCGGTGGGTTGCCGTGCAGAAGAAACCAAAGGTTGTTTCGCCACAATTCTGGCATCTTGCGATAGACATTTTCGCCCATAGGCTGAAGTAATAATTCTTATTTACTGTCTGGCCTGGCGGATGAAATTCAAAGTGGAGCACCCCATGCCAATTAAAGGAAAGGGTAAATAAACCTTAATTTTGGATCGACTCTGTCATGGATTTTCGGATTTTCACACGTCTGAGAAGCGCCATTATGATGATTGTTGATTAGTTTCGAGGTCATATTCATAAACCCATGTCATGTCAGCAGTAATGATGTCAGTGACTCGAAAGAGGTGGCGCCGCGAACCATTTTGTTTCTTGAAAAATTGTTGCTTCTGCTGGGATTTGAACTTAGACTGTGTCTAGTGCGTATGGGGCGACGCATAAGCCCACACAGCTACTGCGTCCACGCATTTCTTTAGTGATTCAAATTCAGCACTCTCGCCACAAGACGCAGTTAAACTCTCCTCATGTTTAAAACATTGTGCATAACGCTCTGTACCGATCCCAACGAGACGCAAACATTGGCTGCTTCTCACTGATCATACGATGGTCTGCGAGAACAATTTTTTTTACTTTTCCGATACTTTCGTCTGTGGTACTGGTGGATGGATGGCCGAACGAGGCAAATCCTCAACTACAGCCCGCTGGAATCTCTTTATATCACTTGCTTGTGTTTTCGAGATTGTCGAAGGCTACCGATAGCATTTTCAACGTTTCTGGCAAGTTTCCAGACTTGTTCCTTAGTCAACAAGCCTCTCTAACTCATACACGAACGTCTTTTATTGCGTTGTCCCACAGCCTTGGATTCGAAGATGCTTCGGACCGAAGCTCAACTGTCCATGCGCCCAGCCACCTTATGCGCTAGATGGCCAGATCTATGTCGCTGTACATTTTGTGGTGGGATTTTATCCACCAATCGCCATCAACGGAAACAGAATCAAAGATCACATGGAAATCTTTTCTTTCAAAAGGCTTCTTTATTCGTTTTCGATAGGTCTAGGCCTCTATGCCGTAGACCACGTTTTTTTTTAATTGTCTGAGGTTTTTAAAAACTTGTCCATTGTATTGCCGTGGCTTAGTGGGTAGGTGCGTCGACTCCAACGCTCGATGTTCTCGGTTCAGTTCCAGAAAAAACACCTAAAATTTTTTTCACGGCTCCACCTCTTTCTCCACCTCACTCAAAGAGTATAACTGTCTAGAAAAACCTTCTCAATCTCGCCGTTCGGAGTCGGCATTAAACAGTAGGTCCCTTCCACTCGTGAGTAGTTGCTGAGAAGCTAGTCTCAGGTTCACCTCGAACTGTAGCGCCGCCATTATTATTATTATTGTACTGCCAGGCAGCTATCTACCTTTGCTGGAATTTCATGGTCTTCCGAAGGAAGATCAGCAGGCGCTTCTCTGATGAGGAGCCTACATCATCAGCTCTCACCTCATTTAGGTGTTTGGTGAAGGTGTAGTGGCCCGTTAGTGCGCCGGTAAGTTGTCTGCAGTCTTTTCTGTTAAGAGACATCAGGAAAGCCGCGGATTTCTATAGACGTTAGGGAGCATGCGCTTGGTCTGTCTACTTCCTAGAGAGTCATGCCACCTCCGGTTGTGCTCTTGAGAGGTCCAATGAATGGAAGCCCTAACCAAGGATCCAGGCAGTCCTAGCGCAGGTTCAGGTCCTGAGAATGCCTAGAATGGGCGAGTGGCACTACGTGTCACACCTCCAGAATGATCTGGCCTAAGCTAGATCTCAGAAGATCTAAAGAAATAATCTAGACAGATCTCACATAAGTATAATCGTCGGTGCGATTACAGGACACTGCCTCATAGGAAATCATGCCAGTAGACTAGGAGCTACGGTTAATGATTTCTGTAGAAGCTGCTTAGACGAGGAGGAAGTGGAAGCGTTTCACACCTTCTCTACTTCTGTCCGGCCCTGGCGTCTCTTCGACGTCTTCATCTAGGGGCCTACTTCTTTGAAAACGTATGCGAACTCAGTGTGGTTCCCAATAGTAATCTAGTACGCTTTATTACTCCAAATGGTTTCCCACAAACACTCTATTGGATTGAGCTCAGTCAAACCATGTGGCTGCACAATGGATCAACTCTGGTCTAAGTGCAAACCTTAGCCACTTCTTACCTACGTACTTACCTAACAAGGTGTGCAGTCTAAAGTTGTCGCTCGTCACGAAGGCGCCAGCACCAGATACTTCATTGGTCTTGGAGCCGTCCGTGAAGATTCGACTACATTCTTTTCCTGGCTCAGATTCTGACCAGAGCCAGTCCTGAGTGTAGGAAAAATCGATTTTGTGTATTCGTCGCAGCTGGAGTACAGGTGTTCATGCGTCAGATGGCATATCCATAAGACGGGTCAAAGAAAATGCGGTGCGAAAGGTCATCGAAACTCCAGTGCGAGTTGTATCAAAAACCACTCCTTTTTAAACGAAAGATGGCCTTCAGAGTACACCCTATGATGTGGATATCAAGGAATGGGAGATTCAGTAGTGCAGCAAGAGCAGAGCCAGGTGTACTATAGAAGGCCCCGTCAACTCATCGACTGGAATGGTGAAAATTTTGTGTAGCATCATCTTGGTCTTTCGAGAAAGGGGCTTGCTACTCGAATTTCCTTTTAAGCCCATAGAAGGAGCTATTCTTCTTCCTCTGCTTTTTTTAATGGCGCTACAGTCCGGGATGGATCTTGGCCTCAACTAACAGAGGTCAGAAGTAGCTATCGGCAAAAGTTATTCTGCGTTTGATCTTCGTACTGATGTTCACATAACACAATAAGTACTTTTTATTTTGCGGAACAGTTGCTGAACAGCTGAAGTATCATATTCCTCAAATTTGCCTTGTCCCAGTGTAGCCTTGGATTTGTTTACTTTTTGATTTCGTTGTACGATATTTCTCGGTTGGCGTTACGTTTCATGGTTTCGGCTTTGGCTCGACTTCAACTCCTTCGAAGAAACGTTTGTTGTTTTATTGGTTTCCCCTGGATAAAGTCGGATTCATCGTTTGCGCAGATGAGAGAACTGACTAATGCAGTGTATCCAATTCTGTGCATCGTCACTTGCCTCGGTTTCCAAGTCTCCTTTTTCGTCTCGTGTTAAACGACACTTTGCTCGAGTCAGTTTTGAGCTGTGTTTTTATTCAGTGTTTCCGCTTTCATAGATTTTCACGAATCAGACGCTCTCCTTTACGCATATAAGAATAATAAGAGCATATAAGAATTTTTGAATTTGACACCGTGGGACAACATTGCTGTGTACACAATTGGAAGCAGAACTCATCCAATTGAGCGTGTGACATTGAAGACAGCTAAAGAGACATCGCGCTTACTGGAGGTTGTTGGTGTTCAGATTCACTTTCGAATGTAACGACTAACCTGACCGTATATGTATTTACTCACGGTTGTCTAAATTTATTTCACTCAGTTTTGTCTGTTTGAGAATTTTATTTAGCGTATGGAAGTGCGGGTTTTCCGTTTTCCGAGCCCCAGAAGCTCCTCTAAGGCCCAAACCAACTGGATATACGGATATATGTTCTAAGTGCATTGTTCTAGACGCTTTACCCTTCCATTTAGGTAATTGACATGAAATTATATGTTCTACGAGTACACAGAGACTATCCTGAAATCACAGCGGCAGTCGACGTTTAATAAAATTAAAATAATTGCTATCTGATCGCCGTTGTTGATACCAGAGTGGTCTCACAGTAGGTTCGCACACATTTGGGTAGGCAGCATTGTATTAGACTCAAAATATGTATTGAATCTAATGCCATTCTAAACTATACACCCAAGAGACTGTTAGGGTTGACTTGGTTTTCGGCTGTGAGATCAATGTGTCACCATACGGAGCTTCGAACTTGCTATACATCCTCAATATCACTGTAGACTACGTTTCCGACTACTTCGTCTATTATTGCATCTACCTTATTGAGAGTTGCATAGGGTTTTCAGAATCCAGTGATACTGGTTCTTGAAGCTGCTCTGCTGGTGCGGCTGCTTGAGAAGAAGAGGCCACTGCATCAGATAGTTGTTCTCTAACTTTTCTAGCTGGAAGTTCATAATCTGATTTGGAATCCGAATTGCAACTTTGGAAATCCGGTAAGTATTAGTCTGATGAGCCATCTCCTTCAGAAGCATCCGCTCCTCCAGTTTCTTCACCCGACATCAATTCATGGATCATTGCATTCAAGCGCCTTTCTCTTTTTTCGTAAGACATTTTCCCAAATTTGCAAGATACAACTGCTGTTAGTTCGCAGATTTCTGTCACCGGGAAGATTGCCTCTCACTGTTTGACACAAAAGCAAATACACAAACTGAGTCCTTTACTGAAAACACTTACTCCTTATTCCTCCCGTTGGAATTTGCGGTGACACATTGGCATCATACGGCTTCTCGGGATTTGCTGCACACCTGGTGGCCGCGTGAGACCAATTTGTCACCGCAATAAAACAACGGTAAAATACAAGTATAAACACGCAAATAAATTTATCTAAAATCATTTTCCGACAGTAATACCTAAAATCGAAGTGTCAATAAAAAAAACCTGTGACCTCAACGTGTTAAGGAACGTCTTCAAATGATGTTGATGTCAAATTGAATACCTTATTCTGAAATGCGTCATATCACAAAAAAAAAATTGAGAAAATCGATCACAAATTCAAAATGTTCTTTACCGCATCCTACAGTATCAGATTTCAAAATAAGATTGCACTGTTGCCCCGTAAAAGTGCCTCATTAAGACATAATGCGTCATGCACTAATTAATCATGATCACGTAAATTGCCGTGAATCACTAAAAGGTAGTCCCTCTGACTTTCTGTTCACAGATTTGAAGATAAACTTAAAAATGATTCATAAATGAACTAGATAGTACACGTCATTTCTATAGTCAGTCAGGAATCAGTCAGCCGCCAACATGACCGGCCTGAGTTCTATGATCACACTCCAGAAAGAGCCTCAAATCAATATCGTACGAGTATCTCAACCATTAGCAGAAATATTCGCTTCTAATCATGCTAATGCTAGCAATTAGAGTGGTGGGTAAACAATTAAATTAAATTCGGAGTTCAGCACCACCTTCGCCCAAGAAGAGTGCCATAAATCCTAAATTATAATTAAGATAGCTAAAAATTGGTCTAATAGACTTTGACGTATTCTATACCGTGCATCGCACACGAACATGGGAGACAACAACAAGCTCCGGTTTGAAAGTCATCTAACCGAGCAGTCACATGTGACTATTAACGTGGAAAGATACGACTTGATGTGGGACATCGTTTGGCTGATGCAATACAAGAAGTTGCAAATAACCACGGAGGAGAACTGATATAGATGAAGTTCTACTGTAACAAAACGTATGTAAAAGTTTATTTTTGTAAAGCGTTCGGGGTTTAATTGTAAAAACATATGGTGGACTGTTGTTGATAAAGCTGTTACCTTACTTACTTACTTAAGGTGGCGCTACAGCCCGGGGTGGACCTGGGCTTCAACCAACAAGCGTCTCCAGCCCGCTCGATCTTTAGCTAGCTGCCTCCAATTTCGCACGCACAGTTGGTTGAAGTCCCTTTCCAATTGCGTGCGCCACCTGAGTCGCGGTCTTCCTCTACTGCGCCGTCCCTCGGGGGTGAATTCGAAGACTTTTCGGGAGGGAGCATTGGTTTCCATTCGTTCTACTTGACCTAACCATCTCAATCGTTGGATCTTCACCCTTCTGGCTAAGTCGATGTCGCTGAACAGCTCGTACAGTTCGTTGTTATATCGTCTCCTCCACTCACCCTCAATGCAGACGGGAGCGATGAGTTGATAGCGGTTCTTAGGCAGACAAAGTCCTTGACTACCTCAAAGTTATATCTGGCTGCTGTGACGTTCTATCCGAGACGTCGGTGTTGGGTGTCCTTTCTGGTTGACAGCATGTACTTGGTCTTGCCCTCATTTACCGTTAAACCCATCTTCGCGCCCCCGTCGCAATACTCACAAAAGCGCCATTGACATCACGCTGTGTTCTTTCAATCATGTCAATATCGTCGGCATATGGACGGACGGACTTCTGAAAGATTGTCCCTCTGGTGTTGGCGTGCGAGTTTTGCACAATTCTTTCAAGTATGATGTTGAAGAAGTCGCATGACAGCGCGTCGCCTTGTCTGACTCCTTTTTTGACATCAAAGGTCTCGGTTAGGTCTTCAACGACCTGGATGGAGCAGCGTGCCTTCTCCATCGTCATCCGAAACGAACGAGTTTGGTAGGGATGCCAAAACTAGACATTGCTTTGTATAGCTCGTCTGTATAGATGCTGTCATACGCGGCCTTAAAATCGATGAAAATGTGGTTGGTATCGATTTGTTGTTCCTGGTTTTTTTTCCAAGATCTGCCGCAGTGTGAACATTTGGTCGATGGTGGATTTTCCTGGCCTAGGAAAATCCACTTGTATGGACCGACCAGGTTGTTGATGAATGGCTTTAGGCGTTCACACACCACGGCAGATAAGATCTTGTATGCAATGTTCAGAAGACTGATGCCTCTATAGTTGGCGTATTTCAGAGGGTGTCCTTTTTTGTGGATCAGACAAACAATGCTGAGGTTCCATTCATCGGGCATGCATATTTTATAGATGAGTTGGTGGATGTTCCTTACCAAATCATCGCCTGCTGCTTTGAAAAGCTCAGCCGCTAGGCCATCAGCTCCAGCAGCTTTGTTGGACTTTGGTTTAGATATAGCTATCTTCACTTCATCCAGGTCGGGGGGACGGAATTGTTGATCTACATCGTCCCTTTCATTCGAGTTGAATGGTTCAATCTGCCTGACAGCGGACTTCGGTTCTTCATCGCCGTTATACAGTCTGCAGAAGTGGTTCTTCCATATCCTCAGCATCGACTGTGATTCTACTACGATGCTCCCTTGATCGTCCTTGCAGGCTTCGGTTCGGGCTTTATAACCCTGACAGGTTGACTTTACCCTTTGGTAAAACCTCCTTACCTCATTCCTGCAGTGGTAGCTCTCTATTCTACCGTTCGCGCGTTTTTCTTGTTCCTTCTTTTACGCCGGTGTTCGTCTCTCTTTTTCTGCTCGTAGAGCTCGCGAGCAGCTCTTGTCCTTCTTTACAGTGCCACTTTGTAGGCCTCTTGCTTAGCTGCATTCGCCTGCCGACACTCGTCGTCAAACCAGGGGTTTCTTTGTGGTATCCGAGTCCGGCATCTCTGATACCTTTTTGTCAATGTTGCCACTGTTCTTCAATACTTGGTGTTGGCGGCAAAGTTCTTCTTCTGAGATTAAAGGAGAATCGATCGGAAAAGGATTTGGCGAACTCTTGCGATTGTAGCCGTCCGACGTCGAACTTCCTCACAGTATTTTGTCTTGGCGGTGTTCGGGATATCCGCAACCTTACCCTGGCTTGAGTTCGGGTGAACTACAACCAGTACCCGATAGCTACCACTTGGAGGTAAAATAAGCACAATTGATGTGTAGGAAAAGTTACAACACTGGGAATCGCCAGGTTGACGCCAATCAGTGCCTAACCGACTCCTACAAAAAGCTGTTAACTACAACCTTGTTAATCGTGTGAAAATGTCGGCATGCATTCTTCAGACTGGAGAAAAGTTGTACATGCGCTGTATATGGTCTAGTTTGGCGATTGGATATGATGATACTCTGGCAATCTCCAGTGTCCTCAGGCGTCCAATGTTAAAACTCCTCTTTGTTGGCTGGTGCAGCTTTCTGACATTGGACAGTCGAGCTCTGAATCTTGCTGCTACGAGGAAATGGTCAGAGTCGCTTGCCTTGCGTCAATGAGAACATGGTCGATATGGTTGACGGTTCGGCCGTCCGGAACGGGGTATTTCGAGTTGTTTTGTTGTGGTTGACCACAGGTTGTACAGCGACATGTGGCTAGCCAGGCGTCTGTGGGTACAACGCTGGCAAGGCTATGTAGAGTATACGAAAAATTAAGCTCCGACCCAAGGAATCTTTGACTGTGGGACAACGCAACAGACGACGTTCACGGTAAAGCTGGCGCACACAATTAAAGAAGGACTTCAACCTTTTTGGTGTGCGCAACTGGAGACAACTAACAACCACGGACTGTAGCATCACAAAAAGAAGAATTCGACTTTTCTTCTTTCACTTAAGTTTTGCCATTTAATTGTGAATGTACACTTGTAAGAAAGCAGTAGGAAAGAAAAGGGGGATTAAACCAAAGATAATGAGCTTGCTATACACCGCCGTCATAAGGCCCATGCTACTCAATGGAGTTTTAGTATGGTCAAGTCAAGTCTAGATCAACAGCGTCCAAAGGATGGCATGTATTTATATTAATCATAGGCGCAATGCGTACCACTCCGACCGCAACGCTAGAGACAATACTACACCCCACCCCCGTGGACATCTGTGGTAAGGAATTTGCAGCTAAATCATTCCTTGTGAGATTTTACGCCCACTCCTAGAAAATTTGAGAATTTACAGAGGGAAAGAAGTACGTGAACAGATCTGTTAGCTACGAACATTCCTTCGAATTAAAAAAGAAACTGGTGTAAATGATAAACTTTACAGTAGCTAATTCGCCTTTTTTCTAACAGTAAACCACACATTGAACAAAAACTGCTATTCAATCACAAGCGCATATGTGCCTTGAGAGAGTTATTGTGTAGTCAATATAAATACATTTGAATTAAAGAGAGATTACTATGTCCTATTTTTTTAAGATTAGGAGATCGCATAGCCGTACCACTGAGTTGCACTTGCATATCACGTTATGTCATAAGACGGTTTTTACTTGGGATTGTACGTGATAAATTCTTGGATGGGATATTTTTATCAGTTGAACATAACTCCAGATATAACCTCGCTGATTTGCTTATCTCATCCGTTTTTGGATTAACCAGAGGTTGCTCGTTTCTGCAGAACCATGACTCTTCAAACAGAAGCTGCAGCTGTTATCAGCGAAATAAATGGAATTGAAAGATAAATTTCTGTTTATTCAAGCGGCTAAATTTAGTCTAACAATCACGTGCCAGATAATTTTTAGAGAAAAAAACTGCATTGAAAACTAACAGGAGAAGAGACAAAATGTCGGAAGTTTGACAGCTCCTTTATAATTGTTTAGGTAATCCATTTCGGAAAAGAATGTAGTAGATATTTTGCAAAACTGGCGAAGTTCTATCTATTGAACACACTCTCTAAAATGGCAGTGAAACCATTGTCAAAACCCTAAGTTAGAAAACAAATCAAAAAAATTGCATTGTATAAAAGGCTATAACTTCTTTAACTGTCAACTCTAAATTAAGCTTCCTTCCGCTGTGTGCAACTTGGTAATTTTTTTTCGTAGTATTTTTGATACACTACTGGGGCACTCAGATTCAAAACTGGTCCATTGTACTGCCAGATAGCAACCTACTCCAGCGCCATTAATTTGATCCCAACGGCAAATGGTGACTGGAAATTCGATTTCACTGGGATCCCTCGAACTTGGGGCAGGCACTTAACAAACTGCGCCATCCAGTCTTAACTTATCACTTACACGACTCTTAGAACTGCAAAATCCCACAGAAAACTCAGAATACAGGGTGGGCCAACTAGCGTTTTTTTTAAATCATAGGTTATTTTGACACTCAGTTGTTTCCCGCTCGAAATCTTGACAGAAAATCAGTATCATACCTCCGCGGAACGAAATGAGTCGCTTTATGTTTGAACAACGTTGGGAAATATTGAAAACTTATTTCCAAAGTGAGTGCTGAGTATAGCCCAAACAGTGCGTTTTCTGAAAAGAAGTTTTGTCCGAAAGGAAGCATCTGTACGCAAGTTTGTTCAAAAAGCTCATGAGACTGATATGCTAGTGGACAACACTCATAGTCCCCCTCGTTGTACGGTGCGTACAGATGAGAATGTGGCTGCTTTGGCCGAGAGTGTAAGACTCAATTCACGAACAACAATTCGCCATCGATCTCAACAGCTCAACGTTTCACGCACTAGCTTGTGGAGAATTCTGCACAAAGATCTCGCATTATTCGCTTACAAGGTCCAACTGACTCGGCAATTGAAGGCGCGTGACCATCCTCTTCGTTATAGCTTCGAAGTTTCAGGCTTAGAGCAGCTTGAATTGGACAACGATTTTGGACGAAAAATCATCTTCTCCGACGAAGCACACGTTCATCTCGGCGGCTACGTTAACAAACCAAATTGCCGCATCTGAGGCTCGGAAAAATAAAACCCGCACGTTATTGTCGAGAAGCCAATGCATCCACAGAGAGTGACAGTTTTGTGCGGAGTGTGGAGTGGTGGCATCATTGGACCTTTTTTTCTTCAAAAATGAGGCTGAGAACAACGTTTCGGTCAACGGTGGGCGTTACGGAGCCATGTTAACCGACTTTTTTTTTTTTTTTTTACTGAAATTGAAGACATGGATTTGGACGAACATGTCGCACAGCCATGCGCACCAAATTCCCAAATCCGTCTTGGCGATGTCAATTGGACGCCTCGGAGCAGCGATTTGACTCCTTTGGAACGTAGTGGGGAACCGTGATGGACCGATGTTATGCCAACAACCCGGAAACGATTTAAGCACTTAAGGCCAATATCATCCAAGCAATCCGTGTGCTGTGCGCCGTGGCAGTGTGGGTTTGTGCGTCGACCCATACGCACTTGATTTCACAGTCTAGGTTCAAATCCCAACACAAACAACAATTTAAAATGAAAAACAAAATTGTTCGCGTCTTTACCTCTTTTGAGTCACTGACAATGCTCAAAGAGTATAAATGTCTAGAAAAAGCTTCTCAATCCCGCCGTTCGGAGTCGGCATTAAACTTTACGCCACCTCCACTCGTGAGAGAATAATAGCACGCGCAACACGAGTGGTTGTTGAGAAGCTAGGCCCGGGTCCACCTCAGACTGTAACGACGTCATTATTATTATATTAATCCTTGAGCTACAGCCAGAAACCATCAACAAGGTCTTGGAAAATTTGGGTGACAGAATGCGCTAACGCAGCCAGCCGAGGCAGCCACTTGAACGATGTTGTATTTCATTATTAATGAAAATTTTGTTCATTTTGTTCATTTTATTGCATTTTTGAAAAGATACTTGTATTTGGCCCACCCTGTATTTACCACTTCACATCTTGGCGCCCGGACTGTAGCTCTATCCGAAAACGAAGAAGAAATTAGCTATCAGGCATTCTCTTTCTTCGATCTTTTCCCAGCTGTCTCTAGCTGCGCACGGCAATTTGCTTGAGGTCCCTCTCCAGCTGTGTGCGCCATCTTAGACGTAGATGCTCTCTGTTTCGTTGTCCCACTGGGTCAGAGTCGGTTCTTCGGATCGAAACTAAATAGTCTACAGCCTTTGCATCGCCCAGCCATTTTAAGCGTTGGATCCGCAGACGCCTGGCTAGACACATGTCGGTTTGCAACCCGTACAGTTTGTGGTTGAATATTTTTCTCCAACAACGCAAACAAGATCAAAAGATCACGCACAGAACTTTTCTCTCGAAAAGAACAAGAGGTTCTTTATCCCCTTTCGATATTGTCCATGCCTCAGACCTGTAGAGCAGGGCTGGAATGATGAATGTCTTGTAGAAATTCAGCTTGGTTTTTCGTGCGAGGGCTCTATTACCCAATTGCATCTTGGGCCCGAAAAAAACAGCGATTCTTCTTCTAATGACGCTACAGTCCGCTATAGATCGGGGCCTGAAAGTCGATTTGTAAGAGTTATAATGCGTTTGATCTCGCTATCAAACATTAAGACTCATAAATGTCTTGGCTCAAGGATGTCAAGTGCACAAAACATGTAAACGATTAAAATTAGAAAATTCAAGACATTTCGAATTCCATGGTAACAAATATTTGGCGCATTTATTTTTGTAGACTGCTTAAATGCTGAACAAGCATCGATAGCATTGCTCCCATATTCTCCTCCCTAGCATCCCCAACGAATCAGAATACACCGCCTTGTCGTCACCGTATCCATGAAAGACGTGCTAATTACAAACAACGCACACTTATTGGTATTGATTCTCAGCTCTATGTCAATATTTGATAGAAGTTGAATATTTACGCCTTTTCAATCTAGTTTTAGGATTGCCTTTGCTTCCCCTTCGGTCAGAAAAATAAGTTTATAACGCAAATTCTTCTTTCGATGTTCTTGCAAACAACAAGTATAACGGTGTGATTCTTTGTGAACGCTTATCATATTCTTTTCTGGTTGTGCTGAATTCGAGTGCTATGGTTTGGTGAATCGATACTTCTTCGTCACTCACGAGTTGTGTTCCTTCTGTGTGTCACTCGACATTTGAAGTCCGCCACTGAATGTGTGCTGCAAGAGTTCTTATCTGAATTATTTCGCGTGCCTCACTTCGAGTCCTTCGCGAATTCAATTGACATGCAAATCCATACCAGCGGAAACCGCCTTTGATTGCGATTAACGTGAGATATGTTTTTATTTTTCACCTAAATGAATAATATCTTTAACGCCCTTGAACTTTAAATTAACCTGTCTGTTTCCCTCACGGCTGACCATGAGTCAGAGTTACATATTTTGTTGAGTGACTGTGTTTGGAGGCTTTGAACAAACTTGTAACGCCCCGCGATGATGTCTTGCCTACCTTTTAAGCGAAAAAATAGCCTGAGATGGCATGCGAAGTTCAATTAAGGTCACTCAAGTACATGCCATTTACGATTCTCTAATTCCTGCTTGATTTGAATTGCTAAAGCATGTACAAGTTATTTGTGAGCCTATATTTATGCGTAGGCTTCTCCCGCGCGGCAACTGCGCGTTTTCCAGTTAAAACAATCGATTGCGTAAGGGCAAGCGACTCTATTAATAAGCCGACTTAATGAATCTGATATGCTGTATTCGTTCTCGATGTAAATGTTTGAAGTGGAGATGGAATTTCATCTTTATGTTTACAGTGAGTAATAGTTTTGTTGCTCAGCACGTCTCATGAAAGATGAGTGAATGAATGAATTGAATCAGTTTTTGAATGCTCAAAACCGGTGCATATTAATGACACGTACATAAATTTGTAAGTGAACTGTTCGATATCATTTTCGACTAAAAATGCGTAAAGTTGGTGTACATTTCCGCGGAGTTATTGCGTGACTTTGCACCTGCTTCCGTTAATAGCTAATAGTTAATAACTAAAAAGTTATTGGTTCTGGTTTATTGGTGAGCCCAATCTGCTGCAGGCTTAAGTTATACAATTATAGCATTTGCGGCATTTTGATAACACTCGTTACGATCAAGTCGTAGAAGAAAGTGGTGATGTGTCAACTTGAGTTCATAAACCGGGTCAAACTCGGTCTGAAAATAAAATTCGTTTCCGTTTGCTCAAAATTTGTCCATGCCTCTGCGTCTTATACAAAGTCAGTTTGGTCTTTCGATAGAAGGTTCTATTACTCAATTGCCTATTGAGCCCAAAGTAACAGCGATTGCTGGGAGTTATTCTGCGTTTGATCTCGGTATTGATGTTTATACTATTTATCATGAAGCCGGGATAGACGAGGGTAGAGGAGGTAGTAGAGGTAGACTAAAGTTATAGCTACCTTTAGTGATGTTCTGACCAAGTCGTTGATGTTGTGCGATCTTTCTCGAAGGCAGCATGTTCTTCATATTGACCTCGCTAAGAGCCAGACGCATTTTAGCCGCTTCCGTTCAATGCTAGCAAACGCCTTATTGACGACTCCTTGTTGTCGACCAATCACGTCAATGTCATCCGTTTATGCCAACAATTGTATAGATTTTTGAAGGTTCCGGCCTTTTGTGTTGGCCAGTGAGTTTTGCACGATCTTCTCAAGGACGATGTTGAAAAAGTCACGTGACAGTGCGTCGCACTCTCTAAGACCTTTTTTTGGCATTTATGATCTCGGTGAGTTCGTTACCGACCTTGATAGAGCAACGAACGTTTACCACCGTTATCATGCCCAACGTGACGAGTTTGCTATGATGTCATATCCACACTGTCATCTTACCTTCAAATCGACAATTAGGTGATGCGTGTCGCTCTTTATTTCTTGGATCTTTTGCAGAAGTGGGAATTTCTGGTCTATTATGGATTTCTGAGGCCTGAAACCGCCCGGATAAGAACCCGTCAAATTGTTTGTAAACGGTTTCAAGCATCTACGCAAAAGAGCAGAAAGAATCTTATAATCGTTTGCACCACGCGTCATCAACTTGAAAAGTTTTCACTGTATACGATTTTTAATATTATTTTTGGAAAATGATGTCGATCAAGTGGCCGCCTCTGACCGTGTCGCAAAAGAGCTCTTTTAAGCACATTTTTCGTAACAATTTCGCTGACTTCTGGGGATGTTTCAGCAATTTGTTTCGAATGTTGTCCTTAAGCACTGATGTATCCCTTTTCCTTTGGAAAATCGAGAAGGGTAAAATACACGATCGCGGACACCATCGGAAAACAAAATTTCGTAGCACGAGTTAAATGCAGTGTGGCACAACCTTGTTAGAACCACATGTGCTGTAGGCCTAATTGATCCGCTTCGGAGGAAAGTTTCTTTTGCAAAATGTCACGATAGCTGTCAGCATTAACTGTACACTCTAGAGAATGCCCCTATCATCCTGGATCAAATGACGCACCAAGTACTGTACTATAGACCGCTATCTTTGGTGTATCAATTGACGGTCTTTGGAGTCCCAATAGCGACAATTTTGTTTATTAACAAAGCTAGCCAAATTTTAATGTGACTCATTCACCAAAAACGGTGAAAAAAATGATTGTCATTCAATTTAATAATTTCAACACGTTTGTACTGATTTAGTGGCTCCATAATAAATTGCTATCCACCACCATCTACGACTGTCAAACGCCACCATGACAGATGATTCAAACTGAAATGGCGGCCAAACAAAACGGATATGGAACATAGAAAACACAGCGTACATGGTTATTGTTGTAGGTCAGTTAAACAGTTGCACGAAATGATTAGTTGCAGACAAAACACGAAAATTTAGACCAAATAATCATAATCAGCCTATGGTTTGATATCTGCTTACACCTCTACCAACCCCTAAATACTAACTGCTATGCAAAGCTTCTCAACCTTCAATAAAAATAGCACACAAATAGACGAGTGGTTCCTAAATAAGTAAAGCAAATGTTATCGAATATTTGTAGTCTAAGATTTATTAGAGTGATCAGTCTACCAAGGTCGTACATTCGATACAAAATTTTGATAATTACTGTAGAGCTGTGCTGGTCAAAGAGAAGCTCTGTTGCCGCCTGCAAGTAATTTGTGGTGTTCCATGCTTTCAAGAATGCAGCCGGCTTCACAGACGCTGCAGTCGTTGCGCAGATTACTGGTCAAAGAGAAGCTCTGTTGCCGCCTGCAAGTAATTTCTGGTGTCCCATACTTTTAAGAATTCAGCCGACATCACAGACGAATCAGTCGTTGCGCAGATTACTGTTCAAATATTTAGACAGATGCGGAAGGGCTTCTCATTTCCTGCAGATTAATTTTTTTGGTAGCTCTGATTACACAAAGTAAAGAAATGTCAAACGAGAAAAAATCTGCTTACATTTAACGCAGCCTTCTGTTCAAATATTCAGCTGCAGTTTGCACACGAGCTGCTACTGACCATACATTTCCACGATCAGTCCGTTATTCTCCCGTCGGTTAAAACCCGCCTTAAGGTCTAGACCACATGTTTAAACAAACGGAACACATTTCGTACGTCTTTCCGTAGCTAGAGGTCAATGCCCGCACATATCCGTAAACATAATGAAACCGTGAAAAAAGTTGATTTGTCCCTAAGAGAGCTTATTAGACCCGCTGTACTGCTGTAATAGAAGTTTATTGTGTTTACGAGGCCATTGCCCGGTCTCCCTTCTCCCAATTATCACTTTCAGTGTGAGTGTGACGGGTGATTGTATACCGTGCACAGCTCCTGACAAAATTATAAAATTATTTATACTAGGAATTCGTCTGTTTAAACGCAAGCATTCATCGCGCTTTTATATCATTCAGTGCAATTCGCAGGTAATCAGATGATTGTGGTCTAAAAATAGATTATTTTTTCGGTAAACTCAAGAGAGAAGCACGATCGGTAGCATTGTCACCTTTACTTTTGTTCGGTGTTCTTCTTGCACACATCTGTCAGCGCATTACTTATCCAGACAGTATGTGTGACAGACTGAGCGACCGATTCTAATGAATCATGCATCCTCTTTTGAATCGCTGATCACAGAGGAAATCTCAGTTAATCCTCCACCGAAGCGACGGCGGAGGCGGCTACTGTAACCAATGAATCAGTTTTATCACAAAGTAAGAGCGGAGAGAGCGGAAAATCTCGGAATCTCAGAAAAGAAAACAACATGGAAACAATAGAACTCTCCGCTGCGCCGCGGCGGATACACGACTATGACGGAAGTGCACTGCGATGACACGAAATAATGAGATGTATTTTTATTTGCTCTCATTTTTGTGACGGTATGTTCTTCAGCTGATACACTGCTGCAAGCAGAAACTCTTTGCCGTGCAATTATGCACTTCACATTTTGTCTGTATCGCCTCGCAGATTACACGCCGATATAAAGTAAATATTTGCTCTTCACTTCGCTGAATAAATTCGAATTAAACCCAGCAAACGGTGAATTTATTCTGTTCAATTTGTCACTCTGTCTTGTCGTATATTCTGTGTAAACAAAAACAATCTTTAATTTTATTCTTTACAGTCTTTGAAATTGTAATAGATCGCTGAGCAAAATTCAAAAGTCACATCACTCACGATGGGTTCCACTTTGTCAGAGCCGATCACCGCCAAGGAGTCATCGTATTGCCAAAATAACCAGTATCGTGTTGGATCCAGCTGCATGCAAGGTTGGCGCATAACCATGGAAGACTCGCACACACACATCCTGTCTCTGCCCGGTGATCCCGGAACATCGTTCTTTGCCGTGTTCGACGGGCATGGCGGTGCGACTGTTGCTAAGTACGCGGGGAGGCATTTACACAAGTTCATATTAAAAAGACCGGAGTACAAGGAGGATGTACAACAGGCTCTAAAACAAGTAAGTATTCATCTGCGCTGTCTTTTGAATGAAAACAGATCTGATGTTGTGTATCTTGCAGGCTTTCCTCGACATTGATTCGGAGATGCTTTACGATCGGGCCTGTGGCGAGCAGATGGCGGGCTCAACAGCAGTTGTTGTGCTTATCAAAAACAATCGTCTTTACTGTGCTAACGCGGGTGACTCACGAGCAGTTGCTTGCATAAACGGCGAAGTTGAGGTTCTGTCATTGGACCACAAGCCGAACAATGAGGCAGAAACCAAACGCATTTACGAAGGTGGTGGCTGGGTTGAATTCAATCGTGTCAATGGTAACCTTGCACTCTCGCGGGCACTGGGTGATTTTGTCTTCAAAAAGAACGAGTCAAAGAAACCCGAGGAACAAATTGTGACAGGTGAGTGATGTGCCTGTGATAAATGGGCTGCGATAGGATAAGTGCTCCATTGGCTGCATGCTATTCCACGCTTATCTTCGATATTTATTTATTTGCTAAATTATAAAAAAAAACGCAAGAGAGTGAGGGGGAAAAAACAGAGCCCACGCCAGCAGCTAATTTGTGGGGGTCATAATTAAGCGAGAACCAAATTATTATTAGTACAATTTGCTGATAGACTCGAAGTAGATTGTGGACTTTCAAATACGTGCGCCATTTCGAAGCGTTATCTCACACTTTAGAGAATATTGCTTCAGTCAGCGTTTTTTTGTTTCTTTTTTCGTTTTAAATTCGTTATCACCGACGGACGACGGACAATAAGACCTATTGCCCTGATGACCCACGGCACTATCAGTATCACTACTATTTTTAATGAACTTTCAAGGTTGCGTGCGAAGATACACGAAACTCTTTTGTAGTCATCCCACGCAAACCATCTGCGGGTACTGACTTCAAATGTTCCAAGATTACAGACTAAATAGTCCGCATGAGTGGACAGACTGTTACGAAAATAGAACGCTTTTATCTTAATGTTCCGTACATGGACTTGCAAACTGAACTTGCGCATGATACAAATACCAAGGAGAACTCATTCTTTTTCCAAATCACTGACCCGTTTCATATTTTCAAAATTGATAAACAGAAGAATGAACGTACTTCAATTCATGTACTTCATTCAGTGCTGCAATGTTATCAGCGATATTATTTTGAAAAGTCAACGTTTCCACTCACTTTATGTAATACAGAGAGGTCTTCGGAAAGGTTTATTTTCATTTTTGAAAAATGAAAGCGAAACATTTTATTTATTGAGTGGCGTGGTGGATTTGGGCCTACCAAACACCAAACACTCGTGTTGTACGTGCTTTTGTTCTGTCTGGAATGAAGGAGACCAACTATTTTATGCAGTTTCCAAGAGACAACGTTTCAGAAGCTTTTCTTGACAGTTAAACACTGTGACCCTTGTCAGCCATTCAAAGGACGTAAATTTGCCAATTTGCAATTGGCTGGTATGTCACTGTATCCCGACACCCACATGAGGTGAATGTTAAAATGCTCAACCTTCTCGTCAAGATATCAGCGACAGTTCAGGAAGGTCTTAGAATAAAAAATGACCGGATTCAGGGATCGCGACATTACCGTGCAAAAATAAGATGATGTCCTTTCGAGTTAAGAGTTTTGACCCTAGCTCTTTAGACAAACTGAAATAACAACTGTTGCCAAGGGCGTCGGATCTCCACCAAGATTCCGTTTGTGGAGTTTACATTTGCCCCTAGGAAAGCAAACTCCTTCACTACCTCAAAATTGTAGTTGTCGATCGTGATTTTGGTCCCTTTTGATGTGCGACGGATTGATTTGTACTCGATTTTGTTTTGTCCTCATTTAGTCTTAGACCCAGCTCCTGGAAACGTCTGACTATGTCGATGTCATCAGCGTATCCCCGTAGTTGGGCAGATTTGTAGAAGATAGTGCCTTCCGTGTTTACATCCGCCCGCCGATACAAATTGAAGAAATCACACGACAGCGCCTTTCCTTGCCGAAATCTGGTGCAGTTTCTAAATGGTTCAGAGGTCTTTGAATCGAATCGAACTGCACGGTGCATCGCGTATCTTTAAGTGTGGTGCGACACAACCGGATCAGTTTTGCCGGGATCCCAAATTCGGCCATCGCATCGAATAATTCTTTGCGATGAATGGTGTCGTATGTGGCTTTGAAATCGATGAAAAAGTGGTGCGTATCGATCTGAATTTCGCTGGTCTTTTTCAGAATGTGGCGAAATATGAATGTTTGGTCTATACGCAACAGAGGACGTCCGCGTCCCGGACTGTAGCGCTACAAGAAGAAGAGTCGACTTGGAAGACACAGTTCTACGTGCGGAGGCTTCATACAAGAAGAAGAAGTTCATACAATAGCCTGGACAGAATCTCTAGGGCGGAATTTTGCAGAGATATACCTGTGCAGGTATTGCGTGAGATAAGATCACTTTTTTTGCGGATAGGGCGTATTGAGTTGATATTACAGTCGCCAGGAATGTTTCATCTTCCCACAGATGATCTGCGGCTTTGAAATCGATAAAAAAAAGTGCCTATCGTTCTGAAACTGGCTGGTCTTTTCCAGGATTTGTCGATATGTTGTGAATATTTGATCTATAGTTGGTTTGAGGAGGTTCCCTCCACTCGTGAGAGAACAATAGCACGCACAACACGAGTGGTTGATGAGGAGGTAGGCATACAACTCGATACTCTTTTCATGAATGGGGCAACTTTACTTATAACTTTTCTTGTTTATTAACTGACAACTGTTTTAATAAGCATTTCGTTTGTTTATTTTTTTAATTTCAGCCTATCCCGATGTGGAAACACGGGATATAACCGAAGACTACGAATTCCTAGTGCTTGCCTGTGATGGAATCTGGGATGTAATGAGCAATCAAGAAGTTGTTGACTTCTGCCGCGAACGCATTGCCATCGGCATGTATCCCGAGGAGATTTGCGAGGATCTTATGACATGTTGCCTAGCCCCAGATTGCCAGATGGGCGGACTTGGCGGTGATAACATGACCGTCGTGCTTGTCTGCTTCCTACACAACAAAACCTACGAGGATTTAGTCGAACGTTGTGCGTCAAGTAGGCCAACGAACTCAGAGAACTTCACAACAAAAAAATGGGAGCCAGAGAATATTCCCGTCTAGTGAATAACACCCAACATTCTCCGTACTCTATTTTATATTCATATATATACTTTACGTTACTTAATAATTGTGTTCGTTTTTACCTTCTATTTTCTAAATGAATGATTTCTTTTTTATTATTGTTTCAAATATCCTCTCGGATGAGATATTTCGTCAACGTGAATATGATATGGATTTTTGCGAAACCCTTATTTACTGTATTTGCTCTCACTCTCTTTGAACGTTCGTGTCAATCGTGCGAGGCGATGGATGGTTCCAGCTTTTTTCCCGTTGAACCAGTCCTTCGCCTCCTATGTTTTCTTGTTTTCTTAATTAGAAGTTTTGTACATAAAATTGAATTACTACGCGAAAAAAGAAATGATTGATGACCAAGCCAGGTGTCAAATCACATCCACTCGGCTATGATGAGAAAAAAAAAAGCAAATTAATTGAAAAGCAAAAAAAAAAGGAAAACAAAAACAAATCAAAATTGTATTGAAGTGTTTACTATGAATGCATTAAAAGAAAAAAAAGACTTAAGATTATCTTTCAAAATAATATTTGAGAGCGTTTGATGAAAATTGAAAAACAAAAACAAAAACAAAACAAAAAAATATACATTTCCAAAACCTAAAGACTTAAATATGTACGTTTTCTTCCTGAACTCTTCGGGTAGTCTGTTTCTGCTCAGATCACCGCCAAACGATAAGAAGAAACACCAACTTATTCTGAAAAAAAAAAACAACAAAACACATGTGCCTATTGTTTTGATTTCGCATTGAAATAACATAAACAGCGACGTACTGTTTTTGAAATAAATGTGTTGTGTAATGATAGTTTATCTGGTTTTGTGACCCATATTTCATTTCACATCACTCCTGTTATGATTTACTTTTCTGTCTACCTACCACCATATATTCCTTTACTTTTGTAGATAAATTAAATGTGTAAATTGATTAATTGCAGAACCTAAGACCTAAGAACCTTACAATAAAAATGTAGATTAATACACAGAAATTCTTGTTTCATTTTGTTCATAGATCAATAGTTTTAGTCGTAGATCAATAGAGCAGTCGTTGGGATGGGACAAATTTTTATAAAAAACTAAACGAGCATCAGCACCGGTCAACTCTATCCCTCTATAGCAAGTTCGGAATGGTTTGACGGGTGGGAGATATCCCGTTACGTGTGGTATGACAATAGTGAAACGAAGAAGCAAAGCATGAATGAAACACCGTGATTTAGTTCAATGACCTTTATTAATTTAATAATAATGAAATCTCCAGGCTGAACAGAAACTAAACCTGCTGTTAACTTTCCTGAGGAAAGAAATAGAAGCCTTAGAAAAGTAAATGAGCGATGGCTGAATCTGGATATTGGGTCAACGTCGAGAGCCCTAAGGCTACGGTGACCATCCGTCCTCTTTTTTAGAGGACAGTCCCTTTTTTTAGAATACAGTCCTCTTTTTCGGTATCGTGTCCTTTTTTTTTGTTTTCTTGAAGAGGACAATAAATTGTCCTCTTTTTATTAAATTGTCTTAATGTCCTTTTTTTGAATACTTTTCTCTATGATCTACACAGTAAATTACTTTCTTCGGTACTAAATTAGTTAAACACAAAAAGTAGACAACACTGGTTTGAATAATTCAGCTTTGTCATTTGGTTTTTGCTGTTGTGAATAAATCGCAAACTGTCATTCACTCCATACATTTATATGACATTCTTTTCGCTTTTTATTTGTTTCTTGGAAATGATAAGACTTTCCGCTTTTTTGCATCAGCAAGAATGGTCACCGTATGTATAGCTCGTCTCTATGCACGCTGTCATATGCGGGCTTGAAATCAACAAATAGGTGGTGTGTGTCAATTTGCATTTCTTGGGTCATTCTTCCATTAAATATAATACTGGAATTCTAGCAATAGATTCATAGCCCAAAAATTCAAGCCCTAGATTTATAGCCATAGAATTCTAGCCCTATATTTATAGCCCTAAAATTCCAGCCATAGATTTATAATAATAATAATGGCGGCACTACAGTCTGAGGTGGACCTGGGCCTAGCTTCTCAGCAACCACTCGTGTTGTGCGTGCTATTGTTCTCTCACGAGTGAAGGGGACCTACAGTTTAATGCCGACTCAAAACGGCGAGATTGAGAAGCTTTTTCTAGACAGTTATACTCTTTGAGCATTGTCAGTGACTCGAAAGAGGTGGAGCCGTGAACATTTTTTTTTTTTGAAAAATTGTCTGAACTTGTATTCGAACCTAGACTCTAAAAGTCTAATGCGTATGGGTCGACGCACGAACCCACACGGCCACGGCGCCCACCAGCCCTAGATTTATAGCCCTAAAATTCTAGTCCTAAAATTCTCGCCCTAGATCTATAGCTCTAAAAATCTTGCCCTAGATTTATAGCCCTGAAATTCTAGCCCTAGATTTATATTCCCAAAATTGTAGCCCTAGATCTATAGCCCTAGATTTATGGCCCAAAAATTCTAGCCCTAGATTTATTGCCGCAAAATTCTAGCCCTAAAATTCCAGCCCTAGATTTATAGCCCCAAAATTCTAGTCCTAGATTTATAGCCCTAAAATTCTAGCCCTAGATTAATAGCCCCAGAATTATAGCCCTGGATTTTGGCTGAGTGGCTGGTAGTATAAATATATATATATATATCTGGCCTGTCTCCAGTTTCGCATACCAAGCCGGTTGAGGTCCCCCTTAATTTGTGTGCACTACCTTGTACGTGGACGTCCTCTGCTGCGTTGTCCCACAGGATTACAGTCGAAAACTCTTCGGGTCGAAGCTAAGTTATCCATACGCTCTACATGGCCTAGCCATCTTAGGCGTTTGATCCGTAGACGCATGGTTAGACTCATGTCGCTGTACAGTCCATATAGTTAGTGGTTAAATTTTCTCCTCCAAATACCATCAACGCAACAATCAAAGACCAGAACAGCACTTTCTCTCGAAAAGACCAAGAGCCTCTTCACCCGCTCTGGGTATTGTCCATGCCTCTGTGCCGCAAGGCAGGAATGGGATAATCAAAGTCTTATACAGAGTTGACTTTGTCTTCAGATTGAGGGCTCTGTTGCCTTTTGAGCACAAAAAAACAACGGTTGGCAAGAGTCGAAAAGATGTGTATCAAAATTCTTGCAGTCAAATTATAGAACATGACTTTATGCAAGTTGTCTCCATTTTAAATTTTGATGTAATCCATATGTAGTAGATCAGCAAGATATTACACTTTATTATAATATAATTTTGGGACTTGATGTTTCTTTAAATGACGCTAAGCTGCGAAGATCATGGTGACACAAATTGTGCTGTGAAAAAGTTGTTGAGAGTATAATAGTCTGCGACTATATTTATGTTCCTGCTAACGTTAAAGTTACTCCCGAAAGAATGCATGAATCGTGCATCTCTAAGGAGCGGAAAGTCGTAAGAACCTTGATACGTGTACGTTTTTGATCCCTGGGTTCAAATTTTATCACGCACTTAAAAGTTACTCTTCAAAATATCCGGTGTTTGACTATGTGTTGGGACGAGCAAATAAAGGGACATCAGAGCTTTACTATAGGAAGAGGCATATCCATCAGAAGGATTGACTTTGAGAGTGAGATTCTCCAAAGTAAAGATGCTCGAAGGTAATAATAATAATAATAATGGCGGCGCTACAGTCCGAGGTAGACCTGGGCCTAGCTTCTCAACAACCACTCGTGTTGTGCGTGCTATTGTTCTCTCACGAATGGAGGGGACCTACAGTTTAATGCCGACTCCGAAGGTCGAACGGTTATACTCTTTGAGCATTGTCAGTGACTCAAAAGAGGTGGAGCCGTAAAAAAATGTTTGGTGTTTTTTTCGGGAATCGAACCGACAACATATAGCGTAGGAGTCGACGCACCTACCCACTACGCCCCGGCGCCCACGCCCATGCTCGAAGGTACCAACAAAAAATAACGAAAATGGCTTCACTGCTAACCACACAAAATATAAAATCGAATACGACTACAATTCAAACAACAGGTAATTTATGAAGCTAAGTTTTCTTTACCTGTCGCCAACGAACTGGCGAAAATATGAAAACCTCGCAACATCATTGAGGTATTTTTTTGTCCAAATCGCTGTTGGAGCTAGAAGAGGAACAGGAACAGCTAGTAACAACAAAAACTTACGTTTTTCGCAACAAACATTTCCAAGGACATAGTAACGAAAAAGTACGACAATAATAATAATGGCGGTGCTACAGTCCGAGCCGGACCTAGGCCCAGCTTTTCAGCAACTACTCGTGTTGTGCGTGCTATTGTTTTCTCACGAGTGGAGGGGATAATGCCGACTCCAAACGGCAGAATTGAGAAGCTTTTTCTGGACAATTATACTCTTTGAGCATTGTCAGTGACTCAAAGGAGGTGAAGCCGCGAACAATTTGTTGAATGAAAATGAAAAATTATTCCTTGTGCTGGGATTTGAACTTAGACAGTGAAAGTCAAGTGCGTATGGGTCGACGCACAAACCCAAACGGCCCCGGCGACCACACCCTATCAAGATAACCAAAGTAAATATCACTGCTAAGTTCTAAACGACAATAGGGCAGTTCAACAGAATCCTTGGCAGCACTTATGTACAGGTACGTACGTCTTAATTACTTCGTAATTTGTTTGTCAAAACTCAAATCGGAAATTATGTGGAAATAATATCTACACGCATTATATTAAAAAAAAACTTGGAATTTCTAAAGGTGTGTATGTAACTGTTTGGTAATTACTAATTACCACATGAGGAACAAGATTCTGGTACCACTACTATATTAGCATTTAGAACTTATAGATATTTATTTTGGCTATCTTGAGAGATGATGTACGCGCATAAAGACACCCAGAATTTCATTATTCCTAACATAAAATACTACATAATATCATTTATCAGTTTTTGCTTTGTTTCGCCGCACATAATGTCGAGAACGTAGGACTTACTAAGAATTGAACTTCATGATAGAACTATAGTTGCGGCTGAGTTCGTATAAGTCAACAAAATGCGCATCGCGTAAGCGTCACTGCCTATGTGACGCGACGCAACGATTTTTTGATGTTGCAATGCACCACGATGCTTTAATTTTGTGTTTCTGAACGGCTTATTGTTTTGTGTGCCATATGTTTCTTTTTTGCAAAAATGTCAAAAGAATTTACCACTTTTTTCTAAATTATTTGGTTATTAAAGGTGGCAATTACAATGCCAGCATACTTAAATATATTTTATATATGAAAAAGAGACGATTGAGTCGGAAATTATTTTTGAATTCATCGCATCACAATAGTCTATTATGTACTGGTTACTTTTGTTTGCGCAGCGGTTGCTTGTTGCTTGCATGTTACATTTTATGCTATGTTTCCACCAAACGAAATGGCAAGGTTTCGTCAAATTTTTCCAAACCTCCGAGGTTTCGCCATATATTATCGGAGTTTCGAAATATAGTTAAAACCCCCCTGAGTTCATCCGTCCGTGAGAGGTTGTCAAACCGAACAAGCCTACAGCGTGAACTTCAATTTATTTTGGTGTTCATTTTTAGATGTCAATAGAAATATTTCTTATTATTTATACAACAACATGTGTTCTTATAAAATAAGTTTTTTGTACCGCAAAATCACTTATAACCGCTGCAATACACTTCGAAATTGACAGCAAATGATATTTGAAAACACTTCAACTCGATGGGAACAGCCTACTGAGGTTTCAATAAAAGTTCATCCAAACCACGCGGTTTCGGTTCGGTGAGAGCATAGTATTTCTAATACAAACACGCTTCACGTTACAGCACTTCTCTAATTATGCGACTACGAACTCACCCTGTCTCTCAATGGGTATTATGTAAGCATCACCATTAGTGAACTTGGCAGCACCCTTCCATGAACGCCACCAATCGACAGATGGCGCATTGTCGCTTCTTCCTTAATTACAATCCGTCCCAGTCTATTAGATATAAAATAACTCTCAGCTTAAAGGATAGATCATATGAGTATAGTACACGAAGGTGGTCGGTACGGTTGGTTAGGAAGATATAACGAAAGTGTGGTCACGAAAATTTGCTTTAGAACAGGAAGTAACGACGGGTTTTAATTATTGCATATCTGTGTAACGTAATTATACTTTATAGCAAAAAGCAATAAAACAAAAATAATTCTTGTGAAAAGTGTAGTATTAAATAATTAGTTGTGAATGTCTAAAGCAATCTTTGAACCCTGTGCCTAACATTGACAATTAACCTCCTGCAAAACATTATAAACTCAAATCTCCGTTTAAGTCCTAGTGTAGCAAGCGTTACAGAAAATTTTAAAAATCTTCGATATGATCTTAACAGTGCTTTACATTTTTACATTTTACTTTTTTCAAGGGATCATTGTGAAAAGTTCCTATCCCAATTCATACCATTATCTCGATGAAGGGATGGAACAATCAGTTGCTATCGAGTCAGTGGACACCTTCAAGACCGAAGTTCAAGATGAAGTTGCTGAACTCCTAGGACTCTCTCAACCATCACAGCGCATAAAGAAACATGCGTCTCTAAGAAACGCCGCGTCTAAGTTTCTGTTAGAAATCTATGACTCACTTCAAGAGGAAGAGGACCCGCATATGCCAGCAAACCACAACAGAGTTGCCAGGAGTACACTTGTCACAAAAGAAGATCGTACACGAATTGAACAAGTTAACAACATTGTAACGTTTTCCAGCAAAATACGAAGGCGCTCAAACCATAACGGCCCGTACGAGATTTTAGCCTTCAATACAAATAACGTGCCACAAGACTTGCAGCTGATTCGTGCAGAATTAAGACTGTTCCAGAACTCCAAGAGGGAACGGAGGTTTAAAAAAGCGAAGAACGTCACAATATCTCTTTATCGCAGAAACCGTCACGGAGACATGAAATTATCGAACAGCCTTAGGACAAGTACAAATTTCAAAGGCTGGTTGGAGGCAAACGTAACCAACATACTCTCGAACTGGCTCTCAGAAGGCTATACAAGTGGTTACGAATTGGTTGTGTCTGCCAGCTTAGCTGACCATCGTAACGAAGTACCGTATGTGGTGACTCCTGGAGATGTTGGATTGATAAACCCGATGGAATCGGAAGAATATCAACCCTTCATCATAGGATACTTCAATGGTCCAGAGCTGCTGAACAAAATCCAACATCTTCGTCTCAAAAGAGATCTGAACAAGAAGAAAGCGAAGCGCTACTCGACGGAATACCATGTGGACAAGCAGACGGAATGGGGAATGGGAGATTTCAAAATCCCCAAGACATGTGAGAGGATGAACTTTTCCATTGATTTCACAGACTTGCAAATGCAGGACTGGATTATCGCACCGAAAAAGTTTGAGGCGTATTTCTGTGGAGGAGAATGCAACTTTCCCTTGGGCTCGAAGATGAATGCGACCAATCACGCGATTGTGCAGACGCTCATGCACTTGAAACAACCGAACCTTCCCAAACCGTGCTGTGTGCCAACTGTGCTGACTTCGATTTCGATTTTGCATTATCTGAACGAAGACAGTGTCAATTTGAGCAAATATCCAAATAGTGTGGCGAGGAGCTGTGGATGTCATTAGCTTCCTTTTTTATTGCATAATAAACAATTGATTTTGAATGCATTTTTTAACTTATGTATACATGAACTGCACCAAAATCGTAAGCCAATAATTGTAGACTGAAATCTAACAATAAAATTCGAAAATTTACTCGAAAAATTTTGTGATTTTTTTCGATAAAGCTCAAATTTTCGTTTTAATAACGAAAAACAACAACAGCAACTATTTGGAAGGGTAGAACCGCTTGCCGAAAGGGTGTTGCTAATCGTCCGCAGCCAGTGGACAGATTCCCTACTCTTCTATGCTTGTAACTAGTGTTGCCAAATCGTGGATATTTCATCTTTTTGTGGCCAGTTCCGGTCTAAATATGGGGAACATCAAATAAAATCGAACATACTCCTAAATGAGATATCTAAACAATGCAGCCTCACGGTGTGCTGGGTTCCTGGTCATAGAGATATACCAGGTAATTGCGAAGCAGACGAGCTAGCCAAAAGGGATACAATAATCAGTGACCCAAACATTAGCAACATCTCAGTGCCAATAGGTACATTGAAAACCAAAATCTCTGAACTAGCAACCAGTAGGGCTACAGAGAGATGGAGAAACCTACATACCTGTCAACACGCAAGGAAATATAGCCAAAACTGGATCTCCAGAAAACCCCAGCCATCCTTAGCCTAAGCAGGAACAATCTGGGTGACCTAGTAAATGTCCTCACAGGACACTGCGCTATGGGTAGGCACGCCGCAAGACTAGGGTTACCATATAACGACTATTATAGTAGATGCATGGATAAAGAGGAAGAGGAATCCTCCTCACACCTACTATGCAATTGTCGAGCCTTAGTAACACAATCTCGGTCTAAGTGAATCCAATGTGCATACGTTGGAAGCCACCATACCTACCTAAAAAAAACAAGTTTCTTTTTAATAATGCAATAAAATGAACAAAATTAAATTTTTTTCATGTATTTTGGCTTCATTAGTAAGAACAAACATTCCCATTAATGATGAAATACAACGTCGTTCAAGTGGATGCCTCGGCTGGCATCGCAGTAGCGCATTCTGTCACCCCAATTTTCCAAGACCTTGTTGACGGTTTCGGGCTGTAGCTCACTGATTGCTCGGATGATATTGGCCTTAAGTGTTTGAATCTTTTCGAGATTGTCCCTCCTTCACGGTTCCCCGCAATTAAATGTCAAATCGCACCTCCGAGGAGAGTTGACATCGCCAAATCGGCTGATAACACGATTCTGGACTTTGTTACGAAAAAGATCGATTGTAGCATGTGGGCGCCATCCTGCATGAATCACAGGTCGTCCAAATCCATGTCTCCAATTTCAATAAAAAAAAAAACAGTCGATTAACATGGCTCCGTAACGCCCACCGTTGACCGAAACGTTGTTCCCAGCCTCATTTTCGAAGAAAAATGGTCCAATGATGCCACCACTCCACAATCCGCACCAAATTGTCACTCTCTGTGGATGCATTGGCTTCTCGACAATAACGTGCGGGTTTTGGTTTTCCGAGACCCAGTTGCGGCAATTTTGTTTGTTAACGTAGCCGCCGATATGAAAATGCGCCTCGCCCAAAATCGTTGTTCAATTCAAGCTGCTCTAAGGCCCAAACTGCGAAGCGATTACGAAGCGGATGGTCGCGTGCCTTCAATTGCCGAGTCAATTAGACCTTGTAAGCGAATGATCCAAGATCTTTGTGTGTGAAATGTTGAGCTGTTGAGATCGATGGCGAGTTGATGTTCGTGAATTGAGTCTCACGAGTGCTTGAGTGCTTCATTTCGGCTAAAACTTCTTTTCAAAAAACGCACTGATTGGGCTACACAGCACTCACTTTGGAAATAAGTTTTCAATATTTCCCAACGTTGCTCAATGTGTAAAGCGACTCATTTCGTTCGGCAGAGGTATGATACTGACTTTTTGTCAAAATTTCGAGCAGGGAACAGCTGTCAGTGTCACAATAATCTATGATTTATAAAAAACTACTAGATGGCCCACCCTGTATATGCTGGTCTACAGAGAAGAGGTGTGTAGCCGAATTTCAGTTCTTGCTGCCATCTCTTTGCTGAATAAATTCAGAAGAGTCATACCGAAGACGACATCAAGTGCATCGGAGAGAATTGTTTTAAGTACACTACTTATACTGACACAGGCCTGCCTTTGAACATCCCTTAAGAGATGTATAACTATGTCTGGAATAAGCCACCAAACGACTGCGCCGTGCTTTACGAACAACAGAGATTCAGTAGGTCATTGTATACTCCATTTTTCCTATGGCTTTTCAGCTTATGTTAACAGTTGGCTTGGCCTTGCGGACTCGTTCGAGTATATTTGGTTTTGCTAAGCTAGGATAACACGATGGGTCTAAGTGGATCCTTCACCTGTAAGGAAAGTCACCTATCCTACACATCTTTTTTTTTATAATACGCACGCACAGAATGGGTTACGAATACCCTTAAGTGTCCATAATCAAGACACAGCACGGACCGAAGGTATAGAGGGAGAAAGGGAGAGGAGATACCTGTGCACATTGGTCTTAAATGTCTATGGATTGAAGTGGGTGGGAAATATCGGGCTGGGAAGAGCATTCCATATTCGTATAGTGCGGCTAAAAAACCGAGTCTCTAAACTTAACTGTACGTCCGAAAGCAGGCTTAAGGGTGAAGGCTGAGTTCGTAAACGTCAACAAAATGCACATCACGTAAGCATGTTGCGATGCATCACGATGCTTTAATTTTGGTGGCGGTTTATTATTTTTTGTTTCAATTGTTTCTTTTTTTTTTTGTAAAAAATGTCAAAGAAAGTGGGGACATTTTTTTAAATAATTTGGTGAAAAATGTTGGCAATTACAATGTCAGCATACTCCAATATATTTTAGACAAGAAAAAGAGACAATTGAGTTGGAAAAAAAAATCCATCGCATCACATCTATGATGCGCTGGCTGATTTTGTTTATGCATCGTTGCTTTCATGTTGCATTTTCGAACGCGATGCAAAGCATCATTGCCAAATGTTTTCGATTAAGAACGCTTGACGTTGCAGTACTGCGCTAATGTTGCGATTACGAACTCACCCGAACTGATGAGCATTCCTGGCGAGACGAGTATTGCGGGTGAATTCATGGAGGGGAGGAATGCAATTGGCTAGCTTACTTGAGCATCGTTTGTAATAATAGCGATAAAACAGAGACAAGGAAAACACATTACGGCGGCGTTCGAGCGAGTCTATTAACTTCGCGATATTGCTGTCTACTATAAGTTTTATCGCTCGCTGTTGTATTCTATCTAGCAGGTGCAGAGAGGTCTTGGAAGCACCAGACCAGATATGAGCGTTATACTCAAGTTTGGGCGAATGTAGGCCTTGTAAATTGAAGCCAAATCAGAGGGGGTGAAATATTTCTTTCATCGATTTAGGAAACCTAGACATTTTTGCAGCGTTTTTGGCGGCCTCGAATACAGTCCCTGGCCATATTATTAGACGCACTGTAGAATTCTTATATTTATTGGATTATACGCAATATTTTTAACTTTTAACGTTACAGAAACTAAGATCGAGAAATGAGATTTTTCGTAATGGTGTGGGAATTACTCGCGGGGATAGGGTGAGAAACACCTCTTCGAACTTGGTATGTATGTCCCCATCATCACGACTTCCGAGGCGTGCCTTGAATACTATTCCATCAGGTAGGCAACCACTTGGCAGCCCCAGGACGAAACGATTAGACCAAGTCAGAACACTCGCCTGGTTGCGCTTGGGTATAGCTGCTGATGAATTAGAGTCGATGGCGGAGGATCTAGTGGCCTGGAGATCTCTCGGGCGTGCGTTACCCCCGCGACTCCTTTAGTGGAACATGTCACTAAAGATGAGATGTGATGAGATGTCATTCCAACTAAGGGTTGTATTGATACACATATCAAGGATGGAAAGTCTTTCGGTTTCTTCGACACAAACGCCTAGGATAAGTCCCGGGTATTTAACGGTATTTAAGAAGACGTAGATAACCGGAGTTGAAAGTAATAAACTTCTAACAAATTTCTCAAGACAGAACTCGAAGTTTTCAAAATTTATTCCTGCCAACGAACTTTCCGAAATGCCCAAAAAACTGAAAAATTAAAAAGCACGCAACTGCGATGGATAATGTGCCCTCAGCACAAAAGAAGATCAAATAAAACACAAGGCTTCTTCTTCTTTTCTCCTTTAGTTTTCTCAATATCATTGTTGTATTCAAGTCATTCGACCATCCCTTTATTTTGCCTGTTTTTTTTCCTTTTTTCATCGGTTTTTCCTTCATTTTTTCATTTATTTTTTGTTTTCATTTTTTCATTCATTGGTACTAAACAAAACTGATAATTAGATTATTTTTTTCTCATAACAAAATACATCTTTTTCTTTTTTTTCTTTTAACAAAAATCAATTATGTAACCGAAAGTAATGCATTTCAATATTTTTTGTTTCGTTTGTTTTTTTGTTTTCGCCCTACTACCGGTTCGCTTATAAATATTCTCTTCCTTTGTGATCTATATTACATTCCATTTATCATATTTCCTATATCTTTAATGACTTATACAATGACATTTACATATACATTATATAAATGTTCAACATATCATATTTAGTTTGTTTGTTTTTCTCCTTTGCTTCGTATTACGTAATTCATTAGTTGTCCTTAACAACTAGCGGTTTAAGTGTTTTGTTAATTTTTTTTTTGTTTTCATATATATATATATATATATTTATTAATTCTTAGCGTCTATTAGTAATAAGAATATAATCATAATTTCGGTTTGTGTTTTCTTTTTTTTCTCATTTTCTTTGTATAATATTCTATATATTATTTTTTGCTCTTATCATTCTATTTTTACAAAAAATATTTCTTAGTTCTATTTATTTTATTTTAGGTTTTTTTCCCCTCTTTCTTGGTTTACTCTGTCACTTAGAGTGCAGTTTAATTCTTTTTTGGTTTAAATTCAATTTCATATCTATAATAAACAGTTTTTTATTGTTTTATTTGTTTATAGCCTATTCCTAAGTGTACATGTATATTTAAAAATAATTCATATGGTTAGCAAACACGTTACCTCAAGAGACCCACTTTCTGTCTCCTTTTTCCACTTTTTTGTTTTGTTTTGTTTTTGTCTTGTAAAATAATCAATTAAACTTATTATTTTGGTATCTGTATTTTGTTTTTTTTCTCTTTCTTTCATTAATCACTAATTTAAAAGCACTTGTCGAAGATAATAATTTCTTTGTTAATTTTTTTGGTTTTTGTTTGTCTCAATTTAAGTTTATATTTATATATATTCACTTTCATTTTAGTTTCGTAATGATTTAAGAGGAAAAAGAAAAAACAAACAAAGACCTGAACGAAAGTATGTATCGCTTATATTCCTAGACACAAATAATTACCATCTTGTGAGGTGAAGTTACAGAGTTCTCCTTGTCATAAGTTTATTATTTGGTTTTATCAATATAAGATAAACATTTGCGAACGAGCAAAGCAGAGAGTTTCTTATTTTACACTGATGTCTATTCAATACATATACATTTATAAAAAAGATTGTGGTTTAGAGGTATGTACAGATAGTTAGATACATATCGATGCACAACATAGAATGTGTATCGAAACAATTTATTCTTTTATTTTTACACCTAGAATTTATTTGATTTTCTTTTTGTTAATGTAACACGTATGTATGAGTAATTGTTCGGTATCTGTGAATGCATGTATATATTTTTTTAATGTCATATCTACTTTATTTTGTTTGAACAATGTTTAGAGCATATACGAGTACAAACATTGAAATCCACAACATTTTGGGATGACAAATCAAATTCACTTAAAAAATAAAAACCTTAAGTCCACAAAAGTAATCAAAAAATCAACCGAAAGCCAAGAAAGTCTGAGCAAAATTGTTAGGTTTATCAAGGCCGGAACCGGGTGAAATGGAATAGTCCTTGGATCTTATGCATGCCAACTTTAATAGATGCAAAGTTTCATGTTGTTGCAAAAATTGTCCTATTTGTCTCCTTGAGGACATTAATGAATGTAGAATAGGCCACAAAACGACCGGGTTGTGCATGAAGAATAACAGAGAAGTAGATCCAGTAGGTCATTGCAGACTCCATTTTTTCAGCTTATGTATACAGCTAGCGTGGCCACGCGAACTCCTTCGATTATATTCGGTTTCCTGCTAAGCTAGGATAAGTCCCATGTATTTAATGGCATTTAAGAAGACGAAGTTAACCAGCGTTGAAAGCAGTTGGTTAATTGCCTTCTCCAAGTTCGAGGGGTCCCAGGTTCGAATCTGGTCCAGTCACCATTTGCCGTTGGGATCAAATTAACGGCACTAGAGTAGGTTGCTACCTGGCAGTGCAATGGACCGGTTTTGAGTCTGAGTGCTCCAATAGTGTTTCAAAATACCTCCAAAATCTTCTAACAAACTTCTGAGGACTGAACTCGAAGTTTTCACAAAATGTATTCCTGCTACCGAATTTTCCGAAATGTCCATAAACTGAAAAATTAAAAATCACGAAACTGCGGTGGATAATGTGCTATCAGCACAAAAGAAGTACCGCTTCCGCTCAATCAAGGTTTGTCAAGAAAAGAATATCAACCCATTTCCAGGCTTAGATTTACCAGCTATAATAACTGTATAACGTCTAGAAAACTAGACCACATTATAATGTGGCTCCTTTACAGAACTCAGACCGACGTCGCAAGAACCTCCTTTTCCTTTTCTTTTCAGAGCAAAACGGCACATACTGCTAATTGGGTTTCTTTCAGAACATGCCCCTACACACACACACGCTTATAGAACTGTCATCATTTTAATCGGACTGATTACTACATTTTTGGAGCATGACCGCTAACAATCATTGTGCATTGTGAAATGGTCATCAGAAATCAGTTAGTTGATGTTAGCGCATCTGGGTGAGTTCGTAATCGCAGTATTAGCGCAGTACTCAAGGTCATAGGAATTTTGTATGTGATATGTGGCGACGAGAGTCGGCTTTTTGATCTTTTCATGTCTGAAATATATTTAAGTATGCTGGCATAGTAATTACCACCTTTATTAACCAAATAATTAAGAAAAAAGTCGTCAATTTTTTTTGACATTTTGGCAAAAAGAGAAACATATGGCACACAAAATAATGAGCCGTTCAGAAACACAAAATTAAAGCATCGTGGTGCATTGCAACTTCAAAAAATCGTTGCGTCGCATTACAGTGATGCGCAGTGATGCATACGCGATGCGCATTTTGTTGACGTTTACGAACTCTGCCCTTTACTTGTTACCGATCAGGTCCAAAAAAGATCGAGATTGTTCACACGCCTGCAACGTGACTCCGAGTCGATCCAGTGTTATTGCGACGAATGGAAATTAAAGATTGACTATTAGAAGTTGGAAATCTGTTCAGAACACCGTTGTCTGAGATCTTGGCGGCTACCAAAAAGAATTAGTAAGTTCTTATTTGTTGCACAGCACGGGCAGTCATTAACGAAACGAAGTGTAGTCAGATACTTGCGCTCTTACAAAGACACTTTTTTACAACAGAAAATTCAAAGCGATGGTATAGGTAATCTGCTCATGGCCCTTAGTAGGCCAATGCTTATTTATGGATGACCAGTGTGCAAGCTCGATGAAAAATATCCGGGTGTTTGACCGATCGTCGCGCAGAGCTCTGAGAAGCGTCTCCGGTTCAGTAAAGTGGTATTAATTTGTGATGTTGAAGATGTAAGTAGTCAACAGCAGAAATGGTGGTTGGGTAGAAGGGGAAGAGCACCCTCATCAAATCTTTTAGACTAGTCATATCCCGAAATGGGGAGAGTCGGTTTTGTCTTGCTGTTGATGTGTTGCCTGGTCGTCATGACTTATTTTAAGCTCGTCTTAAGGTGTATATAATTCTAAAAAAAGTGATAGATTATTTTTAAGGTAGCATTTAAGTTTTTTTTTTTACAAAAAACAAACAGAAAAAGTGTTGTTAATATAGTAATAATGGCGGCGCTGCAGACCGAGTTAGACTTGGGCCTTGTTCACTCAGGAGTGGGGGGACCTACAGTTTAATGCCGATTCCGAACGAGATTGAGAATCTTTTTCTAGACAGTTATACGAAAGAGAAAAATTGTTGCTTATGCTGGGATTTGAACCTAAACTGTGAAAGTCAAGTGCGTATGTGTCGACGCACAAACCCACATAGCCACAGCGCCCGCAAAGAGTTATTACTTAGGTTTTTTTTTGTTAAAAACAAATTGAACATCTAGTTGAAAATTATTTTTGGTCTAAGGTCCAACCTTAGTTTTATACTAAATAAACCATCGTAGTTGAGGACAAAAAACTTATAAACATGGTACATGGGTGAAACATATGTCATCCCTGCTTATACAGAATCTAAACCATTGGTCACCTATGGCTTCCCATAAAAACATTATGCTAGTTTTCTGTTGACTTTTTGAGACCCCATTGATCGTCAACAACACACGAGGCGTATGCATTTATGCATATAAATATCAGCAACAATCAGCCAACAGGTGAAACAATTGAAAATGTCCATTCGTCATTGCGATTGAACGTGTGGTTTGAGTTACACAAACAGCGGTCATTCGAATAATCGAATTTCCATATGTACATGTCATTGACTGTATTGATGAGTCAACTTTATAATAAAACAGCATGGTGTGGCCTTAGTCCTAGCTTTTTATACGAATATAATATGAATAACTTAACTAATAACTTAATTAACCGTTTCAAAGCAATAACAAATCTTAATTATCAATGAGATTTGAGGAAAAAATATCGTAGTATAACTTTTCCTATTGACACTTTGAACTTATCGCTGATATTTATCTTGGCTTTCTTTAGCGGTTATGTGCTATAGTTGTAATGGGCTTTTCCATTCTCGGGTTAACACATATATGGGTACAAAAACCTCGTCTATTAATATTAAGCCAACTGCTTTTTGTTTGAGAAAAATTCTACCGAATTAATCCAAACTATCTCTTGGCTTTGAAAACTTGATGCGCTTGCATGTGATTTCTTCCATCGTTAATGGAAAAAAATAGTAAGCGAGGTTCAGTTGGAAATACATTGGAGCTATCTTCTAAAGTTGGGCTCGGTCGTGAATTCATGTTCACAGATATAATTGTGAATGCGATTTATCATTCATTGTGAATAATTCACAGGCAGTACATTTTTGCTAAAGTCTCAGTTATTTGACTAAAAGACCAGGATTATAGGATAAAACCTTTCTATAAATAAAAAAATCGAATTTTCTAAAAATTGGTGATTAATCGATTGGTGCAAACTTAGGATTCTCAGGACGATGGACTGCCTCCAAATTTTTAAACTTTTCCTGCTCTGATCTTTATTAAGAACATCCATGGACGATAAAGAAATCGAAACTTGCTATGTGATTGTTTAGAATTGCGAAATTCTAAAAGTTAACACGGATGGTTGAAAGACCGGGAGAGGCACAGGACCTGGAGTTCTCGCAATATCATAGATAGGCTATAAAGGCTCTGGTAATATCGATCAAACCTGAGATGGTAAAGCTTTGTCGCCTATCTCTAAAGAAGATAGCGCTTAAATGTATGCCCCGATTACCGTTCGCGAGTGGGGTAGATGACATTCGAATAAAATGCCAGGAACTCGGTGAATTGTGTTCGATTAAATTCTAATTTCTTTTGTCCAATTGATTAGGAAGTATACTTTTAGAGTATTTTAAATAAATTACCACTTGTATATAATTTGCAGTTCATTTTTCTTAAAAACAAAGCTTTGGTATTTCCTCTCGATAAATCGATGTATACATAGAAGCAAATCTAGTCATTTCCAAGGGTCTTTCTACAGGTAAGTTGTTACACTTACTGTAGTTTTAAGCGAAGAAGTAATACATAACATTATTTAGGTTGTTTGAACTATTTTCTCCTAGATTTGAGACTGAGAAACTTTTGTCCACTTTCGTAGTCTGTATCTGCGTAATCCTTTGCTGTTCAAGTTAATTCAGAGATAACACAGAGCTAATAATTATTTTAACATAAAAAAATTATTTTTACGTTAACAAAAATTCAAGCGAATAAAAATATTCATGAGCAGTAATCGCTCGACTGGTTTCATTCGTCTGGGAGTTCAAAAGCAGTCGAACATTCGACTCGCGAGTTGTAATAGAATTGGATACTAGCGATCTTCAACAAACCTTTGCAACTTTTTCAGCAGCCACTTATGTTGGCTATTATTCTCGAGCAAATGCAAGGACCGACAGCCGACACCGAGTCGAACATTTTTTAAAAGTTCTACGTGATATTGTTAGTTACAGTGACGCCATGAAACTAAAGTTATTTTTAGTCATTGGCATGTAGATATATTACGCGCTCTATTTTGCATTTACACAACAGCATCACTGTCTAGGTTAGGTTAGAGGGCTGCTAGTAAATTCACCAGCACACTTAGGCCACGTTGGTCCATTGTGATGCCCACAGTCAGACTACTACCACTGATCGACCGCCCCAGTGATAGTGCCGTTAATTTGATCCCAACGGCAAATGGTGACTGGGCCGGATTTGAAAAGCCGGATAAAAGCGTATTAAATTTGCATTCACTGGGATTCGAACCTGGGACCCCTCTAACTTAGTGCAGATAAACAACTGTGCCAACCGGTCGTCTTAACTGTTATTTTGTTATTGCTTTTAAATTGATTTAATTTTTCGCAGTCAACTCCAAATTGCAAAAATCACTTGTATGAAACATCAAATTCCAAAGTTTGTACCAAATTGTACTATCTTGCTGATCTACTGCATATGGATTGTATCAAAAATAGAGACAACTTGGCTCAATGCGTGTGCCCACTTGCATACAAAGTCAAATTCTACAATTTTACTGGACTTGCATCAATCTGTTCCAAGCATGCAAGTGTAGAATTCTTTGCTCAAACATTCAAACCAAAGCAAGAAAAGCGAGAAAATAAAAACGAAAATCTGAAACAAAAAGAAAATCATAACGAAAATAAAAAGAACATTTTTTTTGTTTTTGTTGTGTGTTGTTTTTGCAGTTTTTTTGTTTTTTTTGTTTTGTTTTTTTTTTATTTGCCTTGTTTTAAATTGTTATTTATAACTAATTGTATTGTATTATTAATATTGTTCTTCACCAAAAATATGACTTCAAAAATTATACATATACATACATATATATAGACTCATATATATATTTATATCCATTTCATGTTTATGTGTTTTTTTATAATTTATTGAAAAGAACAAATCATATAAACTAAGAACGTTAAATCGCGGTAATAATAATCATAATTATAACCGTAACTATAATAATCATCGATGATAGAGTATATATATATTAGGTTACTCTTATTTTAAGGGTAATTTGATTTTTGTTTGTTTGTTTTGCCTATAACGTGCTTAAAGCAAGTTTTTTTGTTGTGTTTGCTTTTTTCAATTTAGTTTTCTTCTTTTCTTGTGTTGGTTTTGCACAAAGTATGTTCCAAAATCCAATTTTTTTGTTTGCTTTGTTTGTTGTGTGTGCGTTTACATCTTATATTTCTGTTTACATAAATATTCTTGTTTTTCCTTTCTTTTTTTTCGTGGAATACAACTTTTCCGTGAAAACATTATGATTCGTTGAAGAAATTAAATAATTTACGGATAAAATTACTAAAGTCGTGTATGAATAATATAAACAATTCTTAAAAAGAATCAACATGAATAAGGAAAGGAAAAGAAATGTAAGAGATATAAGAAAAATATGAACATATTCAAATAAACAAACGAAATCCCAATTTGTTGTTGTTTTTCTTTTCAATCATACAGTATTCCTTTTGTGTTTATATTCAGTAAGACTGCATTAGGTAACTAACAGATTTCAGTTTTATACTTTTACTTCAATTTAATTATTATCTACGTTAATATATAGTAAATTTCATTGTTTTAGGTTTTAGATTCTTTTTTTTCACATTTCGTATTTTCATTTTACTTTTCCAACTTCTAATTTACATACATATACAGTTAAGGAGTTCAACAGTAGGTGTGTGTTTTTTGTACGTGCATAACCCGTTGATTCAAAAATGTACCAAGACAAATATCACCGCTAAATTCAAGGAGTCAATAAAAACAGTGATATCATAATCTTGTGTCTTCTCATGTGTTATCGATAATTATCGACTGTAGTTTCATCTTTCTGTTTGTATATAGATACATCCACACAAATTGCGCTTAATTTCTCATCTGAATTTGAACAGTATTTTCCATTTCATTCACAATTTCTTTAATTATCGAAATTCGATCGCTCAAATGTCATTTAAATCTAAGTGCTGCCAAATCTTCATCACCAAATCACTAAACCTAGACGCGTTCGTTACCCTGTGCAATTTTCGAGTATGACGTGTACAAAAAACCACACCAAATATTTCACTTCTTTTTAACATAAAAAAAAGAAACAAAATAAAAAAAAATGTTTACACAAATCTTTTGAACAAAAAAACATATAAAAACGAAAAAAAATATTCAAAGTGTGAAAATAAAGAATATTTTAATAATATTTAGAGGCACTTTTACTTTTAGCATTAAAAACGTTATTTATTGTTATTAAATTAACCTTCAAAAATCTTGCATTATTCAGCATTTTATTTCATTTTTTTGTTTGTTTTTTACTTAAAATGACTTTTTCTTTGCTTTATCTATGTTTTCAATCGCCTACATTTAGGATTCGTATATTTATACATTTATATATATATTTTTTCGGCTTTTGAATTTCTTTTTTTTTGTGTTTTTATTTTAAGTGTCTTAAAGCAAAACCATTATTGTATATGTACATTGTCTTAAAAATGGTGTTTTCTTTTATATCTTAGTATGTCAACCATAGTATCCATTAAGTCGAAGATTTCTTAGCAAAAATAAAGGAATAAATAAGAAAGGGGCAACAAAATATTGTACAGAACACAAAAGACCTGCGTTGTGAAGACCTTATTTAATTTAAAACTCTCTAAATCTGACATTCTACGGTTTTTTGTTTGTTTCGTTGCGTATAATGTGGAGAACGGGGTGTATAAAAATTGAAATTCGTGAGTTCACCGAAAAAGTTATCTTTTGATAAGCACTTATAGTGCGACTTATATTTTTGTGAGCATTATCCTAAGCGAATTTGGCAGCACTCTTATGGAGATGCCACAAGTCAGCCAAAAGCACTCTGTGAACACCTCCTTAATTATAATCCTGTCTTGTCTATTAGGTATAAAAAGACTCACTGCCAAAAAGATAGCTCATATGAGGATAATACACGAAGGAGATCGATTTGATTGGTAAAGAAGAGACCACGAATAATCACTTTACAACAGCAAGTAATCACCGGGTTATAATATTTGCATATCTGTGCAACATCATTACAGTCCATAACAAAAAGCAATAAAAAAAAAAACAAAAGAATTCTTGTAAGGGCCTCCTCGTGAAGGCCTAAAGCAACATAAAAGTTCTGAAGTAGGTCCGATGATAGGACGACTTAGATCTAAATTGAGGTCCGAAAACCAAGAAATGGTCAACCTGATTTCAAGGGCGGAGTGAGCAGACAGTAAACCGTGCCCAAGAATGCAAGGTTGGGGATCAAACCAACCGCTAACGAGCTCCCTCAGACGCCATGGCGAGGGTCTGTTGTATCTAGCCTTACCCGGGTGGACCTCTATTTTCCGGCCATGCTCGTGGGACCAAAATAAAACAATCAAACGTAACCAACATACTCTCCAACTGGCTCTCAGAAGGTTATTCCACAAGTGGTCACGAATTCATTGTGTCTAGTGTATAGGTTAACAGAGCATCGCAACGAAGTACCGTATGTGGTGACTCCTGGAGATGGATTGGATTGATAAACCCGATGGAGTCGGAAGAATATCAACCTTTCATCATAGGATACTGCAATGGTCCAGACCTAGTGAACAAAATACAACATCTCCGTCTCAATAGAGACCTGAAGAAGAAGACGGAGCGATACTCTAAGGAATATCATGTGGCAAAGCAGACGGAATGGGAGATTTTAAGATCCCCAAGACATGCGAGAGAATGAATTTCTCCATTGATTCCACAGACCGATTGGATTATCGCACCGACAAAATTTGAGGCGTACTTCTGTGGAGGGGAATGCATCTTTCTCTGGGGCTTGAAGATGAATGCGACCATGCGATTATCAAGACGCTCATGTATTTGAAGCAACTGAACCTTCCCAAACCGTGCTGTGCTCCGAAATGTTCTCCCATCAAAGTAGGATTGCAAATCGGGTCTATGAGTCACGGTTGATCTGTAAGAGAGTCACTCCAACCTAACGTAGAACTTTTTCGTTGCAAACATGTTTTGTATAGAGCTCTCTTTGTCTTGTTGAGACACATTTGGTGCTGCAAGTTTAGGGGAATTCTTCCCCAGGAGGAGGTTAGACAATTCAAACGAATTATGTGCCACAACTTTTTTGTTCGGTTGAACAATTTAGTTTCAAATTGTTCGCATGATCAAACATTAAACTCTGTCACATAACCTAAGATTTCAAATCTAACTCAATTTCAAGGATTGCCTGGCCAAAGGTTGTTAATAATGAAAAAAAAAGTGATTATTTTCAACTTTTTGGAGAAAAAAGTTAGAACTTTCCGATGGTTCTGCTTGTTTATTCTGTTTCGATTTCAGATATTTTGGGACTCCTCAGTCAGAACTCGCAAAAAGGTTCTATTTACTCAGTCTTTTTCGACTTCATGTGATATTTTTGGACAGTTTAGTCAGAATCCGCACGAAGGTACCGTTTGTTTATTCTTTTTTGACTTTATGGGCAATTTTTAGAGGTTATGTTTGTTTATTTTTTTAGATTTCAGGGGATATTTTTTGACATTTCGGCTTGAAGGGCAGTTTTTAGACACGAAGGTTATTTGTTCTTCTTCGACTTCATGTGACATTTTTGGACATCTCAGTTAAAATTCCGATGAAAGTTCTGCTAGTGTATTCTTTTTCGACTTCAGGCGATTCTTGAAGCTCGCATAAAGTTTCTGTTTGCTTATTCTTCTCAGATTTTATGTGACATTTTTGGACACCTCACTCAGAACTCGCACGGAATTTCCCCATGTCTTTTCTTTTTCGACTTCAAGTGATGGTTTGGACACCTCGCCAAAGAAACTCGAACGAAATCTCTTCTTGTTTATCCCATTTTTGATTTCAGGGGATATTTCAAATATCAACATCAAAGAGTGACCCAAGAGATGAACCAGTCGCAGCTCAATCTTTGGGTGTCAACAAAATTAAATGTAAATTCGAAATAATGATTTTGGTCTTCCTTTTCTTAGCACGTTCGTGAACAGAGCGGCATATGCCGCTGAATTTTGTGGTTTTGGCTGGTCCAAAGCGGAAAATCCCGTCCAAGTTTGCTATGCTCTAAAACACAAAGCGGCAAATGCCGTCTAGTTTTCCATTTAATTCTGTATACAATGAACTTGTGTCCGAGTAGAAAATAAAATATTTTGTAAATTGTTCCAGCAATTGGTTCATAACTTACGATGGGTGTACTTTTCAATTATTTTCTTAAATTTCAACTGTTCGCGGACGTGTTAAATGATGGACTTTGACTCTAAAACAAAGGGACAACGTAACAGAAGACGTCCATGTCTGAGGTGGCGCACCCAACTGGAAAGGGAGTTCAACCAGCTTGGTGTGCGCAATTTGCGACAGCTAGGAAAAGATCATGCTAACTGGCGCCGTTTGTTGGTTTGGGTCCAGGTCCACCTCGGACTGTAGCGCCACAAGAAAAAGGCTTAAAGCGTAAAAAATCTCCACGTCTAAAGTGGCGCACCCAAATGGAGATGGACCTCGACCAACTTTGGGTGTACAATTGACAAAAGCTAGCAAAAGATCGTGCCAGCTGGGGAGATTTGTTGGTTGGGGCCCAGGTCCACCTCGGACTGTAGCGCCACAAGAAGAAGAAAAAGTTTTAAAGTGTAAAAAATTACCTCCTTGTTCAATGGACAATTCTTCGTGTTGCTTTGTTTATTGAGATCCTAAGTGAGGTTAAGTTTCTGATAATCCTAATTTCCTTTTGTTTCAATCGAATTTCAAGCAATTTGTCTCCAGATCTAGCTTTAGATGAATTAACACGATGATTTGAGGTACTCTTTCTTTTGGAACAACCCCGAGTTTGTTCAGATCACACGTTTTGCTTAATTTATTCTACCTAACCTAACTTAATCTTTAACAAAATCTGTCCATGTGTCTGTACAAAATTAAACGTCAAATCAAAAGGAAAAGAATGGAAAAAATGAATAAAATGTTCACATACATCGCTCGTCGTTTAGTTAAACATTGTTCATTGCTTTCAAATATGCAGTTACGACGCCACTCTGTATGCATGAGAAATTGATTTTATACTACAAAAAGATGACGCTAGCGTGTTATACAGTTTCTACATACATATTTATCAATTACCATTCGTTATGTTTTTTTCTTTTTCTTTTCATATTTTATTTCTATGATTTATACACTTATGTACGCATGTATGTATAATTACTCTTGTGTATATTAAGTTACCGGTATATTCTGTTGTTACTTGTTCACTAATATCCAATTATGTACAAGAAATTGAAGTAATCAACAAAACAGATGTGTGTGTGGTGTGTACAAATGAATCATCCACTTAAACAAAGATCTAACTTAAAAGCTGTTCACAATTCAGTATTTCTTTTCCTTTTCTCGGATGTAACCAACCAATTACATAATGTAACTTTTATCACTCAAACAATCGTCGCATTCTCATATAAATACAAAAAATAATTAATCACAACTAAGTAAAAAAAGAGAAATTCATTCTGCGTAGAGGACACCAATCGATCACCTCTGCCCCGTCCCTTATCGAGCAAAAACAATCGAATAGACAAATTTTACTTTCATCAATGAGGATTCAAAAATCAAATAGAAATTCTGTACTTTTGTTTTTTTCTGCTTTCTTATGGTAAAAAAAATAATTTATGGCACTTTTCTTCATATGAAATTCCTTATTCGTTTTTTTAAACAAAAATGTATGCGTTTTTGCACGAGGGAACTTCGCTGTCGTTCGATGTCAATTGAATATGGAAAAGAAACGAAACAAAATCTACGCTTAAGCGGATGCGTGAGAAAGTTGAAATAACAAAAAAAATGACACACCGTTCATCGTCCGATTAGGAAATAAAAACAAAAGTTCAGAAAAATAAAATAAAAGAGATCAACTATCGTCTTTCAAACAAAATAACTAAAAAAAGGAGAAACCAAACAAAATGAATAAATTAAGGAAAAACAAAAAAAAACAAAAAAAACACGAGTGCTAAAGCAAATCGTAAAGTAAATGCTTAAACCGACACTTCGCCGCCATAGCTAGGTATGACACTGCGCTTCTACTACAACTTGACATGGGATTAAATATTATTGTGTATTATTCGTTCGTTTTGTGTTTGTTTAGATTTCTTGTATTGTGTTTGTTTCTCTCGTCTCTTTGCTTTACTTTATATTTACTTGCTTTAGTTTTTTTGTTTGCTCTAAATAAGGGTATTGAAGCGAAAGAATTCGCGTGCTTTTCATTTAAACAAATTATATATATACCTGTATATATATAAGTATAGTTTAAGTATTTCTTCATATAGTTAGTACTTCTGTTTGTTTTTCTTTTTTTACTTTACATACTGATTAATTCCTAGAGTTATTAAATATACACCATTTATTATTAATACCTAACTACCTAAATATAATATTTATACATAAATATTTGTATTCAATTCTTTTTTTGTTTTTATCTTTGCCTAGAAAGAAGTCGGATTACTGGTTCTATACGATGATGGTCGTTCATTATATTCTCAGCTGAAATTGAGAAATGTTTCAAATTTTATTAATACACCTCAAAATCTGTAACAAATGTATATATTTATAGATAAATTAATAGAGTTCGCAGATACTCCCATTGGTCTGTTTGTCGACATGTGCTTGTTGGTGTCCATTAGAAATAATCTACGAGTTGTTCAACTCACAGCGGTTAATTCCTCTCATCCATAGATAAATGCACAACTACCATATCTGCCGCCTACATTCTTTCTTATTTGCCGTCGACTGATTCGTGCTCTGAAGCAATGCAAACCAACTTATAGGTACAATACACAGGCTGTCAAAATATGTCCAGGGGTAAAAAAAAGGCAAGAGTTGAACATAGGCTAAGTTCGTAAACGTCAACAAAATGCGCATCACGTAAGCATCACTGCCTATGTGATGCGACGCAACGATTCTTTGATGTTGCGATGCATCACGATGCTTTAATTTTGTTGGCGTTTCGGAACGGTTTATTATTTTGTGTTTCAATTATTTCTTTTTTTTTTATAAAAATGTCAAAGAAATTGGCAATAATGTTGGCAATTACAATTAACAAGAAAAAGAGACAATTGAGTCGGAAAATAAAAAAAATTCATCGCATCACAATAATCTATGATGCGCTGTTTACCTTTGTTTGCGCATCGTTACTTTCATGTTGCATTTTAGAACGTGATGCAAACCATCATTGCCAAATGTTTGCAATTAAGAACGCTTGACGTTGCAGTACTGCGCTAATGTTGCGATTTCGAACTCACCCATATTTAGATAACTGATTTGGAGTTTCAATTTGCATATGTATAGGATCATCTGATTTTTGGTCAGGATTTGACATCCCAGTTTCTTTGAATTTAAGAAAGCGAAATGGTAACAAAATTCGAAAAGACTGACCCTGTTACAGAAAAATCTTAGGGTTTATACATCATCGAAATGCATAATATAATAATAATGGCGGCGCTACAGTCCGAGGTGGACCTGGGTCCAGCTTTTCAGCAACCACTCGTGTTGTGCATGCTATTGTTCTCTTACGAGTGGAGGGAGTTTAATGCCGTCTCCGAACGGCGACTTTGAGAAGCTTTTTCTAGACAGTTATACTCTTTAAGCATTGTCAGTGACTCGAAAGAGGTGGAGACGAGAACAATTTTTTTTTTGAAAAATTGTTTGTCTGAGCTTTTATTTGAACCTAGACTGCGAAAGTCTAATGCGCATGGGTCGGGTAACTGCATACAACGAAATGCATACTCTATAAAAAAAATATGGTTACCGTTACTGTAGGAGGGGTTAGTAAGTGGAAAGTCCTTTTATTGGGCCTTTTCCTTTTTAGGGATTTACTAACGTGGAGATACAACAATTAACCAATTGATCAACTAATCGCAACATTAAGTTCTGGAAAAGTCAAGATGGACTTAAATATCCCAAAAAGTTCATGAGGTTCGATCCTAAAAGAATCAAGGGCGTAGAAATTAACACACCTGACGTAAGGTTACTGTGTAGCACACTTACTGGCAATTTCTCACATATATAAAATGGGTCATAGAAGTACACAAAACAGCAGAGACTGCGAACAAGCAAAGGAAAGTGTGGAACACCGACGTGTACGCCGACTGTCGAAATACGACATTAAGCAGATTTAACATAATGAACATAACATTTACAGGAATAGACTTCATCTAGAGAGGTTACCAAATTGCAAGTCCTAGATTAAGGAAGGGGGTACTGTGCATGTGATTGTTATATTCACTCTCCATTATCTTCACTTCAACTCAAATAGTGTAAGTGTTGAAGAACATCCAAATCATTCGATTCGATAGAGATGGCTCATTCACTTGGTGGATACGTTAGGAAACAAAATTGTCGCATATTTGGAAATGAAAATCCACATGTAACTGTCGGAAAACCATTGCATCCGCAAAGTCACTGTTGGTCTGCTGGTGTCTTTGGTCCACATGTTTTCGAAAATTAGGAAAATGTAACAATTTTTTTTTCTTGTCGTGGAAGACATTGATTTCAATGAGACAGTGTCACATCTTACACAACACGACCCGTTTTGGTATTATTACAAGAAAAATTGCCAATCAAGTAGATATGAAAAATAACAGGATTTTTGCAAAAATCCAGTTCCAGAATTAGAAAACCACTTATAATTATAATAATAATAATGGCAGCGCCGGACTCCGAGGTGGACCTGAGCCTAGCTTCTCACAAACCATTCGTGTTGTGCGTGCTATTGTTCTTTTGTTTTGAAAAATTGTTGCTTGTGCTGGGATTTGAAACTAGACTGTGAAAGCGAAGTGCGTATGGGTCGACGCACACGGACCCGGCGCCCGCTAAGAAAACCATTTGCAACCTCTAATATCTGAGAAAATGCATAAATAAAATTTTGCACCGACAGTGTCTGCAATGATTATTCTATTTATTTATTTATTTGTTGTCCATAACCCCAATAGACTCACATTGTGCGGCAGAACAAAATAAAATTATCAAACGCAGAATACTCTTGCTAATAGAGAACTCTCGCGGAGGACCAAGCTAATTTTGCATAATACATTGATTATCACAGTCCTGCTCTATGGTGCAGAGACCTGGACAATACCCAAAGCGTATGAAGAAGCTCTTTGTCTTTTCGAGAGAAAAGTTCTGCGTGCAATCTTTGCTCCTGTTTGTGTTTATGGCGATTTTAGAAGATTCAACCAAAATAAGAGCTGTACAGCGACACGAGTGTAGCCAGATGTCTACGGATTCGACACATAAGAATGCTAGCTAGGTCATATAGAGCGCATAGACAACTTAGCTCCGGCTCGAAGACCCTTCGATTCTGAGCCTGTGGCACAAATCAATAAAGAACGTCCACGTATATAGTGGCGATCATAAATGGAGAGGGACCTCAATCAACTTGATGTGTGCTGATGGACGCAGTTGGCGAAAGATCGTGCTGTGGAGGCTTGTTAGCTGAGACCGAGATCCACCCAAACTGTAGTGTCAAAAAGAGAAAGAAAGACGAAATGAAATCAAATCACTTATTACAACGAATGTGAAGAAGACATAAATGTTTTTAACGAATATTATTGTCCTCTTCCTTATGAAGTAGAAAATATACTATTTTTCTGTGTCTACAAAAATGCAAGTCTTGTGTGCGTTACCGAGAACGAGAGACGGTCATGACACGAGAATGTTGCGGGATACGAGCAGCTAAGGACTTCCTTTTCAATTATCAACTTTACGATGACCAATTCGAAGCAGCAATCATGATGTACAAAATGTTTCATGTCTTGGGCGTCAAAAATCATTTTCTAAATTAAAGCTCAAAACTCGAAGCTTTTTCTTTTTCTTCTTCGCCGTGAATTATGACAATAGGGAATTGAATCTAGACATTCTGCGAAGGAGCCAAAGCACTTACACACTACACCACGGTGCAACAATACACATACCAATGGGAAATATTTACGAGAATTGTAATTAGAAATACTTTGATTAAAAGTCTTACCTGTTTTTCACTTTGCAGTCTCTTCAGCGTTGTTGAGTGTGTGTGATAAACAAAGAAAAAATAATTTCGTTCATTTCATCCTGTCTAAAACTGTACACTACTTCTTATAATTAAAAAAACGAAAAAAAACGAAACAGTTTCTAACAAAAGGCGCGCGCAAACATTTCAGATTAATTTTCGTAAATAACAACTAATCAGACGATTACATTCCAAAACTATAACTATAACGATGATAACGACAATCCAAATTCTCTGAAATGTTGCAATCGAATTCTAATTGTTGTTGTTATTACGGGCAGTGCGGCGTGAATTACTGCCGGCAGCACCGCTGCCGCTATCACCAGTATCACGCCTTTCACGGACATAATTCTTTTGCTGCTGATCCTTATGCATCTCGCGACCACGATTCGAAACAGTGCTGTTATTGTGGCGGAGATTCAACTCTGAAAAAGGGAAGAATTCATGAAAAACAATGTCTTGATCGTGTGGGGAGACTGAGAGGCACTTACCCTTATCTTTGGTGCCGTCGGTGGCACGAATCACACCTGCACTGTTTGGATTTGTGGTGGAAATGATATTGTTAGTCGTTGTTGTAGAGGTGTAGTCTTTTTTTTTCTCCTTACTGATGATTGTGTTGTTGTTGTCAGCGCCAGCTGAGGCCCCAACCACCACTGCGACTAGTTTATCGGAACTGCTACTGCTGCTGCAGTTGCTTGATGTCGACGATGGCGGCGGTGCACCTGCAGCAGATGCAGTTAAAGTCGTTGCTCCTCCCGGTGCTGCTGCTGCTACTGCTGCTGTTGCTGTCGCCGTCGTCATCGCCGCCGCTGCTGCAGTCAATTCAATCACAGACGTTTTGCCACCACCATTATTATTGACGACGATAACATCCTCTGTTGGCGATTTGCCGCCTTCTTTAACGAGCCTTTCTTTATGGTGCTGAGCAACTTGAGCATAGCTCAAACGACCACCGGCAGTTTCGGGCGACGATGTTGCGCTAACTGCTGGCGACGCTGATGGCAGTGCTCCAGCTGTGGCAGTGTTGCCACTACCAGCAGCCGTTGGGTTTTGTACCGCCGCTGAGGTGGTGGTATTATTTGTCGACAACGACGAGGTAGAATTTATACTGTTGCCAGATTTGGTTGAATGCTGCTGCTTGTGGCTAACATCTTTTGGCGTTACAACTGTATTTGTTGCCGTTGCTGCATTAGTTCCCTGTACCTGTTTAGCATTTGTAGCAACAGCATTTGAAGCACAAGCACCTCCTCCTCCTACTCCTACTCCACCGGTACTGGCATATTTATTGGACTTGTTGCCATCGAATGAGGAAGAGGTCATTGTGGCAACATTACATGTGTTCACATGTTGTGATGAAGATGGCATTGTTTGAGCATTGTTCATTGGTACTACTCCTCCAGCCGTGGCGGTGCTGGTTGCGGTGGCGGTGGCGACGGCGGCGGCGGCGACGGTGACGGCAGATTCGTTCTGGCCCCCAACCCCAACAGAGTGTTCCGAATAGTGGCTTAACAGCGTCTCATCAGTCTTTGTTTTTTCAAACGAACTAGAATTATTTTGATGGGTTTTATTTATGTTGTTGGTGATGATGGTGGTGGTGGTGGTGGAGGTGCTAGTGGAGATGGTGGCGGCCGAAGCATTCACATTATTGGCTATAGGATTAGAACGTGTTGCACACGATATCACAGGTGTAGGGTTATTCATATTACTAGGTGTAGCGCCAACAGTATTACTGGTTGACTTTTGTTGTCTGTCCAGGTCTTGAAGCGCAATATCTACAGTGGTGGCTGTCGCTGATGGTGGTGGACTGATTTCGTTGCGATTTTTATAGGAATCTTTTCGGGTTTTATTTGACGTTTTACTGTTACTGTTACTGTTACTCCCTCTCACCACATCGGCGAGGCGATTTGAATCAGTCCAATTATTCGATGAGGAACTTTTTGCTGCCGGCGCAGGGCTATTATTGTTGGCCGCTAATGCAGAATTACTCTGCTGTTGTTGTTGATGAGATAGAACATCGCTAATAGCAGTTCCGCCATGATGCTGCTGATGTTGGAAAGTATGGTTTGCCGCCGATGATGGGAACGTTGAGGCAATCGTAGTGTTATTATTATTTATGGTGGTGGTGGTGGTTGCAGTGCTGGTGGCGGCGGCGGCGTTGGTGGATTGTGAACTTTCATGCACACTACTACTGTTGTTGGCAGTGGATGACGAGGCGGACGAAGACGATGCAGGCACAGAGACTGTGTTCGCTGACTGATTTGTTTTGTGGCCGCTATTGGAACTACTACTCAACGATGAAGACGTGGCTGGCGATGGGAGTAAGGAAGGAAAATTCGCATTATTTTTCAAATTAGTATTTGCATGGGTTATTAATGTAGCAGCCTGCTGTTGTAGACTGCTGGCTGAGTTTGAATTTTGATCGATACCTGGTAGGGGTGGGAAAGCTGAAGCTTCTAAGTCAAACTGGGGTGGCTGTGGAGGCGGTGCATTATGTTGCTGCTGTTGCTGTTGGTGTTGCTGTTGTGATTGTTGCGATTGCTGATGGTGATGGTGGGGCTGTTGGTGCTGATGATGGTGTGGTGGCTGATGGCCACCAGGGCCACCGTTGCCGCCGCTATTGTGTTGCGAATGCAACTGATGCGGCTGATGTGGCTGCAACTGCTGCTGGCTATGGTGGTGATGGTGATGTGGTGGATGATGTGGATTGTGGTGGGGTTGACTACTTAACCCACTATTAGTTCCGCCACCAATCTTTTGGCGATCGTCACGGTGTGAGGAATAGGCTCCTCCCGTGCTGCCGCCAGCATTGCTGCCTCCAGCGCCACCAACTTGATGGTGATGTGAATGATGATGCTCGCCGCCCCGGTTATTATGGTGGCTACTGTAGGTGTAGCTGCCCTGTTGACCGGATGCGGTGGTTACATTTTTTGTGTTCGCATTAGCAGCACCGCCAACCATACCAATGTTGTTGGAAGGGTTGCTTCCTTGGTACTGATTGGTGGACAGTATCCCACCTCCGGTATTGGGGGCTCTTGTGTTCGGCACATAGCCATTGTCGCCAGAGTCGTCTCTTCGTCTGCGACGAAATCTCTGAGACCAGTGTTGCTCTTTTGTCGATGAATTCGTTATGCTGCGGCTGTGAGTGGTAATGATTGTTTGCGTTACTCCATCATCGTCGTGGTGATTTTCGCTAATGTGAGACGACTGCTGCTGGGGCGGTTGTTGTTGCTGCTGCTGCTGCTGCTGCGGTTGTTGGTGGTGATGCGCTGATGTATGAGCATAGGAAGCGTGTATCGTTGAGGAAGGCATACCATGACTTTGATAGTGTGCAGGCGGCGTCTGTTGTTGTTGCTGTATGTGCTGTGACAGTATGTGGTGTCCAGCTGATACAGAACTATTGTTTGTTGGCTGATGATGATGCTGAGACGATGATGCAATATGAAGATGCGCTATACCAACCCCACTACCACCACCATAGGTATTACTCTTGTCCATGGATTTTGGACCATTTCCACTGCTTCCGCCGCCACCGCCACCTGTCAAGAAAACGTGTTGAGTATTGAATATGTGCTAACGCCAACTTTTCCATAACATACCACTGTTCTTTATATTTGAGTAATGACGTGGCTGCTGTGAACCACCACCACCACCAGCGCTGCCATTGCCGCCACTGCCTTGCTGTTGGCCAACAACAACACCGCCACTTGCCACAACCGAAGTTTGCTGCTGCTGTTGCTGTTGTTGTTGCTGCTGCTGCTGCATTTGGTGCTGTTGCAGCTGATGTTGCTGCTGAACAGCTGATTGCTGTTGCTGGTGATGATCAGCCGCTGGTTGTGGCTGTAAGCTTGTTATGTTAGCTCCAGCAGCAGCATTTAAATTGTTCGTTCTTGGATCTGGGCCTCCGCCACCAACAATCTGTGGCTGTTGTTGTTGCTGCTGCTGCTGTTGTTGTACATTATTGCGTTGTTTTCCCCTATTATTTGCGTTACTATTGCGGTGATTGTTGTTGTAACGATTTGTCTGTTGTTTTGTAACTGTATTCGCGGCAACAGCAACAGCAGCCGCAGCAGCCGTTGTCGTATATGGTGGTACTTGTGGTGCCAGGCCATTGGCCGCATATACATTTATGTCGTAGAAGTTCTGACTATGTGCAGTGGTAGCGGCTGCTGCTACAGCTGCAGCAGCCGCCGGTGGCCAAGGGGTGGCTGTGACTAGGCCGGGGTAAAATTGCTGCTGTTGGAAGGGCTAAAAATGAAGAAAAGATGACAATCAATGAGGCAATCATCTGCTGAATTTCAAGGGCTACTTACGAATATATGAACCTGACTATTGTAAGGAACTGGTGCCTGCGACATAGCAGCTCCGTTCGCAGCGTAAACAAATCTCTGCTGTGTTGTGTATGCAACCGCGGCATTTGGATCATAAACAGCTGGTGGCGATGTCATTCGGTAGCCGTTTTTGAGTGTCACTGGTACAGGAGCTATCGGCAGCCTGTGTATAAAAGGTTTTGCCTTCATTCGGGCCATTATTGGTTTCCCCTGAAAACGAAAAAAAAGCACGCATGTCAGTCTAAAGGCTGTGAATGAAAAAATGTTTGGAAAACTTACTTGGAAGGTCTTCACCTCTTCGCGAAGATATCTGAATGCCTTTTGAGCATCCTCGTCAGACTCAAAAGTTACGTACCATGAGTCGTTGTGAGCGAACTCGCACGATATAACCCGAGGACAATTCTCGTTGTTGAAGATATTCTAAAATAAAAAAAGAACAATTTTATAAACATCCGGTTGCAAAATCGGTTTGTAGATCCCTACCTTAACATCTTCGATAGGCGTCTTATCGGGAATCTCACGAAGAATGATGATACATCTTTTGTGGTTTGGACGAACTCGTAAACCCTCCTCATCGACCTGAACATTTGGCGATTCTCTGAGAACTTCCGTTATCAACTTAATGTCTTTTGTCAGCTTCTTGACTAAATTAAAATTAGCAACAGTCCAAATAGGTACATACTGATCACTGTCCATTTGTGTTAGCAAATACGTGTCATTGGCTAAATTCTCCCTGCAATAAGAATACACCAAATAAGGGAAACTCCAAAAAGAGAGAGGAGGGAGTTCTCTGTGTAAACATACCTGGAAAAATAATACTCAAGCTGAGTAGCTAGCATCTGTTTGAGTTGCTCCAAAGGTATTCCATTCGGATCGGCTGAATTATTGCCTCCTGGACCGTTTGTGGCTACAAGCTGCTGCTGCTGCTGTTGCTGATTTGAAACAACAACAGAACCACTATTGCCCGGTAATTGATCAACAGATACCGAATTTGTCATATTACTCAATGATAAGTCCTCTTGGCTGTAACCAGTTAATGTTTCCTGCATTGTACCGTTCATCACTGTATAATCACTATCAATGTTTGTGTTCTGTTGTTGTTGCTGCTGCTGTTGTTGATTGTGAGGCTGCTGCTGCTGCTGCTGTGTATGCTGCTGCTGTTGCAATTGCTGCTGAGGCGGCTGCGGTTGAGGTTGTGGTGGCTGTTGTGGCGCTGCTAAAATAGGTATGTGTGTTGCTGCTGGTGGGGCTGCCAATTGTGCCTGTCCGTATAAATTTGTAGCTATCATTGCCGTTTCAACAGGAACATTTGCGTAAACGGTGGTTGTGACGGGTTGATTGATCTTTACAGTATCGCCATTCATGTAGACATAGCCTCCGGCTAAAAAAACATAAACAAAAAAGTGAAAGTTAATAAAATGTTTGTTTTTTCGAAAGGTAACTGAATATTTAGAGTCTATATTTCGCGAGTTTTCATTCTTAACGATCGACACCAGTGCACTGAAGGGACAATTCTTATGTCTACAGTATACAGCCTCTTCACTCCAAAGGCAGGCTTACATGCCACTAGCTAGAAGTGAACAGATAAAAAAAATTGATCCTATTCCACCAATCGTATGTTATCCGAGGCGTGCCTTAGGTTAGGTTAGATTAGGTTGGGTTGAAGCGGCTGGAGTGTGCGCTTAGACCAGTGTTGATCCATTGTGCTGCCAAACGGATCTGAGGACTGAGGTCAATCCAAATTATTTTTTTGTTAGGAGCTGCTAGTGAATTCACCAGCACACTTAGCCCATGTTGGTCCATTGTGATGCCCACAGTCAGACTACTACCACTAATCGACCGCTCCAGTGACAGTGCCGTTAATTTGATCCCAACTGCAAATTGTAACTGGACCATATTTGAAAATACTTTTAACGTATATAGCGTATTAACTTTGCTTTCACTTTAATTCGAACCTGTGACCCCTCTAACTTAGGGCAGGCACTCAACAAACTACGCCATTCAGTCGCACGCAAAGGCGTGCCTTACTACGAAGCAAATTCCGTCCGAGCTAAACCTCAAACCCTCGCTCTGCCTGTCACAACTAAAGACATTTGTCGTCGTCATAACAAGGCACTGTGCTTTTCTTAAACATGGCAATAGAAGGAGCACTCTTGTAAAGACTTCTGTAAAAGTGACAAAGATGAGGAAGAGGAGGACATCCATAAACACGTTCTCTGGGAAAGTAGTGTTCTCTTGAAACGAAGGACTACCCACGCGTTCAAAAGGGAAACGGTATTCAAACAAACAGCGCTTGAGATGTCAAATCCCTTTTTGGGATTGTACATCAGTCATCTGACGCTTAAATATCTTATAAATATAATATAATTATATAATTATAAAATCGTCTTCCAGAACTTTGTGCGCGATAGCTTTGTTTGTCGTGTTCTGCTAATTTCGTGATTTAGTTAATCAAATAGTTTGCCTAAAATTGTGTATTTCTAACAAAATACTATTCGAAATGTCAAGGATCACCTGCAGAGGCTTGCGAATTTGAAACACAAGCGTTTGAGTTGTACAAAGAGTTTAAAGGGGTCTGTTTGGTGGTTGATGAGTTGCAATCGACTATCTATCAGTATCACTAACGAACACATCGGAGGAGTTAAGAAAATTGTCCCCGTAGATCATCATATGAGCATCAAGGAGTTATCAGCTCACGATTTTGCTGAATTTGTTGCACAACTCATTTTGTACGCGATTATTTGACCAAACACAACGTCCATCCTCAAACTCCGTAATCCCCTAACATGGCTCCTTGCGAATTTTACCTGTTGCCACGACTTATGTTACAACTTCGGGATCTGTGCAAACTGTTTTAAAGATTGGAGACAACTTTGGAATATACAGGGTGGGCCAACTAGTGGTTTTTATTTTAAAATCATAGGTTATTTTGACACTGACATCTGTTGCCCGCTCGAAATCTTGACAGAAAATTAGTAGCATACCTCCGCGGATCGTAATGAGTCGCTTTACGCTTAAACAACATTAGGAAATATTGAAAACTTATTTCCAAAGTGGGTGCAGTGTAGTCCAAACAGTACGTTTTTTGAAAAGAAGCCTTGACCGAAATGAAGCACCCAACGCGACTGCTGTACGCAAGTTTGTGCAAAAAGTTCGTGAGAATGGTATGCTATTGGACAAGACTCATAATCCCCGTCGTCGTACGGTGCGCACAGATGCGAATGTGGCTGCTCTGGCAGAGAGTGTTAGACTCAATTCACGTACAAAAACTCGCCATCGATCTCATTTAACGCACTAGCCTGAGAATTCTGAAAAAGAGGCTGTTCGGAAGAGGCGTTACAGAACCATGTTAACCGAAACTTTCTTTACTGAAAAGGATTTCAAGACATGGCTTTGGACGACCTCTGGTCCATGAAGGATGGCGCGCCATGCCATACACCCCATGCCACAATCGATCTTTTGCGCACCAAATTCACCAAACCATGTTATCAGCCGTCTTGGCGATGTCAATTGGCCGCCTCGGAGCTGAGATTTGACCCCTTTGAACTTTTTTTGTGGGGAACCGTGAAAGACCGATGTTATGCCAACAATCCGGAAACGAATCAAGCACTTAAGGCCAAAATCATCCAAGCAATCCATGAGCTACAGCCCGAAATCATCAACAAGGTCTTGGAAAATTGGAGTGACGGAATGTGAAGCTAGCCGAGACAACCACTTGAACGACGTTGTATTTCATAATTAATGTTTGTTCTTACTATTAAAGCCATAATACATGGACTAAATTTAATTTTGTTCATTTTATTACATTCTTAAAAAGAAACTTTTATTTGGCCTCCCTCTTTAAGCTAATAGCAATTTGACAATGGTTTTGCTTGATTTATTTAGTCGACCGTTTATTTTGAAATTAAGTAACAAAAACAAAAACCAATCTTCCCAATTTTTTTTTTTGGATTAGCCGAATATTACGGTTATCCAAAGCCTACAGTAAAAGTTGTTCAAAATTGGTTCCAAAATCGAAATTATCAGTTGATGGAATGCCCAACACAGAACCCGGATCTAAACCCGATTGCAAATTGATGAGCACTTGTTAGAAAGAGCATATAAATATACAAAAACCATTGACGAACTCTGGGAAAGAATACAAAGAGAATGCAAAGTATTGACCATGAAATCATAAAAAATTGGTGAAGAGTATGTCCAAAAGAATTGAGAGTTGTAACAATCTATCTTATATATATATACAGTCAGCGTCAAAAATGAGTAAACAGTCAGTCATTAGCTGAAAGGTATTCCTATAAATTAAAATTGGCTGGAATGGTCTACGTTTGACATTGATGCCTCAAATAAAAGCTCTGAAATCATACTTCAAAATAAGCTATATTTCAATAAAATAACAGTAAACTTAAAGAAGTTTATTTAGTTCAAACGAAAAAAGGGGCTAAAAACAGGCATCAAAAGTGAGTGAACACATCTCATATGGCGGTCTTAATTTTCATTTAAATGTTTAACAGAATTAACCTTCAGCAGATGACTGAATGTTCAGCCACTTTTGACGCTGACTGTATATATATTGAACTTGATGGAATTATGTAAATGTAATTGAAAGCAAATGCTTATATTAACTATTATTTTATTGAATTTATTGTTAAATCAAATTAGTTCTAAAATTAGTAATTCATGCGGTATGGCAACCCTGAAACGCTCCAATTTAGAAAATTCGTTACGGAACTTCCACGATCAGGAATATAAAAGACTCCGCCCGATCGATGGACAATTACTCAGGTTTGGTATTCCATTTTGCGCTTTTTCCCGAGCGTCAAAGAAAAAGAACCACACTTGCATTTTCTGCAAATTAATATTTGAGGCTATCCGTGATTTCCACATTTATATATTGAGCTATCGACTCTTAGAGTCCCCGAACGAAAATAATGCGGACAGCATACGCGCGGTAGAGAGAAAAACAAAGTGACGAACAGAGGGAATTCTCCGAAGGAGAGTGGAGACCAAAGGAAAGAGCTACTGCACTACAGTGTGTTGAAAATAAAGGACTTTGGACAAAGTACGATTAGACAACTATTACTTAAAAAATTGCAAATACCAATCACGAGTGAAGGGGACGCTACAGTTTAATGCAGACTCCGAACGGCGAGATTGAGAAGCTTTTTTCTAGACAGGTTAACTCTTTGCGCGTTGTCAGTGAGTGACTTGAAAGAGGTGGACTCGTGAAAATATCAAAGATTTTTTTCGGGAATTGAACCCAGACTTCGAGCGTAGGAGTCGACGCCCACAAATTGGTATTAGCTTACTTATTTTAATAACTTTACCAAAGAATTGCAAAACTCCAGGCAGTTTTGGTTGCCATTGTATATCTAAATCATATAATTTAATTGCCTACTTCTCTGTTGGAAGAGATAATGCAGCCTCTGCCTTTGCATGCTTAAAAATCCTAATTTATCACCGTAACATAAAGCATTTTGTGTAAACATTACTTTTTCCTTCTTTACTGGTAAAAGTTTCAGTTTTTACCATCACTGAAAACTATTGAAGGACGATAGTGAAGTAGTTATCGTCATAAAACGATCATCGGAACGGCAGTAATTGACAGTTTTCAGATTACGTGAAGTAGGCAAGACGTATTGTTTAGTCGATATCGCTTTTCATGCTTACGTGGGACAACACTATCGTTCAAACGATAACGTCAGACGATTGTCGCCATACGTGATTAGAGCCATCTAACATCATAGTTTATGTACGACCTAAGCCTAAAATGTCGACCGATTAAATCTGTACAACAATAATTAGTTACTGTTTGCTACCACTGTATTCATTCTACGGCGCTGACGTTGGAAAACAATATTTCTTACTAATTAAGATTAAAATTTTTTTAATTATATGTTGCTAATCCCCGCACGCACTGGTTATTTCCAGAACGCCTGTTCAGTGCACTCTACATGTTAGTGGAGTCCCATTGAAACAGGTGGAGAAGTTTAAGTACCTCGGGGTCTTTTTCACGAGTTATGGGAGGAATAATGCTGAACTTTTCTGTAGGATTGGCCATTCGGGGTCAATTTTGGTCGATCTGTACTCAGGAAGGCCCAGCTTGATGTCAAAGCCAAGTTAGCGGTTTTTAATGCAGTATTTGTTCAAACTCTCACCTATGGTCATGAAATTTGGGTAATGACCGAAAGAATAAGATATCGAATACAAGCTTCGGTGTGGGAATTACTCACCGGGATAGACGATCAACCAGACTGAGGGCCCAGCCAAATAGCTCAGTCACGAACGGAGCATCCAAATACCTGGCGATTTGCTAGCCTTACCTACGTATACGGAGCCTTGCGTAGGTGGACCACCCTTTCTCCGATACTCGTGGGAATCACATAAAAAACATATCCAATAATACCAATAATAATCTAAACATTTTACCAAAAAAGGAAGGTTCTATCCGAGAACCGGCGAGGGAACAGGACATCAAACCTACCCCGCCCCTCTCGAATCCCTGCCCTTCGTCTGGATCGGTGAGGTAACTCCTCAATAACTCAATGTCGGGCAGCTACTTCTTAAAACGATGGTTTGGTCACGTGACACGAATGTCCCCATCATCACGACTTCCGAGGCGTCCCTTGAATGCGATTCCATCAGGTTGACGACCAGTTGGTAGACCCAGGACGAGATGGTGGGACCAAGTCCAAAAACTCGCCTGGTTGCGCTCCTCATGAGTTAGAGTCGATGGCGGAGGAACGAGTGGCCTGGAGATCTCACGTGTGTGCATTGCTCCCGCGAACCCTTTAGTGGAACATGCGGACAACGAAAATGAAGTGAGATGAGATGTTTTGCTAATTTCACTTTAAACGGTAAACTAGGGCAAAACCAAGTATATGCTGTCACAACCTCGACCGGCTTGGTGTGCGAAACTGAAGACAGCTGGCGAGAGATGAGGCTGGCTGGAGAGGCATGTTGGGTGAGACCCAGGTCCACCTCGGATTGTGGCGCCCTAAGAAGAGGAAGAATTTCAGTGCAGTTAATCTTCATGGTGGAAGCTACGTAATTCAAATGTACCTCTCTTAAGAGGAATTTGGAGAACTGAGTCACACAGCCACGCACCAAACATATTTCAAAGAAACTTTGAGGTGAATAAAATCGTAAATAGTGCAGGTAAGCGGGTTTGATGTCTTGATCATGATTTTAAATAAAAAATCTATATAAATCATAGCTGGTCTCTGCACAAGAAATTCAGTGAAAAGAAATTTAGCGGATCGGAATATCGTCACATGGTTTACGTCAGTCACTCATAGTTACTCATGAGCAAATTTGAAGAAATGCTTACAGGCGTATTCTTTCTCGAAATCCTACCAAACCAAATCCAAAACACCTAAGAGCATAATTCAGCCTAACAAAGTCGAGACTTCTGCATCGGCTTTCATGACAGTTCACGTTTCGAATTGAAATGTACTCTTACTCTGACTTTGTCTGGGGCTCGGGTGTAATGAATTCGAAAATATGTTTAAGAACGATGAATGACAATGACCTCTATAGAAGAATACAACCAAAATCAATGAGTCAGTGGTTCGTAAATATGTATACACACAAGTCTATCAAACACATAATCATTCAGTGTGTCCGCAAGGATCGTTCATATAGCTCAATGAAGGTGTTACAACGATCACACCGGAAGTGACCAATAACACGCGCATACAAAAGGTTGAACGCAGGGCATCTATAATGAGGAGGAATAAACATACATACATTTGTGTATGTAAACCTTGAATCTTTTACGAATGTATATGTGTTTCAATTTACATGCAAATATACGCGTACTTTTTGGCTGATAGATAAACCAGAATGATAGGCAGTGAAACCTCCCTTAGGCTGAAAGTGACAAACATTTTGTCCGCCTGAACGAGGTGTCGGTCCAAGGAATCAAAAAATGTACTAAATTGTGAAATTTTTTTCGTTTAAGGGATCACTCCTCGCGAGTGTAATGACCCAGAATATATCAAAACGCTGGATATTTAACTAGATAATTTTTTTATTTATTTTGTCGCTAAGTCTACTGCGATCGACCGAGAACCGAGAGGTGCTAGTATTACTTATTGATGATTTCAAGTGTAACAGGTCTCCACAGCGAGTTTATTCTTTCGGTCATTACTCAAATTTCATGACCATAGGTGAGGGTTGGAACAAATACTGCGTTAAAAACCACTAACTTGGCTTTGACACCAAGCTAGGCCTTTCTGATTACAGATCGACCAAGCTGTTTCAAAATTGACCCCAAATGGCCAATCCTACAGAAAAGTTCAGCATTATTCCTCCCATAACTCGTGAAGAAGACCCCGAGGTACTTAAACTTCTCCAACTGTGTCAATGGGACTCCACAAACATGTAGAGTGCATTGAACAGGCGTTCTGGAAATAACCATAACCTCGAATTTGTCCAGGTTAATCTTCATCCCAGCAACCTATATAGCGCGCGCTGGAATTCCATCTGGGAGGATGTGAGGATGACTAAGTCATTTGCAACAAGGTGACTTACCCTCAGATCTCTCAATGTGAAACATTCGCCTCGACTGCGCTGCAACATCCAGTCCATATATATAATGAAAAGGAGATGTGACAAGACGCACCCTTGGCGAAGTCCAACGCCCACGGTGAAAGGTGTTGAATTAATACCGTTAAACCGAACGCAGCTGCTACAGTTTGTATATAGAGACTGAATGGCCCTCAGTAAAGACCCATCAATCTCATACTCCTACAGAACACTCTAGAGTTTACCTCGAGGAACTCGGTTATATGCCTTTTCAAAGCTGGAAAGCGCGAGGAAACTCAATGTTGGGCAGCTGCTTCTTCAAACGGTAAGGCCTGTACTTCGATGGTTTGGTCACGTGACAAGAATGTCCCCATCATCACGCCTTCCGAGGTGTGCCTTGAATGCGATTTCATCAGGTACGCGAACGCTTGGCAGACCTAGGACAAGATGTTTGGGTCAAGTCCAAAAACTCGCCTGCTTGCACTTGGGTATAGCTGTCGATGAGTTAGAGTCGATGGCGGAGGATCGAGTGGCACTGGCCCCGCCACCCCTTTAGTGGAACATGCAGACAACGAAAATGAGATGAGATGAGATGAAACCGAATCAAAAATATGACAAAAATCAAAAATTGTGACAGAAAAAAATATTTTTTAGTTCGAGAAATCTGCGGTGCAGAAAATACTGAATGTGATCAGACATTTGAAATCGATACTTATCAAATTTGTATACAAGACTACTCAAATGCAATGGTATCTCCTCACAAGTTAGATTCTAAGAAAACTGAATCAAGCTTCCAGCCAATTTGATACATACGTGGACACCATTGAGCGTTGCACAGAGCACGCACGTTTAAAGGGGGGAAAACCGCAAAACGAAGCCATTTTTTGGCATTGTTTCGCCATTTGTAATTTATCAAAAGTGTGGTACAGTTTTAAAATTAGTTAGGCTTCCATTTTTCTGCTTGTCTGTACCGATGACAAGTACACTCTTAAGATAGTGTTATCTATGAGTCATTAAAATGAAATGAAAACTGATTGTCGATTGAAAATCGAGGCAGCTGCGTCTTACGATACTTTTACCTGCAACATAATAATAGTAATATTGTGTAGTCCAGGGTGCACCTGAGCCTGCACCTGCACCAAGTCCTGGTGTCGTGCGTGTTATCGTTCTCTTAAAGTGCAGTGGAACTTCAAGTTATTGACGACGCCAAACATCGAAATTTGAGAAGCTCTTCTATACATTTGGACATTGTCAGTGATTTAAAAAGGTAGAGTTGTGAAATATAACAGGTGTTTGAGGCGGGAATTGAAGCGTTTCAGCATACGAGTCGGCACATTTACCCACTGTCTGCATTCCAAATCTGCTGGTATGCTGCTAGGATATAAAGTTCTTCAGTGAAACCTCCTATAGCGGACAGTGCTCCCAGGCGAACAGATCCCTTAAATGGACAAATTTTCCCCGATTTACGTTTAAGTTTGCTTTCATTTTAAGATCCCTCGAACAGACACCTAGCTCAGGCTGACAACATTTTTATCGTCGTCGCTGTCCGCCTAAGTGAGATTTAATTGTACTTAAGTAGTACATCTTGAACACTTTTTGATAATTGCTGTAAAACAATCGATAGCTAGAGTTGCATCGGATACTCATCCGTCAAGGCAAATTGTGTTTTTGTCGCCAAGTTTTCTTCGTTTGCTCATCCGACAGTGTTTCTTTTTTTCAAAGAATGTATGCTAAATGTTTCGCTGCTCCATCAAGGTAGGTAAAGAATTCATTGAGACCATTGACATCAAAAAATGTTTTGGACAAGACAACGCGCTGTATGGTGACTTTCTCAGCATCATTCTTAAGAAAATCATGCAAAGCTCCCTGGCCAGCACTAGATGCACGATCTTCCAAAAATCTGTACAGATGGCAGCATACGGGGATGACATGAACACATCGAGCTGTGAATTAGGCATTGAAACGGAAGCAGCTAAAATGAGTCTACAGGTTAACAAAGGCAAAATAAAGCGTAAGCTGTCATCCATAAATGAGCCGATGATTGGGCGGACCGCCACAATATGGAAGCTATAATTTCGAAGCAGTCTTAGACTTCGTCGTCTTTGACTCTGCGGTAAACTGTACGAACAGCACCGAAATTAAACGTAAAATAACACTCTCGCTGTTCTTTGCGCTCAAAAGGCAATTGAGGAACAGAGCCATCTCTCGAAAGACTAAGCTGAATGTGTTTAGGACATTCTCCATCTTAGTCCTCCTCTATGGAGCAGATTCATGGACAGTATAGAAAACGAATGAACAAGCTCTTGCTTCCGGTGATACAATTGAGGAATAAGATTCATTCACGAACTATACGGGCTGTACAGTGAGATGAGTATAGGTAGGAATCTATGGATTCAGAGCGTAAAATGGCTAGGCCATGAAAAGCGCGTGGACAACTTAACTGCGGTCCGAAGAATCTTCGCGGTTCACGATTGAGGTGATATGGAGAAGGACCTTAATCAACTTGCTGTGTGCAGCTGGGGACAGCTGGCAAGCTAGCTAGAGTCGGAGTGTAAACTTTTTTTTTTATTTCGTTTTCAAACATGTCAGCATATGCTCCAAAAAAAAAAAGGAAAACAGCATTTCCGAGAAGTCTTGCTTTCCATTTTCAATTCGAAACAAAAGTAATGCTAAAAGATATCGAATGTTGTTGGAATTTTAAAGAGAACGTATTCCGTTGTTGAAAACATGATTTGGTTTCGTTCGAAATTTTGACAACGAAGACAGGGAACGACTCTGACGCGGTGGGACCACGCAACAGAGGACGTCCACGCTTAAGGTAGCGCACTCAAATGGAGAGAGATATCTTCCAACTTGGCGTGTGCAATTAGAGGCAACTAGCAAAACATCGAGCAAAGAGGCTTGTTTTTTGAGGACCAGTTCCAACCTGAACTGTAGCGCCACAAGAAGGCGAAGACAAGACGAAGACCCAGTGTGTACACGCCTTTTCAATTAAGGAACGATGGTGGTGATACCACCGGTGAAGGAAAGCATGTCCGATGAGTGGAATCTCAGTATCATTTGCGCGATACATAAGAAAGGAGATCCCTTCGACGCATACAAGATCTTTTCTGCTTTTCTTTGTGAACGCTTGAAACCGTTTCCACTCTGATAGATCCGTGGCAACCAGGGAAATCCACCATCGATCAAATCTTCACACTTCGACAGATCCTGGAGAAGGCCCAAGAAATGCAGATAGACACTCACCATCTATTCAAGGCCGCATATGATAGACGAGCAATACAGTACCATTTCTAGTTTTGACTTTGCTAAACTCGTCAGACTAAGCAGTAAGGCGATGGAGAACTTTCGCTGCTCCATCAATGTCGGTAATGAACTCACCAAGACCTTCAATGTCAAAAAAGGTTTCATACAAGGCGCTGTGACTTTTTCAACATTGTTCAGAACTCACTTGCCAACACTAGAAGCACGATCTTCCAAACGTCTGTACGACTGCTGGCATAAGCGGACGACATTGACGTGATTAGTCGAGCATTATAGCTGTCAACGAAGCGTTTTGCAGGCATTAAATCGGTGGCGGCCAAAATGGCTTTAGCGATTAATAAGGACAAAACAAACTATATGGTGCCTTACGTAGGTAGGTGATAGGGTGCCCTTGCGATTGTTTCGCGGATCACAACAGCGTTTGTACAACGCAACAGAGGACGTCCACGTACAATGTGGCGCACGTAAGTCGAGGGGGATCTCAGCCGGGTTGGCGAAACTTGAGACAACTGACGAGAGATCGTGACGGCTGCAAAAGCACGTCAGGTCCACCTCGGACTATAGCGCCGTAAGAAGATCCCTCTGCAGTTGGCACAGTTCAGATGGTTTCCTTTCTTCAAGATCGTATGCATGCGTGTACATTAAATAACGATCATTTTATGACAAAGTCAATGTGATAGAAGTTCATTCTTAACCTAGCAACATTTCAAGCTTTGCAAAAGAATCAGAACGGAGATTAGAATTATGTGGCTTTAAAGAGAGACTATTTCTGAGTAAGGATTTACAAAAATGTTGCATCTAATTTTCAGTGAAAAAGGAGACTTTAGAGACTTGACGTTCGGAGTCCGTATAAAACTGTAGGTTCCAATTCAATTGAGAGAACAAAAGTGGTTGTACGAGTTTGGTTGATGTCGAAGTTAGACCCAAGTTCACCTTTGACCAGCGTCGCAACTATTAATGTTGTTATTATTTAATAACGACCGATTTAAGTTCGCAAATTAATATTTCGACAGGCTCTGGAATTAAGCGCATGTCTTAATTTGCAATACCAGCTGTCGAAAATTTGATCTTTTGCGCACTTACATACGCTGTCCACAAACAGTTCGATGACCATATTTTATCAGCGGGTTAGGAAACGCACTTTGGCCGCTCGTAAATTCGATTAGTCTCTGTCAGGCAGTTCGACAAAAACTCAATTTTTCCTGAAGAAATCCACAACAAAACGTAGTTTACATTGTTAAATAAAGTAAATGTCAAAATTGGCACACAGGATAAACGAGATTTCTTCCTATCAAATAAGGGAGAGTTCAGAAAATAGTTGAAAGAACCATCAACCAAATTCGATTGATGAATCAATTAAAATTCTAAAATGTACATATGCGCGATAGAAAATGATGATGTAAGATATGGACGACTAGATTAAAGCTTGAAAGATGAAGAGAGCGCACTTGAAAACCAGAACGAAGAATTTAAATCAATTTCATACACAATCTCCTTGCCAAAACTGCATCATCATCGAAATTGAGTTGAGTCATCCGCCCAAACGCCACACTAGCACAAGCGCTGCTCCTGAACTTGACAAACAAACAAAACTATACTTCTGTACGTTCACATTCAACCGCATCAAATTGTCCGTGTATGAATGTTTTCGAAATTCCAAATGTAGTTTTGCACCTACACCAAGTAAAAGTACATTAAGCGAAAAATTAATGTAAGATCACAGAACATCTGTCATATTTTGAGTCACACTCATCGTATGTTGTTAGGTATGTCACCGCAACAAATTTCATTAGTGCACCGCAGCAGAGGGAATGTTTGAGGGAGTTTGAGAAGTTTACAGAGAAGCTCCCGAAAGGGAAAAATAAATCAATAATTAGCTACCCCGAAAAAGAAAAACAAAGGAATGAATACGAATTTTGAAACTTAATGCACTGTGACAACATCCCTCCTCTTCTGCTTTCTCACTCCCTGTGACAACAAGTGGGGTGTTGTTTCTGGGAAGTACATCTAATTCCACGGTTGACCCACATATTTTTTTTTCCTTGGAGGAGTTATCTTCAAATTTTATTCATTTAATGAGGCAGAGGCGCAGGGGCGCTCAGCGAAAAAAGGCTTCACAGAAAGTGGAGTGATTCCTGTGAAATTCTTTTGACATCTATTTGATATCATCGCCGCCCCATCATTGACAACACCAGCTGATGTAAGACGAAAAGCCAGCCCACTGGAATGGGTTGGAAAAAAAATAAAACATCTCCCCACAAATACACACATATGATGACAGGGAACACACAACACTGACATTTCGAATAAAATCAAAAGAAAAATAAAATAACAACAAAAAAGGAAGAAAAAACTAATAATTTCATGTAATCAAAATGGAATTTGAATGCGGCATTTAGCGAGGAGACAAATACTACACATCCCATCCCCAACCACACACAACCACACTACACGAACACGACCCTTCCGTGAACTGACAGCTTTAGCTTTGTAGTGAAATCGAATCGAAAAAAAAAAAAAGAAAAACATTTTCGATTGTGTACTTGAGTTTCCACGATAATATTTTTTTTCCATTTTTTGCTTTTTTCCTCGTATTTGTCTCGAAATCATCAAATGTTTTATACTTTACTCACTCTCCGTCTTCTGTGTTATGCAAGAAGAAAAAAAAACCTACAAAAGACTGCAAAAAAAAAAGAGAAAACTAGCGAGGAAAGGCGAAAAAAAACTTCGATAACTCGGTGCGAGGGGAGAACTTTGAATTTCACTGGATTTGTTTAAATCTTTTTTTATTATTTGCACAAGTTCTGCTCCTTTCAACCGGGATGAGGCCGCACATACCGCCGAGTGACGGAGGGGAGAGGCAACATTTTCATTTGGACAAAAATACAGAAAAAGAAAACGCATCGCGCACAATGATCGCCACCATCATCATCGATCATTGTCTAAACTTTTTTCCTCGAGGTTTTTTTTTTTTTTTGATTCGTTTTCACGAGAAAAATTGTATATATCTGCACAGTACGAGACTTTTCTTCGTCTTTTTTTTCACTTAATTATTTTGTTGGTTAAAGACAAGCAGAGTTTTCACCTATTTACTTTGCGTTTTCGACACGAAGGGTGGATTTTTTTTTGCTATTCCTCGCATCGATACGTAAAAATAGAAGATATTTGATTAAGTATGTACATATTTTTTTTTTTTTTGCAAACCTAGATAGTATTCCATTTTGTGTGTGAAGTGTGAAGAGAATTTTTCTTTTTTTTCTGATTTTTTTTTCTTTCTTGTTCAGCTTCAGCCGATATGTCGTAGTCTAAGTCGTTTTCGTAGCCGTAGCCGTTGCTGCCGTCGTCGTCGTCGCCGTCGTGGTCGATGAATTTTGTAATGCACCACACACTCACACAAACGCATAAAACTCTGCTCCTCCTGTACTTGCACTAGAATATCTGATTAATTTTGCGCACACACACACACTCTCTCGCACACAGAAACGCAGAACACCGAACAACTTTTTGGTCGGATGGAAAATTTACGATCTTGACGGGAAAAATTATCAACAGCACTGAATTTAATTTGTTCAATTCTCTATTTTGTATTCACTCTTCAATCACAGTATTTAATCTAATTCTTTGGAGTATTTTTTCTTGATTTTATTGAATAAAAAAAACTTTTGACATATCATCATAAAAAGTCAGTCGTCTCTCTATCAGCGAAGAAATGAAAATTACACTCGAGGAATGACACACGGCACTGAATGGACATGGAATTTGTGTCGGTTTTTCGTTTCGTTTTCGAAAGGCAAGACACACCGTCCGGAACGGAGTAGGGAACGAAACGAACGACACAGGGAATGACTGAAAGCGAATGGAACACAAGATGATGAACTTTCCGTATGGTTCGTGGTTGTATTTTATTTTTTGCACTCTTTTTCGCTTGCTTCTCTTTATGTTGATGGAGAAGGAAGCAAAAGAGAAGTGATAAAATACCTTGAATCCTGAGAATAGATAATTGTTAAGAAAACTAGAGTTTCCATCGTAGTTTTCTTGGAAATTGGGTATGTTCGGAGAAGAGATTTTTTTTCAAATTTATGTCAAATGCACACGTTATATTGTGCTAAACGTACTTTTTACAGTGTTCTGCGATAGTTTGATTCATTATGTTGACAGGAATGTTAAATTAACTATTTGAGAGTGGTATATAGCGGGGATTTCCCGAGTTCTTAGGCTATGACATTTCGGTATCATTATTTTTTTTTGTAAAGTGACACTCGAATTTTCACTACCAAAAATACAATCTCACAAGTATTTTTGTGTGTGTAGAAATAATTAGAGTGATAGATAAGTGTATGTCAGACATTCTAATCGACAACTGTCGTTATGTGAAACAATTCAGTTATTTTCCAATAGACCAAAATCCAGAATAGGGGCATAAGGATAGCTTTTTAACGAGACTCTTGCTTGAAACTACTTGAAAGAAAAATAAATATGCACCAGACGAACAAATGCTGGGTACCGGATCATAGAAAGTGTTCTACTTTACAAGCATGGTTGCTTGGACCATAGAGACATCCCATGCAATTGCAAAGTCGATGAACTTACAAATCTGCCACCACATTACAAGATGACATTTACATTATATTGCTACGTGCGGCTGTTGTTATGAGATGGTAAAACCCAAATGACCAACTCGAAGACTTGTGAATATCTGTGGTAAATCTTTAGAATATAAATATTTGCTATACCGAGTTCTGTCATATAATGATTGAGATCGAAACCGTTTGCATTATCAAGCTTTCCAGATCTCATTCTTCCGGGAAGCCCGGATTTTAGACATAAATTCAACTGTCCCGGACAGTTTATTTCCAGGTTTTTTACGAAAGCTCAGAAAAAAATATTCAGTGTACATATCCTTTTCATATTTGTAAAAAAACACTATTGCATTGTGATTTAATCCTACCGAATTTTCTTTAAACGGGCTAGAAGACGGGAGCAGAAAAAACTTCAACTTCTGAAGAGAAGGTCTCTTGCATCCTCCCACCTCTAGGACATCGAAGAGTCTAGGAATAAGCAACTACAATTTAGAGGTAGAGCAGGAGCTTGTCTACATCGAGGCAAATGTTAACTCCACAAACGACATCCGAGTGGAGATCCGACGCAGAATCACCCTTGGTAACCGTTGTTACTTCGGTTTATATAAACAGCTAGAGTCAAAATTCCTAACTCGAAGGACCAGAACAATGCTCTACAAAACCCTTATTCTGTACCTTATTCTTTACGGAGCCGAATGCTGAACGATAAGCAAAACTGCTGAGCTGATTCGTGGTTCCTTCGAAAGAATTAATTTGTCCCGGGTAAAAATTTGAAATCCGAGATTTTCCCATATTTTTGTCATTTTTCCCGTCAAGCTTCGAAAAAAATCTGGCAACCCTAGCGACAACTTTACTACCAACTGACAGATGTCGTCGTATTTGTTTAATATTCTTCAAAAGTTGTATGAAATAAGGATCTAATTAAATACTTCGTTTAAGTATTCAAGTATTTAAAATAGAAAAATATGAAAAGTGAGGACCGGTTTATCGAAAATGTTTACAGAGTTGCCTATACATTTTTCAATAAAACACGATTATTAGAATTTTTACCGCATTTCCATGAACCGATAATCATTTAAGTTCAAGAACAAACAGTATTTCTGGAATTTGTCAAAAAACTAATTTCCACAATACTTTTTGGCCGGAAGTTGTACTCCAGCCAGATAAAAATGAGTCTGGGGTGAAACGAGGACAAAACTAAGTATATATCATAGTCCAAAAAGGATGCACAATATCGTCGAAAAGGCCAGAAAGTCACAATGGGCGACTATAATTAAAGGTAGTCAAGGACTCTGTCTACCTCGCCTCCGCGGTTCATAGAACGAACAGCAACACGAGATCAAACGCAAAATAACTCTTGCCAACTGCTGTTTCTTTGGGCTCAAGAGACAAGTGAGCAAAGGTAGCCCTAAACGACGAACATGCTCGTGCTCGCCGCATTTTCGTCGTGTATGGGCTGGCTGGTTCAGGAGCCGCTCGCTGTTGGCGAAAAATTTCGATTTTGTCGTATTCGTTGACTTTGATGGCCCGTGTAGGGCCATGTTTGCAAGCAAACTTCATTTTTGCTGTGAACGTCGCCGAGTGCATATCCCGGATTAAGCACAATGTCAACAGTCAGCAACCACTTGCGCTTCCTATCACACATGTTGACGGTTTGCAAAAGCAACACGAAATAAATATTCGCCGTGTAGGGGATAACGCAAACGAGCAAGTTCGGCGAGCATGTTCGTCGTTTAGAGCTACCTTAACTGAGCGTCTCGAAAGACCGAACTGACTTTATAAGACATTATTCATCCCAATCCTGCTCTACAGCGCGGAGACATGGAGAATCCCAAGAGCGGATGAAGAAGCTCTTAGTCTTTCGAGAGAAAAAGTCTGTGTTCAATCTTTAGTCCTGTTTGCGTTAATAACAAATGGAGGAAAAGATTCAACCACAAATTGTATGGACTAGCATGAGTCTAGCCAAGCGCCTATGGATCCAACGTCTAAGATGGCTAGGCAATGTAGACCGCATGGGCATGGACAACTTAGCTTCGGCCCGAAGAATGTTCGACTCTGATCCTGTGGGACAGCATTACGGAAGACCTCCATGATCAAGTGAAGAAAAACCTCAACCGATTTGGTGTTCGCAACAAGAGACAGTTGTGGGCTGTTGCGCCAAAGGAAGAATTAATGTTCAGGATTTGATTTGACACACAAACGCACGATAAAAATGCGTCCTTGCCTTTTTTATATTTTTTTTCGATACGCCGCACGCATTGCTTTCGCCTCAATCCATCTGCTTGACGGACTCATCCCGATCATCTGAATTCAAACATCACAAAAATTGCTACAGGCTGGCACATAAGAAACGTTAAGATTTAATTACTGAATCCTTTTTTTGTTTACGTATTTTTTTTAGAATTAACTTTGAAAAACTTGGGAAATTTATGATGGGAAGATTCAGCACGGAACAATTTCAATTTTCAATTTTATTTTGAAAGTCAACATTCAATTATTCAGACACAAAGATTATACCGAAATTTCTTTCATGTTCGAAATGCGACCAGTGCTCCAACAATTTACCGATTGGTCCAGCGTTTTCAACAATAAGGGGCTGTCTGTGATTTTCCGCGTGCTGGAAGACTTCGCACGGATCGAAATGATGTGAACCTTGCTCGGGTGCAAGTAAGCACTGAGGAAAACCCGAAACTTCCACCAGGCAACGTTCTCAACAGTTGGTGAAGTCTACGCGGTCTTTGCAAAGAATTTTAAGGCAGTTACACCTCTTTCCCTATAAGATTCAAATGGTTCATGAGTTGAAAGCAAATGATCCACAAATCCTGAGGGAAATTTTTGGTGATCGGATAATATCGGGTTTTTCTGATTTTAACTAGCGTTCGCCCGATTTCTTTCTTTGCAGCTACCTAAAGTAAGGTGTATGCCAATAGGCATCTCTTATGCGCCACCCTATACATGCACCCGATTTGGCCTTGAAAAAGATCTTAATCCCATTCGCGCTCCAATTCATGATGTACGGTTTTTTTTACAACAAGCCCACAAATTGTGTTGTTAGTTCCAAACGCAAGCTTTCTCCACAAGTTATCGGTGGCACACAAGAGGTTAAACTTCCGACAATCCGAGTCCAAAGAGAGATGCGATTAATCATGTTCGTCCAACACATTCCGCAGCATTCAACCACTCTGAACCGGGAACCCAGAAATGATTATGCAAAAGAAAAAGTATGGTACCCGGAATGTGCTTAATCTCAAACTTACACCAAATCATCTGCCCGTGAGATGAATAGCTTGCTCATAAATTTCGGTGATTTCACTCATTCGACTAACTGCATCTGGCTTTTGTTTTTCTTCAATTTCGATTTCCAAAAACTGAACGCTACCCGAAGAGAACATAACTGATTCTCCACCCAAATACTCTGGGTTTTCAGTTGTTAAATCGAGTGTTAAGACAGGGGGAGAACACACAAAATATTTGTTCTTCGTCAACAGGTGTCCCACTCATGCACAAATCCACACGTCCTCCGATTTTTTGGTTCGCTAAAGTGTGACTATTTACGGAGGGAACTATTGTTCTAATGGCCGACAGTCAGACAATTCATGATGTCTGTCGTCTGTCTTATTCGCTTGGCTTAGCTTTAGTTGATTAGAGCTTTTTTAATTGCACATTTTTTCTCGTCCACGCGAATTCTCGAAAATTATTTAATGGCGCGGCTTTTACTGCTTCACGAATGCACTGTTGTTGTTGGTGTACTCGTACGCACTTAGTTAGATAAGTTTTTACGACTTATTACGTAATTAAAGATGCCGGTGGTTTCTTTGGCTTAATTTGAATTAAGTCTCGAGTCGGAATATCGTTTGGTACTTGACATCAAGATAACCTTGTTACGAAGTTTGGGGCCTAATTGTTTTCCTTCTTTTCAAAGGCGTAGTAGTTCCCCTTGCGGAACGCACTTTTATGGAACTTGCAAAACTTCGTCTGAGGGCAATTTGGAAAAACAGTTCCCCTGGGTGAGACACATTCATTGGTACCAGTCGACCCCTTTAGGCAGACGTCGGCTGCAAGGAGTGCCTTGAAATCAGCCAATCTCTCGGCTGGATCTCAAGTCTCATAGGAAATGCAAACATTTTAAAAGAAAGTGAAAAAAGTGAATTGATGATGATAATAGAAAGTGACTATACACTTCCCTTCATCGATTTTGAAAGACTATTTAATTGCTACTTTTCTACTAGGTTTGAGTGGGTAGCAAACGAACCCATCAATAAAACGATTGTTTAGATTTACGATGGCTCGAAGATGTATCAAGGGCGAGCATATTGTCTTAAGCTTAAAACGTTTCATCTCATCTTCAGTGATCCGCATGTTCCACTAAAGGGGTTGCGGGGGCAAATCATGCACGAGAGCTCTCTAGGCCACTCGATCCTCCGCCATCGACTCTAACTCATCAGGAGCTATGCCCAAGCACAACCAGGCGAGTGTTTGGACTTGATCTAAGCATCTCGTCCTGGGTCTGCCAAGCGGTCACCTACCTGATGGAATTGCTTTCAAGGCACGCCTCGGAAGTCGTGATGATGGGGACATTCGTGCCATGTGACCAAACCATCGATGTACAGCAGCTTTGAAGAAGCAGCTGCACGACATTGAGTTCCTCGCGCACTGCCGTTTTTCTCATCCTATCCTGGCGAGTAATTCCCACAGCAGCTCGAAGAAATCTCATCTCGGCAGCTTGCATTCACGATTTTATTCTTTCTGTCATTACCCAAACTTCATGGGTGAGAGTTGGAACAAATACTGCGTCAGGTTCGTCCAAGAACATTGCGTCTGAAAGTAGAATGAACCTGCCAGAGCGACTATCAAGCTATTGGAACTATGCCTTTAAGAGAGTGGCGAAGAAGATTCAAACCGTCGTCAGTGATAAAGGAGGTGATGCCGCCCAGACGTTGATGATGCCCCACTAGACGTTGTGCCAGTAATTGAAGATAACTCACTTGATATTTAATAATTTGAACTTGAATCAAACGCTCTGGCAGGTTCAAATAAAACTTCCTGACTTCTCAAACGTTTTTAAGCGGCTGTCCTAGCTGTCAAAGAAGCGCCTAGTATGATATCAATGTTGGCAATATCACTAACTGATATTACTATTCTTTTAGGACGGTCATGAAGGCAATTTGGGTAAGGGAAATCAAATCCAAGCTAGTCGCGTACTGTCGCTATGAACTTAAGGCTCCTGGTTCACAGCCCTTCATCAAACTACACTTGGTCTTTGAAAACAGCGACATAACCAACAACGAAATGCGTAATGAACATGTCGGAAAATGTCCTATACTGAACCACAACATGGGATTCAAGGAATAAAACAGCCACTTTCAGATTCAACGAAAACGTTGAACAGTAATTTCCTACAAATAGCGAACAGAATATGGTGTTCCTTAGCCACCAGCGAAATTACTCGGAGGCTATATAGCGCCGACATCAACAAACCACTTCAGTGCGACAGAAGGTTGTCAGCGATGGTAGTTGGGGCACTCACTTTTTGTAACAGTTTGAAAAATAATATTGTGACAGTACAGTCCGGGGTGGACTTGGACCTAGTTTCTACAGCAACCACTCGTGTTCTGCTTAATTCCCGTCGAGTGAGGGGGACTTACAGCCTAATGCCATCTCCTAGCGAATTTGAAAAGCGTTTTGTGAAGATTTATACTTTCTGACTCGGTGGAGGCGGAGCCATGAAAATATGAAAGTTGTTTTTTAATAATCCATCCTAGGCCTTGTACGTAGGAGTCGACACACTCATACACTACGCCAACAGCTTGAAAAACAGCGCCATGAAAATTAAAAACAACGTGGCAATATATGTGCGTAAGGTGGTGATAAAGAGGAACAAGAGGGTTCTCCTCAGTATCTGTGCCATTGCCCAAGTCTATTTCTTCTATGACCTTCATTCTTTAGCAAATGAGCCTCTCATTAAACATTGAAAGTTTATAAGAAGGGAACAGTGGGGAGGCATACAGTAGTTAGGTTAGTGCCCTTGCGACTGGGGCGCGGATGATTTTTACGAAATAACCCTAAATTGGATTTTTAGCTGCGATTTTTGGTGTTCTTCCTAGCTGTAACCAGTACAAATAAATTGCATGCTTGAATTGCAGCCCAACTTGCAAATGCAAAATCTTTTGATTTTAAAGCTGTAATCAATCGCACTTTCAAAATACAAAATATACGACAATAACAAAACAAAACACACACCCCCTGTGAGGGGTTGTACTCCGTGAGATCTACACTTTCACTGCTGATTAGAACCAGATTGTTGTATATACGTCAGAAGGTGCTTCAGCTCTATTTTATTCAGATCATCCAGCTTGTTGAATAAGCCTGCCTGCCTAGTGTTAGCAGTCTCCTTCCGCGAAGGGCTCGACAATCACATAGCAGGTGGCGGACGGACTCTATTTCCTCCTCGTCCCTGCAACTTCTACAATAGTCGCTATGGGGGATACCTGACCTTCTGGTATGGGTGCCCATCGGACAATGTCCGGTTAGAGCTCCCACCACCATCCGTATATCCTTGTGATTTATGCTAATCATTGACGATGATTTCTTCCTGTTCAACGCCGTCCATAGGGCTTTCGTCGTTGACCCAGTGTCCAGATCCAGCCCTCGCTCATTTGCTATTTCTAAGGCTTCGTCCTCTATTTCTTTTCTTAGGAAACTTAACGGCATATTGACATAAGGTAGTGCTAGGGATTTATCTAGCTCTGAGCCCTCCTTCGCTAACGCTCTCTCGTTTCCTTAAACTCCTGTGTGTCCCGGTACCCAGAAGAGAGTCACCTGGAGATTTCGTTGACGTTCTGTCTGCATAGCTTGACTAGTTTCGAAATCCGACGCTAAGGCTCTTATAGCCGTTTAGGTGTCGGAGTATACAGGTTTTTTTTTTTCTGTCAAACTAAGCTACTCGTACACACACAGCATGCCGTAACTCAGCGTATTACACGAGAGGAAAGGACGGTTTACGACTGTGGTTTGAAAACTTTCCGACCTAAATATGAAGATAGTAACACTCGTCAATAAAAGCTGGAGATGATGATGAGGCCATCGCCGTCGTAAACGGCTATTTTGTAGACAAAAGATTCAGAGATTTCTTGGACTTACAACAAGCAGACAATGTAAATAAATAAAAAAAAAATATTATATATTAAAGTGTTTTGTAGCTATGTATGTTGGACATTTTTCAAGCCACTCTCGTAGCCCCTGACGTGTTTCAGTGTGTCCATTAGGACCTAAATGAGAAGTGGATTCTGCCCTAAGCTAACATAAAATAATTTTTTGTTGGAGTAATAAACTTTTCAGTTCTCCCTAGATCTTCAAAGCAGGACGCGCTACTGTTATTACAGCCAATGTAAAGCCATAATAAATGTGCTATCGAGATTTTGAACGTAACCGCCAAATGTCAAATTTTTATACTTCATTTTCTCTATCTCTATATGTCGAAAAATGTATGCGAGAAGCACAATCCCGCGTCGTTGCACCAGTTTTTGCGTTATGTAGGCAGTCCTTCAGAGATACTTTGAAATGCTAACCGAAACTTATCGTGTTTTCATTTTTTAAATACACAAAAAACGGACGGAGGTTGTATTATTACTGAAGGTTATAGTGCGTTTACATCGCACAATGTTGCATTCCAGCGAAATGCAGAATTCCGTCGCTGCAATTGTAAGTTCGTCAAATCGAACAATCCTCTTTACAAATTCAGCACGCCATACAATGACATTTCAACCCGCTGACATAAACAAAAAACAGCTGTTTTTCCTTTAGTTGAGAGCTTCGAGTTTCAACGCGATCTCCATACCTCTATATTGTGTCAGCAATATATTTAATATGTCCGAATTAGCACTTAAATTCATCATTAAATTAATATAACACGCTAAATGGTTCAAACACTTCTGATTTCCAATCAGGAAAAATATCCAATAAGCAATTCTGACATTAGGTGTCCTTTAAAATGCTAAGTTGCAGTGGGAACGCAAAATTGGATTTCGAAATTTTGCGGTGTAAACGTACTATTACGCTGCTTTCATTGCTCTAATTTCTTAACAAACGTAAGATTCCTAGCACAATGCAGTACTACGAGCTATGTCTTTGTATTGCTTTTGTTGGTAGCTAAACGTCACTCGACGGTAGCACCAACGCAGTATTCTGTTTCAGACATTATTTAGTAAAAATCACGTTGAACGTTTTTCTTTGAATTTCGCCATCGTAACGCGAAAACCGCTTTTCTTTGAACTTCACCATTTTAGAGCGAACAGATACAGTATGGCGAGCAGGAATAACGTTAGAAGTTTAGAACATGTCTATACTTGTACTGTAGTAGCTCTTCAGAAGCGCATCGAGATTGTCCGCAAGCAGTGCCTCGAATGCGCCCTGTGAGGATGTATTCTGTGTCGAATCCTCGTGCTTATTCTGTTGCTGTTATTGTTGTTTTGTGTTTAGCTTTTATTGTTTTTGCATGTCCCATTTTGTTATTTTTTGATGTCGGTTCCACGAGTAAGGCCGGAAAAATATAGGTCCACCCGGACAGCGCCGCCGTACCCGGGTAAGGCTGGATACAACAGACCCTCGCCGTGGGAGTCTTATGAAGCTCGTTAGCGGTTGGTTTGACCCTACAACCTTGCATTCTTGAGCACGGTTTACTATTTGCTCGTACCACCATTGAAACCGGGTTGGCTATCTCTTGGTTCGGATATCAATTTAGACCTAAGTCGTCCTATCATCGGATCTACGTAAGCCTCGGCACCACGACAAGGTGGATAGCCCCGGCGACGTCTCAATGTAAAAACTCTTGAGAATTTCGAGTAGAGTTTGGGCCTCTACGCGATCAACTGGTCGACATTGTCAGTCATATTGATATCGATGTTGCTCTTTTTCTATTTTCAGGTTGATAAAACAAACTAACCTTTGCAACAGTCTCAATTTTTTTTAACATGGTGTAGTTTGACAGATGGCATTACAGGACAGTAATGCCAACTGCCCTCTGCAAAGCCACCTGTTTTCAAATACGTGTACTCATTGATCAACACTCCTAATAGGATTCAATTTTAGAAAACTTACATTAATTTTAAACTGAATACATTAGGTCGTTTATGATCCATCTTCTAAAACGGAGATAACTTTCTGTCAAATCTCTAAATTATCTCCTCATTAAAATCCGTGATGTGGTGTAGAATTTCAATCAATTCCCAGCAACAGTGTGCAAAATGTCAAACAACAAGTAGCATACGTAACTTCACGATCTCTCATTTTTAGACTTCACCTCAAGAATACTGATTAAGTTGAAAAATCATCGGTTAAGTGTTAAATAATCGCGCACGTCAGAGCCATGAAATTCCAGTCAAAATGCATAAATTTAGCAACGAACCGAACACCCACTTCCTAACCTCATCGTCTAGCATCTCCCCATCGGAGAGAAAAATTTAGATAAATCCGTACATTGTATTCGAACAAACATTGGGAAGCATCTAAAAATAGGCTTCATCAAAGCACTCGGTTGCAATTAAGGTGACTGTGTTCTGTTCTACATTTTCGAATCACGAGCAGTCTATCCGCTCTCTTAGGTGAACTATTGCGTTCTCTCATCCTCCGACTCATGCGATCACTGGTGGCCGGCAGGCATTCCTGAAAATGTCACGCTTCAGACCCAGCCTCACCGCACGTCTCTAAATTCTGTTGAAAGTCACCACTCAACACAAGCTCTAGTCATCTTCCACTCCCACCTAGATCGTTTAGTCAGCACCTGGGTGTGTGCACATCACACATTACGCGATAGATACTCATCTAGATGATACACACACACACAACACGCTCCTAGAAATGCAGTGAGTTCAATTCGGAATTGTTCGCACGAGAACGATGAAATCTTATAACGTGCGCAGGTTCATCTATTAATAATCGAACAGATCGATTAAAAAACAAAAGTCTCGATGTCAAAAAGAAAACTGTTTGTTGTCTCTTATCTTTTCGATTGTTCAGCTGTTTCTCCCCGCTGTCAGAGGTGGCCAATGTGGAAGAGTCCAGGCGGAAAAACGAAGCAGAATGAGAGGCAGCACCAAACTTATATCTATTTTTGCTTGAATTAAATTTAAAAAAATAATGTTCGCCATTTTTTGTGTATCTAATGTTTTTGACTTGTCGCTCCTCTGATTCTTTTTTTGTTCGTCTGTTTTTTAATGATGAGTCACACGAATATCGTCGCGTGTGTTTTTGTTAATTTTTATTACTCTGCCAAAGGTGCTGCTGATGGCGTTCGCCCATGAACGTATGTACACAACCACACACGATTTTATACACGTTTTCTTTTGGAATCTAAGAGAGAATCGGATAGGCACTGCAAAATATTCCACGCCTCACCTTTGGGTTTTTCCTTTTTTGAAAAATAAACTGATTTTCGCGCGGCAACAGACCCTCGTAAAAGGTCTCTCGGTTATAATCGCCAGTCTGCTGTGCCTGTGCTGTTCTTCAGAAAAAACACTAAATGCCCTCTGTGACGGATGAAAGAGCGCTGTAATGAGTGGTGTGTGTTTTTATGACTCCTGAAATGTACGCATGCTTCATGTGATCGATGGTGTTTGCTCTACCTGAAAGTGGTACACTTAACAAGTCTCTCAGGTCAAACGAGACTATTTCGAAGTCACGTAGTTAGCTGTCGGTGTATTTTCAACTGCTGATTTGTTTTCACACAATCGCCAACTAATGACCAATCATCACTTGCTTGAACTTTCACCTTATGACGCGCGAAAGAAAATATCTGCTCCAGTCCCATGTCTGCCAAGGCTTTGTGTATGATTGATGTTTCCTAACGATCGTCGCCCACCAAAAATTGCACGAACCTTTTGTGTTCGAGACATTCGGACTGATCCCTGAGGTGGAACGACCATAATGATTGGACTAATCTCTAGAGACCATACGTCGATTCTTAGTATTTGAAAAATGTATTTTTTTCAAAATGTACATACTACACAGAAACGCGTTAAGGTATGATGCGGCTTTTTAACAATTTTGCTAAGGCTCAAGAGACGAGTTCGAGGAAGTGTCCATTCTTTTATGTCTAAGGGAGGTTTCGAGTCATTTCACAAAAGTCTTCCGCTTATTATTGTCCATGCCAGGTGTCAGCGACAGTAGACAACAACAAAAGAAATTTATGGATAAGGTGAATATAAAATACTTAGACCGCACAGACTAGGCACCCAAATCGTCCATCTAATTAGTCGCATTTAATGAAAGTAGTGCTAAAGTATTTGGGCATCATTGTTTTCCACTGCATCAGGTTTTCGTGTCATTGTTCATAAGCGAGTAAGTCCACGCTCATTTTATAATAATTTAAACGTTGATAGAACTTGTGATGCCTGCATAGGGATTAGACTGAAGACACTTGTGTCCCGGACTCATCCTAGGACACGACATTTTATTTTTTTTTTAACAAATCCGACCATCTACCAAACTATTCAAAATGTACTATTTTCTAACTCCATTTCAACCCTCGAGCACTTGATGGTCCTCTCAAATTTTTGATCGTATGGATCAAAACTGAGCAAAACTGAGTCACAAGTGGGATTGGATGTAAAGGGTGTTTCAAGCGGTTCGTTTTTAATTACCGGAAAATTGCAAAAATATATAAAATGTTCATTTGATTTGATAAATGCTTGCTTGCCATTTGCTTCTTAAAAATTATTTCGTGAACATGTTACCCACGACTGTTTTATATAGTCCATACGGAGAACGGAGACTCACGACCCTATCCTTTGGTCGTAGAATTGGAGCGGCAGCGTATGTTAAGGACATTAAATATTTAATTGGGGTAAAAACAATAGAGTGTAATTTAATGCTTCCAAAACTCAATGCTGTCTACTGTTTCTTAAGCGATCCCAAAATAAGCAGACATTATCCCTGAACTTGCATCGAAGAAACCGAAAAACTTTCCATCCTCGGTATGTGTATCAATTCAACATTTAGTTGGAATGATCATATATTCGAGGTTGCCAAAAATGCTGCGAAATGTCTAGGTTTCCTAAAACGATGCAAGAAATGCTTCACCCACTTTGATTTGACTTCAATTTACAAGGCCTACATCCGGCCCAAACTTGAGTATAACTCTCATATCTGGTCTGGTGATCCTAAGACCTCTCTGCACCTACTTGATAGAATACAACAGCGAGCGATAAAACTTATAGGAGACAGTAATATCGCGAATTCAATAGACTCGCTCGAACATCGCCATAATGTCTCATCCTTGTCATTGTTTTATCGCTATTTTAATAAACGATGCGATTCACCCGCAATACTCGTCTCGCCAGGAATGTTCATCAGTTAAGCCTTAAGCCTGCTTTCGGACGTAAAGTTAAGTTTAGAGAGTCATTTTTTAGCCGCACCACTAGAATATTGAATGCTCTTCCCAGCCCGATACTTCCCACTCACTTCAATCCACAGGCATTTGAGATCAATGTGCCCAGGTACCTCCTCTCCCTTTCTCCCTCTATACCTTAGGCCCGTGTTGTGTCTTGAAACCGGACACTTAAGAGTATTCGTAACCCCCTTTGCGCGCGTAAATTGTAAAAAAAAAAAAGAATCTAATCATGAGTTACTTCTTTGAGCATATTGGCTTGTACCGCGCTAATATTATGAGTAGTTTTGTCCTCCAAGTCTGTAATTAGTGCTGACTTAAAGGCAGAGACGATTTGAAGTGAAAAAAATAGTCTTTAGGCTTCAATTTTCACCAAATTCATTTCTAAATTGATCCGCCCATTCGCGTGCTGTGTGACATGTAGCGCCGTCTTGCTGGAACCTCATGTCGACCAGGTTCAGCTCGTGCATTTTGTACAAAAAAAAAAAAAAGTTCGAAATCATTGAACGTTGTCATTAACGGTAACGTCATTCTTTGAAAAAAATACAGGGCAATGATTTCGCCGGACCATAAACTGCACAAAATAGAGAACTTTCCGAGTGCATTAGCATATCTTTTATTATCTGAGGTTGCTCATCGGACCACATATGACAGTTTTGTTTTTACTCATTGAAAATTCGACGCAGCAGCAGGTCGTTCAGCTTTAGGTCTCGCACGGGCTGTATTTTCTAAGGTTTTACGCTTGTGTAAAATCTTCCACGTAGTAGAGAAACTCTATATCAATTGTTGCGAATGGCAACTAATCGACAAATCATGGGCTTAAACATATTTTCCTTTGTTCGCACTCTTCGCATACCGGTAGATGGCTTGATGTCCAATTCATGATGATCATGAATTGCTTGCCTGCTTGCATGGGAATTATAAAGACCGAAAAATGATGGAACTGCGCGAAAAAAGATTTTTTATGAAGCACGCATTTTGATAATAAAATTCAATAATTTGTAAGTGTAATGACAAAATGGCGATGCTAACCAAACATGTTTGACTTTGACACATGTCACGTTTTTTTTCTTTTGAGAATCAAAGCGCCATAAAACAAAACCACCATTTGTGTTCCTGTTGTGTAACGTCGGAAATTATATCATTTAAAGTGACACAATGAAATGAAATGAAATGAAGTTCGCATAAGCTCTCAAAGAAGTAGGCCGTCAGATGTTGGCGTCGAAGGAACGCCAAGGCCGGGTAGGAACAGAGGAGATGTGAAATGTTCTCGACAGAAATCATTAGCCGAAGTCCCTAGCCATCTGACGTGATCTCCTATGAGGCAGTGTCCTGTAATGATACCGACGATTTTACTTATGTGGGATCTATCGAGATTATTTTTTTAGATCTTCTGAGGTCTAGCTAGAGCCAGTTCATTCTGGAGGTGTCGCACGAAGTGCCCCCCGCCCGTCTATTGTTTGGTTTTTTGAGTTGCATCTGCTAATAGCAACAATTTACAACTCGTATGTAATTAAAAAGCTACATACCCATATAGCTGTGTTTCGGTAATAATGGCATGACAAGTTCATCCGCTTTGCAGTTGCCCGGAATGTCTCTGTCCCCTCGTACCCAACACAGGCGAATATTAAGTGACACTATGGTGGCTCAAGTTTTATATGGAAGGGCAGACAGACCTACTCTCAAATCCGACGGGGAGAACCGTCCACCGAAATCGATAATTTCACATTCCCAAATCCGTTCGAAGTGAATCGTTCACAAGTCAGTAATGTGAACTGCGATTCACTGTATTCTTAAATCCGCGTGAATCGAATCTCTTCATAAAAAGTTGACATTTCATATCCGCGTCAAAATCGTTGCGGATTCATATAAATTTTAGCAAAACTGAGCGTTTAGGATGCCGTGAAATAACGACGACTTTTGGAATTCGGCGTTACCAACCAGAAAATTTGATAGCTATTTGTTGCCTTGATATTTTATTTTACAATATGTGCGAATGTTATTGGCTAGCTTCTCTTATTGCTATTATTTCCACTTGGAAAACATTGCCGATATCTAGGAGTCCGTGAACCTCATTCCGTGTTCTTTTGTTAGTAAAGACCTTGTGCACCTTCCTCTTCACCTTTCCTGTCACTTCATCTTTCTCTTCTCTTTCCTGTCATCTTTCTTGTCCGTCCGAAGTTTCTTTCGGTATTATGCTTAAAACAGACTTGTATCAAAATCCATGTAGTAAAATTATACTTATATGTAAGGGAACACGTGTTTTTCTAATTTTGTTGGATATTAATTTGTAGGGAAAAAAGCAAGATAGTCAAATTATGTACAACTTAAAAATTTGACGTTTCATGTGACTGTTAACAATTTGAAATCGACTGCGAAAACGAAATTGGAAGAGAAATAATTTGACTTCAAAAGCAAAATTAAAGTAGTAATTTCCTTTAATTTAGAAAGACTGATAAAACAATTTCCACTTTTCACAATTATAGCAAACTAATGCGAAAAGATGTCTAAATTTGCTGCTCGTCTGTTTCTGCTAGAATTTCCAATTTGACAATCTCTCCCTTTCACCACAATGAGCAGAAAACGTACAAATCTCTCACTACAATCCAAGTCTCAATAAAACTCTGCGCTATAAACTGTATGTGGAAACAAGGTACAACGCGCCTTAAAACTGAACAAATCTGGCCTTCGTTGCAGCCCAAGCGTTCACTCTGTTTGATCAGAATCAGGAGATCAGTAATAACTTTAATAAGCGTCGTTACTGGGCACTGCACCACTGGGAGACATGCGATTAGATAACATCTCCCTGACGGATATTACTGTCGTTGTTGCAGAAATGAAGAGGAAAAAATGATCAGTTCAACATCACATTAAAAAGTTCTAACTGGTTCAATGTAGCATGAGTATGAAGAAAGCATGCAGGTGGCATAACAATTCTTTTGCAATCTGTTGCTAGAACTTCTTCTTCTTATAGTTCCTCTCCGCTCCGGAGGTTGGAAATCATCATTGTCAGAATACGTTTATGTTGCTAGAACTAAAGTGGCATAAACCACGTAGTACAATGGACCTAACAGTGGTTATACAAGGTGTACATCCTATCGGAAGATGTTACAATTTTTTGCAAACGGCGTCGTACGTCAATCATATTTGACATTTGTGAACTAGACAGCTGCAGTCAATCTCAACAACGGAGAGGACGATTTTGTGTCGAAAATCATCATAAGCGACGAGGCGCATTTCCACTTAAGCGATTACGTCAATAAACAAAATCTTCATTTCTGGGACATTGAAAATGGGCGTGTGATGCACGAAGAGCCATTACATCCACTCAAAGTCACTGTGTGGTGCGACGTTGACGTGATTGGGCCGTATATTTTTCAGGACGTCATCGGCAATACGGTCAGTGTTACTGGCAAACGCTACAAGGCCCTGATAAACGACTTCTTACTGCCGCAATTTTACGAGCGGTGCTTGGTAAACATGTGGTTTCAACAAGACGGTGCAATCGCACATACAACACTAGCCACAATGGATATTGTGAAGGATGCATTTCCTGGTCGCATAATCTTCCGTTTGGGGACTTAACATGGCCAGCAAAATCGCCCGATTTAATCATCCCAGACTTCTTTCTTTGAGTCTACTTGAAGCCGCGGGTTTATGCCAACAAGCCTCAGACAATCGCAGACCTTAAGGAGAATATTCGACAGGAATACGAAAAGTTATTACCGGAAATCTTGTGGAAAGTCATGGAAAATGCGATAAAACAGGCACAAATGTGTATCAACACTGGCGCCAGGCACTATACCATCTATATTTAATAAAAAAAAGTAATTCAAAAACAAAATTGGATGATTACTTTTGCGCCACCTTGTACAATTGCATTCTGAAACTAGACCCCAAACTAACCTAACCTAAGGAGCGAAGTGGTGATCCGTGCGTACTTGGTCATGTAGAAGCATAAAAATCACTGATGGGAAAATAATTAAAGCAGACTTCGTAATGTTTTTAAGAGTCTGCTCCTATGCTCAATATCCAAGGTTCTATTCTGACAAGTTAATATTTGGTCCTGCCTCGAACTAAAACATAAAGTCAGACTACCAACTGCGGACGTGAATGTTGTCCAGAAAGCAAAACATCTTCGACAATAATGCTCCAAACAAAGACAGTCTGCAAAACCTCTAGTCTACTGTTTCGAGTAGGAAAAGAAGCAGCATGTTCAAGACTGGCAAGACACAGCTATCTAGCAAATAAAAAGGAATCTGGAAATTATGACACCTAAAGATCCTTTGCCCAGCTTTTTCAGCAACCACTCGTGCTGTAGGTGCAATTGTTTTGACACTAATCAAGGGATTCACCGTTTTATGGCGACTACGAAGACTTCATACGTAAGCAACTATATCTGTCGTCAGCAGAACTTCACGAAATGTAAACGCTTCTTTCAAAACGTTTGCCATCCGAAAATGACATAGGCAAACTTCAAGATGCTCGTTGCCAAGTGGTTCGGATCGCTGATAAAAACTAGAAAATTATCTTATCGTTGAAACCAATATGCATTACATAAGCACACGTACATACTAGTACTTGCATACATACGGCACGAATAAAAGAAATGGTAAATCTGGAGTTGCATGTTACCCTGTCAACAGATTTATCAAACTCTGGATTGTTCCTTCTCGTTTTTGATGAGAAGTTATTGTTCAGTTTTTGCGTCGTGAAAAAATGTGAGTAATTACTGATTCACGCGTCTCGTAGTTGAATACATTTAATCACGATTCTCTATAGACAACTGCATCGATGAACTATTCATATCGAAACAAAGTTTTTTTCATTATTCTCTGAAGTCATGTGTCAGCAGAGACCACCAAAGGGTTTTGTTAATAGGTTTCAATTCACAACAACTTATTTAATTGACAGTGTTTATAAGCCATGTTTAGTCACCGATCGTGCTACTGACATAGTTTACCGTTCAAGGCCAAGTGTCAAACGTTGCCTGTCAGAAATTCCCACTGATTCATCGGTTTGAGATGAACTTTCTTTGGGGTTTGTTTACACTCGTAATAAAAGGGAGAAAACTTTGTTTGGTTTATTGAAAACTAAATCGATATGCGATAACTGTTTTACAGCAACTGTATAATTATTTAGTTCGAGGTCACCGAATAATAAGTATTTACGTACATATATCAAATTCTGAATTCTCTTGATGAACCCTAACCTTTTAACGCGACAGCAGCATCCGCACATGACGCATGTTTGGTATCGTGACCATGAAAAAAAAAAAACAGACTATTTATCTTGTGTTGAATTTATAACTGATTTGTCTTCGAATTATTTCTATTTTTAGAACAATCACCAAACTATACGCCGTTTTGTGGGGACATTCAAATGTTTGTCTGGTTGATACCTAGAAATGAAGACACCGAAAGAGGCCTTTTTTATTGAGCTGGAGGCTGAAATGTCAAAGTCAATTTATGAAGACGAAAACCCAGAGGGGGACAGACAAGGTAGCAGACTGGTAACAGAGCAGGCTGCTTTTCGATAACTAGGAATGGCGTGGTGGAGTATTTTTGCCGACTATTGTTTGGGGACGATTCGGGGAAAAATCTTCGTAAATAAATAAATGCATGGAAACATTTCGAGGTCAAATGGGAAGCCGGAATGTGAGTAAAATGAAACCGATGGAATTATCTGGAATTCGAAATGGACAGTTGATCTCATTAACTCAATTTAATTGGAGAAAGTAGACTGGGGAAGGATTCTCAAAAACAAACCCTAGAACAAGAAAAGCTGAAACAGAATTTTCGAATTTGAAATGTAATTTTGGTCAATTCCTGTAGTTTGTCAGTTCCGCTTTGGATTTTTACTCATAAACATTTTTTAGGAAAATTGGATGTGAGTACTTTTCGGAATTTTATCCTCCTAGCAAGATCTTCAACTTCCCTCTTCTTAGCTCTTTACACAGCGCTGTTTGTTGAAAAAGCTATCCTCGTCAGTGAATTAGTTAGAATTAGTTCGGCAACTTTAACATATTGGCTGCCACGTCGTACATTTTCGTGCGACACCGAATACTTTCCCTAGGGCAACGCGTCGTACGAAAACGTGTGGCTCAGAAAAGCCGTAATAACATCAGAGTGAAGACAAATAAAAGATCTGTTGTGATGAAGAACTACTTTTTAGCTACTAAGAGAAAATGATTTGGGGCCCAAATCGCTAAAATGCGTTGGCAGCCAATGTGTCAAATAGCAACTTTGCTGTCACAAAAAACACCCCAAGGTGGTGCTAACAACATAAACAACCCTAATCCCGCACTGACAGGACTGCTGCATATAAAATGTGATTGTACGTTTGACGCTGTATTTTATAGTAGTTCAGATATTATATCTCTCAGATAAGCAGAGAACACAGGGGGCTAAAAACACGAATTGTTGACACAGTGAGGCTCGGTTCCCGAAGACTTTAATTTGCCGGCATAGCGTGTGTATTAAGACGAAACTGTTTGTTCCTCAGAAAACTTGTCACCAGGAGTTGTCGAATAAGCCAAAGAGAGTGGTGCGTTCGCAAACTCGGACTTCGGCGGGGATTAATACATCCAAGGTCGAGTTTACGAGAATTTTGTGTCAAAACGCAGCAAAGTCAATTTTTCAAATCGAAAACTCGTGCGTTTATTATTTTGCACGACAAAAGTTTAAATTCTCAATTTTGTGCTCACTAAACGATTTAACTTCTAATCCTATTTATTGAATATGTATTCCTGTGATTATGAACCATTAATAATAAATTATATTGAATAAATCAAAAACACAACTGTCAAAAAGCCCGAGATAGTGGAAAGTTCTATTCAGAACTTTGTGCTCGGACTTACGGTGAATTTTGTCAACCAAAAACTGTTAGCACAAAAAATTTAAGGGAAACAATGCTTTGTATTTGCTTTTTTTCAGATAGGGGATCAAACAGCTCATTTGGGTATCCTGCACAAGATCTGCTGTGAGTATTTGACTGGAAATTAAATGACGATGCACTTCATATGTGCATGTACAGTTCTTACTTGAACTAGATCCCACAGTCTAGGTAATCTCTTTTTATTCCATTCCACAGACGAGATTTTCCGAAACGATATAAAAGAATTTGTACAGGGTGGTACATCTAATTATTTTTTTAAATCATAGGTTATTTTGAAACTGATAGCTGTTTCCCGCTCGAAATCTTGACAGAAAGTCAGTATCATACCTCCGCAGAATGAAATGAGTCCCTTTACACTCGAAAAACATTGGAAAATATTGAAAACTTATTTCCAAAGTGAGTGCTCTGTAGCCCAAACAGTGCGTTTTTTGAAAAGATGTCTTGGCCGAAATGAAGCACCCACCGCGACTGCGGTTCGCAAGTTTGTGCAAAAATTCGTGAGACACTCATGGTCTGCGTGGTGCGCACAGATGAGAATGTGGCTGCTGTGGCCGAGGGCGTGAGACTCAATTCACGAACATCAACTTGCCATCGATCTCAACAGCTCAATATTTCACGCACTAGCCTGAGGTGAATTCTGCACAGAGATCTCGGATTATTGGCTTACAAGGTCCAATTGACTTAGCAATAGAAGGCGCGCGACCAACTGCTTCGTTATCGCTTCGCAGTTTGCGCAGTGGGCCTTAGAGCAGCTTGAATTGGACAACGATTTTGGACGAAAAATAATTTTTCTGACGAGGCGCATTTTCATCTCGTCGGCTACGTAAGCCAATGCATCCACAGAGTGTGACAGTTTGGTGCGGATTGCAGAGTGGTGGCATCATTGGACCATTTTTCTTCGAAAATGAGGCTGGGAACAATGTTTCGGTCAACGCTGGGCGTTACAGAGCCATGTTAACCGACTTTTTCTCACTGAAATTGAAGAAATGTATTTGGACGACCTCTGGTTCATACAGGATGACGCGCCATGTCACAATTGTTTTTTTGCGCACCAAATCCCACAATCGTGTTATCACCCGTCTTGACGATGTCAATTGGCCACCTCGGAGCTGCCATTTGAACCCTTTACACTTTTTTTTGTGAGAAACCGTGAAGGACCGATGTCATGCTAATAATCCGAAAACGATTCAAGCACTGAAGGCCAATATCATCCAAGCAATCTGTGAGCTTCAGCCCGAAACCATCAGAAGGACTTCGAAAATTGGGGTGACAGAGAACGCGCTACAGCGAGTCCAGCCGAGGCAACCACTTGAACGACGATGTATTTCATAATTAATGGGAATGCTTGTTCTTACTAATAAAACCAGAATACATGGAAAGAATTTAATTTTGTTCATTTTATTGCATTTTTAAAAAGAAACTTGTATTTGGTTCACCCTATACATAAGCTAAAGCGCAAGTTTCTATTTTGATTTAACTAATGCAGATACATGTTTTCTACTTTATGTGTCAAAGCCCGACTGCACAAACGCGCGTATAATGCCCAAAGTGAGGTTAGGTCCAAATAGCCGACTGCAGGTCAGCAGTTCTATATTGGCCTAAGAGGTACAAAGCGGACCTAACCTATCCTAACCTATCATGCTTACCAGTGTAACCGTTTGGTGCAGTTTTTGAACTGCTTACATTGAATGATGCGGACATTACTCAGCTCATTCAAATCATCGAAGAAGAAGGATCCCACTTAAGTTTGGAGTGGGCGTTACAGTCTTCTACTTTTGCTTGTTCTGCCACTTCTGCAGAAGTCGTGTGTCACAATCTTGAGACGTGTTTGCCAATTCCACAGGTTCTCGTCATGACAACGATGAGAGTCCTGAGAGATGACTCGGCCATTCTGATTTGACAGAATGAACGCTTAGAATTGATTGTTGGCCAGTTTTGTAGTACTGTAATGGGGCGCGTGCGTTACAAGTGCTTCATATTGTATGCTCCTTTAGAAGATGTTTAGCTATAGCAGCTGTTACAGCGGTGGTTCTCGATTATATCGAGCAATTTAGAACTTAGAACCGATTTGAAGGCATAAACAACCCTATAAAGCAAGCACGTCTATATCGTGCGGCCCACTACGAATAATTGTGCCGCCCAGCAATTTAGTTTTCTGGTTTTCACACACATTCATTTTTTCCAACCCCTCTCTTTGCTTTGTATGTGCTGTTGTGCCTCTTTCTCCACAAGTAGAAAAGCTGGTAGCAGAGAAGGGATGCCAAGCATCAGGAAGGAAACCTTAGTGTTACCTTTATTTTTGTCCTTTTCTTCTTTTTTGAAATAAATCTGTTTTGTAAAAGTTCTAGTTTTTCTTTTTTTTCTTACAGCCCATACAAATTTAGATCCTGCTGAGTTGGCCCGTGGAGCCACAACAGCAACAGCAACAGCCCTGAGAAGCTCACATGAGCTCAACAAGCGGACAAACTGCAAGGCATAACTTTGCATTTTGTCAGCTAAAAACTGCCAGCGCAGACATTGTAAGAGCAACAATGGTTTGTATGGAGTATTTTGTCAGATAGGAGAGCTCATTTGGGTATAAGGCGCATGTTCTGCTGAGGATTTGACTGGAAAAGAAGGGGCGATGCATTAGATTTAGAAAGGGGAGTGTTATGGTGAAGCATCACTTTCACTCGGAGGCCATAGTGCCCATTGCGAAAATGGCGATGCATTTCACATCCGCCTGTACAGTTCTTACTAGATCCCATGGTCTAGGTAAACCCTTTTTATTTCATTCCACGGACGAGTAGGAGTTAACACATGAAGGAGAAAGCACAACCGCGAGCTCTACGAGCTGTATAAGGATGTGAGCATAGTTCGAAAGGCAAAAATCCATAGATTAAACTGACTCGACAACATCAAGGGAATAAACACCAATGCTCTGTATAAGAGTCTTCGAATCCGATCGAATCCGAGCCTCCTGGATCGAGAAAGAGGACTGAACTTCCGATACTAAGACCAACCAAACGACTGGATGGCGCAGTTGGTTAGGTGCCTGCCCCACGTTAGAGAGGTTCCAGGTTCGAATCCCAGTGAAATTGAATCTGGTCCAGTCACCATTTGCCGTAGGGATCAAGTTAATGGCACTAGAGTAGGTTGCTACCTGGTAGCACAACGGACCAGTTTTGAGTCTGAGTGATCCAGTAGCTAGGTAGACCAAATGATCGCAGATGCAAGACAACTTGGTCCCGATGACCGGATGCAGCGCGTCTTGGACCACTGGGGATAGAAGGCGGAAATTGCTTAAGCTTAGTGGCTGATAACATGAGCGTAAGAAGGCAGGATTGAGGGAGGATACAAAATACGATTTTCGCAAGCGTGAGGGAGATGGGTTGGATGCGCAGAAAATCGGCCTTCTTCCACCGAAAATCCACTTTCAAATTTGAAGCAGGTATATTTTTATACCTTTTCGTTCCGTTTTCGACATGTTTTCTAAATTTTCTGGTAATTGTTGATCGAGTCACACCTCACGTATGCCGTTGCATTTTAGGAAAAATTATCACAGGGACTATTTAAATGCAACTTTAATGTTTTTTTTTTTGCTACATAGATATAGTACCGCATGCAAACGTTGCTGATAAACCTTAAACATTTTTTTGTCCGTCATTCATGAGAAATTAGAATTAAAAAGAGGGCATTACTCAATTCTCTGAAGAACATTACTGGGTGAAAACATGATGCAAATGAACCGATTCGTGCAGAAAATCTTACCTGCCCAGTCGTTTATAAACAGTCACTTAGACCCTGTAGTGGTCGCCAAATTGATAACTATATTTATGCCCTCTTTCGAGTCACTCAAAGACTGATTCACTCAGTCATGCCCGAAGATTATAACTTTCTACAAAAAAAGTTCTCAATCTCGCAGTTCAAAGTCGGCATTAGATTATAGGTCCCCTTCACTCGTGACAGAACAAAAGCACGCACAACACGAGTGGTTTGCTGAGAAGCTAGACCCAAGCCCACCTCGGACTTCAGCGCCACCATTATTATACTATTTAAGAGGACTGATCTAGACTATTCTCGCCAGCAGACACCAACAGACGTGTAGCGCAGATGTGGTATCAAAATGACACAAATGGCTGTCATCGGCCTAATAACCTTACTTAATACAAGTCATACAAAGATCACAACCACTGACCCGCTTATATTTTCTCTGCGATCATGCAAATAAATGCACCCTCAGACAAGTCGTCACACAAAAGACAAAACCCTCCGGCAAAGACTCACGCCAATCGCAACGAAAACGACATACAGGCTGTTATCAAAAAAACTAACGAAGGTCAATGTTGACCATTAAGTGATGACACTTTCAATAGAAAAGAATACATTTAAAGCCATACGGGCATGCAAATAAAAGAAAAAATGAATAAATACGATCAGGATAACAACTATCATAGATCCCACAATGTGACACTAGATTCAGGGCGCCCCTTGCATTTATAGGGGCAACTATGCAGCACTACAAAAATGACAACAGAACAAATCACTGGGACCGCCTTGTTGCCATGCCAAGACACTGTACATCGATAAATTATTGTACATGGCACGTGTAGAACCGAGAAAACAAACATTTTTGACGCTAGCTTGTGAATTTTATTTTGATTCATACAAAAACATTAAGAAAATAATAAAAAAAAAAATGTATATGCATTTATAGACATAAATTATACTCACGGCTGATATCCATTCCATAGGTACTTTGTACCCAATTAACACAGCTCCCGACTCTCCCTCTTTCACGCCAAATTCCACCTTCGTTATGCATACAAAAAATCACTTTTCTAACACGCGCTCCTCTTCAAACAATATTCTGACAAGATTCGTTATTTCTTCTTTTTCCTTTCCTTCCTTTTATTGCAATATAATATCAATCAATTATAATAATTATCAACAGCGACGATGATAAAAAAAAAAGATTCACCGAAAAGAAAAAAAAACGAAAAAAGAAAACAACGCACTCCCAAGAGAAACCTAGAATTCCATCCTAGGAAACAGATGATTTTCTCTTTCTATTTTGCGAAGCACAAGAGAATTGGGCCCGCGTTCTCTTGTCGTCTCTTGCCGTGGTGTTTCGTTTCGATGGAGGAAAACAAAAATACAACAAAATATGTTCTGCTTGCCACGATTCACTTTCAATGCGTTCCCGTTGTCGCGGCGATGTTAACTCTGCAGTTTTTTTTTTCTATCTCTCCTCTTATTTTTGTTTTCTTTTTTTTTTCGCAAAATCTACAGCAGAAGAGGGTGGAGAACGAAAAATAAGACACCTCTGATCTCTTTCCGTTTCGCTTTTGTTTGACTTTTCGTGTGTCTTCTTTCGGATTTCCTTTTCCGTATTCCGTGTTATTAGCGAAGTAACGAATTTTTTTTCAGTTTCCCTTTTGCCTCACTCTTTCGCTTCGCACACACTTATTCAAATTCGGCAACAGACAGGTATGAGGCGACAAATACTCTGACGACCGCACAAACACTGCGCTCGACGAAACAAAAAAAATTATAATTCCACCAATATGGCTTGGTTAATTACCGTTCAACGGCGGATTTCCGGACAACTTTTGCACGCTCGTTGGCCGAAACTTTGCAAATCACTGTGGCAACAGGGCAAATAATGCTCTCAGATCAATTTATACACCATGTGCTTGGTCTTTCTGCTCGACGGAAAAGCCGAGAGCACAGCAGTTCTTGGGAATATTCGAATCACCGACACTTGTGAACTAAATCAAAATCCAACGCCCGGACTTGTGCCGTATGAAGGAAAAAAAGAAACTAAGTCCACTGATCGAACCCGCGAATTCAAAACAACAAAAAAAATAACGATTCTATTTCGGTTTCGTGTGCAGCAAAAGTGTCAGCAGCATCATTAAATTTCCCCGATGGCAACTGTTTTTCGTCTCTCCTATCTCTTTCTACACCGAACTCACACGCCGGATGACGGTTGCTTGACTGCTTGACACTGCCGAAGTGCGTGCACGTATTATCCCCCAAAAAAAAACAACAATCTCACTCAGCGGATGATGACAAACCGAACAAATAGAAAACACTTGTCAATCTTGAAAAAGCCGTAGAAAAACTATTATTTAATTAATAAAAATCAGAGGAAACCGACTCACTCGCAGACTATCTTCTTTGCCAGTGATTGGGAAAGAGACAACCGACACCACACAGAGGCAACAGTGAAAACCACAAAATTATCCACCGACAATTCAGCGATAATCGGTCAATGTACATGAAAGAGATCGCTCTATTGTTCAGAATGCAACTTGCTCTGCTTGCATGGGCACTTTTTTTTCTTCTTCCTTAATTAAAACTTTTCCCGTGTCGAATGAGGAAATTATGAAAATACACTTGAGATGAGATTACACGAGTTCTTGTGGAGAGGATTGTGTTGTTGACTTTTTAACAAATTGCTTTTGCCGTGAAGGGGGTTTTTCGTGATTATAAAATTGTTAATTGTAAGTTACGCCCGAGAAATATCCGTGAAACGCGACGACGAATGGGAGCGACACGAAGCCACGAACAAACAGATTCTTTACGAACTAGACTCGATTTCTTGTAAATGTGAGTGCAAAGATGATATTGTACTAGATTATTTTTGTCTATATTCAGCATATTTTGTCAGCTGAGAAAATTTACAATTTGTAGTTATGGAACGATGACACTTGAATTGGGTGCAAGATGGAAAAAAATCGACTCGGACATCAGAGATTGAATAGATTTTCTAAGAAATAACTTTCATGTTATGAACATCTATTTATAAGAATAATTGCTTTACATTTGGAAGCTGTTCCGATATGAGTACATTTTCAATTTTTTTGAAATATTTTGCTTGTAGAATCTTAAAACAGGAAGAAGATCAAACAGCATTTTCAAAATTCAAAAATGTAATACATATGTATGTATGCATAAAAATGATACAGTAAATTATGGCAACGAGTAGGTGGTGAATTTCAACTGAAGCGAACCACGCTACTTATACTCTATTGGCTGGCACAACACTCCCTCTGGAATAGTTGTAATTGCATGTGACAAGCAATATCGGGTTAGCGCTTCGCCCTCTTAGTTAATTTAAACTCCATTTAGCGGTTGGTTTTGCAGCTAATGCGACTTTCTCCCGCTAAATGTAGCTCAACAATCGACAGGCAGACGCCAGTGTCCGCAAAAATTCTAAGAAAATGTAACTGAAGGATTTGGGCGCCTACTTTATCGGTTGTAACGGAACTTTTTGTAGAAATATGATGTGAAGTACTACGCCCTCTTCCACTGGAAATGATTGTCACTTCTAGGAAAAGGAAACTTCGTATAAAATATGTTGCAGAAAATATAACATTAAATATGAAAAGGTCTTTTAGTTTCAAGTTTTTGCGTCTCAAATAGCTGAGCTATTACAGCATAAAATACCGACGGTACAATATATTTGCAAACGGTGCGTTGAAGAGGGAAGAATACAAAATATATGTAGCGACAACGGACCCAGAAAAATGACCAAGACTTCCGAAAAATTTGTCCTTCTTGAAATACAAAACAATCCCAAGCTAACTTCAGTCGAATTAAATAAAATGCGTACCCGGTAATCGGTATTTTGCGCGGGTATGTCGTAAGAAACCTTTATTCAGCGAAGTTCTTCTTCTTCTTCTTCTTCTTCTTAGGGCGCTACAGCCCGAGGTGGACCTGGGCCTCACTTAACATGCCTCTCCAGCTAGCACGATCTTTCGCCAGCTGTATCCAGTTTCGCACGCCAAGCCGGTCGAGGTCCCCATCGATTTGTGTGCGCCACCTTCTACGTGGACGTCCTCTGTTGCGTTGTCGCACAGGCTCAGAGTCGAAGACTCTTCGGGCCGGAGCTAAGTTGTTCATACGCTCTACATGGCCTAGCCATCTTAGGCGTTGGATCCGTAGACGCCTGGCTAGACTCATGTCGCTGTACAGCCCATACAATTCGTGGTTGAACCTTCTCCTCCAAATGCCATCAACGCAAACAGGACCAAAGATCGCGAGCAGAACTTTTCTCTCAAAAAGACCAAGAGACTGTTCATCCGCTTGGGATGGATATTGTCCATGCCTCTGCGCCGTGCAGCAAGACTGGGATGATTAAGGTCTTGCATAGAGTCACCTTGGTGTTCCGACAGAGGGCTCTACTACTCAATTGCCTTTTGAGCCCAAAAGAACAGCGATTAGAAAGAGTTATTCTGCGTTTGATCTCGTACTGATGTTGTTTGTACTGTTTACCGCGGAGCCAAGGTAGACGAAGTCCTTAACTACCTCAAAGTTATAGCTGCCTATGCTGACGTTCTGGCCAAGTCGTCGATGTTGTGCATCCTTTCTCGGTGACAGCATATACTTGGTTTTTCCCTTGTTTACCACCAGACCCATTTTAGCCGCTTCCGTTTCAATGCCAGCAAACGCATCATTGACGGCTCGCTGTGTTCGCCCAATCACGTCAATATCATCTGTGTAAGCTGGCAGTTGAACAGACTTTTGGAAGATCGTGCCTCTTGTGTTGGCCAGTGAGTTTTGCACGATCGTCTCAGGAACGATGTTAAAGAAATCACATGACAGCGCGTCGCCTTGTCTAAAGCCTTTTTTGACATTGAAGGTCTCGGTGAGTTCGTTAGATGGGTCGAAATCGGAAAACAAGGTAGGGGCTGGAGTGATAGGACCAAGATGCAGCCTACACATTCCTCTCTGTAACGAGTCAACAATATTTCAAGCCGAGCTGTTCGCAATAAATGAAGCAGCACACCGTATTAACGACAGAAAACCCACAAATATCAAAATATACATATTCTCAGACAGTCAAGCGGTTCTTAAAGCGCTAAAGGGCTACACATTCAACTCTAAGGCTGTCTGGGAATGCCACAATATACTAAACAAAGTGGCAGGTAACAACAGGTTAAAATTGATCTGGGTGCCAGGCCATGAAAACCATGAAGGGAATGAAAAGGCTGACATAAGCCAAGAAAGGTGCTCAGGTAACTTTTACAGGGCCGTCACCCCTTTATGGATTCAATAACACGGACACAAACGTACACCTAAACAAATGGGTTATAAAACAAAAGAATCAGTTCTGGAACAACCAGAGGGTATTAAACACTCAAGAACGTTCATGGAACAAAATCACAATCCCAAAAGAGCCAAAGAAGCTCTAGAACTTAATAAAGCAGACCTTGTAGTTCTATGTGAAGCACTAACAGGACATGGGGCATGCAACTACCACCTTCACAAATTGGGTCTTAGCAGCACAGAAACCTGTAGGCGAAGTGAACAGGCCAAAGAAACTATGGAACACATACTGACCGTCTGTCCAAGTCTTGCCCGAGAAAGATTTAAAATGACACACCAAACAAATGTAACAGGGTGTAAAGTCCAAAGAAGAAAATTAAAGGTCCAGAGAAAACACGTCTATTCTTTTTTCCTTCTTTATTAATAATAATCATATGTTGTCTTAGCGACGTTCATAATACGACCCCTGCCTACTATTCAGTCTCAATACGACTACTGTCTACAATTCGGCCATCCTACACTTATCGTGTCCCCACGATTAAAGGTTCAAATCATCTCTGCCCTCACCAACATCATGTCTAGTTTGATTAGGCACGAGAGTTTCTGAGTCTGAATCTGAATCTTCTTCCATTTCAATGAGGCCTTCATCTGGTAATTCACACCACGGCTTGAGCTTCTCCGAACTCATCACGGTACTGCGTTTTCGTTGATTCCTCTGCATCCCCGGAATGTCTTCTACCAAGTAACGGTCATTCGGTAACACCTTAGTCACCATATACGGGCCCTTGTAAAACGGTTCTAGTTTCCGTGACTCACCTGTCGCCGCTGCCTCATGCTCGATTAACACCAGATCCTCCACGTAATACTGCGTTGGCTTGCGGTGTCGTAGATCGTAGCGTTTCTTTTGATATGCCTGATTTTTCTCGATGTTTTGCAACGCATTCTGCCTTCTAAGACCCATCTCCGCCTGGTCAGCCAATTCCGCCTTTCCCAGCTCCAACAACAATTTGTTTCCGAGAATTTCCCTCGGAGTGTATGAAAACAACAACTCGTGTGGACTCGCCCTTGTTGTCGCATTCCGTGCTGTATTCAGGCTCCATTGAATTGTTCTAAGGTAACTCGCCCAATCCTTCTCCGCAGAGTGAGCGCACTTTAACGCCGATAGGATAGTTCTGTTGTAGCGTTCCACCTGGCCATTCGCTCTTGGCGTCCTCACGGCGGTCTTGATATGCTGCACTCCGTGGTCTTCGCAGTACTGCGTAAATGCCTTTGCCGTAAAAGCTGTACCCCGATCCGTTATTATTCGCTTCGGCACGCCAAAATACCCGGATATGTCCATTAGCACGTTGAGCACCCCATTCGTGTTCGCTGTCTTCACTGCTCGCAAGACGACATACTTTGTGAAGTTATCCACAACTGCCAAAACGTGCCTGGTCCCTCCCTTCCCTCGAGTGAATGGTCCCAGGTGATCCAGATGAACAGTGTCGAAGGGAAGCGGTACGCGGTTCGCACTGTGCAACTCCCCTTCTAGTTTCCCCCCTTTTCTTTTAGAGTATGCGCAATCCACACACGTCTTTATGTATTCCCGTGTAAACCCGCGCATCTTCGGAAACCAAAATGTCTCTTGCATCCGTGTTAACGTCTTCTCCTCCGCTAGGTGCCCAACATCGTCGTGAGATAGCTTTAAAATTCTCCAACGTATCGCATGAGGGACCACCCACTTCTCTGCACCGTCCACTATTCGAAACAGCCGCATCCCATTCACTTTGTATTCCTTTTGCAGCTGCTTCTTTGTGCTCGTTGATTCCGAAGATTTCAGCTCCTTTATGATCGCTCGTAGTTTATTGTCCTGCCACTGCATGGTCGCCACCTAATCATCGTCCGTGATGTACATGTTGAGGACATACAGCGACGCTTCTTCCATCACCTTCGGCTCTTCCACAGGTTGCCGGCTTAATGCGTCCACATAGGCGGCCTTTTTTCCAGGTTGATGGACCAAGTCGAAGGAGAACTCCTGGAGTTTGAGCCACCACCTGCCCACCCGAGGTATAATCTTTGCTTTATTTTTCGTAGCCACAATCGCTTGGCAGTCTGTGATCACCTTGAAATTCCTACCCACTAAGTAGACTCGGAATCGTTCGAGACTATCCACGATAGCCAACACTTCAATCTCATATGAGTGGTACTTCTTTTCGTCATCCGAAAGCTTGCGGCTGTAAAATAGTACTGGTCGTAGCGCCGAGTCTTCCTTTCCTCGTTGGAATAAAATTCCGGCCAACCCTACAGATGACGCGTCCGTGTGCACCTCGTGCTCACACTGAGGGTCAAACAGCACCAACACGGGTGGGTTACTCAAGATTTCTTTCAATCTTAGAAATGCATTCTCCTGCTTGGTTGACCAAACGAACTCCCTGTCCATTTTCATCAGTTCTGTGAGAGGTACTGCTAACTGGGAGTAATTCTGAACAAATTTTCTGAAAAACCCCGTAAGACCTAAGAATTGTCGCACTTCATGGATATTTCTGGGGGTCGGGAACTCCATGATTGCTCTTGTCTTTCGTTGGCTCGGCTTCAAACCCTTCTCGTCCACCTCGTAACCAAGAAACTCGATATTAGTTTTGAAAAAGACGCATTTACTTACATTGAGGGTAAGTCCGAATTTCTTAAGCGCCTCCAAGAACCTTCCCAGCTTCTCCAAACCTTCCTCCACTGTCTTACTGGCTATAATAGTGTCGTCGAGGTAGACTGCTACATCACCCTTCTGCAACGACGACTTCAGCGAATTCATGCACGCTTGGAAATGAGCAGGTGCATTTACGAGCCCAAACGGCATCCTGTTGAATTCAAAACAGCCTTCGTCCGTTAAGAACGCGGTGAACTTTTTGCTCTGCTCCTCCATTCGGATTTGGTGGTACCCCGAAGCCAAGTCCAATACTGTGATATATGAGTTCCCACTCAGCGATGTCAGAACCTCGTCGATTACGGGCATAGGGAATTTCCGCTTTACAGTTACTTTGTTAAGCCCTCGGAAGTCGATGCAGAACCTATCGGAGCCATCTTTCTTTTTGGTCAGGACAATTGGAGAAGAGTAATCAGAACACGATGGGCGAATAACCCCAAGGTCTAGCATTTCGTTGACCTTTTCTTTAATGATAGCTCGTTTTGCAAATGGGAGTCTGTACGGCTGCACACAGATAGGCTGCGATGTTGTTAATTGAATTGCGCACTCACCCAGCTTAGACTCCCCCAATTCCTCGGTTCCCATGGCGAAACAACTCCGATAAGTGTCTACAAGGCCTTGCAACTTTTGCAAGTTGATGTCCCCTATATCTCCCACATCCAGTTCCGTAACCAACAGCTTCCTTGTCGGCCTCTTCTGGATCTCCTTTTCATCCAGAATCACACTTCGTGCGTCCTCCTGCATATTATCGCGGATGGACAACTTATTGAAAGTCTTCTCTATCCGAACCTGTGGCTGATCCAAGAGCCGTCGCCCAATTATCACCGCGTACGGCTGGCTATGATCCGGCACCACTAGAATTTCGCACCAGGATGTTAGGCGATCTACGGATACTTCTGCAAATAGTCGCCCGACAGTGGTGCACCCTCCGCCCCCAAAACCTTTCAGACTCATTTTGTACGACGTGTACTTCAGGTCTCCAGCCTCAGCCTCCGATTTACACAGAGTTACACAATCACTTCCGAGGTCGATGAATGCTTTGATCGAAAGCCCATTCACCCTTGCCATCTTAAAATATTCGCTGCTCTCCTCCTTGATCACCAACTGCGTTTGTCCACCTGTTCGCCTGGGGATTGCCCCGTTCCGCTGTGCCCTCTGGACTTGATCTTGTGCAAGAGGACAGTTTCGTCGATAGTGTCCAATTTGTTGACATTGAAAACATTTCACTTGACTTTCTGTGTCGCCGACCAAACCAATTTTTGGTTCTGTTCCTCGTTTGGTCCTCGACTTCAAGCCTCCGACCCACCGAACTCTGTCCACCAGCTCGCGAACCGTTCTCATAGGTGTTGCTCGACAAGCCTCTAAACACTCTCCCTCAGCCATGCCTAACACAATGTATTTGAGAACTGCTGACTCCTCCAGCCGGCCCCGTGATGCGATTTTCTTCATCTCAAATATATATTCTTCAGTGTCCTCGTTGGGTTTCTGCCGCCTCTCCCGTAACAGATTGTGGATGTCCACAGCATCGTCGATGGTAGGAAAGTTTGAAGAAAGGTCATCGAGAAATTCTTCCAGAGATTCATGCAATGCTCCCTCACTCCATAATCTTGCAGCCCCTGCGAGTCTCGGTGTTGCTGCCATTAGTAGGAGCTTCTCATCCAAGTCGTAAATTCGGCGTAGATCCCTTACCTTCCTTATCCATGCCGACGAAGAGAGACCCCACTTATTCTTAGGGTTAAACTCTGGAATCATCTCCGTAACATCGCGCACCATGAAGCAACTCCTTGGATTGTTTTCGTTTCTACCGTTCGCGACAGGCAACTGCGCTTTAAGAGTGGCTCCTGTAGCTTCGGATGTGCTCCGGTCCATCGTACCTAAACGCGAAGCATTCCAACAGCATGCAGTATGCAATTCCTGCTTCATACGTTCAAGCTCCCTTCGCAGACGTGCGACTTCGGCCAATTCCCCTTCATCACTGTTCTCAAGGGGTTTTTGGACGGTCACGGGAAGGGGGTCTGTCGCGTCCAGTAGTCGCTTGAACAGCTCATCTTTTAGGCCACTCTGATCCAATCCCCGTCTTTTCAATTCTTCCCGTAATTCGTCCCGGGACAACTCACCATAACGATCTTCCAGTTCCTTTCTATTATCCATACCCTTGCTGGTATCGGAAGAAAAACGAAATATTAGAGAAGATTCAGAAAAGAGAAAAAAAAAGCCGTATGCAATGCAATTCCGTTTGCGCGTTGAGTTTTGTTATCCCACTTCTGATTATGTAAAGTCCAAAGAAGAAAATTAAAGGTCCAGAGAAAACACGTCTATTCTTTTTTCCTTCTTTATTAATAATAATCATATGTTGTCTTAGCGACGTTCATAATACGACCCCTGCCTACTATTCAGTCTCAATACGACTACTGTCTACAAGGGAAAGACTTTCAAGAAATCCCATCTAGAGAAGTTGTAAAATTTTTAAAGGCAGCACCAAAATCCTAGATCAAAGGAAGGGGGTACAATAGATCTTTATGGTCGCAGTACTAGTGTTACATACTTGACACACCCCGTGTTCTTCAATTCAATTCAATTCGTTACCGACCTTGATGGAGCAGCGAGAGTTCTCCATCGTCATCCTGCTCAGTCTGACGAGTTTGGCAGGAATGTCAAAACTAGACATGGCGCTGTATAGCTCGTCTATATGCACGATGTCATATGCGGCCTTGAAATCGACAAATAAGTGGTGTGTGTCGATTTGCATTTCTTGGGTCTTCTCCAGGATCTGCCGCAGTGTGAAGATCTGATCTATGGTGGACTTCTCTGGCCTGAAACCACACTGATGAGGACCTATCAGTTTGTTCACAAATGGTTTTAGGCGTTCACACAAAACGGCAGAGAAGATCTTATACGCAATGTTAAGGAGACTTATCCCTCGATAGTTGGCGCAGTCAAATTGGTCTTCTTTCTTGTGGATCGGGCAAACGATGCTGAGATTCCACTCATGGGGCATGCTTTCCTCCGACCATATCTTACAGATGAGCTGGTGCATGCGCCCTACCAGATCACCTCCAGCTGCTTTAAACATTTCGGCGGGCAGGCTATCTGCACCAGCAGCTTTATTAGACTTCAGTCTCGATATCGCTATTTGGACTTCGTTTAGATCGGGGGGTATTCTCTTCTATTCAGCGAAGTTAATAGAATAAAATGTCTTAATATAAATGCAAGGATAAACCGCTACACTACTGGAAAAAAAATGCATATTCGTCAATGAATCTTAAAATGTATTCAAGGTCATATGAACAAAACTATGTACCTTAATATTCTTAAAGAAATTTTAAAAGATTCCGCTGACAAACTGTGCTTTGAAAATACATTTCACTTCTACCTAGCCAACGATCCAAAGGATAAGGCGCAAGACGTGCATCTTTGGCTTTTATACAACTGCCCTAAATGCGTTGAAACACCTCAAAGAGATGTCGTTGAACCGTCGATATTATAGGCTGTAATAGCTCACCTAATTGGGCCAAATATTTTCCTTCTTTTCGATGAAAAATTGCTAGGTAGGTAAGTGGGTAGACGGGCACAAGCCACGCCTCACTTAGGTCCTTAGGGACCCATTGTGATGCCCAATTGGGTTTGGTGTCCCCTTATAACCCTTGTCGCACTCATGGTCCTTCGTTGTGCCGGAGCCATCCCGATTTCCTTATGAACCTGCAAAGAGATCTTAGAGGTTTATTTGAAATTTCCTGTAAGTCTTGGAAGAAAAATTCTCCCAGTGTTCTATGACGCAACTGACAAAGACTAGGGCAGTGAGAGAGGTAGTGAGGAGTGTCCTCTCGTTCCTCCTCGTCACCGCAGCCTCTATAAATGTTGTCGTTGGAGAGTCCCATTTTCATGGCGTGGTTTCTAAGATGATTATGGCCAGTGAGAGCTCCAACCACCATCGTTAGCAACTCTTTGTCGCACTGAGGGATCTTGTCGGTTTTTGCTCGATCGTATCTGGACCATAAAGCTTTAGTAGTCCCACATGTAGACAGACCGCGCCATCTACTGTTTGCCATTTCAATGATCTTTGTATCCACCTTATTCGTCAGCTCTGAGAGTGGCGGTTTAATACTATGAATTGCTTGTGACGCGTCGGTCACTGACCCTGTTCTGGCAAGTTCATCAGCTATCTCATTGCCGGCTATGTCCCTATTTCCTGGGACCCAGCACAGATTGATCGAGTGCTGTGAGCCAAGAGCCTTTAGATCTTCGCGACAGCTTGCGACTAGCTTGGACTTGATTTCTATTGCGGATATAGCTTTTATGGTCGCCTGACTGTCAATGAGAATGTTAATATCAGCTGGTGGTGTCGCCATCATTGATATCGTTTTGGCCGCTTCTTTGACCGCCAGGACCTCCGCTTGAAACACACTGCCATAATCAGGGAGTCTGATTGAGCAATGCAAGTTTAGCTCGTTGGAGAAAATGCCCGCGCCTGTGCCTGCTTCCATCTTTGACCCATCGGTATATACCTTTATGGTCGAATTGTTGATGGGTTCATTGGACGCCCACTCCTCTCTGGTGGGGTATTGGCAATTGAAGGGTCTCTCGAAGGTATGGAAGCCTATAGTCGCTCTCGACTTCTGATACTGCAAGTCTGTTAAGAATACTTGCATGTCCAATGGTACCTGAGCGCCAGTTGCAAGATTGACTGATTCTCAGACCACTTTTAGCGGCGATTGCCTGCATATGAAGGTCAAGCGGTTGCATGTGTAGGATCGTTTCCAGTCCAGCTGTTGGGGTAGAGCTGATTGCTCCAGTAACTCCCATACACGCAAGTCTCTGTATTTTCGTCAATGCCTTAAGATTAATGGCTTTCAAAATTGTTAAGGATCGCAGCTCCTCACTTATATTCTTAACCATTTAAAAAAAAATGTAGACATTAACTTAAAAACTAAATACAAGCAGGAAAACTAGATAAAAACAAATCCTTTTAATTAAAATTACACAAATATAATTTTAAATATTTCTGTCCCGGCCGGAAGCGACATTTACATACTTGCGTCGTACGAAACTGAATGTATGTACGTTCTGTTTTCTCAGTAATGGCTGATAACCTATATTAAATGAACCGTTATATTGTTTTATGTCAGTTTCTTGTCCTTACTGTAAAGGACTTGAACAAATGATGTGATTGTTTAATAAAAAAAAACCCAAAGTTGCTATTTCTTAATAAAAAGATTTAGTTTTTTTTTTTTTTGCGAAAACACACTCCGTACGAAACTGAATGTTTCCAAGTGTAAGCACATTTTCCAAAAAAAATATTTTTTCTTCAAAACTTGTCAATGAATTGTAATACTTTTCTTAAACCAAAAGTTCCCAATTCCCATTGCTAATTTAATAATGATAACAATACATTTGGTGGCGCCACAGTGTTGGCTGAGCTTGGGCCTAGCTTCTACAGCAACCACTCGTTTTGAGCGTGCTATTGTTTGAGTTTGAGTTTGATAGTTCTATTCTTTGAACATTGTCAGATAGGTGGAGCCGTAAAAATATGAAAGTTGTCTGTTCGCGAATTGAACCTGTGATTTGAGGAGACGAAGGTAATTTTATTGAATTACATTTCGCAGAATTTTCAAATCTTAAATGTTTTTTGTGCACTCTCCAGGTGCAAACGTACGTTTGAAAAAAAAGCATACTTGTGACCTTAAATCGGTTATGGTATATACAACGGACGGTAGTCAGATCCATTTTAATGTATGAATTATTAGTCTTGTGTGTCGTGTCGAAGTCTGCTAAGGAATAACTGATTCATTTATATCAGCACAGACTTCCTTCTACATATTGCAAGCCGCCAGGGCACACTCACTATTTCGCTTCACTTTTTTACTTCTGGCGTGTTACTTTACGTCGACGATATTGAGTTATTCAAGGCCGTCTCTTCGATACGTGGCTCCATTCTTATTCAATCAGACCCAGACAGTTTCTTTGTCTGCTAAATATTACAGAATGTAGTTCAAAACACCTTTTTAGGTAAACGCATCAAATCTCTTCCCCATCTCTGCAATCTCTCTAATCAACCCGTATCCAATCGCGGAGTATATTCGCGAACTTGGCCTAAGATATAATTAGGCATTTAATTTCCAGACCGATCGACGATATAATTCTTAAAGCACTCGGCTTTCTAAGGCGATTGTCCAAAGATTTTTCTAAGCACTTCCTGACGCGATCGCTACAGATAACTCTTGTTCGCCACCTCCTAGAATATGTCTCTCAAGTGTAGTACCCTAACAAAGACATACGAGGTGTGTTCAGAAAAAAAGGGAATTTCAATTACGCTGCTGGTGCAGAAAGACTGCCCGCTGAAATGTTTAAAGCAGCTGGAGAAGATCTGGTAGCTGGCGCATGTACCAGCTAATCTGTAAGATATGGTCCGGTGAGTGGAATATCAGTAAGGTCAACTATCGACAGATAAGTCTCCTTAACATCGCCTACAAGATTTTCTCTGCCATTCTGTGTGAAACGCCTGAAACCTTTCATCACCAATCTGATAGGTCCGTATCAGTGTGGTTTCAGGCCAGGGAAGGCAACCATCGATCAAATCTTTACACTGCGGCAGATCCTGGAAAAGACCCAAGAAATGCAAATTTACACACACCACCTATTCGTTTATTTCAAGGTCGCATATGACAGCGTGCATATAGACGAGCTATACAGCGCCATGTCTAGTTTTGACATTCCTTCCAAACTCGTCAGACTGAGCAGGATGACGATGAAGAACTCTCGCTGCTCCATCAAGGTCGGTAAAGAACTCACCGAGACCTTTAATGGCAAAAAAGGTTTTAGACAAGGCGACGCGCTGTCATGTGATTTCTTTCACATCGTTCCTGAGACGATCGTGCAAAACTCACTGGCCAACACAAGAGGCACGATCTTCCAAAAGTCTGTTCAACTGCCAGCTTACACAGATGATATTGACGTGATTGGGCGAACACAGCGAGCCGTCAATGATAAAATTCAATGCGGGATGGTATTTCCGTGGAGTTTGTGAAGGAAAATTCTAATTTGCAGGCAACTCTTCATTCTGTCATTCTTATATAAAACATTTGAACAAAATTTCTTACCTGAAAAAAAAAATTATAAAAACTGCAAAATTGTAGTTCTATTTCTCTCAGGATGTACAAGAAAGTTACTTTTGTATACTAAACCTTTTTTTAGAGCTGAAAAAGATGATTCAAATGAATTATGGGAACATCCATTCATGCGCATACAAAAACTAAAATTCACAAATACTCCAGATGAGTCTAAATATCTGCTATCTATCGATTGACTTGTTTGATTTTCATTTTACTTAGAAACACAAACAAGGGATTTATTTCGAATGAAGTGAAAACTCGATTTTAAATTCTTTTCGATCGGAACTTGGTCCACTGCTGTTTTATATGTTTTCTTTCATTTCGAAAATATTCTTCTAAAAAATCACACCGTTGCATACTCAAATCATGACGAAAGTTAAGAATGCGAGAAAACATCATCTCTTATCGAAAGTTCTTTAAATGCCTCAAGCCGTCTAGAGACTTGATTAAAGCGAAAACTACTTATCAAGAACCGGAAAAGTACTTTTCCTGTTTAATTCTCTCACAAGATACGATTTTGCGACACACAAAGTTGCATAAAGACTGTCGTTTAAAACACAACTAACCTAATTTTTTTGACAATAATAACAATCGAAAACTGACCAAAGTTTATCTAGAATGTGCTTACATCGGTAAACAAAGAATACACTTGAAAAGTTCATTTGAAGAACGTTCACCGCATGACATAAACGTATAACCAACGCTACGAGGGCATTTAACGTATGAAAGCTTAAAATCACATTATTTCGCTGAAGGAGAATGATAAACAAGAGCAGGTGAACCTTGCACATCGACGATGTGTTGTGAGAATAAAATTGAATAATTAAAATTATAAAGAACCTCGATGCATATCCTCGCGTCTGTTCTGTTTGAACTTTCTTTCACGGGTGAGTATGCTCTCATACGTTTCACTATACGTTGTTTAGAAGGAGATAATTGAAGGTTAACTAGTCTTAATAGAGGGTCTTCCGCATGTGGAACAATTTATCTGTTTACAGCTTGTTATATAAATTCTAGAAGCATTTCGTTTTCGCCTGGAATGTATATTTTAAACTTACTCAGACTAGCCTAGCATTTTCTTATGAATTAAGGGTAACCCAAGTCGGCTTTTTCAGCTATGTTCATATTTTCGGAGGACTGGTTTATTATTGCCCAAGATTTTCATACCAAACTTTTTAATTGCCATTCTTGCCTTCAACCTAGGGAGACCATTTCAACAACTATTTGTTTTCAAATTTTAGTCAAATTCGTTCAGTTCAGTTTGATTGTACAGTTTTACATACAGTGGTGTTCACGTAAATAGCACACCCTTAAATTCTCGTACATTATGTTGCGCCAAAAGTTTGAAATGAGAATCTGAATTTTTCTTTTTTTATAACACATAATCGTTTGCATACTTTATAAAAAAAAACAAAATTAATTCAAATTACGTAAAAATAATAATTCAAAGTAAGGAAAAACGTAAAAAGTTGTTGTTCATATAAATAGCACAGTCAACGAAATGTTTATAAAAATTAAAAATAACTCGAAAAACTAACACAAAATTAAAATGTTTGTTAACATTTGTTTTGGGCAAATTCTCCACTAAGCGCTTACGTCTTTGCGGAGGGATAGTTTTCCAAGCGAACTTTATGGTTTGCCAAAGTTCTTCCAATATTTATAGATTGGAGTCCTTAACAAGCGAGTCAACATCATTCCAAAGGTTCTCGATAGGATAGGAGCCATCCAATCAATCACGGTAATTTGTATTGTATTCTTGGTTCGCTGGCCTCCTCACATACTTTTCTTCATCTGATCCTAACCTATTGAACCTTATTTCATTGCTCCACAAGATATTTTTCCAAAAGGACAGAGACTTGTTCTTGTGGATATATTGCACCGCGACCTTTAAGATCTATTGTGCCCCCTTTTAATACCTTAGCACAATTACGAGTTCCCCTCAAATACAGTTCTTTTCAGAGTTGTATTAAGGGTAATGGACCCCAATTGCGCATAGGTGAAGAAATCTGTTTTAGAGTATTCTCTCTAAGCCAGTTTCCTTCAGAAATCTGAGAATGGGAGATGGTTCTAGTGATTGGATTTCTTCTTCTGATATTAGGTACTTGCCCAGATATCATTTTCTAGGGCTAGGGCTAGTGCCTCACAAAATCCCAGTATATGTCCTGGAACTTCATTAAATTCTCTACAAAATCTGCAGAGGCCTTCTTCAGATAAACCTAGTTTCCTTAGATGCTCCCTGAGTTTACAGTGTCCTGTCAGAAGGCTTGTTAGGATACGGAGGTTGTTCTTGCTCATTCTGATGCATGCTTCAAATCTCTTTCGGTTGTACTACCCTTGGAGTTTCTTGGCCTGCTTCATGCCATGAGCTTTGTTCCAGTTTTCTGTCCGATTCCTTCTCTCTAGTTTCCTGAATTCTTCTCTGAGGACATGATCTCCTACAGTAGAGAATGGCTCAGGGCCTATGAAGGATTCTGATGCTCCTTTTCTTGTCAGGGAGTCGGCCATTTCATTGCCTTCTTCCCTTATATGGCCAAGTATCCAGCAGAATTTCACTCTCTTTCTATTACTCAGTTCTTTAAGCTTCTGTAGGCATTTCCACAAGAGCTTAGATTTGATGGACTAAGAGTCTAGTGCCGTTATAGCAGCTTGACTATCTGAAATTATTGCTACAGTGGCTCACAGCTTATTTGACCCACCCCTTATTTATAAATTCAAACGAGTATGGCTTTTAAACGAAACAAATTATCAACAGTGTAAAAACGCAGAAAGGTTAATTGAAATAAATTTTACCTTAAACTAACAAGCAAAATTAACAACAACAAAATACATTTTATAATTCGTGTTGGTATAGTTCCTATCGAGATTAATTTGGACGCATCTGTCTATGGCATACATTTCTGCTTGAAAGATTCTAATGCGTTTGCCCATGGGTTCGAAGTACTTTGTCCCAGGTTCAAAAACCCCTGCTCCAGTTCCTCCATTAGTTCTTGATCCATCTGTATACCATTTGACCGTATTGCTACTCAGTCTGTGAACTATGGATTCGTTGCTCCGCAGTCCTTCTTGATGCTGAGCTTACTGGTGAATTTCTTTTGGAAATCAAATTTCCTAATCACGTCGTCTTTCAATGACGTCCTTGAATGGCCAGGAGTGGTAGCTTTTTGACTAGTGCATCGAATTGCCTCGATGTAATGCATCTGTCTTTTCCTATCCCTTCTTTTGCCATTCTCATGATTGTTTTGTTTGCACACTCTGCAACCACTAGAGGCAGGGGAGTCAGCTACAATAGCACTTCCATGGTCGCAGTTGAGCAAGCCCTCACGGCCCAAGTAATACAGAGGCAACCTTTGAACTTTGTTGAGAGTTTCCCTCGTGTTGTTCAGATTGGTTCTCTTAGTTCATGCCATTACCCCGTAGGTGATTGTTTTATAAGTTTAGAGTCAACATTGCTTACAGCTAGAGATGCATTACTAACACGATATTTTTAGCCTAAAGAAGCAGTAATTGATAAGAGTGACTCTGTGTTTTGATGAACTTCTTTATCACATCAAATTGAGTTGCCCAATTCGACGTTCAGCCCAAGCCGTTCGCTATACAGTAGACGTCCAGTATATTGAATTATATAATGCACATCCTTTCGTTAAATCGATCGTTCTTTTTTTATATCTAATAATACAAGAATATGAAGTAATGAAAGATTTACAATTAAATATATAAAAATAAACCATAATTTTCGTTTTTAAGTGAACTGAATTGTTCACCCAGTAAAAAATGCAACACAACAAACAAAAACAGATGTACGAGTATATGAACATACTCGTACATATGTCGGCACAAAAAAGTCAAAATTCAACAAAAGTAAACTTTTGCTCGCAAATATGTTTGTACTACATGCATACATACGAATATGTATGTCGCATGAGTATGTTATACATATTTTGCAAGAATTTACAAGGCATTCGTTAAGCCTAACGTAAATTTTTTGCATCATTCGCAATATAGAACCATCAATGGAAAAAATTCTTATTCGTTATATTGGAAATTCGTTAAATCGAGTATTCGTTAAACTGGACGTCCACTGTATTTGTTTATTCACGTTAACGTCTTTCGCGTATGTCTAGAATTGCTTATCCCGGACTTATCCCGTTTGGGTACTGTGATCGTGTGGATTTGTGCATCGACCCATACGCACTGGATTCTCAAGTCTAGGTTCAAATCACAATACAGACCCTTTCGAGTCACTGACAATGCTCAAAGAGTATAACTCTCTAGAAAAAGCTTCTAAATCTCGCCGTTTGGAATCGGCATTAAACTGTAGGTTCCTTCCACTCGTGAGAGAACAATAGCACGCACAACACGAGTGGTTGCTGAGAAGCTAGGCCCAGGTCCACCTCGGACTCTAGCGCCGTCGTTATATTATTATTACTCCGTTCAGATTTGACAATTTTACTTATACAATGGTGGTTTCAACAAGGATTCGGAGTCTGATCTTAAGATGTTGTTTGTGCCGCTCTCCAGGGTTCCAGCTTATGCATGGTAAAAAGTATTAATTTTTAGGGTAACACCGTTGTGCCTACAACAACAAGAACTCAAAGAAATAATCCACCACCGTCAAGATGTACATTAGACAAGCTAAAGAAGGTATTTCTTCTCCAGAGCTTGCCACCAGACTGGAAATGGTGGTGGAAATCAAACTCTCAAGGACGGATAAGTATCTGGGTAATACAATTGATTTCAAACTAAACTGGAAAGAGAACATCGAGAAGCACATCAAAAAGGCGTGTGCAGTTTTCTACACATGTAAGCAAGCCTTCGGAAACACCTGGGGTGTTAGGCCACGTGTGGTATAGTGGCTATACACAGCGGTAGTAAGACGGTTGCCCTAAGGACAATGCCGACAGCAGCGCTCGAGATCCTACTTTTGCTTACCCCTCTTGACATCTTCTGTACTAGCACAACGGCTATAACCGAAATGAGACTCAGGAAAGTCAAGATGTGGAAAGATAAGCCATTTATTTTATTATTGATAACGCGTCCATCCTTTCAAAATGGACAGATAGAGAACGTCGGATTATCTGCCACCAACCTTGACTACCACGAGGAAGTTCTCTTCCCGAATTCCGGACAGGAGAGGTTTGGAAGAGCTATCAGTGAATGGCGACGAAGAGATCTCCCTATACACTGATGGCTGGAAAACAGTTGCAGGAACGGAGGCAGGGGTCTCCTGCGATCTCTTCGAAAGATTCCTAAACTTAAGCGACGAATGAAGCGTTTTCCAAGTAGAAGTGGTAGAAATAAATTACGCTTAAACTTGGTTTGACAGAAAAAAACGATAGCTACAGTCAAAATCGGTTATAACGACCTTCAAAGGACGTCGTTGTAAGTGATATGTCGTTGTAAATGATTTATTATGCTATTCAATTACATATAATGGAGCTCAGCGGGGACCTAAGAATTTTGTCGTTATAACCGATACGTCGTTATAAGCGATTTTGACTGTATATACTCCGACAGCCAAGCGGTTATAAGAGCCGTAGCGTCGGTAATTGTAAAGTCCAAACTAGTCAAGGTATGCAGACAGAACGTCAGCGAAATCTCTAGTGAACTCCATAGGATTTCAAGAAAACGAGAGAGTGGACGTGTTGGCAAAGGAGGGCTCAGAGTTAGACAAATCTCTAGCACTACCCTATGTCAACGTGCCATTAAATTTCATAAGAAAAGAAATAGAGGACGAAGCCATAGAAAGAGCAAATGAGCGATGGCTGAATCTAGACATTATATCGATGACGAGAGCCCAATGACTGGTGCTGAACAGGAAGAAATCATCATCAGTGGTTAGCATAAGTCGCAAGGATATACGGACGATGGTGGGAGTTCTCACCGGACATTGTCCGATAGGCATTCATGTCAGAAGGTTAGGTATCCCCCATAACGACTACAGTGCGCGAAATAATTATATGGGACAAGCATATTCATTTGCATTTTCTAAAAAAAACAACAAAAATCAAAATTAACGGATAATTTTTTTTAGTGTATTGAATGAGGATGTGTGATAGTGAAACATAACGGTACTTTTAACTTTTTCAATGTCCTTATGTTTTTGTTTCGGGTTATTCTTTCGTATACTGTCAGTTTTGCTGTGCGAAATAAATATAGCAGACGCGAGTTTGAGTCGTACGTTTAAGTGAACAATTTTTTTCTTTTAAGGGACAAATTAGATTAATTTGTTTTATTATTGATAACATTAAAATTTCTTAAAAGATCCTGGAAATTATGGGAAACAAAGGAGATCTGGTCGTCCACCAAAAGTTGACGACAGAGCCAAAAGGCAAATTAAGCGCCTAGCGGTAAACAAACAAATTATTCCTTCCCAGATTAGGCTACAGTCATCTCTTCCAATAACAACAAGAAGAGTGTAACAACTTTTAAGGGAGGATACATTTGTTAAATATCAAAAGCGCCTCCCGACACCTAAGCTGCTTCCTAGGCATAGGGAGCCAAGATTGAGTTTTGCTGAAAAACATAAATTTTGGACCACGGAATGGCAATCCATTATTTTCAGTGATGAAAAAAAAATTAATAAGGATGGCCCTGATGGAGAACAAAAATATTTCGAAGATGTCCGAAAGTTTTACCAAAGGGTAAAACCAAAGGGTTTTACTAAAAAAAAAAAACTTTTATCGAATGGGTATAAAGTTCGGACAGAAGCCTGCCGGGACGAAAATGGACAGCTAGTAGTAGATTCGCAGTCGATACTGAGAATTTGGAAAAATCATTTCTGCAGACTGTTGAACGGCGATGAGGACACAAATACCGCTGTCAGGCAGAATGTTCCACTCAACACAACGGACGATGATAGAAGAGAATACCGTCCCCCCGACCTAGACGAAGTCAAGATAGCGATATCGAGACTGAAGTCTAATAAAGCTGCTGGTGCAGATAGTCTGCCCGCCGATATGTTTAAGGCAGCTGGAGGTGATCTGGTAGGGCGCATGCACCAGCTCATCTGTAAGATATGGTCGGAGGAAAGCATGCCCGATGAGTGTAATCTCAGTATCGTTTGCCCGATCCACAAGAAAGGAGACCCCTTCCTTAACATCGCCTACAAGATCTTCTCTGCCGTTTTGTGTGAACGCCTGAAACCATTTGTGAACAAACTGATAGGTCCTTATCAGTGTGGTTTCAGGCCCAGGAAGTCCACCATCGATCAAATTTTCACAATGCGGCAGATCCTGGAGAAGACCCAAGAAATGCAAATCGACACACCACTTATTTGTCGATTTCAAGGCCGCATATGACTAGTTTTGACATTCCTGCCAAACTCGTCAGACTGAGAAGGATGACGATGAAGAACTCTCGCTGCTCCATCAAGGTCGGTAACGAACTCACCGAAACCTTCAATGTCAAAAAAGGCTTTAGACAAGGCGACGCGCTGTCATGTGATTTCTTTAACATCATTCTTGAGAAGATCGTGCAAAACTCACTGGCCAACACAAGAGGCACGATCTTCCAAAAGTCTGTTCAACTGCTAGCTTACGCGGATGGCATTGACGTGATTGGGCGAACACAGCGAGCCGTCAATGATGCGTTTGCTGGCATTGAAACGGAAGCGGCTAAAATGGGTCTGGCGGTAAACGAGGGCAAAACAAAGTATATGCTGTCATCCAGAAAGGACGCACAGCATCGACGACTTGGCCAGAACGTCACCATAGGCAGCTACAACTTTGAGGTTGTAAAGGACTTCGTCTACCTTGGCTCCGCGGTAAACAGTACAAACAACATCAGTACCGAGATCAAACGCAGAATAACTCTTGCCAACCGCTGTTTTTATGGGCTCAAAAGTCAATTGAGTAGTAGAGCTCTCTCTCGGAAGACCAAGTTGACTTTGTATAAGACCTTGATCATCCCAGTCCTGCTGTACGGCGTAGAGGCATGGACAATATCCCAAGCGGATGAACAGTCTCTTGGTCTTTTCGAGAGAAAAGTTCTGCGCGCGATCTTTGGTCCTGTTTGCGTTGATGGCATTTGGAGGAGAAGATGCAACCACGAACTGTATGGGCTGTACAGCGACATGAGTCTGGCCAGGCGTCTAAGGATTCAACGCCTAAGATGGCTAGGCCATGTACAGCGTATGGACAACTTAGCTCCGGCCCGAAGAATCTTCGACTCTGAGCCTGTGGGACAACGCAACAGAGAACGTCCACGAACAAGGTGGCGCACACAAGTCGAGGGGGACCTCGGCCGGCTTGGTGTGCGAAACTGAAACAGCTGGCGAAAGATCGTGCTGGCTGGATAGGCATGTTGAGTGAGGCCCAGGTCCACCTCGGACTGTAGCGCCCTAAGAAGAAGAAGAAGTGAACCTAGGCACTCGAGAAACTTTCAAGGAGGCTCTCTAATGGTATGGGCTGGTTTCGGTTATCGAGGAAAGACTCCAATTTGCTTTTTTTCCCATAAAATGAATTCGGAGAAGTATGTGGAATTACTGGACAGTGTTCTTATTGATTTTGGTGAAAGTTTGTGGAGAGAAAACTGGACGTTCCAGCATGATAACGCTGCCATACATGCCTTGGCATACACAAACGACTTCTTTAAGTCGCATAACATCCCTAATCTTCGTTGGCCTGCAGTAAGTCCCGACTTAAACCAATTCAAATCACTTTTAGAGCTAAAAACCGCTATTCAGGAAGAATGGCTTAAAACTGACATATTCACTCTACAAAATTTAATTGATTCAATGCCTCGTCGCTTTGTAGCAGTTATAAAGGAAAAAGGAGGAAGAACAAAGTATTAACACATCAAAATATTTTTAAAAAATTCCAGTTTGTATCTAGAATGGACATTAAAGTTCTTGTCTGTTATACTTATTTCGTTTGAAGTAATACAAAATTTAATTTCCGTTTATCTATTTAATAGAAAACTTTAATTTTTTGTGTGGATTTCTTCCTAGTTTTATGCCTTTAATTTGAATAAAAAAAGTTTTTGAAAAAAAAATTAAAAAATACGTTCATTTTTAAGTTTTTTGCTTGTACCATATAATTATTTCGCGCACTTGTAGAAGTTGTAGGGATGAGAAGGAAATAGAGTCCTTCTGCCTCCTGATGTGCTATTGTCCAGCCCTAAGTGGAAGGAGACTGCTAACACTAGGCAGTAATTTCATCGACGAACTGAAGGATCTGAATAAAATAGAGCTGAAGCACCTCCTGAGATATAGTATACAACAATCTGGGTGGTTCTAATCAGCGGTGAAGATGTAGGTCTCACTGGTTACACTCTCTCACACCCAGGGCACAATGGACCCAACTGTTGGTGTTAGTGAGCCGCGACACAGTCGCAAGGGCACCCTATCTACCTACCTACCTAAACTGTTAAGAAACAAAGCGTACAATTATGGGCTAAAGCCTTTTCGTTATATAAGTAGATAAATGACACTTTTTCTTCATCCACACAAACCAACTAGAAAGAACAGGTAGACTCTTTTATCAAACTTAAAAATGCATAACAAATACAACAAATAAACAAAATGAAAGCACTTGTGAAGGAAAATAACTACAAAATTCCATCGCGACAAAATGAAGTCAACAAATACCAGCATTTGAGTACACAACAGAATTTGATCTTTTCAGAATCACAGAAAGGGAAACATATAGTCTAATAAAGCTGCTGGTGCAGATAGTCTGCCCGCCGATATGTTTAAGGCAGCTGGAGGTGATCTGGTAGGGCGCATGCACCAGCTCATCTGTAAGATATGGTCGGAGGAAAGCATGCCCGATGAGTGTAATCTCAGTATCGTTTGCCCGATCCACAAGAAAGGAGACCCCTTCCTTAACATCGCCTACAAGATCTTCTCTGCCGTTTTGTGTGAACGCCTGAAACCATTTGTGAACAAACTGATAGGTCCTTATCAGTGTGGTTTCAGGCCCAGGAAGTCCACCATCGATCAAATTTTCACAATGCGGCAGATCCTGGAGAAGACCCAAGAAATGCAAATCGACACACCACTTATTTGTCGATTTCAAGGCCGCATATGACTAGTTTTGACATTCCTGCCAAACTCGTCAGACTGAGAAGGATGACGATGAAGAACTCTCGCTGCTCCATCAAGGTCGGTAACGAACTCACCGAAACCTTCAATGTCAAAAAAGGCTTTAGACAAGGCGACGCGCTGTCATGTGATTTCTTTAACATCATTCTTGAGAAGATCGTGCAAAACTCACTGGCCAACACAAGAGGCACGATCTTCCAAAAGTCTGTTCAACTGCTAGCTTACGCGGATGGCATTGACGTGATTGGGCGAACACAGCGAGCCGTCAATGATGCGTTTGCTGGCATTGAAACGGAAGCGGCTAAAATGGGTCTGGCGGTAAACGAGGGCAAAACAAAGTATATGCTGTCATCCAGAAAGGACGCACAGCATCGACGACTTGGCCAGAACGTCACCATAGGCAGCTACAACTTTGAGGTTGTAAAGGACTTCGTCTACCTTGGCTCCGCGGTAAACAGTACAAACAACATCAGTACCGAGATCAAACGCAGAATAACTCTTGCCAACCGCTGTTTTTATGGGCTCAAAAGTCAATTGAGTAGTAGAGCTCTCTCTCGGAAGACCAAGTTGACTTTGTATAAGACCTTGATCATCCCAGTCCTGCTGTACGGCGTAGAGGCATGGACAATATCCCAAGCGGATGAACAGTCTCTTGGTCTTTTCGAGAGAAAAGTTCTGCGCGCGATCTTTGGTCCTGTTTGCGTTGATGGCATTTGGAGGAGAAGATGCAACCACGAACTGTATGGGCTGTACAGCGACATGAGTCTGGCCAGGCGTCTAAGGATTCAACGCCTAAGATGGCTAGGCCATGTACAGCGTATGGACAACTTAGCTCCGGCCCGAAGAATCTTCGACTCTGAGCCTGTGGGACAACGCAACAGAGAACGTCCACGAACAAGGTGGCGCACACAAGTCGAGGGGGACCTCGGCCGGCTTGGTGTGCGAAACTGAAACAGCTGGCGAAAGATCGTGCTGGCTGGATAGGCATGTTGAGTGAGGCCCAGGTCCACCTCGGACTGTAGCGCCCTAAGAAGAAGAAGAAGTGAACCTAGGCACTCGAGAAACTTTCAAGGAGGCTCTCTAATGGTATGGGCTGGTTTCGGTTATCGAGGAAAGACTCCAATTTGCTTTTTTTCCCATAAAATGAATTCGGAGAAGTATGTGGAATTACTGGACAGTGTTCTTATTGATTTTGGTGAAAGTTTGTGGAGAGAAAACTGGACGTTCCAGCATGATAACGCTGCCATACATGCCTTGGCATACACAAACGACTTCTTTAAGTCGCATAACATCCCTAATCTTCGTTGGCCTGCAGTAAGTCCCGACTTAAACCAATTCAAATCACTTTTAGAGCTAAAAACCGCTATTCAGGAAGAATGGCTTAAAACTGACATATTCACTCTACAAAATTTAATTGATTCAATGCCTCGTCGCTTTGTAGCAGTTATAAAGGAAAAAGGAGGAAGAACAAAGTATTAACACATCAAAATATTTTTAAAAAATTCCAGTTTGTATCTAGAATGGACATTAAAGTTCTTGTCTGTTATACTTATTTCGTTTGAAGTAATACAAAATTTAATTTCCGTTTATCTATTTAATAGAAAACTTTAATTTTTTGTGTGGATTTCTTCCTAGTTTTATGCCTTTAATTTGAATAAAAAAAGTTTTTGAAAAAAAAATTAAAAAATACGTTCATTTTTAAGTTTTTTGCTTGTACCATATAATTATTTCGCGCACTTGTAGAAGTTGTAGGGATGAGAAGGAAATAGAGTCCTTCTGCCTCCTGATGTGCTATTGTCCAGCCCTAAGTGGAAGGAGACTGCTAACACTAGGCAGTAATTTCATCGACGAACTGAAGGATCTGAATAAAATAGAGCTGAAGCACCTCCTGAGATATAGTATACAACAATCTGGGTGGTTCTAATCAGCGGTGAAGATGTAGGTCTCACTGGTTACACTCTCTCACACCCAGGGCACAATGGACCCAACTGTTGGTGTTAGTGAGCCGCGACACAGTCGCAAGGGCACCCTATCTACCTACCTACCTAAACTGTTAAGAAACAAAGCGTACAATTATGGGCTAAAGCCTTTTCGTTATATAAGTAGATAAATGACACTTTTTCTTCATCCACACAAACCAACTAGAAAGAACAGGTAGACTCTTTTATCAAACTTAAAAATGCATAACAAATACAACAAATAAACAAAATGAAAGCACTTGTGAAGGAAAATAACTACAAAATTCTATCGCGACAAAATGAAGTCAACAAATACCAGCATTTGAGTACACAACAGAATTTGATCTTTTCAGAATCACAGAAAGGGAAACATATGCAATCCACTTCGACCACAAAGCAACTCCCTCGAAGTCGGAAATTGTGTTAAAAATCCCTCCTGAGCTTATCCCCAACTCAACGCAATTCACTTTTCGTTTGCAAAAGCATATCAAATAAAGTAACCATACATGTACTCACCCTCGGCAACAACATCGGGATTAGTACCGGGAACAAATATTTTCTCACAACAAAAATCATATGAATGATATCCCTCCATGACGTAGTTGTTGCCATTTATATCCTGGACTCTGGCATGCTGCTGATGTGGCTGTTGCTGCTGTAATCCTCCAGACTGTTGAACAGCGCTCAAACCATCCCCATACATGGGGTATTCATACGCAAGTGGAACTTGCAAGGATATCTGCCAAAGCGGGGAGACACCAGAAAGAGAGAGAGAGAGAGAGGGAGAATATATTTCAAGGACAACCCAAAGGGAGGAAATGTAAACGCCTCACATTTTTCATGATGAAGCCCCGTGATGTACAGATGGCGCAGAGTTGTTTACACTCAGCCTCTGAGTTGCATATAACCGCCGCTGTTGCAGCAGCAGCAGAAGCCGCCGCCTGCCCAGGGGTTGTTTGCACTGGAAACGCATTTAACGACGCAGCCGAGGTGGATGGATGCGGATTCATTTCACTTTCTTTGGTATTTTCACCTACAGGATCAACTAATGCGCATATGTCGGTCCTCGTTGTTGTTGCTACACGGTTGCTACTGCCAGTCCGTCAAACGAGTGCTCCTGTCTGTTCAATCATCCTTGGGTTTTGTTTTGTTTTGCGTTCCAACGCCTACCATATGGTAGGTAGATCGCCGTCGCCTGGTGACCGTCCGGGGCACCGTGGCAATTATCGACACGGTATCGATTGCAATCCACACACGAACTGTGGCTTATCGAGCAAAAGATGCAAAAAACGCGCAACAATAGCGAAGAGGCAACAGAAACGAACAGAAAAAACGAGAAACATAGAAAATGTCACTCGGCCATTGGCGCACACCGGAGGTGGGTGGGTGGTGGTGCTGGGTTTCGGCTACAGCTGCTGCATGCCTGTGGCCGTTGTGTAATGTCGAAACCTTACATATGTTTCCTCGGGCAAAACCGAACACAAATTTCACACAAATTCACGAACACTTTTCATTTAAATGGAGTGGCAATCACACGCGAAGCCTAGCGCGAAACCGAAACAGCTGTTTGCGTATTTTTATGTGGTTTTAATCGAATCCGCAGCTAGCTGGTATGTTGAGGAATATATATTTTCTAAGAGCACACGAGCGAACCGGGGGAGCACACGTACACCGTACCGAAGTGGTTCGAAAGCGTGACGCGAATGCAACAAGCGGCTGCTACTGTTGTTGCCGTCGTCGTTATTGTTGACGCCAATTCAAGTTCTAAAAGTGCAAGGGTATGCGCACAGTTTCGCAGATACATATACTGACTGACTGAATGCTTTCCTTTTTCAATTGATTAACTCGCCGTGCTAGTGGTGGCTACTGAAAGCTGCACTAATGAAACGCATACGTAGATGCATGGGGGTTGGGGCTGCAAGCTAATATGATAATTTTAGGGGAAAGCTAAAAGCGCGCCTGCTGACGTTGAACGATGAGCTTACAGTTTAGAACGTTATTAGTTGACCGCTTACGTTGGTTCGAATTTGATTTTCAATTAAATGCACTAAACATTAGTTTTAAATTAAATCATGTGCAATGTGAATGAAATTACTGTCGACGAGTGTACGTTTGAAACTCCTCTTTGAAAACTGCGTGTTTTTTCACTGAAAGCGAGTCAAGTGTGTAAAAGGAAAACTTGTTGCCCTAAACAGATGTTGAGATTTCATAATCGGTCAAGCGAAGTGGACAAGTATAGGAATAAACAGTCATTGACTTTGGCGTCTACTTTGTCCAAAAGGTACAATGGAAATGCTAATACAGTACGAACCCGGTTAACGCAACCCTCGCGCAACTCTTCGATTTTCGTAACATTAAATTCGTAGCACATCATGACTCTATAAGTGTAACTTTTAAAAAATGTTACCTTGATTAGTGCAACTTCTTGAGTTTATTCATGTTTTTGCATGGTCTCCTCCTGCCGTTATTTTACAGTTATCTAGCTTTATTTGGATCTGGGAAATTTTTTTTTGGTAAATAAATACATACACGCATTACATATGCAAGTGTGTTGAGATGATAAGTTGCGCTTTTATTATTCATTAGTTACTACGAGAAATTGGTTTATAATGTGTGTTAAAAAAATATTACAAAATTATCAAATTAAAAAAGAACTTGAAACTGCTTGATGAAATTGTTCCCAAAACCTCCAGTCAAGGAATCAATAATTGGCTTCACGGACACGTTGAGTCCTCTGCAAATTGTGAGGGCGCGACGCCCATAAATGCTCCTTGTTGGACCTCCACGGGGTTTGAGGACAGCTTGTAGTCGGCGTGGCATAGAACAAACCAGGTTCTGGGTGAAGTCTTCGGGTACCCGATCCCATTCTATTTGCAGAGCTTCCTTAAGTGTAGCCTTTAGAGTTATCGTGTGTTTATGCAGCTGTTTCTCGAGGAAGTCTCACAAATGCTCAATGGGATTTAAATCTAGACTCTGTGGAGGAGAATTCAACTGTCTTGGGGCATAGTACAATAACCACTGACTTTTCGAGCTGTGTGTTTAGTTGAAATATCCAGTCGGGATTCAAAATCAAACCCTCTTTCGTTTTTGTGTAAAGTTGTAAAGTCCATTCGTTTCCTCCGGTTTGCTGCATTTATCGACGGCTTCTTCCTCGATTTTCTCGCAAAATACGCATGTTTGCTCAGGGTTCTTTCGATTGTCTGCGTGCTGACTTCTTTGCTGCTTGTCTACGAGACCAGTTTTCTTATAGTAGGACAATTCGTATAGTAAGCCTGATCTTCGCATGTACTAAACACTTCCTATATTTTTATAGGTTTCTGTAATATGCTGAATGGTTAATTTACTTTTCCAACGCTTGTCTACCACTTCTCGAAATGTGGTGTGCGATGAATTTTGTCGTGTGAATAAAATAAGTAATTTGATAAGGAAATAAAGTGGAAAGTGGATTTATTGTAATACGTAAATAATCTTTGTTTTTTATTACAATTCCGAAATGTAATCCATTTTTCTACCAAATACGGGTGGTACTGAAAAGGAGCATTTATGGGTGTCGTACGATTTATTATTTCGGCCTGTGTACATATCTATTTATTATGTTTTTTTGTTTTCGTAAACATTTTATTGAGAAATAGTATCTGTCAAGAAAAATAATTTCTCAAAAACTTCACAGTTCGGGGTCGAAAATATGGTCTATGATTTCGGTAAAGTGGTCCATAAACAAAAGTCCAGTCAAAAGCAGATTTTTTATAATTTCGCAGATTTTTACAGTGATTGGAGCAAATTTATTTCGAATTTTGTCCTTAAACATCAAAGTTGTGATTAGTTTGTTAGTGTCATATTTTCCTTCAAGAGAGAGAACAAATATCACTTACTTACTTGCTTAACAGGTCTACGACCCATGGAGGGTCTGAGTCTGAGATATCGCTGCCTTCCATCGTTGACAGTCTTGGGCACGCTGCTACCAGTCATCAAGACCAAGCTGTCTTACGTCCGCGATGGCTTGGTCCTTGAAACGGAGGTTCGGCCTTCCTCTTCTTCCCGAACCTGTGGACTGTAATTCGAAGATCTTCTTTGCTGGAGCGTTATTGTCCATTCGCTCTATGTGGCCGAGCAACTGTAGTCGTCGTTTTTTGGCTTTTTGGACTACATCCACATCTTTCTACAGCTCGTAGAGTTCGCGGTTGTATCTTCTCCTCCATTCGCCCTCCTCGGATATGGGACCGAAAATTCGACGGAGAATTTTTCTCTCAAAAGTACCCAAAATGTGCTCTGCTTTCCTGCTTATCGTCCAACACTCGGCCCCATACAGTAGAACTGGCAGGATTAGTGTTTTGTAGAGCATGCATTTTGTCTTTCGAGTTAGGAGTTTTGAACGCATTTGTTTCGAATAAATCGAAGTAGCAGCGGTTTTCTAGGGTAAATCTTCGTCGAATCTCCACTAGGGTGTCATTCGTGGGGTTGATATTTACTCCGAGGTTTGTAAACTCCTTAACCACCTCGAGGTTATTGCTGTCAACAGTGACGTTTTGTCCTAGGCGGTGGACCGATAATTCTTTGCTTGTTGACAGCAAATACTTGGTCTTGTCCTCATTTACTTCAAGACCAACTCGTTTCACCTTTTCTTCAATGGTCGTGAAAGTTTCTATAACGGCTCGCTGGGAGCGACCTATGATGTCAATGTCGTCTGCGTAGCCCAGCAACTGAACGGATTTGTTGAAGATAGTGCCTCCTGTATTGACGCCTGCCTTGCGCACTATCTGTTACAGTACAAAGTTGAAAGTGACACGACAGCGCATCTCCTTGCCGGAATCCGGTGCATGTTTAGAATAGTTCGGAGGAACTGTTCCCAAATTGCACATTGCACCGCGTGTTTTTCAGCGTGACACGGCACAGTTGGATCGGTTTTCCAATTCGGCTATCGCCTTGTAGAGCTCAGGACGATGAATGTTGTCGTATGCCGCTTTGAAGTCGATAAATAGGTGATGAGTCTCGACTTGGAACTCGTTGGTCATTTCCAGGATTTGTCTGTGTGAAAATTTGGTAGATTGTCGATCTGCCGGGCCGGAGCCCACACTAGTACGTGCCGATTAGTGTGTTGCAGAAAGGTTTCAGACGTTCACATAGGATGCACTTGCAAGACATAGGATTGCCTTTCTTGAAGATGGGGCATACAGAGCTGATAGTCCAGTCATCGGGCATGGCTTCATCCACCCATCCTTGGTTGATGATTTGGTGCATGCACCCTACCAAAACATCACCGCCATGTTTGAAATATTCCGCTGGGAGGCCATCAGAGCCGGCGGCTTTGTTGCGACGTTAGTTGGTCCATAATAATTTGTTAACGACTGTCAAATGTTATTCAAACCAAAATGGCGCCCAATGAAAATCGCTCAGAAACACACCGCTTGCCGGAGAAGTTTTTGTTTTTCACACAGCATCCGATGAATAATAAACTTAGGATGCTACACAGATGAACTCTACCAACGAATATCAATACAAACCATGAAATTCCAGAAGAACAAGCGGCGAAGACTTTTTCCAGGATAGTCCCATCTCCCATCATAACCATGTCATGACTCAATCAAAAAACGAAACAATTCCCAAATGAAACATCAATTTAAGTTGAAAATATTTACTCTTTTATTTCTAAATATGTTTTTGTTTGTATTATGTACGTGCTTTACGATATTTTTAAATTATTTCCAAAAATACAATTCTTACCTTCCTAAATTTAGGACATACAAAAAAAAAACAACAGTAGACGATATACGGTTAAATGATAGAAAATATTGAAAGAAAACCTACTAAACCATAAAAGAAAAAAAATTCACATTTAAGTAATTCAAAAAAAACGCTTACAGACGCTACATTTTATAAACTGTGTGTATGTAATTATTGATTGAATAAAAATATTTCTTACATCCTCTACGGTTTTGTTTGTGTAGAAAGTAATCTCCTCTTCTCAAGAAAATAAATATAATTTGTTAATTCTATTAATGTAATAGAATAGTATTTCAATTCCTTATCTTTTGTTGGATCTGTTTTGTTGCGCATCCCTGTCTGGCAAGTCTCGCTTACACGGGATGGCTAAATATTTCTCTTTATCTACTAAGGCAGCACTTCGTTTCATAGGAAAATACGTATAAGTTTCAAGACGGCCACATGAACGATACATACAACGTCTATTTATTGCTGCAACTTTTTCTCAAGTCTACATGGATGGACTCCATTCTGTTTGTTTCGCCTCTTACCCTGTTGGTAACATTCATAAGTCTTTACTTGTCTTTGTATACAATGCTTGGTTGCATTTAGTTAGGCACGTTTATACTGGTACTGCGTATTGTTACTGGACTGGTTATTTCACCTCGGACAGGGTTTGACTGATTTAGACTGTGTGACCGCTCTCTGTTTTATATAACGGTCTTAGCACACAATCTACATCAAGATCTTCGTGTTCATGCTTTTGCTGTAAGCTGAAAATCTCTTGTGTAAACCCAACTCTTTCATATTCACTGCCTTTGATGGCATGACATTTGTTTGGAAAATGATCAAATAAAATTTAAAACTCGTGATCAATTCTAACCTTCAAGCACTTGGCCTTCATAAAAAAAATATAATTTTAAAATTCAATTGATTGATTTGACATTTCTCATATTCTCTCAGTTCATCGATGCACTTGGGATCGATGAATCTGTGATTGCAAGCGTTCTACGCTCCTTCCACGAAATCCCTTCTAGTGGTATATTTTTTAGTTCAAACAAAACTTTCACATGTTATTGTTGATTTTTCATATCATAGCTTTTCCTAAATTCTACAATTGACTCTCCCTAAACAAAACATAACCTATTACACGACTACCGTTTTCGAGACCGGCGAACTCTGGTTGATAACACGCTTAGAGTACACTTAAATGTAAAAAGAGTCTCTCCCGCATATGTGAGCCCGAGTGTATCCCTTTAGTGGGCACAAACAAATATTTAAGCTGCGCAATTACGTGACGGGACGGACACTAAGTGCCTCCAACTGTTTTTACATTCTATGCGGTTAAGATCTACTCAATATACAGAGAGACCCGCCCTTAATAGTATTCTTAAACGAAAAACGCGTTTGAAAACCCTCCACACTCAGATATAGAGCGGTGGATAGATGTTTTCATTTTGAAACCCTTGGGACGCTCAGATCGGTGGCGGTCCTCGGATATAGCGAAGCTGTGGCGTAAAACTCATCGAGAGGTTGTTCAGATTATCGCAACAGTTCGGCTGCATCATACAGGCAGCACAGAGCAGAGTGAACAGAGCCACTTGCATTGGCAGAGCGATCTTAGCGATCCTCTTGACCCAACCTGGCTTTCCGGACTTATTCTCGTCATCAGATGAATCGAATTCAGTCGAATCCTCAGTGTTTGGATCATCAGGATCTCCTCCATCGGGTGATGTAGCCAATACTCCATATGCACCATTTGACTCGGCAAGATTAGCTGCGGCGATAGCTGCTGCCTTCTTATTGCGTCTGTTGCGGCGTTTCGATGACGGGGATGATGATGGAGAGTTTTTCTTACTCGGTGGACGGTCGTCACCATTCGTTCCATTTTGAGCGATTTTCTTTGTGTGCGATGCAGCGGTGCGAACGATTAGATCCCGGCAAGTGTTCTGCAGACTCTTAAGATCAGATTCAGCGGATTCCATGCGAGCGGCTATTGATTTCATTGCTTCACTACCAGGAGCCAAAGCAGACTCCAGTTGTTTGGCCAAACGACGGAGAACGCCAAGGCGACGTTCACGTTCGGAAAGACCACCATCAGATGTTGCTCCGCCATCGGAAATTCCACTATCCGACAGGGATCCATTGGATGCTGTAAATTGGGCAATGTGCAGGATGCGGCTGGGATCCAAGTGTTCTTGAACAGCTGTGAGCTGGAAGAGAAAAATGGAAAATCAATTATTGCTTGAAACGAAAAGGAATTTTTATGGATTGGGAATGAAAAGGGGAAGGCTTGCTTCGTTGGGCCATCTAATGGCGACATCATCGTCATCATCATCATTTTAAGTGACCCACATGTTCCACTAAAGAGATCTCCAGGCCACTTGATCCTCCGCCATAGACTCTAACTCATCAGGAGCTATGCCCAAGAGCAACCAGGCGAGTTTTTGGACCTGGTCCAACCATCTCATTCTGTGTCTGCCAAGCGGTCGCTTATCTGATGGAATCGCATTCAAGGCACGCCTAAGAGCGTGGAGCGGTGAATGAGGGAAAAACAAAGTAAATGCTGTCTTCCAGGAAGGACACACAACATCGTCGTCGCCATAGGCAGATGCACTTTTGAGGTGGTCAAGGACTTCGTTTACCTAAGCTCCAAAGAGAATAGTAGGAATACCATCAGTACCGAGGCAGAGTAACTCTTGTCAATCACTGTTTTTTTGGGCTCAAGAGGCAATTGAGGAGTAGAACCCTGTCTCGAAGAACCAAGATGACTTTGTATAACACCTTGATCATCCCCGTCCTACTCTATGACGTACAGACATGATAATTCTCAAAAGCAGAAGTTGATTTTTTCGGGAGAAAAGTTCTGCGTTCGATCTTTGGCCTTGTTTGCGTTGATGACATTGGGAAAGGAAGATTCAACCACGAATTGTATGAGATGTACAGCGACATGAGTCTAGCCAGTCGTCTACGGATTCAACGCCTAAGATAGCTAGGGCATGGAGAGCGCAGGCACAACACTGCTACAGCCTGAAGAGTTTTGGACACCGCGCCCATGGGACAACGCAACAAAGGACGCCCACGTCAAAGGTGACTTAATAAGTGGAAAAGGACCTTAGCCAATTCGGAGTGCATGATTGGAGGCAGCTGGGTGAAGATAGTCCCAGCTGGAGAGGTTTGTTGCTTGAGGCCCAGGCTCATACCAGACTGTAGCGCCATCAGAAGAAGAAGTGATGGTTGATGCCTTGTTTGATGCAACGAAACGAAACGAAACTCTTCTTCTTCTACTTCCGAAGTGGATCTGGTCCTTAACCAACATGCCTCTCCAGCCAGCACTATCTCTCGCCAGCTGTCTTCAGTTTCGCACACCAAGCGGGCGAGGTCCCCCTCGACTTGTGTCTTCTGTTGAGTTGCCCTACAGGCTCAGAGTCGAAGCCTCTTCGGATCGGAGCTAAGCTGTCTATACGCTCCTTTCAGGTTTCTTTCAGACTTTTTTAATGTCGTAAGGGGTTCTCAAGAGGGTTGCTAAAACTTTCCTGAATCTGTACGCTTAAGAGACTTCTTCTGCTTGTACACAGAAGATTTTCCATACGCTCTATATGGCCATCTTAGGCGTTGGATCCGTTCACGCTTGACGTATGTCTCATGCCGCCATACAACCCGCATAGATCGTGATTGAACCTTCTCCTCCAAATGCAATCAACGCAAACAGGACCAAAGATCGCGCGCAGAATTTTTCTCTTGAAAAAACCAAGAGACTCTTCATCCACTTGGGATATTGTCCATGCATCTCCTGGTCAAACCTCTTAAGACCAAAAACTGATAAAAGACTTCCACGACTTTTTTGTTCACAGAGCGCGAATTTCGAAAGATCCGCTACCGAAATGGAGTCTAAATGTTGACTCTCACTTATATGCAAACCCCCTTCTTTCAATTTGACACATAAACGCAGAAAACAAATACATTGCTTGAACTTACCTGTTCCTGGCTGACTTCAACTTTCTCGGACAAAAGTTTCGCCACTAGTTTGACATTCTGAGCAAGTTCTATCGGTGTTGCCTTGCCTTTGTCCAAGGCACCCTCAAGTCCCTTCAATGTTCCACGATCCTTGCCAAGGACCTGTTGGAATTCATATAAACCCGATTCCAATTGCCTCCAGGCAATTAATGAAGTGGTCAACACTTCCAGCTGATTGTTAATCCTGCAAAAATTCACCATCAGTAAGGGACTGTCCCTTCAGTGTCTCAAAAGTGTGCTTACCTTGAATTAGCCTCATCCCATGCGCTGTACATTTCACTAACTTCGTTCTTCAAATGCTTGTGGAATTCCGATTCTGATTGAATGATTGTGGTGATCTGCGAATGCTTATCCTGGTCATACGCCGTTGTGCCAACCGACTTGGTGCTATCGCCAATGTCAATACTTTCAATATTCTCTGGTGTTGTGTCAGATGAATGCGATTGCGAAGTGGCTTCTGTTGCAGCAGCAGCAGCTGCTTTAATGGCCTCCTCGTGCTCAGCCAATTCTTCAGCTAATTTCCTCTCCTGCCTTGTTAGCCAACTGTGAACTGATGCATTCAAGCGCAGCATGTTCGTGCGGTATGTTTGCAATTGTGACTTTTCATTCTGGAAAAATGAATACAAAGAAATCAGTCATAATTTCAGACCTAAGCTGCAGCACTCACCTTTAATGCTTCAATAGACAACTGAATGGACGGCTCCGAGTCCAAGTCGCATGCCAATTTGCCACCTAACCGATTAAGTGCACTTTTCAAAATGATCATCTCCTCTTGCATTTTCCGTGCGGCGGCCGCATTTTCACTCCAAGCCAGCAGCTCCTCCCATGATGAAAGTAGATCTATTGTTTGAAAAAAGATGAAAAAAAGCAATTTTATAGATTAATGGGATTTTTACTTCGTTTTGCAAATGAATGCGCACTCGGCGGAGAGCGATCTAACGAGAATCTAATTGCAATCATCAAGCCATCAAGTTTTGCGTACAAAATCAAAGTTCGTCTGGGAGAGATTCAGGAGAGGTGAATGCATGTAATTGACTTTGCCACGATTAAGATCACTCAATGAGAAATGGAAAGGCAGAGCGTAATCCAACGAATAATGATCACTTTGGGTGGGAAATTGGATCCAACATTTTAATGCAACTCTCAGACGTAAGTGTTTTACTTTGCAGTTGATACTCAGGAATAGGTACGCGTGGGGATACAATCAGAGTCATCATTCATCATGACCGCACACAAATGGAGGAGACAATCGAAGCGGCTTGTGCTGATGTTCGTGGGTGCACACACGGGAATTAGGCGTACCTTAGCTGCGCTTCATAATTGCTCAGACGATTTATGAATTGCTTTCTGCTTGAAGTAATAGTCGGATGAAATCAATTGCACAATACAAAGTCACCTTCGATGTGATGCATTCGACGAATAGACCTTAACAAAGCCTGGTAATTATAAGCCGGTTTAGAGACGATATTAATTGGTTTAAATTATAGTTGTACTTGATCTTTTCGATACCGTATTGGGTTTTATTCATTTCTTTGGAAACTTTGTTGCGATACGCTGTAAGGGGAATAGAGACGAGAGACGAGAAAGTGCTTCACATCTAGTCTTGTGTACCGATTTTTTTTCCAGCTAAGTTGCTTGGCATCGTATCGTATTACTCGACGAATTTGAATCCATTTGGATCAACTATTGTTTAGTTGGAAAGATCAGTCTGGTTGCTTGCATATTGATCAGATTCGGGCGGCCTTTTCGCATTAAACTGAAGTAAGTCATTGATCTTATTGTAATTCAAAGAAGGGAATACTATATTTAAGCCAGACTGAGAGAATTCGATGCAGACTGTATTTGCACATCATCACTCGATCCGTCGTTTGTTTTTCCTGAAGTAACGTATGTACACATATGTACGAGTACTACGTGTATTGAGACGCTACAGTCCGAGGTGGCTAGCTCTACAGCAACAGTAACACACATTTTGTTTTTTTTTTCTAAATTTGCATGCACAAAAGGGTTTACGAGTGCTCTTAAGTGAATCAAGACATGATACAAACCTAAGGTATAGAGGGAGAAAGGGAGAGGAGGTACCTGTGCACATTGGGGGAAATATTGGGCTAAGAAGAGTAGTCCATATTCGTGTTGTGTGGCCAAAAAACGAGTCTCTGAACTGAACCGTGCGTCCGAAAACAAGCTTTAGAGCGAACAGATCCTATCCATTTTTCATTTTTGGTTCTGTTGGAGTTGACGGCATTTGAAATAAAACATTTAACCACGAACTGTATGAAACAGCGACATGTTTCTAGCCACGAATTTAAAGCCTAAAACGGCTGAACCATGTAGAGCGCATATACAGGTCTAAGGTGACGCACCAAGTGGATATGGACCTCAACTAACTTGACGTGCACAATTGGCGACAGCTAGCAAAAGATCATGCTAGCCGAGTACCCTCCACAGAGACGGGGTAACCAACTTTCGTGGGACGTCTGGGCGGCTTCAAACGAGAGAGGAGAGAGTGTGAGTCTACCAGGGCTCATCGCTCTTTTAAGGATGGCGGCGGAAGAACTGATCAACTGATTGGCCAACGGCGTCATCCACAACTCTAGTCAGCAGGATTTACCTGGTTTCCATGGTCGTGAAACCACCCCGTGCTCTTTATAAATTTTAAAAGATCTGATATATCTGCATACGCTAAGTGCGCAGTCTCTGAGAAGTCTTTGGCCCATCGAAGCTAGGAGCTAATTCTGGAGAGCTGGGCAGCGGCAAAGCAGATGTTGGATCGTCTCTGTCTCTCATCGCCGCAGCTCCGGCAAAGATTACTGGATTCCGCATTACATTTGCGGAGCATTGTTCCGATGGGCCAGTGTCATGTGATCACTCCGACGACCACACGGATCAAGCTTCGGTCCAACGCCAGAAGCTTCTTTGTTTTGCAAGCCACGACGAGTTGGCCTCTTTTTATATTGTGTCGCTTATGATCCGGTATAATGCACTGATCGGTGGTTGCAATGACGTGTCCCTTTCGCTGATGTATATTTCAGACCCTTGTATGGCCAATTCGATCTCTCTCTCGTTCCGCCATTCATAAGCTGACGGTTTATCAGCGTTCATATGGCGAAATGTCGTTAATTCTAAATCGGTACGAGGAGGGTGACGATAAGGAACACCTTTTCAGAAGTGGCGGATACCAACCGACTCAACGAATATATGCAAATTGACACCTTTAAGTACTCTTGCAACCGTACGAGTGTGATAAGTAGAATAAGTATATTCGACGCTCTGAAGTACAGGCGGAGACAAAGTGCAATCTGACAGCGTTAAGTTGGCTGCGCAATGAACAGCAAATAGATTGGCTTTGTATAAAGAGCTGATATCTGGAATGTCATTGAAAATGAGCGTGGGAATCACACGAGGCTGAATTGTTTATGGTTTTAACAGATGGCCAAACGTTATTGGTACCCTTGGGACATTGTAGCACTCTTTGCCTCAAATTTTTCTTATAAGTACACGCTAAATAATGTATTAGTCTTTTTGAGACATAAGTTGTGCTTGCGAATTCGGGTCTGGTTTATGTTTGATGCCGATTTTGAAGAAGATTCAACTACGAACTGTGTAGGCTGTATAGTGACATGAGTCTAGTCAGACGTCTACGGATCTAATGAGATTACAAGGCCATGTAGAGACATGGACAACTTAGCTCCCACTCGAAGAATTTTTGACTTTTAGCTGCTTTTGACTTTTGACTAGTGAATTCACCAGCACACTTACACCATGTTGGTCCATTGTGATACCCACAGTCAGACTACTACCACTGATCGACCGTTCCAGTGATAATGCCGTTAATTTGATCCCAACGGCAAATGGTGACTGGGCCAGATTTGAAAAACCCGATAAAAATGTATTAACTTTGCTTTCACTGAGATTCGAACCTGGGACACCTCTAACTTAGTGCAGGGACTTAACCAACTGCGCCATCTAGTCGCCTTAGCCCGTGGAAAAGTAGAGGAAGTCCATGATTGGGGAAGCGTACACAAGTGGAGAAGAACCTCAACCAACTTGGCGTACGAAGATGGAGACAACTAGTAAAGAATGAAGTTTTTTACAGCAACCACACGTGTTGTGCACGTTGTCCACGAAAGGAAGCGACCTGCTTTTTAATGCCAAGTCAAATCGTCTTAGTATGAGAAGCTTTTCTAAATATGTACAGTGAAGTCTCACTTATAAGAACTAATGATTGTTGGGCCAGTTAATATAACCGAAAAGTTCGTATATTGGAATAATTCATATATCTGAGTGAGAATTCACTGTATACTCCTTTAATGAGCATCTGTGATTGGAAAAATGGGAGCCGTGAAAATATGAAAGATGTTTTTTCGGGAATCGAACCTAGACTTCGGTCGTAGGAGTCGAATCAGTTACAAACCCACATTAAATAATGAATTAAATCATCAAACACAAAATGCCCCCTTATTCAAACATAAGCGTGCTTCAAAAAGGTGAGTTTGCGACTGTCGTGGGTGCTTTAATTATGCGACTTGTCTACATTTGGCTTTTGTCACCTTCCGCAGGGGCACACTATGAATCGGTAAATAGCTCTAATTAGAGGCTATTCACGTTGCCTACTACATAAGCCAGTTGGTTGGCTATGCTGAATGCATTTTAATTGTATTCCTGTAAAGGTGTATATTTATTTTGGCTGGCCTATGCGGAATAATGCACCTCATTGCGTTTGTGAATGCGTTTTTGAATTAGAAGTCAATAAACGCATATCACTTCTGTTTAAATCAGTTATCAAGGTGTGCACATAGACAGTCGAAGAGGTAATGAATTTGCATATATTCTTGTTTGTGACCAACTTTATTTAGTGAGTAATTGACGTGTTTTTTTTGCGGACATTTTTGTTTATGCACGATTCGTTTAGAAAACTGGTTTTTGCGCAAAAAAGTGGTTGGGCTGAAGATTTAAAGAAAAAAAATAAACATTTAACGGAATATGACGAACTAAGGAGTATTAACGGGGCTGTTCGATAAGTCAATGACTTTGATGCAAAATGGCGTCCGGACTGCATGGATTTTATTCTGACAACTTTGTTTCTTTCTGTGCATAGACTAAAGAAATTCTAATAGATCTGTCAAACACTTAGTTTTTTACAGTTATTGAAAGAAGTTTTGTATGTGAGATTCAGCCAAAATGAAAAACGAGCAATTGTCGTGTTAATACAGCACAACTTTTTGCGCGGCAAAACCAATAAAGAGACTGAAGTCAGACTTACAAAAATTTTATGAAGACTGCTCCCTTGCATAAAATGGTTGCGGTTGTACGAGCACAAAAGATGTTGAACGTTCAGGACATCCAAATGTCGTCACAACCGAAGAAATGGTCAACAAAATCCATGATATTGTGCCGAATCAAGGTCCGTGTGAAGATTGTAACAATTTCCGTTATTCGAATCCTGCTGGCCATTTGGACATGAAAAAAATGATCGCGTTGCCGCCTGTGCTGGCGTTAAACCAAAAACGGATTCGTGTGAATATTTCAAATATTTTGAAACTTTCAATTCGGAAAATTTGTTTAGACAAGACGACGTGCTCTCATGTGATTTCTTTCAGAATAGTCCTTAAAAGGGTCGTACAAAACTCACTGCCCAACACAAGAAAAGCTTAAGATGGCTAAGCCATAAAGAGCGCATGGATAACAATCCAAAGAGTCACCGACTTTGACGATGAATGTGGCGCACATAAGTTGAGAGGGGCCTCAGCGAACTGGAGGCAGCTGGCTAAGGGTCGTAGCAGCTGAAGACGCTTTTTGTTTGAAGTCCAGGTTCACTCCGGACTTTAGCACCATCAGAAGAGGAAGACAAATTATTACGGAAAAATGGCCCTAGAAATTAATTTTTAACACTGAATCTCGCACCAGCTCGGTCGTTCACGTTCTTGACGAGGAGCTAAATATATTTTGATGTTAAGTCACACACATTTTGGCGACAATTCGCAAATGGATATGTTGTAGAAGGCTTCATTATTAAACTACTTTTGCTTTCAAAAATGTCCAACCTCTTTTAAGTTGATTTCACATCACTGTCTCTTCAAGGACAAGTATAATTAATGGACACTTGTTAGTAACCGTTGCTTTATTTATGAACAGCTTAACGAACTGAATACACTTCAAAAGCTTAACAACTGAATACACATTCACCTGTCAAAATATTTAGTTGTTGGTCGTCATCATGCACTGTCAAAAAGTTTGAGCGTGAGTGCATTCTTTTGGACCTTAAGCCACCAACCAAACAGATATTCGTGCGAAATTAAGAAAACATAGTCGCTGTAGGGGCCAATGTCGAAGAAGAACTAAAAAAGTGTCGATTCGGCATTGATTAGCTGAATTGGGCATCGCCAGAGAGTCAACCCGGCTTATTATTCAGTTAGATTTGGGCCTCCCTCCGTGCTGACTCTGGAATTGAAGCTGGGTTGGAAATTTCTTGAACGAGGCCTATTTATGTCTCAGCGGCTATGTCAACAAACAAAATTGGAGCAAACATAATCCACAAGTGTTCGACCAATCATCAATGCATCCACGAAGATTGACTGTTTGGTCCGATCCGAGCTGTGGTTCCAACAAGACTGCGTTACATGCCATAAAAGTGACGCAACGCTCAAAGTTGTGAAGGAAAGCATTCACCAGGTGGGCGCGATCATGCGACTTGACACCATTCGATTATTTTCTCTGGGGTTACGTCAAGTTCTTCGTCTAGCCAACCACTTTGTACAAGCTCGAGGAGAACATTCGTGACGCTATTGCCGAAATAATGCCGCACGTATTGGACCGAGTCATCAAAAAATTGGAAGCCCTGCCAGAGAAGTCGAAGCTGCCATTTAAATGATGTGATATTTCAAACATAAAGGCATGAATGTTGCTTCAAAATAAAGACAGAATCTATTTTATATCTCCCATCTTTGTTGTTTCATTTAAATTTATTTCTTTATCGTTCTCATCTGGTCACCCCGTATTTCCTATTGGTCAGACTGTTGATTCCCACTCAACTCTGATGTGAACATCTAGAGAGATTACGCCAGGCAAAGAAAACGGCCTGCATTGGTTAATAGGAAAGGTGCTCTCTTCCATCATGCCAACGGCCGACCACACACTTCAGGTCTTGTCAAAAATTGCGAGAGCTTGGTTGTGAAGGTTTGATGCATCCACCGTATAGGCTACTCTCTGATTATCACTTATTCCGATCTCTGCAGAACTTTCTTAATCGAATTATCTGCTTTCAAAAGAATGCTGTGAAAATCAGTTGGTTCAGTTTTTTAACCAGAAACCGATGCTCCACCCGAAAAGTTGCGAAACATTTTCAAGAATAACGGAGCGTATTGGGTTTAAATAAATTCATTTTCACACTGCAAAAAAACAGGTGAATTTTACTAAAAAAAACGCCACGAACTTTTTCCCAGCCGAATTATTTGTATTTTGATGTTAAGTCACACACATTTTGGTATGGACTCGCACATGGACATGTCGTGGGAAGCTTGATTAAACTACTTTTGCTTTCAAAATGCCCATATCTGTACCTCTTTTAAGTTGATTTCACATCACAGTCTCTTCAAGGACAAGTATAATAAATGGACACTTGATTGTATGCTTTGCTTAATTTATAAACACCTTAACAAGCTGAATACACTTCAAGAGCTTAACGTCAACAACTGCACGGCACAAAATCGAAAAACAGAATCAATGCACTTCGGAGAGTAAACGCTTTCACTAGACGCTCGATACATTAGGTCCACGCACTTTGAAGACGTCTAATATGTACACATCCTCCATACTGCAGCAATTACACGAGAGTGATTAATGCGAAACGCATGTAATTTGTCTTTCCGACGAAGAACGAAAAAAAAAACCAAACAGACGTCTGTTATCAAGCAAACCCGTAACTGGCTTCAAGTCGCTATCCACTGTGGTTACACTTGCCCAACATCAACCGATTGCGGTTGGTCCGATCGCCGTCAATGACAAATGCAAACTGGTTACTGCGACGGAATCCTCTTCTGTGCGCGCACGTAAAACCGAGTCTGCATCGACCGATCGATTGACGACGCATGCAATTCGATTTAATTCCATCAACGCCTCTTTAAGGCAAAGATCACTTTGCTTTGTATATATAGCTTGTGCGGCAACTCGATCAGTTGGAGGGAGGGGGCTTAGCCAGCGTTGGCGCTACCAAAAATGGAAGGACACTAAAAAGTATACTAATGAGCGGATTGCGGTGCGTGGTACTCGTATCTGCATGCTGGCTTAAGTTAATTACTTAATTTATTACCCCACCAGCTGGGATTGAAACCCGTTAATTTATTTGATTAAATTGAATTGCATACGATAGAGAAAATTTTAATTCAATTGGCTAATCCAACGGGTGAGGATGTGTTCGGCGAGGAGCTTTGCGAAAGGATTACTTGTTTCTTTCGTCGAGGTGTCATATCAAACAAGTCTCTGGGTGGAGACGACTTGATTCCGCTGCAACTTTCTATAAATTACTTCGCCCACATGGATAATTTCGTCGCACATAAAGTATGGTTGCCAGAATCTACCTTAATTAGGATTAGAGTAAATTGTTCAGCGCATTGCTCGAAATGGATACAATAATTGGGGTCTCTTGATCGTAACAAATTCAGACGCACAAGCATTTTCGGCGGACTATTTATTGGCCAGGTTTTTTTGTGTGGTTTCTGTTTCTTTGAGAGATCTCGATGTCGACATTGTCACTGTTGCTAAATTAGTCCAGATGCTACTGGCAGACTGCAGAATACACAGTCAAAAAGAGCCTGAATGTACCTTAACTGTTTGCATTCTTTAGTATTGTCAGTTAACGACTTGATTTTGATTCTATACATGTTTAAGCCCTAAATTACAGATTGGGGAACCCTCTTCATGAATTAATCAAATAAAATATAAGACTTCCATTTTGAAACTTGTGTAACTCCATAAATGCAAAGTTTTCCAATGGGAACTTAACAACTTTCGATATTTCACTGTGAGCGCACTCAATGACCAAACTGTTAAAACATTCAGCGAAAACAAAATTTTCATGGCAATGTTCACAAACGAAGAACGTAAATGAATAATTAAAATTCCAAACAATTATCAAAATTTCGAGTTGGTGACCGGAACTTTAAGAGTTAACGCCTTTTTTTGGTCGTAATTCTCGTCCCGTAGACAAGCAATTTATTGTCTAGTGAAAAAAATGTTGTCTAAATTTGCACTGCTGAAAGTTCCCTTCGCTGGAAGCAGTTAGCAAAGTGTGGATGGTGCTGGTGCTGGATGGCATGTTGACCGAGGCCTAGGTCCACCCTGGATTTCGGCGCCAGCTGAAGAAGATGAAGGCCAGTAAGACAACGGTTTGGTCGAAGTATCTTTTTTTATTCTTATTTCATAAAATGTTTGTTTTTAGAAAGCTGGCACCCTGCCCCTTCGAGCAATTCAGTATGTTGAAATGCACAGTCTTCGACAGTGGTCGGCATTCACCAATATTCACAATATCTCTAGCTTCAATGTCCCTAAAAGGGGAGAGCAGTGTACGCTCATGTGTTGCTTTTTGAAACGAAACGAAAATATTGCTGCCATACAAGCGTCCGTCCCAAACGGACCAAAACAGTCGACTCCACGGCGTTCTCAAGAATTGGGCATCGCTTAGGCGAATTTTGCGAAAGAATCTTGGCCGCACCCTTTTAAAGTGAAGGTAAATCAAGAACTAAAGCCACTCGATCATATGAAGTGCTCTTCTCGGATAGGGCTCTAGAAATGTTAAAGGAGACGACTGGATTCATCGCAAAATCATCTTCAGTGATGAAGTGCATTTTTGGCCAAACAGATTCGTCAACAAACAGAACATGCGCTATTGGTCAGGCGAAAACCTTCATGTGCTTCAAGAAACACCACTTCACCCACAAAAAATAACTATGGTGTGGTTTTCAGTGGAGTCATTGAGCATTTTTTTATCGTTAGTGAAAATTATCGTCACGGGAGATCGCTACAGAGACATGTTGCAACGTCATTTTTCTGGTCAATTACACGGACTAGACATTAATGATCTGTAGCTTCAACTAGACAATGCCACAAGCCACACTGCTGGTATAACAATCGATTTATTGAAAACTCAATTCGCTGAACGCGGTCCTGTCAATTGGCCGCCATGATTTTCTGCTTTAACACCTCTACACGTACGCATACGTTAAATCATTGGACTTTGGAGGGGTCCAGAACCAAGATTGACAGAGATAGTCGAGTGTAGCCGAGTTATCGAAAATTGAGTTCTGGGAATCGATCGCTGCAAACATGTTCGTGGTGGATATATGAGCGACTAATTTAATATATATATTACAACCAATTAAATTATTACAGTTGAAAGATATTTACATTATATCACATCTCTGTATTGTAAATTGTGCGGTGGCAAACCTTTGTAATATTATAAACGAAAATAAAAATCTAATCTAATGTAAATGAGCGACGTCGGGTTCCATACATGATTGTACTTCAAACCAATAATAACATTTTCAAGACATCTATGATTAGCGTTTTATGTAAAAAAAAAAGTTGTCATGTCCTTATTGGAAAACCCATTTTGAATGTATGTAACTCTATAAATATAGATGAAATTTAAAAAAAAAAACGCCGATAATACAGATCTACAAATAGAATTAGACCTCTGACTGTATTCACACAGTCTAAAGCAATTAGTTCCCGAGAGTAGGAACAATACACATCAATTCAGTATCATTCCAGTCTCCTGCCGGACTAACTGAGATAAAACAATTACGGTTATAACTTTTTGTCACATTTTTGGAAAATTTTTAAACACCAAAAACATACGTTTCCCAGCTTGACTAAAAAATGTTTGAGTTTCTAATTCACAAGTTATGTTCCCTTTCAATCTGTTCCCCAAAACTCGATGACTTCAAATGGAATGAAGCAAAAAAGCTTGCTTACATGGACTCCAACCTTCTTATCTATGTAACGTATGTGCATATGTATGTTTCTAGATTAAAGTAATCTATGGATGTCACTTGACATAGATAACACACTCTGTCGGGTGAACTTGATGGAAAAAACAAATAAACAAATCATAGTAAAGTCAGGTCTTGGTAGGCAGGTGTATAGAGCAAAAAACGTGCAAAGTGGCCTAATCGAGTCAGCACGATCCTTATTATACTATATTTGCGTTAGAAAGTAGGCATATTTTAACTTTTCCATGCTAATTACTTATTTTTTCTCTGAAGAACTGTAGGCACCACCCTTTAGAGAAATACACACACTTTAATGATGTGAGGTCTAAACTTTGACCATATTCTGATCGCCAAGATAAATTATTTTCTATCAAGTAAGAGAAGATCTTCAGCCTTTCTTAACAAAGTGATCAGCCCTATTTGGCTATAACGAATTCACCAAGACCTTTAATGTCAAGAAAGGTTTTAGGTAAGGCAACCTGCTTTCACTTTTTCAACATCGTTCTAGAAAGATTCTCAGTGGCCAACACTAAAGGCACGATATTCAAGTCCGTACAACTGCTGCCATACGCGGATGAAGTACTTGATCGAACACAGCGAGCCGTCAATGAGTCGCTTGTTTGCATAGGAGCCCTTCAGACAGAGAACTGCGTAAATGTCCGTACATGTCCGTTCTTATTCTCTTCCGTTTATTTATGCGTATTCCAATTGTTTGTAAGACATGCTGCTGACAAAATGCCAGCTTTTCTTTTATATTTTCTCTAAGCAGCATCATATACAGTCAATTCTACTGATCTTCAAAAATTTTAAAAGTGAAAATTTTGAAAGTGGTTTCAATAATATAGTGCATCAAACGGGTATAGGAATAGCACGAATGAGTGAACGTGAATCGAATGACTGAAGGGAGTCTTAGATCCATCGGATTGAACAATAGGAATGAGTACAGTGTGGGCCATCTAAATCATACTCGTAGGTTATTTTGACACTGACAGCTGTTTCCCGCTCGAAATCTTGACAGAAAGTCAGTATCACACCTCCGCGGAATGAAATAAGTCGCTTTACGCTTGAATAATGTTGGGATATATTGAAAACTTATTTCCAAAGTTAGTGCTGTGTAGCCCAAACAGTTCGTTTTTTGAAAAGAAGCTTTGGCCGAAATGAAGCACACACTGCGACTGCTGTACGCAAGTTTGTGCAAAAAGTTCGTGAGACTGATATGCTAGTGGACAACACTCATGGTCCCCGTCGTCGTACGGTGCGCACAGATGAGAATGTGGCTGCTGTGGCCGAGAGTGTAAGACTCAGTTCACGAACATCAACTCGCCATCGATCTCAACAGAGGAGAATTCCGCACAAAGATCTCGGATTATTCGCTTACAAGCTCCAATTGACTCAAAATTGAAGGCGCATGACCATCCGCTTTGTTATCGCTTCGAAGTTTGGGCCGCTTGAATTGGAAAACGATTTTGGGCGAAAAATCATCTTATCTGACGAGGCGCATTTTCATCTCAGCGGTTACGTTAACAAACAAAACTCGGCTCGGAAAACCCGCACGTTATTGTCGAGAAGCCAATGCATCCACAGAGAGTGACAGTTTGGTGCGGATTGTGGAGTGGTGGAATAATTGGACCATTTTTCTTCGAAAATGAAGCTGGAAACAACGTTTCGATCAACGGTGGGCGTTACAGAGCCATGTTAACCGATTTTTTTTTTTATTGAAATTGAAGACATGGATTTGGACGAGCTCTGGTTCATGCAGGATGGCGCGCCATGCTACACAGCCCATGCCACAATCGATCTTTTGCGTTCCAAATTCCCAAATCGTGTTATTAGCCGTCTAGGCGATGTCAACTTGCCGCCGCTGCGATTTGAGCCCTTTGGATATGTTTTTGTGGGGAACCGTGAAACAATCCGGAAACGATTCAAGCACTAAAGGCCAACATCATCCAATCAGCCTGAAAACATCAACAAGGTCTTTGAAAATTGGGGTAACAGAATGCGCTACTGCGAAGCCTGCCGAGGCAGCCACTTGAACGACATTGTATTTTATATTAATGGGAATGTTTGTTCTTACTAATAAAGCCATAATACATGGAAACAATTTAATTTTGTTCATTTCAATGCATTAAAAAAAAACACTTGTATTTGGCCCACCCTGTAGTACTCGAAAAGTTAAAGTCACATGGTCACCCAGATCAGAGCAGACACCAAAGAGGGGTGGCTCTTGAGCTGCACAAGCTCAGATTTGTTTATAGAGAAGATTTGGTGCAGAAAAAGGAAACATATTTCAAGAGAAGAAGTATAATGGCCCTACTCACGTCGTTTAAGAAGATGCACGACAAAATTTACATGCTCCGATGCAGAGAAAGTCCGAGCAAAACTGAATATTTATGAAGAAAATCAATTTAAAATTGGGAATTTCTTAAAATAAAGATTCTATTTAACGATCCAATTGATTACCGTAGAAGAGTGGTTGACTAGACTCAAAAGTCAACCTCATTTTCATGCGTATGTAAATAAACCTGTTCATCAAAAAGTCGTTGCTACCTAATCGTTGCGAGCTGTTGAATAATCAGACCATATGGCAAAGCAATCGCCCTTAAGTTTGTCTTTCATCAGAGATCCACTATCGATCTGCATCCACACTCGAAATATAATACCCAATCAAGAAACAGAGCGATACCGTCTGGATATCGCCTTTCAATCGTATCATTCGCGGTTGACAAGCTGCCATCTTGGTTTCTCAATTTCCAAACATGACAAGAAATGGAAACAAAACAACCCGCTCCCATGGACTTCCCATCAGTTATCAAGTTTGCATTCCAAGCAAAACAAATTTAGCGACATTAACCGGAAATTAGGTGCTTCTAGGCAACAAAAGCTGAACTGAAAATTTGTCACCACTTTGACGACGGTGAACTGCATGTTGTGTTGCTTTGCAAACAACGTACAGCGTTTGTGTCAGAGCTGAGCTATTCCCAAGGTTAGAGAATATTTATAAATTTAGCTTTTTTCTGTCAGCATATTCGTGGATGACGGTGCATAGAGAGCAGCACATGGTTGTGGCAACACGTATCGCGATGCGATTTGCGCCAATTTTCTCATTTAATTCGCAACCTCTTTTCACTGAATTGCTGCTGGGACGGATGAAGCGGTGGAGGCAGTGTCGGTAATGTGGCACAACAAATGATTTTCTCTCACGTTGAAATGTGTTCGCATGGTGCAGATCTTAATTTAGATCCCACTTATGCTGATGAAATTGGTGTATGCTTCTGATAGCACACATTTGAACGAGATACGGATGCAGATTAACTTAGATCGTGCTCAGTCGGAAGAGGTGGAGGAGAATTTTCATTCAATAACAAGGTTGTTTGATTTTAATGGAGCTTCTTTGATGAAGTTAATTGGAAGTGACATAATGTATTCTCCATCTCGGCAACCGAGAAGGAAATTCATTTAGTTAATTGTCTGATAGCGAAATTTCAAGCAAATTTTTAAGTGGTTTTAACTAACAATCTAAGTTCAAGTTATTTAATAAAATGTCTAAAGCGCGACTTGTGCTGTGCCTTGTAAGAGTACAAAGGAGCCTTGAACAAGAGCAACCAGAAAAGAACTAGGTTAGGTGCTACTGCAGAATGAAAAGTCACACTTCTTAGGCTCATTGGGGGCGTACTGGATGACGCAGTTGGTTAAGTGCTTGCCCTAAGTTAAAGGGGTCCCAGGTTCGCAGTGAATCGCAGTGAAAGTAAAGTTAATACGCTTTTATTCGGTTTTTCAAATCTGGTCCAGTCACCATTTGCCGTTGGGATCAAATTAACGGCACTATCACTGGATCAGTGGTAGTAGTCTGACTGTGGCTATTACAATGGACCAACATGGTCTAAGTGTGCTGGTGAATTCACTAGCAGTCCCCTAACCAAGGTCCGTTGTGATATCACACGGATCGAATGATCTTCTACCAATAAAATCATTCTGAGCTTGCGATGATAGCGGTTATGTTGGTTGAGACAGATGTTCTTCATCTCGCTCAAATAGTAGAAGTAGTACGCCCATAGAACAACAAGGCTCACATGGTTAGTCATCAGAGCTCCTCAAGGCCGGCGCCGATTTCCTCATACGGAGTATGTACCAAATCATCTGTGGGATTTGGGAAGAGTATGTAAAGTATGTCCCTACTCCACGTCGCATACGAGATCCTATCCAGTGTACTGCCTAAATCCCTTTTCCAACACAATAATCAGCACGTACCAAGGCTTTCGGCCCGGCAAATCGACTATACACCAAATCTTAACACTCCGTCAAATATTGGTAATTGATACATACGCAGCCCCTCTTCATCAATTTAAAAGCCATATACGACAGCATTCATCGCAAGGAACTATGCCGGATCCCGGGAAAATTGTGCTGGACACGCTTAAAAATTCGCAATGCACCTTGTAAAGTAAAGTTCCGAAAAAGTGAAGAAATAGTGCGGCGGGAAGGTGCATGGAATGCACTATTTTCTATAAATCGGTCTAGCTGTAGCATTCCGGCACTTAGCTACTCGACTCGAACAGACTGGAACCACAGAAGAAACATCAACCAGACGACGAGCCACGCAATTGATGACTTCTTACTGCCGGAATTGGATGAGCAGTGCTTGGTGAACATGTGGTTCCAACAAGACGGTGCAACCGCACACACAGCACGAGCCACAATGGTTATTGTGAAGGATGCATTTCCTGGTCGCGTAATCTCCCGTTTTGGCGATTTGACATTGCCAACAAGATCGCCCGATTTAACCCCCCCGACTTCTTTCTTTGGGGCTACTTGAAGTCGCCGGCTTAGAATGGTAGAAGCATTCAAAACGATTGAAGAACATGCGGAACAAGGTGGTCAAGGTTAATGATGAAAAGAGGACATTTATTTGAATTTATTTATGCTGTCAAGCCAAAATCGATCAATCGCCCATCATTTAAGACAAACCGTCACAATCTAGAAAAGTTGCTAGGTAGCTTGTTCACCTTGGGGCAAACGTGAACTTCACAATAGACATCTTGGTGGAAACTTGACGCAGAACGTCCTTGACAACCGCTGCTACTTCGGTTGTCGAAACAATAGAATCAAAATCTTGCTCTACAAAACTGTTATCCTGCCAGTCTTGCTGTTTGGGCCGAAAGCTCGACGATAAGTAGGACTGCAGAGATGATTCTTAGTACCTTTAAGAGAGAATTTGCTTCGGACGTTTAGTCCTATCTGCGAGGAGGGTAAATGGCGAAGAATACTCAACCACGAACTCTATGAGCTGTGCAAAGATGTGGACAAGTCCGGAAGGCTAGAATCTGTAGACCAAACCAATGCTCCAGCTAAGAGCGTCTTCGAAAACAAGCCTCCTGGTTCGAGGAGAGGAAGAGCAAACCTCCGGTACAAAAACCAAGTGATCGCTGATGTTAGACAACTCTTGATGACTGGAAGCAGCGTGCCCGGGACTGTCAACGATGGAAAGCTTCAATGGGCCAGGCTCAGGTGCCCCCGGGGTCGTTGGGCTGATAAGTAAGTAGTTGTTTGCCCAGGAATCGGAACATTGACTTGAGCAGGAGTTGACATACTTACATACTAAGCCGCAGCGAAATTAATCCTTTTTCTCGTTTTCCTTTTAAGTACTTTTGTGACATTAACCAATCATTGTTGGATAAAAAGAAAAAAACAAGGAGTGCGTTATATCAATGTAGTACTAGTATTCTGGGCTGTATTTTGGTGCTCTTTTCAACAAAATTTTTGTGCAATCAAGGATTTCAGCTCTCCTTTTTTAAAACAAAAAGGAAAATAGGCTTGAAGCTTCAGCTGATCTGACCACTATAGATAAATAAAAGACTACAATCGAATTTAAGAACATTCAGAAAATGAGAAGAAGATGAACACAGACTCAAAACTGGTCCACTGTACTGTCAGCGTCAGGTAGCAACCTACTCCACCGCCGTTCGAACCTGGGACCCCTCTAACTTGGGGCAGGCACTTAACCAAATGCGTCATTCGGTCATTTAATTCTATTCTGAATCGCATAACAATCACTCCTTTTACAAAAAAATGATTATATTTACATGTACAAGTATTAGGTATATTTTTTAATAAACATTTGCAATTAGTTTTTAACTAGCATAAAATGTTCCGGTCCGACATGGAGGCATTGGGTCAGAAATGTTGTAAACCTCTAGTTTAGAGACTGAGCATGGAATGATCATGGTTCTAAACAGATCCTTTGTGTTTTATCTGTGCACTACTGCTATTTATTCATTCGACCTTGTCCGCACTTAAATTTGTTATTTGTGCGCAAACAAATTAAAAAAATCCTTATTTCGTATTTATTTTAAAATGTTTGCAATGAACTCGTATATCAAGAACAAAATAGATTTTTATCGAAAGCTTAATTTAACATAAAAAAAACAAAACACTCCCCGATGAAAGACATAAAATTTCTAAATGCAACGATAGAAAACGGCAGGGAGACAAGGGAGACAAACGAAGAAAGATATTAATTTATTACCAAGCATCTAATGGATAAGTTAAATTATTTGACAGCAGTTTTTAGGTGATTTTAGTGAATCAATTACGAGATCTAAGAACTGAATAAAATTTATTTTTATAGAACGAAGTGTCAGGCAAAAGTGAGGTAGAGTACGGGAAGCCCCAACAAGAGAATGGGCATACATTCTAGAAACGGGTACAGACAAAAACTTTAAAACCCTGCCTCGAAGACTGGAAGCAGTAATCAAGTCCGGAGGAAAGTGTACTAAGTATTCGATTTTTCCTTCAGTATACAGCCTTGGCAAAATGTATTAGGTACCCTTATCTTTTTGTTTCTGCTGCCAAATCACTTATCGGAAGTAATTAGTTTCAATTTTATGGTTTTCGACGACACTATCTGAAGTTTTACTTTTTGAAGATATAACGAATCTTAAAGGGTGCCTAATACATTTGGCCAAGGCTGTATATACAGTCAAAATCGCTTACAACGACATGGGTTATAACGACAAAACTCTTAGGTCCCGCCTGAGCTCCATTATATGTAATCCAACAGCATTATAAATTGTTTACAACAACATAACGCTTACAACGACCAAATTCGTCAGTCCCTTGAAGGTCGTTATAACCGATTTTAACTGTAAAAGCTTCTTTAAATATTAGTCCACACTCACTTTGGTTCCTTGTTTTTAGCCCTTTTTCCTTTGAATTAAATTGACTGCTTTATAATAATAATATTGGCGGCGCTACAGTCCGAGGTGGACCTGGGCCTAGCTTCTCAGCAACCACTCGTGTTGTGCGTGCTATTGTTCTGTCACGAGTGGAGGGGACCTACAGTTTAATGCCGACTCCGAACGGCGAGATTGAGAACCTTTTTCTAGACAGTTATACTCTTTGAGCATTGTCAGTGACTCGAAAGAGTGGAGCCGTGAAAAAATGTTTGGTGTTTTTTCGGGAATCGAACCGACAACATCGAGCGTAGGAGTCGACGCACCTACCCACTACGCCACGGCGCCCACTGCTTTATAGTTACCGTTATGTTGAATAAAATATAGCCTATTTTGAAATATAAATTCTGAAATTCTGAGTTGAGGTATCAATATCTGGCGTAGATCATTCCGGTCAATTTTAATTTAGAGGGCAAAGTTTCAGCAAATAACTGAACATTCATTTTTGTCGCTGACTGTATATCAAAAAAATTCTTCAAAATGTAAACAATGGACGATAGTGATGATGTTTTCTGAAAGAGGTGTCAACAAATGATGCAGTCTGGAATATAAACAAAATTTAAAAGACTCTTCTTACCTCATCACAAAAATTGCTTGTAGCCTAAAATGAAGAAGAAATACTCTAAAGTTTTCGTTTAAGTTGTCCAAAATGTCACAACATGAGCAATCATTGAGTAAAGTGTCATCGAATCCTAGACCCGAAGACGATGACGAACCGGTTTTGACGAGCCAAAGGAGCATAATTTTAACACTAACGAAGGTGCTCGTTATTTGTCAACCAGTTTAGATTCATCTAAATAAACCATCATTAGCATTACAGGATTCTCAAATTTAACTAGTGTTAGAGACAGAGCAGTCATTCCTTCTAATCCATCGAATCAAAGCCAATAAGTAAACAACTTGAAGTGCTTCACTTCATTGCTGTTCATTAAAAATCCCACTCAATCCCAATCAATTATGTATATCAGACTGTATCGCATTCTAGAATCGGCAAAAAATTAAACCCCACAAGAACGCTATTCCATTTTAATTAAACTCAATCAATGTGAGCTCTAGAGCGCCATCAAATTAACACGTTTTATGTTTCCCCCAAGGCCATGACACAACATATGTTCGAGACATTTTACTCTGCGCCTGGCCTTCGGAGAGCGCTCGGTCAGCTTGACAGCTCGGCAACTTGCCCCCCACTCTCATGGCAAACTAGCGGCTTCAGCGCGTAGCTGCACGTCGCGAATGTGGTTAAAACCAAGTGCCCGAGTTGTCTTGCTATTCTCTAATTCATTAGATCAAGTACCCACTCATAGAATGACACCCGAGATGAAGTCTGGTTCTAAACGTCTCGATGAGTAGGTGTACGCTACAAAAACACCGCCGACGGCGCGACGTATTGAAATGCGGTCTCCAATCGCCTCAAGGTTAGACTGCGGTGAATGTAAGCACATTCGAGACGAAAGATTTGTAGAAAACAAACAAAAATAAGCTCAATACTCGTACCTCCATTAGCCCACTTCGATGCTGTATACAATTGCGAACGAAAACAAATACCTAAATGAGGTCAACGTTCACATGGGTCGTGGACAGATGATTGCAGATAACGTGTAACATAGCACAGCACATACCTTGCCCTTGGCCACCGGGCAAATCCGAAAGCTCCGTCTGTACAGCAACATCGACTTTCATTGTATCGCTTCGTCGTCGCTGCTACCTGAAGCTGCTGCGCGTATTGGCCACTTCTTGGGCTCAGTCGCGTACCACACTTTGACACTCCACTCGCACAACACAACCACCCCCCGGTGACCTAGTTTCAGGGGTTCGTGGTCCCCTTTCTACACTTTTTCTATGTTATCCACTTGAAGCACTGCGCCTGCTGCCCGATGATGTGTCTTGTTGGGAGTGGAAAAACCATGTGCTAGCTAGACACTCGCACTCACTTATCTTTCACTCGAAGCGAATTTAATTTGGAGATAAAGAGAATGCCGAAAATTTATAGCGAAGGACTGATAGGGCGGGGCAATGAACACAAACGGAAGCACGAACGCGTAAACAGACTCTTGGGGGGCTTCCAACCGACGAAAAAGTGGTCATAAATCAAAGGGTACGCGAGTGTATAGGGGGGAATGGAAATGACCTTAGAAAATAGACGTTTCAAACGCGCCAATGAGCGAGAACCGAGGTCTGGGTAGTGTGCGCGCCTATAACAACAACCGACCGATGAATGAACCAACGGTTGACTGTGTAAACTTGTTCGATCCGTAGAACCGAGAAAGCTTTTACGATGCCAAGACAACGTGCTGTGTTACGGATTGAAAACGAAACATGGAAAATCTGCATGAAAGTGGCGCCCCACTATTGAACATTCTATGTTTTTTTTTTTGGTTTTTGTATGTTGTTTCTGGTAAGGGTTACGTCATTGTTACACTTCGATGGGCCTGCACTGAGCAGTTATGATGATGTACATGACGGGGAATGTGTGTGGAGAAGCTTTCCCCTTCGTGGTATACGGTGACTGAGTCGATTGTTGGCCTTTGTTGTCTTGACTGGTTGAGATGTTTTATATGCGCGACGTTGTGGCTGGGGATGTTTTTGGCTTCTGGTCATATAAGGACTGCGAATGAGACGTACACTCATGCTGGATTTAAGCCCTTCATTAAGTTGAATTTGGCGAGTGCGATGAACATATATTTCTTTATGTGCTTTCAAACAAATGCTGAATAGACGAAATATGTACACAAACAAAAATTAGCTCAGAGTATATTCCCTGAGCGATGACAGATTTGTGCGTGGATGCGTTCAGCTGTAAGTGATAGGGAGCAGACAAAATCAATTCAGACATCTGTGCTAAAACTGCATAAGACGGACGACCTTTTGTGGTCACATAATCTTTCACAGCTGCGACGCATATTGTCTTTGTTCACTGTGGTTGTTCGGAACACTTCAGAACAATAAAACTGCCAGTTTTCAAATTCAATGAGAGAACTTCCTGTTCAGTACTGTTTTACTTTACACTTTATGAGTGACCTTAGAAAAGTTTTGGACAAAGACTTGCTGCACCTGGACTTTTGACAGAACAAACATGTGAAATGGACTTATTAACTGCGTTGTTAAAGTCTGCTCTAGACAGTTTTCTTTTATAAGATGACTTTATGGCCTTGATAAAAGAGATTTCCTTAAATAACCGAAGCTGATTTCTTTTCGACGCCTGAACTGAGGAGACAACTTCTTTGACAAATTGTGTGATGTAACGGGTATTTGTCAGAAGTAGAACAATCATAGGAAGATCCAGTTGGCTCCCATAAATTAATGCGCGGGTGTATTCCTCGGGCGCCGTGGCGTAGTGGGTTGGTTCGTCGACTCCTACGCTCGAGGTCAAGGTTCGAATCTCGAAAAAAAACACGAAATATTTTTCCCGGGTCTACCTCTTTCGAGTCACTGACTATGCTCAAAGAGTATAACTGTTTAGAAAAAGGCTTTTCAAAATCGCCGTTCGGAGTCGGCATTAAGCTGTAGATCCCCTCCGCTCGTGAGAGAAGAATAGCACGCACAATACGTTTGTTTGCTGAAAAGCTAGACTCAGGTCCACTTCGGACTTTACCGCCGTTATTATTATTATTATATTATTATGTATTCCTCGGACATTCACATCGTTACACATCTAAGTGCATCCCTCCTTAAATAAAATAGGAATAAAGCTTAGTAGACCTAGAACACATGTTTCACATGGTTTGAAAGAAGTCTATTCAGATAACTAATTTATGAAAGCTGATAGCGGGGAATATCCCATCAACAGTGGAATAATGGTGTAGACCTGACCGCCCAAAGCTCAATTGAATGACATCGAATACCATTCGGGATGTGGAAACAATTAGTGCAAGAGACCAAGGTCGGAAATCTGTGTCATTGATTAGTTCTTCCGTTTGACTAGCTTTTGAAGTGCTCTATACAAGGGCTGTATGGTAAGTATCTATCCTATACTTCAGATATCCGAGTAAAGATAAGAAAGATTGCTGACATTAAAGACATCTCATTGGAAACATACAAAATATCCTACACGAAAAATTGCGAGTAAGAATGATATCTGATATCCGCGTTTGGGAAAAAAAATAGGAACTAGGAACAAAAATATACTCGTATGACAATTTCGGAGCACTGTTTGGACATGTTTAAGCGCCATCCAACAAAGTGCTGCGTTTCGTGACTTTGATCCATCACTACACACCAGAAATCAAAAGAGTAAACTTCAAGAAAGAATTCGAAAAAGGTTACATCAGCCGGAAAAGTCATACCCACCTTTTTGTGGGATTCGCGGTGCATTATCTTTACCGACTATTTAGAGAACGGAAGGACAATCACAAAGCAGTACTATGCTGATTTCTTGGAACGATTTCACGCTGAATTAATGAAAAAACGGCCTCAATTGAGTCACATTATGCTACGAAGTGCTGCCTTATAAACCCTTTTTTCCATCTTTGGCACCATGCGATTCCTTTTGTTTCGAAAAATGAAAAGAATGGATCGGCGGAAAGCGGACAAACGAAAAAGAGAGGCTTTACAGAAATGAATCGTCTATAATCGGTACATCAGTTATAAGAATCAAAAATCAAGCTAAGCAGACACAAGCGTCTGCAATTAGCCTTTGTCTGCGTACTCCTATTCTAACTTCCCCATGTAGAATCCGGAAGCCCAGTACTTTCGATAGAAGATGAGGTAACCAAGCTCTGTGGGACGTCATTTGTGACAACATCTCTCTTTTAAAACGGTGTTGGCGGCTGGATATACTCGTATGTCTACAAGCAACTGACGACTTCAACAAATCACAAAAAAGACAACGACTTTCGGTTTTGCACGTGAAACCTGAGGTCTCACAGACCACGAACACCCGATAAACTCCTGGAGGACTTAGACAGGAATAAAGCAGGAATTACCGCAGTTCAGGGAATGCATTGGGATGGGCCGGGAAAAAGGGGATGAAAAACTGCGACATATACTACGACGGTTGCGGCAGAGAGCGGTAGGCAGCGCTTATTTGAATGTGGATTTGTTGTTCGATGCAGACTTAGGCAAAAAGTCTTGAGCTTCGACTATGTAATCAAGCGCATCATTTTTGACGTGATAAGGTTAATGCCTGAAACACAATACTGCGTTGGTGTGACTTTTGACCTCCAACACAAACAATACAACGGCACAGCCCGTTGTGCTGGCCATCTTGGCGCTTTTGTGAGTATTGCGACGGAGGCCGCGAAGACGGGTTTAATGGTAAATGAGGGCAAGACCAAGTATATGCTGTCAACCAGAAAGGACACCCAATACCGACGTCTCGGACAGAACGTCACAGCAGACAGGTATAGCTTTGAGGTAGTCAAAGACTTTGTCTATCTAGGAACCGCTATCAACTCAGACAATGACACAACGCTGAAATCAAACGAAGAATAACTCTTGCTAATTGCTGCTTCTTTGGGCTAAGAAAGCAATTGATAAACAAAGTTTTCTTTCGCACAACCAAGGTAATCCTGTATAAGACTTTAATCGTCCCAGTCCAGCTATATGGCGCAGAAGCATGGACTTTGTCAAAAGCAAATGAGGTTGCTCTTGACTGCTTTGAGAAGAAAATTCTTCGGGTGATTTTCGGTCCCATCTGCACAGAGGGTGAGTGGAAGAGAAGATATAACAACGAACTGTACGAGCTATTCAGCGACATCGACTTAGCCAGAAGGGTGAGGATCCAACTATTAAGATGTCTAGGTCATGTAGAGCGAAGGGAAACCAATGCTCCGGCCCAGAAAGTCTTCGAATCCACCTCCGAGGGACAGCGCAGTAGAGAAAGACCGCGACTCAAGTGGCACACGCAAGTGGAAAGGGACCTCAACCAACTGTGCGTGCGAAACTGGAGGCAACGAGCTAAGGATCGACCTGGCTGGAGACGCTTGTTGGTTGAGGCCCAGGTCCACCCGGGACTGTGGCGCCACTTTAAGTAAGTAAGCAAGTAAGCTAGCCATCTTAAACTTGTTAACAAATGAGAGTAACGTAATCTCACGTAACAAGAACAATATTTGCGTTTGTTTTGACGCTTCCCTTGCAAATTGACAGCTTTTTTGCGCTTTTTGCCATTTCATTGTAAAAAAAAATTGAAAAAAGAAAAAAACTGGTTATAAAATTTAAAGTAAACCTGAAGGAATACGCACCTAACGCAAAAATAGCAGCCCCAATGCAGCATAACACTCGGCCTTAAGGTCCAAACTGCTGGTCAAAAAAATTAGTGAAATCAGTATACTCGCTCAAAAGCAATATCAACAGAGAATTTCTAATTGATTTCCCGTGATTTTGTTCATTGAACAGGCCTAGACCAGAATGCATGACAATCAGAGCCTAAGCTATCCAATTTCAGTCGCTCGTCATGACTCAGTTTTTCTTCTCTTCGTGAAAGCGAAATCCACCAAAGTCGTCGAAACGTAGTCTCCCTGTATGTCTTCTCTAATCTCCCAGCTGTGCACCGCAATCAAGCAAAAAGCAATGAAAACCGCACCGAACATTAACGAGATTTTGTCCACAATGTATTCGGAGCTTGTGCCCACATGATGTCATGTATGAATAATTAAGTTTTTTTATTTTCTATGTCACCGGCCGAGCTTGCCCCTTCCCAGCTCCATCAATTGGCTTTGTTTTATTTTTGTCTCTTCTGTTTATTTACTTTAAATGATTTTTATCTCTGACGTCTATGCTTAAGGTCAGTGCTAAAAATTATGTATTTTTTATATGCTTCATCCACTCTAAACATTTTTGTGTTCATATGTTTGGAACTTGTAGGTCATTCAGGGTCAACAACCAAGCGGCGGAAAATTCGAAAGCATCAACTACTTTCGAGATGATGCAATGTGACCGCGGCTTCTGACCCAAGTAAAAGCTCTCACCAGCCATTGCATCTCTCCAAATGGGGACAGAACGTCTGTTTTCAACTGCCCACGTTACGCTAGCGAACATTTCACTTATTCGAGGAAGTGAAATAGTAGGTGTGTGTCACGCCTTGTTGCACTCATTGCACAGGAAAATAGGCACACACACGGAAGTGGTTTTCAAATCAGAATTTCAGCAGCAACAATGCGGACAAACGTGGAGACGTTTTCAAGCATAACGCCACCGGAAATTTGTTTTGCAGTGAATTCTAGTTAAGGGGTCACTGACTTAATGTCAGTTTTACAATTCATTTAAGAACATCTAGGTCAGGTTTGATGGATGGTTGATGTCTTTTACACGAGTGTTAGGACATCTCGAGATGGGGTTTCGAGATCGAGATCGAATGAGCCACGTTTGTGATCCAGGTTTAAGTTCATCTTCATTTTAATCTCTTGTCTTTTTATTGGCAGTTAAGGTTCAAGAAGATGTGGTTTATAGTCGAGTTAATTTGTTTTTTTTTCTGGTGCGTTGAAACGATGAGAAGACCACCATGTGGCTTGTTCAGTGATGACATGATGGACGCGTGATCGAAAAACTGTCAAGAGGACACAATTTTAAAGCGTCTTATTGCCAACATTTGAAAGGAATCCGATTTTGCCGGCTATGAGTCAAGAAAGATTAAAGTTTCATCGTTTGTCGTCCTTTGTCCGCACGTATATTTTAATGTTTGGATTGACACAAGGATGAGGTACTTTCTGGATTAACTAAAAAAGTTGTTTCTCTTTTCGTCTTGATTTTTTGCCTAATTCATTTGGAAGGAAGGAGAATGAAGAAAAGGACGTAACCGCGTATTATGTGAGCTGTATTTATGATCTCAAAAGTTCTGCCAAAGGATAAAACAACTATTCAATGGACATACATTTCGGACAGAGATCTGTCGAGACGTGGAGGGAACAACTCGTAGATTCGAACTGAGAGTTTAGAAAGATCGCTTCTGTAGAAAATCTCGAAAAATAAAAAAAAAAGTTGTTAATATTTTATTATTCACAACAATTTATTTGTTTCTCTGATGCTTCGTCTCTCCAGAGAGAGATCGAGATCTTGAAGTTTTGTCAGAACCTGGATCAGCGTGTTCCAATTCCGTGATGTGTACCATCCCGACCACTACTTATCCAGGCTTTGACGTTCTTTAGGCGATACCACACTTCTGTAAACTCTTAAAAGGCGATGAATACAACAATACCGCTGTCAAGCAGAATGTTCCACTCAACACAATGGAAGGTGATAGAAGAGAAATCCATCTCCCTGACCAAGACGAAGTCAAGATAGCGATATCGATGCTGAAGTTGAATAAATCTGCTGAGGCAGACGGACTATATGCTGAAATCTTTAAAGCAGATAGAGAATAGCTAAAAAAACGCATGCACCAACTCATCTCTAAGATATGGTCGGACGAAAGCATGTCCGATGAGTGAAATTGCAGTATCGTATGCCCAATCCACAAGAAAGGAAACTCACTTGGCTGCGCTAACTATAGACGGATATTTTTTTTCCTCTTGTACAACCCTGCCGTAATGGTAGCGACACTGCGACCTAACAAGATCTGTTTGTTCGACGTTTCCTTAACCAGTGTAATGCCGGACATTCATATAAAATGTGTTCGGACGTTTCTTCCTCTTCGAGGCATAACAGATTTTGTCGGCTATGAGTCAAGCAGGAAAGTTCCATCGTTTATCGTCCTTTCTTCTGGCACAGACTCATTTTGTTAAGGTAGTAATTCAGAAAGAAATTTCGTTAGCTTCCTTAAGCTTTTCTTTTCTTATCCTTGTACGAATAGGGTCTGATTAATCGTTTGGATTGCCTAAGACCCGACCGATTGGTCCAATGGTCTAGGCGAAGTTTAATTCCCCATTCGTTAATCAGCGTTGTAGCTGTTGTCTAATTGACACTACAGTACGATTCAGGACCTATAAACGCAGTTTCCGAACCAGCCCTAGCGAGTTCATCTCCAGATTCGTTACCTACGTCCGGGGACCCAGGTGTTTGCCGAAGGATTGCAGTGCATCGTGGTAATATTTAACGGTTTTGAAATGTATTTGGTAGGACGATAAAGCCTTATAGGGCTGGCTATCTGAAAAGATTTGTATTTTAGCGCCCTTGATACCCTTGAGAAGGTTGTGTCTAGCGCAGATCTTAATGGCGTGGATTTCAGCTTGACAAACACTAGGACTCGACCATAGGTACATCCTAGTGTTGGGTCCAAAGACTCCAGTTCCAACTCCAGAATCCATTTTCGATCCGCCTGTGTGCCATAGTATATCGAGGGATAAGTCTCCTAAACATCGTCTCTAAGACCTTCTCTGCCCTTTTGTGTGAGCGGCTGACATTATTCGTTACCAATCTGACAGGTCCTTACCAGAGTGGTTTCAGACCATCAGACCAAATCTTCAAGGTAAAGCAGATTCTCGAAGAAAAAAACCCAAGAGATGCATATCGACACTCACCACCTATTCGTCGATTTCAAGACTGCATGTGGCAGCGTGAATAAGAACGATCTGTACAGCGGACTTTTGGAAAATTGTGCGCATAGTGTTGCCCAGTGAGTTCTGTATGATCTTCTCAAAAAGGATGTTGGAAAAGACACATGACAGTTCGTTGCCTTGTGTAAAATCTTTTTTGACGTCTTTTTTGTTTGTCTTGGAGTTCGTTATCGGTCTTGATGGAGCAGCAGAGTTCTCTATTATCACCCTGCACAACCTGACGAGTTTGGCAGGAGAGAGATATGGCGCTGATGATGCAGCTTGATGGCAGCGAGAGAAACCCGTCAGGTTGTGCAGGATGACAATGGCGAACTCTTGCTGCTCCATCAAGCCCAATAACGAACTCCAAGACGAACAAAAAAGACGTCAAAAACGATTTTACACAAGGCAACGAACTGTCATGTGTCTTTTCCAACATCCTTTTTGAGAAGATCATACAGAACTCACTGGGCAACACTATGCGCACAATTTTCCAAAAGTACTATTAACATACGCGGCTGAAATTGACATTAATTAGTCGAACACAGCGAGCCGTCAATGAGGTAAACAAAAAGTAACCAGAAGCATCGTCAAATCTCTAAGTGTCTATTATTGCTTATAGAAATTTAAGCAGAATTCAGCTGTGAACTGACATTTGCATACGTAGATACCGATTCATTTCGCTTCCGTGTATGTAAGCAGAAGTGAACGAACTTAACGAAACTGAGCGAAGTGGTTGCTATAGTCACAGAAGTGGGATGTGTTTTTTGTAGAAACTTAGGTGTTAAAGGTAGTTAAAGGTATGCTCGTCAAACTTGCTCGTGCTCTCCGCAGTTTCGTCGTATATGGGCTGGTTCGCGAACCGCTCGCTGTTGGCGGAAAATTTCGATTTTGTCGCGTTCGTTGATTTTGATGTTCGCCGTGTAGGGCCATGTTCGCGAGCAAAGCTCATTTTTGCTGTGAACGTCGTCGATTTTATCGAGAAATTCACCACTTGCGCTTTCCTCTCACACATGTTGGCGGTTTGAAGAAACAACACGAAATGAATGCTCGCCAAATGTGTTCGCCGTGTAGGGGATAACGCAAACGAGCACGTTCGGCGAGCATGTTCGTCGTTTAGGGCTACCTTAACTGACATTTCTATACACAGAGAGTGGTTAATTTCGCTCCCGCAAAAGTGAACGAACTTACCGAAACTAAGCAAAGGATTATAGCCACATTGTAACATATCAATTCGCTCGGTTGCTTCAGTTCTCCTAACTTTCCGTATGGCTATTGTAGTTGATCCCTGAGATCTTCCCCATGGGCCACTGGCTTAATAGGTAAGTATCGTAGTGTTATTTTTGGTTAACAACAATGCCTATAAGAAAGTTGAAGTAAACTCCTAGTTAATCAATATGCAAGTATACACCCTTATTCCAGTAGTAAATTCAAAGCCATCAAACGTGAATAAAATGCTTAGTCAACATTTTATGACTTTGCTATGATCGTTGACTCTATGAATGGCAATGAAAAGGATTTCAAATACATTTTGCATGTCCACACGTTTCGTGGCAACAAAATAAACCAATACAATGTCACTCGCCCGGAGTTGAGTTGTATAACTTCACCACTTCAGCTCATTCGGTTGTGTACTTTACCCAGTTTCACAGAACGACAGTGAATTTGTTTTGAATAAATAAGACTAGAACCGATTATCGAATATGAAATCGATTTTTTATTGCCTTTGAAAAGTTTATTCTCTGAGGCTCCGGCAAATATGTGCACGGGTGAGATTATCTATATCCGCTTTGGTTATCTTTCATTGGAATTGTTTAATTAGTTCAATGAATGTGGCTAAAAAATATGGATTTTTTTTCTTTTCACAAGGAATGCAGCATTAGGCACGTTTTAAAGCTTTAAGATAACCTTTAAATTGATTCTTTCTTTTACAGAGACTATTCAAAAGTGTGAGTGGATCTTATTCGAGTCCCGTTTATGAAATTGGTGTAATTTTTGTACATGAACAAATTTAACAAATGTGAAATCGAACAAAGTCAAAATAATCAAGACTACAACAAGCCACGGGGTCTGTTCAATAAGTCAGTGACATTAGTGCAAGATTGCGCACGGATTGCATAGAGAATTTGTTGGTGGCACCTTGATTGTAGACAATTTCAAATAATACCGTCATTGGAATCCTGCATGAATAAATTGTAAGCAAAATGGGCAATGCTGACGGTGAAGCAACAAACTTTTTGGGTGCAGATTTTAAAAATCTCTCCAACGCAATTCAAGGGAATTTTTACGACGTTTTGTAGTGCTCTTCACAAAGAATATTTAATTTTGAAGCTTTAATTTAATGTTTAAATTGATTTCTTTTTTCTGCAGAGATTTTTCGAAAGAGTACACGTGTGAGTGGATCTTATTTTAATCTCATTTGTAACTTCTGTTACATAAACAAATGTGAAATTGAACAAAGGCGCAACGAAATCATCAAGACTGGTACAAGCCAGCCCCATCAAGACTGGGCTGGAAGATCTGAATTGAAACAATTGAACAAATCATACTTCTGTGGAGAGTTCCCAGAGTGTATAAACCATATTCCAACATGAATGAAAATGAATGAATATGAACACGATGATTCATGTTAAAGCGTCATCATTTTCTTCTAAAAGTACATACGTGTCGTTTAGCTGAAATGTAAACACTGTTTTTTGTGCTCTAATTATGTCAATGTTTGTGCCCACAAAATACAATTCGCGGGAAACGCTGCTTTTAAGGTTCGTCCGTCCGTCTTGTGTGTCACAATATTTTATCTCCGAAGTTTATAAAGATATCAACATGAAACTTTGGAATTAGGTACTTCAGGCCGAGATGTCACTGCTTAAATTTAAAAAGTGGGGCAATTTGGGGGTCGCTCTCGTATAGGTGCAGTTGCCATTAATTTTGAAACATTAACGCACCCCATCGAGTTACATATCATTCGACAATTTTTTTTAAATGAGGTAGAGGTTCGCTTCATCACTTTTTGATCTAAAGCTCCATTTGAAAAATGTGGAGCTCGAAACTTTTTTTAATGCGTCCCCGCATGCCATTTTTAAACTGCAGTGTTTTAAAACCTGGAAAAATCACAACAAATTGGCTTCATTGAGTACTTTCATTTAGAACAATTTCAAGCATTCTGGCCCTAATAGTTTTTGAGATATTGGGCAAAAACGGTCAACCATCGACATGCGAATTTTGAAGATCTGAAAACGCAGTTTTGAAGACCTCAGTGTAATCATTAAGAAATGATAAATATCAAAATATTGATTTATGTGGAAATTTTAGAATATCTAAAATTTACAGTGATAAATATTTTCATTTTCACACGTAAATTTTATGCTAAGTTCGACAACTCTATACGTTGATGAGAGTTATCTCTTACATCGATTTCAACCCCTAAATACTTAACTGAAATGCACATACACACCGCAGGTATGTGCAGTGATTGGGTATGTATGATAGAAGTGATTTTCTGTGTTGGATAAACTTGGATAGTTATATGTATGGATGAATGTTTGTTTGCTTGTATGTATGAATCTAGTAATGAATAGTTAATTTGGGTTGTAGTTAAAAGAAAATTCAACTGTAATAGTTTGGAAACGTCGCCTGATATTCAAAAATCATCCATCAATATTATGCGACGGAACCTTCCCCATTCGAGTACAACTCGCACTTGCCCAGTTTATTTGTTTTAATTTAAAGAAAAGTCCAGCTGAAGGACATCGATTGCTGAGTGAAGTGTATTAAGAACATGCTCTGTCAATAAAAGCATGTGAGGACTAGTTCCGGGAGTTAAACTGCTGTTAAACTGTTAAACTGAGCAACAATTTTGACACCAGTGACAAGGAACACGAAGGTGGACAGTAACGTTTAAAGAAGCTGAGTTGAAGATTCATGTCAAACACAAGAGGAACGTTACCAACAACAATTGATGGAATTGAGGTGAGCATTATACGAAAAAAAATGATAAAAGTGATCTTTCAGCACGACAATACTCGGCCATATGTTGAAAAAGTCGTCAAGGAAATTTTGGAAGCGCTTTAATGGATTGTCCTATCACAGCCGCCGTATTCACTAGACCTGGACTCTTCTGATTTTCACTTCTTTCGCTCAATGCAGACTGCTCTTTCGTGTATACGATTCACATCAACTAAAGTCATCAATGGTCTCAAAAGATGAACGGTTATTTGTTGGCAAGGTATCCATAAATTACTAGAGGCAAAAAGTTATAGATTCCGATGGGCAATACTTTAAATTATATATTCATTAATTTCTGATTGAAATAAAGACATATTTTTGCAAAAAAAAATATCCCCCATTTCAAGTTAAATAAAATTTATGAAACAACAAAATTTTCTGTTGAGTTTTTCAAAGCAGAACTTGAAGGACGCATGCTCTTGACAATCTGTAAAATTTGAATGAATGGATTTATGACAATTGGAGTATAGTTTTCCCAATCCACAGGAAAGACAACTGCATGAGCTATCAAACTGATATTTCCTTATTGTAGTTTCAAAGACCTGCGTTGGTTTCTGTTAACCTCTGAGACTGACTTGTCTTAAGTTGATATTTTATTTCCAATCATGTGCCAGACCACAAGGAAGTCCTTAGTAGATCGAATTATCATCTGAAGGTAGTGCTGAAACTGTATCAGCAGAAAATGGTGCATTTGAAGGCGGCGGAAGACAATGTACATCGAAATGTGTTAGGGTTAAGTTAGGTTGGGTTGAAAGTGGTTACTCCCGTCAGTGAAGACCAAACATAGGTCCATTGTGAAACCCCGTGGGCCTAAATATAAATGAGAATTACTACATAAGTTAAAGTAGTCGACCAGAGTTACATATCTATTAAACGAAGCAGATTGCTATTAGGTGGTCTCCGAGGTCACCAAGGTTGTCAAAGAAGTAGTAGAGATGTCCATTGAGTATCCACGTCGATCTCCGAGAAGTTTATACACTCATTAACTATGTGAGAAGCAATTGGAGCTTCTGATAATGCGAACTAGACCTAATAGATACCTCCCCAAGGGCCCAGAGATTGTCAAGTAGACTCCCAAGTGCAATCGTCTAAAAGACGTCATAGCCGGGCAAGGACATATGTACTCGTATGTAGGAAGCGGAGGATATTCTTTTTCCCTTTCTCGTCTAGCAAGCTTCTGCAAAAGTAATTGAAGAAGATTTCAAGTCTATCAACGGGGGCACCAATGAGGTAGTGTCCGGTAATAACACCTACCAATATACCAATTTATGAAACGTTTGAGATCCAGTCTGAATCAAATTAATCTTGAGTTTGGCTGGTTGGCATTTAATAATAATAGTATAATAATAATGGCGGCGCTACAGTTCGAGGTGAACTTGCTAGCCTAGCTTCTCAGCAACCACTTGTGTTGTACGTGTTATTGTTCTCTCACGAGGGGACCTACAGTTTAATGCCGACTCCGAACGACGAGATTGAGAAGCCCACTGTCCTCTGATTACACCTACCAAAATGCAAATTTGTTACCTCTAAAGAGATTAAATGCTAAATCTAAAGGTCTGCGAAAAGGTGCCACCCAGTCTCTCATCTCAGCCGCGAGGGAATAGTTTACAAGTAGCTTAAGGCATTCCCATGTTTTGCGGCAATTAAGTTCGTCTACTTTACAGTTACGTGGAATGACTCTATAGCTTGACACTGTAAGAACTTAACTGTTCTATCATCTCTGCTAGAGATGTCAGTCTGTGTTATAGAAATCTCTTCTTGGAAACAAAATGATAATGTTGGCAATTACAACGCCAGCATACTTAAATATATTTTAGACATGAAAAAGAGACAATTGATTCGGAAAAGGAAAAAATATTTCGTCGCATAACAATAATCTATGATGCGCTGATTGCTTTTGTTTGGGCAGGGGCTGGTTTCATGTTACATTTTAGAAGCATCATTGCCAAATGTTTGCAATTAAGAACGCTTGACGTTCCAGTACTGCGCTAATACTGCGATTACGAACTCACCCTTGTTTACAAAATTTGAATCTGTTTTGAGTGAGAAACTATCAACCAATGAACGAATGAAATAGCTCTCGCAAAAATAAAAACACCTTGACAGCTTTCGAAACAATCTAACCTCACTGTCCCCATCTGGTTAAATATAATAAATTATACAAAATAATCATATGCACTCACTTCGTTAGCGTGCAATTTTGCCGCTTATCTGTGTGTGTTTTGTTATCATAGAGAGAAAAACAAGCAAATTAAGCAGCCCATTAAAAAACAAATAGTCGAATACAGGTTTACGCAAGTTGGAGTGACACACTTTGTGTAGTAAGCGAACATTAGATTACACAGCTGTTGCTAATGGCAAGTGAAATAGATTAGGTTTAAGCCGGAGTTAATACGTTCTAAATCGTTATGTTGTGCATTAACCTTGAAGCCGTTTCAGTAAACAAAAGGTTTATATGGATTTTGTGAGTTACTTGTATTAATTCTTAATAATGACATATTTTGCTTGCTGGTGTGAGGGGATAATCTTTGCTGGAATCTTTATTGGTGACATTAATTAAGCGCAATTAACTTTTCTGCCGCTTTTGATATCGCTATTTGTGAGCTAATGACTTGGAGGATGAACAGAGCTGCTTCTATCACGAATAACCCGTGAAGACTTTAGCACTTCTGTTCTGGTCTATTGAAATAGTCAATAGCAAGTTGGAATTGAATGCACTAATCAATTTGTTAACGAAGGATAAGTTCGACAGCAGGATTGATTGATTGATTTTGTTTAATCATACTTTTCTTGCAGATTTGATAAATTTGATAGTGAATCGCAGTGAATGCAACAAATATTAATGCTGTGCAAAATGTATTGGATTGCTTTTGTTTTACCTCATGATGATCTTCGACTCTGCAACAGTTGGACAACGCAACAAAGGACGTACCACGGGAGGAACCTCAACCCACTTGGCGTGCGCAATGGACGACAGCTAACAAAGATACTAGCTGGAGAGGTTTGCTGGGTGAAGAAGAATAAGGAAAAGGTTGAGAATTTAAGGAAAACCCCTTGCAACTGCTGAAGAGCATTGGCCTTTTTCTTGCCTCTTCATCCCTTCAAACATAGTTCACCCAACTTAGGTTGTGGATGGACATAATATATGGGAGGATCCTTGGCCGTACAGGTCGTACTCTTTAATTTTTTATTTAATTTTAAGGGTAATTCCTACTCGCTGTTAAGCTGGACTAAATACACTTTAATTGACTTCTGAGGCCAAAGCTTCAAATAACTCGAAAAAACTTCTACATTTGGCCAGGGTAGGTGGAAGTAGCTGTTTGCAGATTACAGTTGCACTTAGCCAGACGTAGGGTTATCGTGATACCACCCAGATCGAGATCTCCTACCCATTAAGCTATTTTTATTAGCTATGGAACTGTTGAGTTGGGTTGTCAAAGAAGTATGCCATCCTCTGTTGAGTTTTCCTGCAGATCGGGAGGGTGCGCTACATGTGCAGAGAAGATGGTTTATAGTCTCCTCCTCTTCCTCATTTTCCTCCCTGGAGAATTCATTGTATGGGAAACCCATCCTTTTGGCAAGTTTTGTCAAGTTTTGCACAGTGTTCTGTTATGACGCCGATGAGTGCCCTAATTGCTGGCCTGCTCATTCTAATAAAGTAAATTTAACGTGTAAGGCGGTGTTTGCATGATCGTAGGAAATCCGCCTTTCGCAGGAATGTTGGAGACACAATATATAATTTTTCACAAGTGAGAAGAAGGCGTGATGAATGCGGCGAAAACAGACATGCTTCGGGTGTTCCACATGCAGAAAGTTTATTGCCTTCTACTCATGTAAACACTCATGTTTAGTGTGAGTCAGATTTGCCGTGTCTTTGGGCCATCTGTGATTAGTGAAACTAATCGCATCGAACTTTTATACATTTTTGGCTGTAGGTACGGCCATGAGCTATCGCCCCCTAGGAAAGGGAGAGTAGACGTTGTGATGGCTTGAGTATTCGTCGGCTTCGCAATTTCCTAGAATGTCGCAACTGGCAAAGGGTGTTGTAGAGTAAAAATGTCAAACATTTGTGGATCAAATTCACACAAAAACCATTGAAAGAAGTAATACAAACTCTGTAAATACATGCTTGATGTATAAAATACATTTAATTTGTTTAGTGTTTGTTAGAAAATCACAACGCAACAGAGGACGTTCACAAGTCCAAAGCGTGCGCAACCAACTTGGCGTGCGTAATTGAAGGCAGCTAGCAAAAGATTGTCTTAGCTAGAGAGGCTTTTTGATTGCGTCTCGGTGTATCCACAGAATTTAGATAATTTGGTTCCGATTTACTGTAACTTAAGGATTAAGGAAAACTGGACGGTAAGCAGGACTGCAGAGCTGATCCTTGGTATCTTTGAAAGAAAATTTCGGCGTCGAATATTTTGGTCCCGTCTGCGAGGAAGGCGCATATAGGAAAAGACACAACCGCGAACTCCATAAGTTGTACAAATATGTAGACATAGTCGCGAAGGAAAAAATCCGTCGACAAAACTGGCTCAACCATATTGAGCCAATGAACACCAATACTCCATTCAAGAGTCTTCGAATCCGAGCCTCCTGGTTCGAGGAGAGGAACACCGAACCTCCGGTATATAGGCCAAGTAAGCGCGGATGTAAGGCAACTTGCTCTTGATGTATATCCAGGACCGATGGAAGGCGATGGAAGGTGGCAATAGCTTAGGCTTAGATCCTCCAGGTGTCGCAAGCCTGATACGTAAGTAAGTAAGGATACCTTGATCAGTTGTTAATTCATATTCTACCCCAAGGAAGAAGAGTTCAATCACTTTGAAGTGAATCTGAACTTCAGAAGATCTAAAAAAAAAAGGTTATTCGGGAAGGAATGCTACAGGACTCTTAAAGGAAGGACTGCACAAGATTTCTTCTTCATCGGATGGCGCCACAGTCCGAGATGGACCTGGGTCTTAGTCAGTATACCTCTCCATTCAGCACGGTCTTATGTTAGGTGCTTCCAGTGACTAGAGTGCGACCGAACATTTGGCTTCGGCTTCGGCCACCTTCGGCCAAAAATATCACCAAATGAGAGCGAAGATTCTGCCGAAGCCGAATGTTGAATTTTCTGTTTTCTGTAAAAATAGAAGCTGCAAGAAACGATGTGTTCTTTGTTTCGTTATTGTCGGATATTTTGTATTTTGAAAGTGCGAGTGTTTACAACTTTAAAATCAAAAGATATTGCAAGTTGGTAAACTATGGTCTGTATAAAAGCATGTAATTTATTTGTACTGACATAAAAAATGGCAGCTAAAAATCCAATTTGGGGTTATTTGAACAATCGGCTTCGGCTGAAATTGATTAAAAAGCCGAAGTTTAGCTTCGGCTTCGGTTTCGGCCGATAAATTTGGCCTTCGGTCGGACTCTACCAGTAACGCACGTTTAACTGACTGAATTCCCATTCCAGCTGTGTATACCACTTCCTTTACCGCGTTGTCTCTCGGAATTGGTGTCGAAAACGGCCGGAACATTAGTGTCCATTCACTCTTCATGACCTAGACATATGAGACGAGAGATTCGAATTCGTTTGATCAGGTCAATGGTTACTGTACAGTCCTTCCTCCACTTCTGGTCTAAGTGCACACCTTAGCCACTTTTACCTACCTAGCTACTATACAGTCCACTCGTTCTGTCTCCTCCTCCAAATACCATCAGTTCACTATCGCTGACTGACGTCCCTACGCAAGTATTCCACCAAAAAGCAAGAACTGGAGCTTCCCTTACCTTACATGTTCGAGCAGATCAATCGGAGTCATAGCAAACTACGATGGATAAGGGCAGCAATTTGTATTTGAAACCGATCATATTGATGTCATTGGAAGCCAGGGGTTAAAAGCATGTAGGTTGTTAGTCTATTGTCATGGAGAAGTTCATCCAATTAAGGAGCCCAGAGTCAGTTAAAAGTTAGTAAATTTCACGATCATTTTGTGGACAAAACATAAATTAAAACACAATCCAACCAGAATAATGGAAGAATGTCTAATAAAACATCTGTACCATAAGTTTAACAAATTTTTTTATATAAACGTATACAACATAAATCAATTTTGTAAAATTAGTAAATTTAAGTTTCAAAATAAAACAATGGCAAGTTTGCAATTACATTTACTCAAACAACTCTACGTAACTACCAACAAACGAGTACTACTTGTGAGCCCATAACCACATTTCATAGAGTCTACGCACTACCGCTACATCAGAGTTCGATAACATTTGACAAAACAGGAAGGCACATGCAGCTGAGAGAGAGAGAGATTTCGATCTAGTCTACTGTGTAAAGAAAAAACTTGAGTCGCTGTTGTATGGGAAACAATAAAATTTTATTTTACATATGTTCATAGGGTTTTCTTTTCGTTTTCCAATTCAACTCAAACTTAACTAAATATTCCGTTTATTCGTTTCGTCAAATGTTTACATATGCATGGAATGTGTTTGCTTACTGATCTTCACTGTTCACAAAGGTTTTCAATTAAATTTACTTTAGTTTTGTGTAAAAATGAACTACGAATACAATGTGTTTGTAACAATATTGTGATAAGGCACACCAAGTGAATGAATGATACACTAGCTATGATTACATCATAAGAGTTTTTTAAAGTAATTGAATATCTTCTCTAGCCTCGATGTCCTACAATTGACCATTTGATACAGATATCTCAGTGTACGTACGAAAAATCGATATAATGTATAATTATCTAAAAAATTCAAAATATCTAAAACGAAATCGATAGCGCGTGCTATGAAACGTGTTATGGGCCCACACTGGCAATTGATGTGTATAACGATGTCCAACTCACCTTTTGTGGCATTTAAACAGCCGGACGACATGACAGTGCCGGGCGGACCGCGCAATACAGAGTCCAAGCAGCGAATGTTATCACGACAGGTGTTTATGATTTCAGTCTAAAGGGGGTATAAAATCTATGTGAGCTGTTTGACTTCGATAAATGAGTGAAAGGGGGAGTCTTACGTAGTCCTCTGGGCGTAGCAAGTGACTGCGAATCTTCAACGAACGTGTGTCCTCTAGACGGCTCTTACTTTGTGTCAGTAGATTTTTCATCTCTTTTTCATCATCCGTGTGATCTTCGCTTGAAGATGATGTTGCTGGGATGAGCTTGATGGATTTCTCAAGATTGCGAGATGAACGACGACGATCGTCAACTTTGCGTCGCCTCGAAGATGTGTCGCTCTCCGAGGTGCGACGTAAGCTTTGTGCCGAATGGCTCATGCCAAAGTCTAACTTGCGACTTGCCGAATCGGCTTTGTTTGTGAGCGTATACTTCTCAGTGTTCTTCGGTGTCAGCGCGTTGGCTGACGAAGACAAACTTGCCGATGGGCTACGGACATTTTGACTGTCATCTAAAATGAAACAACAAAATTCTCTCAATTCTGCTCAATCTACAAATCAGTCGAGTCCCTTCAAGTCGAACCTTCTCCAAGTAAAAATCCCTAGTTACTAGTGAGTAATTTGAATTCATTCGTCATGATCTCCCGTGAAAATTCGACTTAGAGGGATGCAACCTCGCAGTTTCCTCACCTTGACACGATTTGCGTCGAACTTCGAGGTTTTTTCTGCGACGTTCATATTCCAATTCCAAGGCACGACGACGTCTCGCATGATCAACACTACTAACAATTGTCTCTTGGATAACCACCTTGGCTTCGCTTTGTTGCAAGGAATCCATTCTGGGTGGCGACAATGAATCCAGATTGTTAGCCGCTGACAGAGAGGAGCAACAATCCGATTGCGAATCAAGGAAGTTACTAGAATAAACGGACTGAGTTACAGACTGACTGACATAGATCACACAAGACCTACCGATAATCGTCCCCGAACTCCAACAGACGACGAGCAGCATCTGAATCGAATCCCTCGGAGTAGTTCTCCGAGTTGTACTTCTCCTGATAGTTGTCCCAAGCAGTCTCAGAGAAGCTGCTGTGATGATCCTCTGTTCCTGTGGTGTATTCTGGAAGAAAAACAAGGAAATGCACGTGAGAAAGACTGTAGGCGACGTATTTCAAGGACAACATCTAGTGAGTGCAATAGTTTTGTACCTCTAACTCTTGGCACTGGTGTGGCAGCTTGTACAGAAAAACAAAATTATTCACATGAAGCAGAGAACACAAAGAAGAATATGTAAAACGTTTGCTTTCAAAACTTACCACCTTGTGGATCCTCTTCGTTCATGTATGTGGCCAGAGCAGCAAGGGAACCCAACTTAGTCTCGTTGGTCATGTAAGCGGTTGTGTATGAGCCAACTCTGAAGTTTGGTTTCATCAGTTGCTCTTCGCCGCTTTCTTGACTACTCTTCGGTAGATTGAGCAATGCGGCTGTTATTTCTTGAATTGTTTGTCCCGACGACAAAGACTCGGATTTTCTTATTTGCAACATTCCATCGGAGCCGGACTCGCTTTTCTTTCCCAAATGCTTCTTTTTGCGCGTCTTGCGACGCTTGAGGGAACCCTTGCTGTCAGAATTCTTCACACTGCTGCTGGGTTGCGTGTCATTTCGCTTACGCCCCGGCGAGAGGCTATCAAGAGCCGACTCGCTTATTGAATGTGTGGCAAGGCCAGCTTGGCTGGATGTGGAATTTGAGCAATTTTGTGCGTTCCCCTCCGTCAACTGTGACAGACACGACACCGACCATGGACGGTCGGCTTTGCGGCGATTCTGACGTCGAACTACCTTCGAATTGGCATTCAAACTCTGATTGCTTCCAACTGTTGCAATGGGTTCTGCTGACCCACCGATGTGTTCAATTGAATTTCCATAAGATGCGCTGCCTCCAGTGGTCTGCATGCATGTTGCCACTGAGTCTGTGAATCCCTCTGACGTGTCAGATCCACGCGCAACTGAATCTGTTTCGGAAGCCTCCCCAGATGCCTCACAATCCGTCGTTGGGACGGACACAACCAGGGGTTCCGTTTTACCACAGGACGGCTGATGTTCCAACCACTCCTGCGAAAAGAAAGAAAATTCGATTAGCTGCCGGTGAAGACGAATATGTTTCCAAATTCTTACCTCAATTCTCTGTTTAGCCGGTCCAGGCATGATCACTTCACGCTTCTTAACAGTTGAAGAAATTTTCACCAGGGAATGTTTCTGCTGTTGTTTGGTTGGTGTTTTCAACACTTCGTCACGTACTAAATGCTCTGCCTCGAGTACCAGTTGCTTGATTGATTCATGCGATATTTCCTGCGAAAGGGGTGGGAGTGAATGAGTGAATGGGAATAATTGAGTTCTATTGTTTTCAGTTTCAGTTTCAGTTCGTTTCATTTGTTTTATGATTTATCGCCTCCGGCAGCTGATAAGATGGGCGATATGCCAGAGCAAACCTTATCATCTTCCACCGAACGAGGAGGAGTCATGAGAGTGTTGTTGGTGCAAATGCGCTTGTACGACTATTTTCCTACACAGACCCGTTTTATCTTTCTGTTCATATTTGTGTGACTCACTGTGTTGCAGTTGGGAGCGGAGAAGAGGAGCTGCATAAAGGTCAAAGTAATCCGCTAGAATGTTTAGTGTTTTTGGGTGTGACATGATTTTCCAATTTAATTGCTCGTGGTTATAGTGAGTGATTGCGAAAGTTATACCAAACATAAACACGGCTCGCCTGGATTGATTGGGTGATTAAATGTATTGCAACCTATCAATGCTACAGGAGTGGTATCTGTGCCTACGTTATCTCTCCTTTATCAAGGAAACTGCAGATAAGACAAGGTTGTTTTAGGGGATTTTGCTTTTACGAGGCCGTGGTCACGAAACCTTCGATTTGTCACGAGCAAAGGTCGACGAGTAGGTGGCAAAGTCTGTTCTGTCAGACAATATGTCCGCCGTGCTTCGATAAAATGAAACAATTCGTTTGCAAAAATACGTAAACACGTCTATGACATCAGAGGTGGAATGAAATATGATGTATGTACATAGTTCAGCTTATTGTGGACTCTTATAAAGCACCGAAACTGGCAGGAATAAGTTGGAATCATGCGAGTTGACTGACAGAAAGATTGGATGCAGCAGGAAATGACGTCATTGGCAGCTCGTGTCTCTGGAACTACCCATTTTTGCATATCTTGCTTGTCATGAATCCGAACAGATTATTAATCATAATTCCAGAGGGAAACTTCTCAAACAGTGCCCCTGACTCTGAACTGAGTCAGACTCGATAAATGGAAACCAAAATGTTCATTCTTTTCAGTGAATATTGGGACGTTGTTTGATCATTTCAGAGAATCAAACGCCCTCAACGTTTTTGAAACTATTACATTTTTTTGTTCAAGTGCTGGGGAGTAAAATCAAGCCTAAATCAAGCCGATCTACTTATGTTTGATTTATTGCATTGCCACCTTTTAAAGTTTTTCTTTGTCATTGCTGTAGTCTGAAGTATGCCAACAAAGTTGTTGGGGGGTTGATCATGGTTTCAAGATCAGTCGAAGTGCTACTTCAAGCCAACAAACTAGTGCAATATTTTGATAGTTGCCTCAAGTAAGCAAAGGTTGTTGAGAGTTCCTTTCAAGTTCAGTGTGCCACTTTTGTCGGAATTATATTTTGTTTTCAGGGAAACATTATGGCAATTCGTGAAGCACTGTCCTGGTCTAAGTGGAACGAACGTAATATCCACTCGTGCTATTTGTTTTTTCACGTATAGTCAGTCAGGCAGACATTAAGTACCTGACACTTCTTTTTCTTTCTTCTTATGGCGCTATAGTCCGAGGTTACCCAGTGGTTCAACCAATAAGCCTCTCCACGTAGCGCGATGTTTCGGTAGCAGTCTGTCAATTTGCACACTACTAGGTTGGCTAAGGTCCTCCTCAACTTGTGTACCTTACCTTAGATGTAGACGTTCTCTGTAGTTTTGTCCCACAGGCTCAATGTCAACGAAGAAGTCCCTGGAACTGTTCTCAATTAAGTGGCAACAAGTTTTCGCCCGTTCTTTTTTGCCTTTTTGCGTTGATGACCTTTGGAAAAGAACATTTAACCAAGAACTGTATAGGCTCTACAGTGACATGAGTGTAGACAGGCGTCAACACTGGTCCAGCTCGAAGACTCTTCGACTCCGCGCCGGTGGTGCAACGCACCGGCGCCCACTAAACCGATGGCGCACACAAGTACGAAGGAAACTCAGACATCTTGCTCTGCGTAAGTGGAGGCAGCTGACTAAAGATCGTGCCAACTAGAGAGATTTGTTGAATGAGGACCATGTCTATACCGGACTGGAAAACGAAAAAGAACAACCTATCACTCATCCCTTGACCAGATGACGGAACAGTTTAACAGTCGCCAGTGTAGGGTGCCGGGACCATAAAGACATTTGAAGTAATTGTAAAACAAACGAACCTGACGGACATGTCGCCACCATAGTTCTTCTACAACAAAACCCTCAGCTGTTGCTCAGAAGTCCAAACTCAAAAGACAAACTTAAGTTGAGTAACTTGCACCATGTTTCAAACTCTCAGAATGATCTAGACAAAACTAAATTATAAGCGCCCGAAAAGCCTGATATGTCGCATAGGTTAGGTTAGGTTAGGGGGCTGCTAGAGAAGTTACTCAAGTCCGGTGAAATAACGATTGGCAAGACTTTTGTTTAATTTATTGCAGAACCATGGGAGAGTTGTGGCGTTCTAATCAATTCCGGGCGACAATGAGTCTAAATGAGTCTAACTAAGTCTGTTTTTTACCTTTTTTTTACTTTTTTCTTTAACTAAATTTCGTTTCTAAATGCTTCCACCACGTCCTTCGTAAATCTTATATTTTTCGTCATATTTATAATTTGTTTTTATTTACAACAGTTCACTGCTCACGATAAGTGTGCAAATAATATCAGAAGATTTCTATCAATAAGATTAAGTCACAATTGGAATCTACGTTCTCAATGCACTGATATTAGGCTATCTGGTATCCGATAGACATTTGCGTCACCGAGCATATAATACACACTTTAGACGATGTTTACATAAGTGGAAGAAGGTAGAAGTATCAGAGAATGAGAGAGCGTATGGTTTCCCAAAAGGTTGGAAAGAGATAGTTTGGATGCGCCGAAAATACATTTCTTTTCAACTGTTTGGGAAATCATGAGCTCTCTCTCCGATACTCCTGCCTTTTTTCACTCATGTAAACATTGTCCTAGAGATTATTGAAGAAATCATTGATACAAACGAACGCTTTATCAGTTTATTTAAGGCACAGATAATTGGCGAACATATCAACTTTTTAACGGCTAGGCAGCGGCCTAACGAACATTTGAGTTGTATGTTAAATACGTAAAATGTTGCGCGTGAAAATTTAATTTTTGAAACTAATCTTTTAATACTTGTCAGGAAATAAGGTAGTCTTCATAAATTTTAGTCCGGCCAAACGTCTTCGGATCCAACGGTTATGGTGGCTAGACCATGTAATCCGCATAGACAACGTAGCTCCGGTCTGAAGAATGCTTGACTCTGAGCATGTGTTGCAGGGACGAGGAGGAAATAGAGTTCGTTCGCCACCTGCTATGCGATTGTCCAGCCGTACGGGGAAGGAGACTGCTAACACTAGGCAGTAACCTCTTCGACGAGTTGGAGGATCTGAGCTGAAGCACCTCCTGAGAAGCATCCTCTGAGATATATACAATAGTCTGGGTATTTCTAATGAGCGGTGGAAATGTAGATCTCAAGGGGACACCCTCCCACATCCAGGGCACAATGAATCCGACTGTTGGTCTGAATGAGCCGCGACCCAGTCGCAAGGGCACCCAATCACCTATCTACTTGAGCCTGTGGGACAAGGCAATAAAGGACGTCCTCAATGGAGGTGGTGCACAGAAGTGGAGAATGAAAAAGCAACAACTTACTGTGCAGGAGACAGCTAGCTACAGATAGATAGACAGATAGAGACAAAGTCCACCAGCCTGTTTCCGTTTTTTGACGTGTTGTCGTGCAGACTGTATTTGCCGATGATTCAAGCAGAGATATCCTATTTACCCAGCTTAGCGTTAAAATCGTCAAGAATGATCTTGGTGTTTTAGCTACGGTAGGTTCTTTCTGGAAGATCATAGAAGTCAACAGCTGTGCCTGTTATAGGTAACCACGAGCCGGTAATCGAACACCGAAGTTCATTCAAAATATTTCACGAATTTATTTTACCTCCGTTCGCACCGTCAGCGACACTGTAGATGTTCGAACGAAAATTGAAAAGCGATGACTGAGGTGTCAGCACTCTCATATTAGAATTTAAGCTTCATGTTGGGCTAAGCAAAATTGTAAATTTAGTCTTAAGACCACACTTCGGGAATAAAGACATTCTTTTAAAAGTACTCAGTCTTTTATTATCACCGAAAACGTAATTCGCGTGGTAAGTTGGGAGAATGAGAATAAGACGACCAGTACTAAGAGCAAACATTTAGGCGCTCATCCACAAGTTGTTTTTTTGTCAAGTATCCAAACTAAATGTGCAACTGTAATGGTCGTACGTAACCTTAAGACAACAAAGACAACTATAAATAATGACTTTAGCCGTTCAGGACTGTCATCAGCAACTGCTGTTCAGTTACTCCACTCGATCATGAAATTTAACAAAATGCCTATTTAATCACAAGGAGGCTCTGTTATTTTTTGAGTGTTTGCCACATTTTTCTCCAACTAGTCAAAGTGAACTATCTTCATTCATAGTTTACGCTACTGATTGCGCTTTGCCCTGTGTCGAGATGATTTTTTTTTCCTGTTTAGCTGGCGTTAGAGTTGATTGTGGACCGGTGGATTGTGTCACTTCAGTGAACTATCCTCGCATTTATTAAGATCAACAGAACAAGAAAGAGAATCTTCGACTCTGAATCAGTGGGACAACGCAATAGAGGACATACACGTCTAAGGTGGCGCACCCAAGTGGAGAGATTGCTAGCTGGCTGAAGAAGTTTCTTGGTTGAGTAGGTTCACAGTCGAAGGACCAGGAAGATGAACATTGTCTAAAAGCGAGATACAGATCTAAAAGAAACCAGGACTGTCACTCCGTAATCACGTTGTATTCACTCGATTGTTGTGAAGTTGCATTTGAAGCCTTGATTGTTGCACAACTGTTCACTTTCAAGACAAGTTAAGTAGACTTCCTCCTCAATTAGACCTTCATATTGAACTCGCATACCCGCATTCAATTACTCATCAACACATTCGTCTAACAAAGTCCAACAAGAGAATGGGAGTCCGTCGAACGAGAAGAAACAAAAATTTAACGAAGAAGACAAAACTTGAAAACTTGTTGTAGATGGACGGCGAATGTTGTGAACGCTTCGTTCGTTCGTTCTGTCTCGCCCATCGGCCTCTGAACTTATTTTTTATGATTCCTTATTGCAGTTTTAATTAATGTGGCCACAAATAAACATAAAACCGAATGTACGCGTCCATACACATGTACACTCGTTTGTGTATCGTTTTGAGAGTTTCTTCAACCAAGGACGACGTCGTGGGACTACTGTGTGGACATAGTGTTGAACTATCGTCAATAAACTGTTCGTGAAGACTTTTATGGCGGCAGGCACTTTAACGAATAATCAGAGAATTAACGTTGCGTGCCTTGGAGGAGATGGAATGTAAAAATGTAAAAGATTATTTTTAAAACCAAAGTTTCCGAAGAAGTATTTTCGTTTTTAATAACTGTTCGTTGGTTTTTGATGTGCTCGCTCGGAGAGGCTAGCCGGAAAAGAGTTTACATCATTTTTGAGTTTTTTTTTCGCCTTTTGTTTCTTTAATTAAAGTCTCTTGAAGCTTGAACTAATTAGCTAGACGATTTTTTGGTCTGTTGTTGGGTGCGTTTGTGTGGTTTTGAGGAAGCTTGGGTATAAATGTGTGACATTGGAGGTTTTTTTTTGATTAAATTTGGACAGGACTGGAGTGTTTACATTCGTTTTGGGGTCAGGTTAGGTATTTTTAGAACAGACTGTCCTAGTTTCGGTAGTCAAGTGTGGTGGTGTGTGGATTTATTGGAGCGACGACCCTTCAGTTGCCAATTGAAAGGGACTGCTTGCAAATGATGTCGAGAGAGCTACGTGGATGCTCAACTGGAATTGTTGCGATAAACTGCGCAATATGCCAGCCAATTGGCAAATATTTGTGCTTTCATTTATCACACAGTCGCCATTAATACAAATAAAAAAAGGTGCAATGTTTCCCAACAGTGTGTTGAAGCAAGTAGACTATGTACTCGTTTCCTTATGCAAACATACAGTGAGGGTCAAAACATTATATACACTAGTAAAGAAATAAAGATACACATCGTTCCGAGCGACTTATAATAATTTATACGCAGAAATAATGCTCAAGCTTGACTCTGAACCAGTGGGACAACGCAACAGAGGACGTCCACGTCTAAGGCGTCACACACACAAGTGGAGAGTGACTTCAGCCAACTTTGCGTGCGCAATTGGTGGGCGAGGTTTTTTGGTTGAGGTCTACCCTGAATTGTAGCGCCACAAGAAGAGGAGTAAAGCTCACAACTCCCTTTGTTATGATTCACTATAATGAATACTTCAAAAAAATAACCGCAGGAGTAAGGTCTGGAGATCACCAAATAGCGAGCCTATTTTTCCCCATAACCTTACATCGAACGTTAAACATGCTGTAGATTCAATCATGGTACGGGCTTGTATATTGGCTAAGGGAACAGGGAATCTTGTTTTCATTGAGCCTACAAAGAACAGCAAAGATTTGCTTACGATTTTAAACGATAATCTGATACTCATTCGCTAAGACTTGTCTGGGTCCCGGGCCACCATGGGATCACAGGAAATTTGAACGGCGATGAACTTGAACTTGAAACTACGGGATCACAGGAAATTAGATCGCCGTTGAACTTGCCAGACAAGGATCATAGGTGGTACTTTCAGGACCTGAACTTGTCCTGGGCCTCTCGAGAGCACAACCGGCGGTGGCATGACTCTCAAGTATGTAGACAGACAAAGCGCATGCTCCCCAACGTCTGTAACAAATCCACGACTTTTTTGACAGAAAAGACTGCAGATAACTGACCGGCGTACTAACGGCCACTACACCTTCGCCAAACACCTTTGCTCGGATCAGGTGGCAGATATGAAATTCCAGCAAAAGTAGGTTGCTGCCTGATAGTACAATGGAACAGTATTTGAGTCTGAGTGCTTCAGTACAGTGTTTAAAAACCCTCCAAAAAAATGCTCAGTGCGAAAATTTGTTCTAACAACGCCTTACGTCTTCCAACAAGATAACCCAAAGCACCCAGTAAAGATTGTCAAGGTACGGTTGCTGTACTAAACCTCAAAGCAAATTAACTCTCCTCCACAGTCTCTAGACCTTAGATTAGGTTAGTTTCCAGACCTTGATCTCACTGAACATTTGTGGGAAGTTTTGGACAGAAATATCAGAAAAAGGCCCATTGGTTCAGAGTCGAACTGATATCTGTTAGTTCTTCTATAGTGAATAACTTCTGAATATCGTTTATCGAGAGTGGAGAATAAAAGAAGGGGTAGTGGGCTCTATTTCTGTGTCTATTTTTAGCCGCACGTGTTAATGCGCATCTTCTCTTCTCTACTAGCAAGCACTGACTGCATAACATTTTTTGACTCTCACTGTATTCGATTTTCGCACCGGAGTTCAAACCACGACTCACGCTGTCAGAGTTGGATTACCAAGACGCCTGACGCAAGAGTAAACATCAAAGAACAGAAGAAATGCAGTCACAATTCGTGATTGGTGATAACATCAAATATGACGACGCAAGACAAAGGAGATGCAACACTTGTTGGGAAGTCTGCAGAAGAATGTGTATTCACTAGAGACCAACAACGTTGTCAGACGATGTTTTGAATTTTCAAACTCTAAAAAAATAATTGATTGTCGCTTCAACCTGAGTAAAAAAAATATGGCACAAATGGCATATAAAAATGTGCACAAACTGTGACTTGCTGAGACTGATGATACTGCGATCACGACCTCCTCATGGTGGCCGCTAAAAGTACATAACCATGTTCAAAAAGGTTTGCCAATTATAACAGCTATAATCCTGGCCGATAATATTTCCCATAAAAAAAGAAACTCATTACAAGACCGGGAATATGGCGATATAATGAAGAGGGCCAAAAGCTGTCTTCGGGTTAAGTACCGGTCGTTATGATAAAGGTGAGCAGAAGGACATGGGCTGTTTCCAGACAGTGAATAACAAGAAATAAATGCAAAGGGTGCTTTCAATAATTCAGCCGACTACGCAGATCCTACAATATTTGAGCGGATGACAAATGATTCCTTCATTCGAAATCGCAACCATTTGGACGAGAGAAAATTGTCGCCAAGGTAGATTCATGCATTTACTGATGGTTGACCAAAAAAACAGATTCGCGTGAATATTTTAAAACAGAATTTTGGAATTCTTCAAGCCTTTCAAGAAATATTCAAACTTAACTGCAGTGCAGTTTAGCCATTTTCAACTAATAGTGCTAATAATAGAGTGAAATAGAACTGTGAAACAGCAAGACCATTTCGTTCAAAAAATTTACAAATAAACACCTAATCTGGAGCAACAGTTTGCCTAAATTTACTCTCAATGAAGCAGTCAAGCTGAGGAAGGAAAAAAGCAGATGGTTTTGAAATGTTTATTTTCTCGTAAACAAAAATGTACACAGAGTAAATTCCACTTTGCTGTATTTTTTGTGTGTTTTTTGTTTAAATTTATTCCAAACAATTGGCAGGAGTTAGCACGAAGATCAAATGCGAATTACTCTTCTCAATAGAGCTTTTTTAGCCCAAAAGGCAACTGAATTGTAGGGCCCCTTTATCGAAAGACTGAAGGACCAACTGTAATGGCCCCAAGGAACATTTAGAGAATTGAAACAACCGGGCGAAAACACAAAAATTATACTCTCTGGGTAGAGGTTAATGGGTGCCGTTGTTGACATAAAAATGTCTGCGGCTCACTTAGAACACTGTAAGTACATTGTGTCCACACTCTGGGTATAATAATCGCTTCGCTCAGTTTCGTTAAGTTCGTTCACTTCTGCTTACTTACTCAGGAGCGAAATCAATCGCCTTCTCCGTGTGCAAATGACAGTTGACAGCTGAATTCTCCTTAAGGAATTATGGACACTTTGAAATTTAACGACACTTCTAGTTACTTTTCGTTTGCTTTTGCCATAAGCTATGTTGGGCCTTGCAACTAAAGGTCCCTCCATTCGTGTGGAAACAATGGCAGTCATTACACGAGTAGCTGCGCCAGATGTTACGCAATGGAAAAAAAACACGAAACAACGCGGAAAGCTAGTTAGCCGTTACTGTTCGAATTGTAACGTTAATCAATTTTCTCTTTGTGTCGGAAACAACTCCCTAAAATGACTGAGATAAACTGATCAATTCAAGCTCGCACGCTCGACGTGACAGAGTGACGAAGACTGAACATAGAACGGAACACAAAAAGGAACTATTCTGCTTAAAAAGGCTAAAGTATGGTTTGCTGAACGAGTGGAAGAATGAACAAAGGCTTGAATTCAAGCGGTCTTCGCTGGGAAATACTTCAACCTTAACCAAATTGAAAGTGAAAACCTTCCTGGCTTCAGACAAGCATGAAGGTTGAATATGTGCGTGCAAAACCATAACCAGATGCCGGATAGAATTCAAATTGCTCCCTTCTTCTTTTTTTATTGGTGGTGCTGCAGTTCGAGGTGATCTTGAACCTGGCTTTTACAGCAACTACTTGTGTTATGCGTGCTTCATGAGTGGAGGAGACCCAGTGCTTTATGCCGACTTCGAACGGCGAACTTTGAGGTGTTCTTGACACTTATACTCTCTGAGGATTGTTTGTAATTTTAGAGAGGTGGTGCCGGGAAATGTGAAATCAAATCAGGATGGCGCAGTTGGTTAATTGCCTGCCCTAAGTTAGAGGAGTCCCACGTTCGAATCCCAATGAAAGCAAAATTAATATGCTTTTAACCGGTTTTTCAAATCTGGTCAAGTCTGTGGCCACAAACCATAACCGCTTAACTCGAGTTAGGACAAAAATGAATTATAAGTACAATTATGTTCAGGATGTTTAAATCTACTTTCACTAAATTTTTTATGTCTGTATCTTTTTTTAAACAGAAGTTATTCCAAAAAAACCTAGTAGCCTAAGTACTAGTAGTAGTGCTAATTTGAATCTTTGATCGCCTCTCCTGAAAAAGTATAAAAACCAAATTAAGCGGTTATGCCTTGTGACCACAGAAGTAACCATTTACCGTTGGGTCGAAACTAAACTAACCTAACCTAGACCTTCAACGTTGAAATCGATGGACTTAGGTACTTTGAAGCGGCTGTGCACTTAGACCACAGTTGGTTCATTGTGCCGCCACGTTGATTGAACATGGATCAATCCACTTGTAAACTAGAAGGAAACTATTTTGAGCTTTAGACATATTGTAGTAGATTGCTATTCCCGAAAAATCACCTAAAATTTGTTCACGGCTCCACCAGTATAGCTGTCTAAAAAAAATGTCTAAATCTCAATCACGCCGATCGGGGTCGGCATTAAACTGTAGGTTCTCTCCGCTCGTGAGAGAACAATAGCACGGACAACACGAGTGGGTGCTGAGAAGCTAAGCCCAAGTCCACCTCGGACTGCAGCGCCGCCATTATTTTTATTATTATTAATAGATTGCAGGAAATAGCGTAGTAGATTGCTGAGGTCACCGATGCTCTCGAAGTATAAAAAATATCATCGACGGGACGCCAGATAGGTACAGAGAAGATGCGAAATATTCTCCACTTCTTACTCTTCTAAACAGGGCCAGGTCCGCAATATTCTCCACTTCTTCCTCGTCTAAACAGGGCCAGATAGGCACAGAGAAGATGCCGAGTATTCTCCATTTCTTCCTCGTCTAAACAGTTTCTGCAGAAATCGTTTGCCAGACCACCGAGTCTTCTAGCATTTTCGCCTATGAAGCAGTGTCCAGTGATGACAGCCACCATGGTGCTGATTTTTGATCCGTCGAGAGAGATCAGTTTCTAAGATCGCTCGGGATGTAGCCTAGGTCTAACCTCAGATCAGTCGGCGCAATCCTAAGGCGAGCATTTTCATAAAATGCAAGAAAGAAGATTTTGTCTGATCCTAACGAAATGTTGAGAGCCGAGTGCAAGATCAGTTGCTGACTCAGTTCCCTCGTACAAGCACTGGATCACCGTCTACTGACAATCAGTTGCTGACAGAACTTTCACCATTTATCTTTCTGAATGATAAATCAAATGGCTGATAAGATCTGCGCTGAATTGCTTATCTTGCAAAGGCACAAACACACACCATTTTATGGTGCAAGAAACGAACCGTATTTGCTGTACATCGATGCGTTTTCGCATGCAAAAATTCCAATGTAAATACGCTTTTGAAATTCAAACCACGAACGCAAAATGTCTGAGCTCATACTTCTTTCCTCGTCTGCCTATGACATAACGCCAATTTGGCGAATGGGAGCAGCCATGAACACGTCCAGTTGCCGGTGCAACCAACTCAGCAGAATTTTTTTCAAAACAAAATCCAAATCCACTTCAACGAAATGCAATCAAATACCGCCTCGGTACATTGCAGTCAATTGCAATTTTTTCCACGACGTCAATTGTTCTCTCTCCCTCTCTCTCGCTCTCTCTGCCTGCCAAACAGCGTTCAAAGTCACGAACGAAAATCAACTGATGGCCATGATATGTAGACACACAAAACAGATACAAACTGACGTCACAGAACAGAAACAGAAACAGCAAAAAAAAATCACACTTACAGGTGGTTTGGTGGTTGAGTGGTTGTGGTCACCAGTGGTGATTGACCGAACTTGATCGATTGTGAAATCGAAGAATATCTCAGCTTCGGCAAGAATGTGAACGTCTCGAGTCTCACACACAAACGCCAGACGCAGCAACGGAAATGACGGTAAAGTACACTAACTGCAGATAATCTTTATAACCGTACACTCAAAGTGGATCACTAGAAGTAGACGCACACAGCACACAATCACACATCACAAGTTTATTTATATATTTGTTTGAACACGGAAACTATTGGGGGCTTGCGAGTTTTCAAAAACCCAGTTCCAAAAATATATCTCTTCCTTCGCGCGATACAATGTTTCCGCGAACTGTTCGATGATAGAACTGAACGGAATCGACTGGTGGAAATTTGCATTCGCCAAATGCCCACCAATTGGGTGGCAAATGCGGAGAGTGTGTTCGATCGAATACACGAACAAACTCAATTAATAACTCACAGATAAGATATAACATCGAACGCACACTGCCACTGATAGGGGGCTTCAAAAATAATATAAATTACTTGCAGTACGTAGAAAGAGTTATCTGATTTTGGAATCAGCTTATATCTATGTGTCTCGGTGTTATCTGTAACGCTAGCTAGCCAGCCAGCTAGCTGGTGGGAAATGCAAAACGAGGGAGAAGGACAGGAGAATTAAAATGTCATTTGTGTGGAGAGGGGACTGTTCTGTGTGCCTCGGTGGTGGGGTTCGATAAATTTCAAGTGTTCACTTGGATATGTAGGGTGTGCTGTGGTATTTTTTTTGATTGAGCGGGGGGACGACAATGAGATGGCATTCGATGGAATGGATTCGATGTAGATACACAGTGACCACGCTTGGTTGGTTAAGTGTTTACAAGAATAGAAAAAAAATAACAAACAAACGAGCACGCCCGCCCAGATGGGCAACAGTGGCACGATAGAAAAATGAAAGTCGACAACGACATGGATCCGTTACGCGCTCAAGCAGAGATAACATGTTTGCCTTGAGGCTGAAGCTCCAACATTGAAATGGAAAGCCAAGTGTCATCGTATATCCCTTTACGAGCTGAAAAAACACAACAAATTTGACTTGGAAAGACCAATTGACTTCCTATCGATGCCGTAGAGTTCAAAAGAGTCCAAACATTTTAGGGGAATTTGCGGAGTCTAAGTGTACAGGGTGGGCCATCTAGTGCTTTTTTTAAATCATAGGTTATTTCGAAACTGACAGCTGTTTCCCGCTCGAAATCTTGACAGAAAGTCAGTATCATACCTCCGGGGAACGAAATGGGTCGCCTTACGCTTGAACAACGCTGGGAAATATTGAAAACTTATTTCCAAAGTGAGTGCTGTGTAGCCCAAACAGTGCGTTTTTTGAAAAGAAGTTTTGGTCGAAATGAAGCAAGCGAGGAATTCAACATTGGGCAGTTGCTTCTTCGTACGGAAAGGGCTGTATTTCGATGGTTTGGCCACATGGCACGAATGTCCCCATCATAACGACTTCCGAGGCGTGTCTTGAATGCGATTCAAGGCGACCGCTTGGCAGACCCAGGACGAGATGGTTGGACCAAGTCCAAAAACTCGCCTGTTTGCGCTTGGGCATAGCTCCTGATGAGCTCGATCCTGATAGCTCGATCTCAACAGCTCAACATTTCACGCACTAGCCTGAGGAGAATTCTGCACAAAGATCTTGGATTATTTGCCTACAAGGTCCAATTGAATCGAAGGCGCGCGACCGTCTGCTTCGTTATCGCTTCGCAGTTTGGGCCTTAGAGCAGACCTTTCACTTCATTCTACCTTTTATTGTTTTAGCAATAGTAATAATTCATTTACTATTCCTTCCCCAAACGGGATCAAATAATCCTATTGGAGTAAATTCTAATATTGACAAAATTCCTTTTCATCCCTATTTTATTCGAATTCGATAACGATTTTGGGCGAAAAATCATCTTTTCTGACGAGGCGCATTTTCATCTCGACAAAATTTCCGCATCTATAATAATAATAATAATAATGGCGGCGCTACAGTCCGAGGTGGACCTGGGCCTAGCTTCTCACCAACCACTTGTGTTGTGCGTGCTATTGTTCTCTAATGACTGGAGGGGACCTACAGTTTAATGCCGACTCCGAACGGCGATTTTGAAAAACTTTTTCTAGACAGTTATACTCTTTGATCATTGTCAGTGACTCGGAAGAGGTGGAGACGTGAAAAAATGTTAGGTGTTTTTTCGAGATTCGAACCTCAGACCTTGAGCGTAGGAATAACGGACCTTGGATCACGGTGGAAGAAAAACGGACATTTCATGTGGTACAACCTTATAGATTTTCACTGAAGAAATTGCATTAGAATGCAATACGCTAGTTGAACAACATATTTCCTACTGTTTGATAAGAAAAACAAAATACAAACAAAATGATTGACATCGTGTCCAGATTGTGTTTAATTAAAAGAATAAGAAAATTAAAACTTTCTCAGATCTCAGGCAAAATTAACAAATTAAATACAAAACACAGTCACACTCCACACATGATGACTCTAGGTAGTCTTGAACATACCCATCGAATGACAGAAGAAACCATAAAAATATTCCCACAAAACGAGAATTAAAAATAACAATTACCAACCAAAGAAGACCTTCAAAATCTCCCAAATTAGTATTGATTTAATATCGATTCAGCCTTGAAATCATATGCGACTTCAGTCGCTTCAAGGCTGCAATAATAAGATTAGTCATATTGACTGAATATGGAACACGTTCAGTCGTGAAAGGAGTTCGAAGAGGCCCGTCAAAATGAGCAGGCGAAGTAGATGACGGAAGAAAACCTTGACTCATCTCTCGAGCCCGTGATATTTTGACCGGTAGGCAGACACATGCCAGAGGTGCTATCTTCCAAAAAAAAACTGGTTTTGGACGTCCAAATTAGCACTGATCTGTGGTATCAAGTCTCGAGTACCGGCGCAGAACTGTAGAACTGAACTATCCACTCGTGAAAGATGAATAGAACGCACAATACAAATGGTTGTTGAGGAAGATAGGTCTTTACTTAACTTTATTTTTACTTTAAATTAGATTAGCTACAAATGGCTGTCTACAGGTTATCAGTCTCACTTAGACCAAGATAATCCTTTTGTGGTATCACATATGTGGGGTGTCTCCTACCCATTAAACCATATTGGCTCAGCTGTAAATACGCAACGTGAAGTTCGCCGCAAGGTCGGTCGTCATCATGGCTTCAGTGTGCAGGCAATTCGTCGGACCGTGGAAATGTTTGAGCGCGAGTACGCTCTTTGGACCTTAAGCCACCAGCCAGACATTGGAAAGGGGCCAGTATCGAAGGAGACCCAGAAATGTCGACCAGCTGAATAAGTCGTCGCCAGAGTCTACATCCATATAAGATTATGCTGATGCAAGAACTGAAACAGACCTCCGACAACACCGTGAGTTCGCTAATTGGGAGCTAGGAATGTGGGCCAAAGATCCGACAAATCTTTTTCTCGGACGAGGCCCATTTTTGGCTTTGCGGCTGTCATTGGGGCAAACACAATCGACAAGTATTCGATCAGGCATCAAGGTAAGATTAGGTTGGAGAGCTGCAGATGAGACTGTGTCATCTCAAGGCGAGCGTTTATCAATCAGTCTCCGTGATCATGCGACTTGGCAGTACTTGATTATTTTCTCTGAGGCCATGTCAAATTAGCCATTTTAGACAATCTCGAGACCAACATTCGAGACGATACGGCCAGAATAACGCCGCACATATTGGACCGAGTCACCAAAATTTGAACCGACCGCTTGATACACTAACCAGCGAAGACTAGGCGTGCCTTTAAAAGATGTCCTTCAAAATAAAGTCAAAACTAATTTTATATCTCACAACGTTGTTGTTTGATTTGAATTTAGTCACCCTGTATCTTCTGCTTAAATTGTCATAAACGTAAACGGAAGCACAGATCGCACGAAAGACATTTCTCTCGAAAAGACCAAGACCAACACCGCGGTCCAAAGCGGATTAAGGAGCTTTGGGCATCGTCTATGTCACCGTGTCGTTAAGCAAGTCTTGTACAAAGTCAGCTCGACCTTTCGAGAGAAGGATCTATTAGTCAATTGGAAACTGCGATTGGCAAGATCTATTCTGTGTTTGATCACGGTACTAATATTGTTCATACTATTTACCGCTGAGTCGAGGTAGATGAAGTCTTTCACTACCTCAAACTCATAGTTGCACATTGGGACGTTCTGGCCAAGTTGTCGATGTTGTGAGTCCGTTTTAGATGACAGCATATACTTCGTTTTGCTCTCGTTTACGGCCAAACCCATTTTAACCGCTTCCGTTAAAATGCCAATAAACGCCTCATTGGCAGCTCCCTGAGTTCGATAGATCACGTTAATTGAACGTCCCGCAATTGAACAATTAGATTGACCTCAGTCAATCCGTGTGCCAGCACAATGGATCAACACTAAGTGCACATTCCAGCCCCTCTAAACCTAACCTAACCATGCCAGCAGTTGTACGGACTTTTGGAAGATCATGCCGCTAGAGTTGGCCAGTAAGTTTTGCATGATGTTTACTCACATGAGAGGGCGTCAGTTTGCCTATAATAATAATGATGGTTCTACAGTCCGAGGTGGACTTGCGCCTAGCTTCTTAACAATCACTCGTGTTGTACGGATGGAGGACCTCCTGAGGAGTTTTTTCTGGACAGTTATTGTCAGTGACTCGAAAGAGGTGAAAGATTTTTTTTTAAGTTGTAGTTTGTTCCGGTATTGAAAATTGACGTGAAAGTCTAGTGCGTTGGGGTTAACGCACATACCCCACAACGGCATTTTAAGGAATGACAAAACGTATCTACTTGCCCTCCAGTTGATAAGAGTAAGGTTTCATGGAATTTGAAGCAAATGTGCTGTTGCAGCCAACACGTCTGTCACCTCCTATGAAGTTGTGAAGGAGAAATTAAGAGACTGGCTCATCTCACGGCGTAGGGGAAAGAACCCACATTATGATGAAACTCCTTTCGCCTCTGTCTTTGATCTTTTTACTGATTAACAAAGCTCCAGTTGTCTCAAAAGTATGAGCTGTCGTTGGTTTCCAATGCTTCACCGCGAGGTTATCAACACCTCAAACCACAGCAATCTGTACGTTTTAATGATTCCCATTTATCTTTCACTGATACCATCGAATACAAAAGTTCCGGCTTTCGTATTTAATCTGGAAACTTTTACAATTCATGAGCAATTAAAAGCACTCCGCCTGAAATGAAAGATAACTTATAAAACCCCAAAAAATCATCGCAAAAGATTTGTTCTGTCATCATTAACCTTCCACTCACTTTCTGCCAATCCAGTAAGCTTGTTCAAATTTGACATCACAAGACCCCACGTCTCCCCCTCATGACTGCTGACAACGAAGATTGATGATTGTTGGTCTCCTTTTGTCCAAATACACACACTCTTCTGCCCGCCGGCAACAGCAGCTGCACAACGAACCGGTTGCCCAGAATTACGCTTGTGGCTTACGCAAAAGTGAGGAGACGAATGGCACCAGCAAGTGCTAATACGTGTCCGGTGTTGCAAAAAGAAAACACAAAAAATCACCACTCATTCAAATTCTGCTAATGGGTCTCTAATTAAAAGTTGTTGGACTGTATAGGGGCACACAGCGCAACACCATCATCCACAGTTCTCTGATAAGTTAATCGAGCCCCTCTCTCTTGTCGCCGCTGGCGATCTGCAAAAAAACGCAAAAAGTCGATAAGCAAATTGCTTCATTAAAAGACCAAAGATACGAGCAGCAACAGTTTCAATGAATCCCGTCCTCCGGTTCCCTCTGATTGAACTATTTTCACTTTCAACTGTCGCCTTCTAATCGAATAGCCATTCCTCATAACCCGGCCCGAGTGTAAACTTGTAAACCAGTCTCTCGGCCGTGTCAATGATAAATCATACCGCCAACTGTGTCCTGTCGCCTTTTACCCAATTTCGAATGCACTTCAGGCCAAATCGCGCACCAATGACTTAGTCCGTGTATTTTGATGCAATCTTTCAGCGTTTATCTGCTGGGAACGATCGGATTTGTCAGCGGAATCTCTGTTGGGAATCATTAGGTTTTGCGTGGTTCGCTTAAACGACTGCAAGTGGGTACAAGCAATTGATTATGAATGAGTGTGCACTTTGGCGATGATGATGATCCACGGAGTGTTTCGTTTTGTTTTCCTTTTCACGGACCACCTCATCCGTATTCATTGCTGCGGCGGATGGGTGACACTGACATTGATGATAGGCAGTGAGTGTGGCTTTATGCGGATAAGTGGTCACTGCGGCCTGGTACATTTGGGTGACAGTCGAGTGTTCCCGGAGTGAAAGCCCATTACTAAGCGGTTTTGCCATTCCATAATTGGTTAGATGCTGGAGTTGGGATTTTTTCTCTGCCGACACACACTCGCAGACATCGGATTGCAAAAAGGAAATTGTCGATGAGGTGGAGAACAAGTATTTAATTTAATGCGAGATGAAAATATCGTAATTAATAGTGTGATTTGTTCGTCGATGAGATCTGTGCAGCGGCAAAAAGCAGATAACCCAGAGAATAACTTATGGAAGTTCGAGATTCGAGAGCAGGAAACCGAACGTGAGGAAAATCGAAATCGCTGAATTGAAAAGATTTTCCACAATATTTTAAAATACTGGACCGTATAGAGAGCTGGTGGGCCTGGACCGGGTTTGGACGCAATCAATGTGTTGATTATATTTCCAGATGGCACATGGATGACGGCGAACGATAATCTTGAAGATTAACGATTTCATTAATCGCTTTTACCGCGGCGTTATCTTTAGAAATGAAGCTTCATATTAATCGATTTGAAGAAATTCGCAGACAGGCTGTGGCACGTGACGTTTTCATTGGATCCGATAGTTGAAATGTCTTGGAAATCGTTGTAAGATGGTGTTGGGGATGCGCGTTTTGCGATGCATATCTTAATTTAGCAAATGAGGACAATTTAATTTATCTTCTTGTAGTGAAAACTATCAACCAACAGAGAATTGCGCAACATTCTTGCTACAGAATCTTCATGCTTAAATGGCCCGTGGTCAGATGAAATGTCCGCGATGACACTTATTCAAAATCTCTAATGTTCAGTAAGAATTTGTTGACCCAACACAAATCTGACAGATGGACAAACTCGACTGAATTTAAAATCTTCCTCTTCTTTTTTATGTGGCGTCTCCAGCTAGCTTTAGCTGTCTCTAATTACGTCCAAGTTGTTGTGTCCGTCATCTTGAACTCGGGCGTTATCGTTATTCCATGTTCGGAGTCGAAAAAGTTTGTTTAAAAGTTGATTAATCAATCGATTGGTTGGAACATATTGTATGTTTAAGACTTTAAATTGTAATGTTCTTTTTTTTTTATAATTTGCGCGTCCAAAAGGGTTACGAATAACCTTAAGTGTCCGGAATCAAGACACAGCACGGGCCTTAATTTCTTTTCATCTCATCTCATTTTCAGTGATTCGCATGTTCCACTAAAGGGGTCGCGTTGCAAAGGTGTTTGGCTCTAGCAAACGGCATGGGCCTTGGTTCTCCATGGAGTAAGAGTTATAAGACCGTTCCACGCCTGGCGAGCTCATCGGCTACGTAATTTCCTAAGAAATCACTGTTTCCCGGTACCCACCTGAGATGAATGTTAAAAAAATCAGCCACCTCGTCAAGAGATCGGCAGAAATTAAGGGAGATCTTGGAATAAAATGTGAATGGCCAGACTCGCCGAACATACTTCTATCATGATGTCCGTTTTGGATATCACATTGTTTTTATGTCAAGATAGAATCACTTTTATTGCCATGATTTCAGCCTGGAAAACGATACATGTTCCGGAAGATGGAGGCATTTATCAATATTGAGATCTTTGGAGTAGATACCTGCTCATCCGTCTTTGATTCATCTGTGGAAATACGCAAAGGATCGTCCAGCGTTTGAAGATCAGACTTCCAGTCAGATCTGGACAGAATGGGGGTTGAGAAGTTTTTGTCCGAGAGAGATTGGGGTGGTATAAGGTCAATATCTTGGGGAAAGAACTCGAATTTGTCGGGAATAGTGGTGTGTCCGGTGTGGTATTCATGCCACAGATGAAGATGCTGTCCACCATACATTGACTCCGTATATTAGTACTGGTCCGACTACTGCTGTGTACAGCTAGTACGCGATTTTCTGTAGCAGTAGTGTCGTAGTGGTTTTCTCGATTCGCCCCATTATGTTGGGTTTACAAATTAGTTTGTGATCAATTATGAGACCCGAACACTTTCCTTTATCTGTGAGTCACAGACACGTGCCAAACAGTTTGGGACAGGTTAGTGATGCAAAGACTCGACACTCAAATAAAAATATAGCCGGTGCATCTAGAATAAACTGGGCAAGTGCGAGTTGTACTCGCACGGGGAAGGTTCCGTCGCATAATATTGTTGAATTATTTCTGAACACAGCATGAAATTATGTGTGGAAATGAAAATTGTTTTCATTTTGAATCTTAGATATCTCAAAATTTCAACATAAATCGATATTTTGAAATTTATCATTTCTTAATGCTTACATTGATGTCTTCCAAACTGCGTTTTCAGACATTCAAAATTCGTTTTTCGCCAATATCTCCAAAACCATTAGGGCCAGAATGCTCGCAATGGTTTTAAATGAAAGTACTCAATGAAGCCAAGTTTTTGTGATTTTTTCAGATTTTTAAACACTTTGGTTTAGAAATGGCAGGGGGGACGCATTTAAAACTTTGGAGCTCCATATTTTCCAAACGGTATTTTGGATAAAAAAGTATTGAAAGAAACCTCCACCTCATTTCGAAAGACCTGTCGATTGATATATATTTCGATGGGGTGCGACAATTTTTCAAAATTAATGTCAACTTCACCTGTACTGGAGCAACCCCCAAATGGCCCCACTTTTTAAAATCATAGGCAATGACATCTAGGTCTGAAGTACCTTATTCCAAAATTTCATGCCGATATCTTCATAAACTTCGGAGATAAAAAAGTGTGACAGACACGACGGACGGACACACCGAAATTATAAAGGTTTCGTTTTTGTAGACGGAACCTTAAAAATGAAGGAATTTTTCTTTTGAGGAAATCACACGAGTTGGACCTATCTGCAACCACTTTGCACCGCAGTTTTTATAAAGATCTTGGCGTACATAGTCATAACATCCAGTTGACATAAGGATCGGAAAAGTAATAATGGTTAGAGCACTCACTGGGCATAATCGTCTAAAGAATCACATTAGGAAAATGAACTATAGAACGTTTGGATTGACAGTTTTGGGGTTAGTGGTCTCATTGGACGATAATTTTTTCTAAAATTATGTTAACGCGGCCGTTTTAGAGAATGGATTGTGTTACCAAAAGATGTTGACCGAATTTTCGTTTGACTAAAAATGATACAATCAGAAATCTTTTTAGCAGTATTATGCCACATGTCACACACCTAGTGGAACAATGGTTTTATTGCGTAACAGGTTTCCTAGACGTTCGATTAGTCGCCAAGATCGTGACATTTCACGCCATTCGAATTTTTCCATTTTGAGCTTTGTTAAAGACTATGTCCACGCTAATGGATCATCAGCGGTGGAAGGCGACAATTGCTCCGACTTGACCCTCCAGTGGTTGTTGACCTGAAAAGTAAGTGTAAGTTCGCTAATGATCTGTAGCGGTTATGCCCCCATAGAGGGCGAATAGACTAAATCGAACCGTGAGCCTACAGAAGCAAACAATCAATTGGAAGAAGGAAGTGAGTAGAAAAAAAGAAACACAATTTGGACTAGGTGCAAGTGTGAATTCAGCTTCCGGACAAAGAAGATTAAACGTATAAAAAGTAATAAAATAAAGTACATCATTTTCTGTAAATTGTATAAATGATCAATTAATGTAAATTATACAAATTTTCAAATACAAATGTACAAATAAAAAACAAACTCCTTTAAATAATGCAGACGCAAACATTGATTAAAAGGCACCACACTACACCATACACCATAGATCCACCAACAACTACAGCCCATGGATCTCAGCCCTTTTGTCAGGAAATCAATTATCTATTATTATATTAAAGGAAATCGTATTGTTTTTTAAAAGACTTAACTCATTGGTTAAAGAATTGTTGATAGAAATTTAAGTGTCATGCAGGTTTCGATATCCCTTTTAATAAGAGAAACACGGGAATACATCATGCATCCGTTCAAAAATGTACAACAAAAAAGACGTGCAGTAAATTTTGACATATCGTCGCATTAGTTAGCTGTCATTGTGAAAAATAATAACTGATTTTGGGAAACATATTCTTTTTTATTCAATGAATGTGGAAAGGCTTTGTAAATTAAGCAAAATAAATATTTTGTTTCTGCGTTTGAACTCAAAGAGCAGACAGATTCCATTTTTGTCTTCGCAGTCAACTTCAAATTGTAAACAGTTAACATGAAACATGAAATGCCAAATGCCAAAATTGTAAATTTAATCTTTCTGATCTACTACAAATGGATTACATCAAGATTAGAAATAGAGATAACTTGGATGAATGCGTGGACGTACAGTAAACACATGTGTCAACTTACATATAAAGTCATGTTCGTCTCTCAAGCATTTAGAATTAATTCTGGGTAATTTTAATTTGAGGATAGACGATATAGCACTTTGCACGGTCTGTAGTCAACTTCACAAGCCTCGTCAAATAGAAGATCAAGAGGATCAGTGATGCCAAATAAAGTTTTTTTCAACGCAAGACTTGATTCAAGAGAAGAGTTATTTACGGTTCATTAAATTGTTATTTATTAGGCTCTAAGCTGTGTTTGTGTAAACGCAAAGATGTAAACACTTTTATTATGAGAAACCTCTGGTCGTTTCGAAAGAAAAAAATATTGTGTCGTATTTGGTCGAGGGAAATGATTTAGTGATGAATTGTATGGACAGCAGAGTGGCATTGAACTAGTTAGGTGTTTACAGCTGTGCTGAGTTACCTTTGCACCTTCGGGGTACTCAAATCCATGAGAAAGAAGAAGAAGCTGTTCTTTACCTCTAATGTAATAGAAGGCTCCTCAAAATAGTGTTGCCAATTTTAAAAAAAAACAACGTGACAGCTGCCAGCTTAGGTTTATTGAATATGGAGAGTTACACAAAGGAACAATATATTTACATTGTTCAGCAATATAATTAAGGCTATTGCGATAAGGCTCTCTTTCACCATAAAACATTTGTTAATCGCTGAAACTGTTAAAAGCTAACTATTGATTGTTGGGAAATAAGTCACTGGAGACATCATCAAGAAGAAGAAGAAGAAAGAGACATCATCGGACCATTCTTCTTTGGAAATGCGGATATACCGAGAGACCGAGGCTATCGCGACATGATTACCAAAATTTCTGTGCATAAATAGCAAAATATTTAGGTGGGCGACATGTCGTTTCAACAACATACAGCTAAGAAAACTATTCTATTCTGGATGAGACATTTCTTGATCGTGTTATTTTCCGTCTTAGCGATCAGAATTGATTGACCGTTTAGACGTTTTTCTCTGGGGGGGGAGGGGTTTTTGACGTCTTCGTTTGATTAGAACTTTCAAGAAATGCACTTGCGCATACTTGCACTTCGTTTTCACTCTTTACAATCCGACGTGTTTTTGGTAACACAACATTTTAACAATCGAAAGAATCATACGACCTTCAGTTGTTTCTATTGACAATAAAATACTGAACATTCAGAAAGCAGGAAGTCCACGTCTCAATCTCTGAAAAACCATTAACTCCGAAATTACACTTCTCATGTATAGAAACGATTCGTTTTTATCTCTATCAGTTTTAATGGGCCAATCAACCCCACAAACGTCTGACTAGACTTCAGAAAAATCACTACACCTTCATAAAGCTGTAAAATTTACAATCCATCGGGGCAGCGCGCACCACCATGACTCACACTTCGAAAGACTCCAAAAACAGAATAGTTATTTCAGTCACAAATAATGATCCTCTTACCTTTGCCGGAGACACCTCAAATGTTGCTGTCGTGATTGTGTTGCCTCCCTTCCTTGGGGAAATGCCCTTATTTGTGACCAAATGACCCATTGCTGGCTTTGTTGTCTCGAACTTTGTGTAATAACAATTTGCCGATGTCGGAGACTTAAATACATGCCGATCCTTATTCTGAAAGAAACACGAAACACACTTATTAGTCTGTATTCAACTAGAGGTTGACGAGCATCTTTGTGTAAGCAGCAACAAATTGCAGGAAGCGAATACTTCAAACGAGCACACCCTCTATGGGCCTCGTGCACAGAGAGACATTCATATTTCTCGCTCGACGCGTGGGCGAGTGTTGAACAAAATCAGCATGTCTTAAATCTCCACTCAAATTGGCTTAGACCTGATCGCGACAATGTACACTGATCGGATCACAGTGCAGGACACTGTTGCCTCCAATTAGACAGGGGAAATTGTTCATGTCAAAGTGTCATGTTTAAGTGAACCACTCCAGCAGCGCTGCACTTCACTCTACGACCACGTGGATGTATCCGTCATGGTGGTACTCTGGTCTGGTCTGACAAGACTTTCGACGAAAATTATTCAAAAAATGAACAAAATGAAGCCAAGAGCAGTATGCTCTCTGTCTGCACCACATTAACATTGCTCTTTGTCATGTCCAGGAGGTATTTACAACCAAAGACCGATGTTTGGAATTTTGTAGGTCAACCAGCCTCGCCTGAGTGCACCGCCCACAACAATTCCCCGAACTGAACCTGAATCTCAAACATAGAATTCAGAAACAAACCCAGAGAGGGGGAGAGAGAGAGCAAAAAGGCGAAGGAACAGTTGAGATGCGATGCGTAGGAGACAAATTGAAGGCGTGCTACAGTCAAAGTTTCGATTGCGAACACCTGGAAGACTTTTACTCCCCAGCTGCTGCACCCGAATAAATCACTTGAATTCGCTTCCTTAACGAAATTTTTTGCTGTTTACACCACACGTCCCCGGATGCTGTGCCATTTGGACTTACTTGAACATTCCGATTAGGACTACGGGAAGTCTTACTGCTCTGGCTGGCACTACTCTGGTTGTTGTTGCTATTGCTGCCCAACTGCAGTTCCATTACGCTGCGATGCATGATTGTCGTTGAGGTCGGACAACCAATGAAGCTTCCACTGGTGCTGCCGCTGTAATTGCTACTGCCGTTCAATTGTATTTCGGTGATGGCAAGTTGACTGGACGAGTTCAACGATGAGGAACTACGTATGGACGGTGAATTGTTGCTGCTGGTGGCTAAAACCGATGTTGCAATTGTGGCGGTTTTATTTTCCTTATCAGAATCGTCGTTGCTCAACTGTGAGTGATTTAGGTTGTGACCCTTTTCTTGGACGCTATTGTTCACCGTTTGTGTACCATCGATGCAGTGTTCAGCGGCGCTGTTGCTGTACAGCCATCCCTCATCGTCGTCTGAAGATGCCTCCGCTGATTTGGAAATCTAAGTGACAGAGAAAAGTTCATGAGCATGAGCGACAAATTTTAATTGCTTAACTTAAGACAAATTAACGAACGACTGCGAAAAGCCATCGGTTAAGAGAAATCGTGAAATGGTAATGAGATTTGTGCTTTAAGACATGAACTATCAGGTGAACTGGAATTAGTATGGTGGAGGAATGTAATGTGGGGTTAATGAGTCGACAGCAGAGAGGTTTGTGAAATGGGAAAACAAACAAAACAATGGATAGAAGTCATGACAGATGTTTAGCTCAGTGAAAAGCGAAGCATAAGTATAACATATGATGGGTGAGGAGAGCATGCATTTAAGCTTGGATTTCGTTGAACTTCTTTGATCGCTGGCAGTTGAAACAGTTCCGGATGGGGTTAGATTGTGTGTGTCAGTGGAAGAGGGCTGGAGAGGTCAATGGAAAGTCGTGCTATTGCAGGTGATCTCCTGCAAAAAAGCCACACATGGAGGGTCAACGTTTTGTATACAAATTTTGATACGGGTGTGAGTTTGGATGACAAAATTTCGTTAAGTCAGCGATGTGAGAGAGAGATAGCAACTGTTTTGTGTTCGATTTTTAGGACAGATTAGTGAATGAACTGCATGGAGATCTAAGTGACTGTATACAATGGACATTTTTTGGACCAAGCGAGTCCTATCCTCCTGAGAGACAGCCGCTGTACCATATGTTCCTACTTAGGACGGCATGAAACGCTAAACGTTTACCTACTCCATCTCAAGTTTACTGAAGTGAGATATGTTTGTTCTGTCAGGCAGTGGAACTCAGTCAAAAATGAATGATCGACCCTTAAGGTCGACTATGACAGCTGTACAAAAACTTAAGCTAATGTCGAAACTTAACGAAAAGCAACCAGAAGCATCGTTAAATTTCAAAGTGTCCATAATTGCTTATAGAAACTCAAAAAGAATTCAGCTGACAACTGACATTTGCAAACGTAGAGAGCAATTCATTTCGCTCTGGCGTAATTAGGCAAAAATGAACGAATTTAACGAAACTGAGCAAAGGGTTTATTATAGTCCAAAAGTGGGATGTGTTTATTACATATGTCAGACAATCGTACCCAAAGTCAAAAGTGAATAAGAATTAAGGCCCATCTATAAAAGCCGTAAGAAAATGTAAGCTTACGTCAAAACTCAACAAAAAGTAACAGCATCGTCAAATTTCAAAATGACCACCCTTGGTTATGGGAACTCAAGGAGAATTCACCCGTCAACTGAAATTTGTACACGAACGGGGCATTCATTTCACTCCCGCGTTAAATAAACAAAAGTGAACGAACTTAACGAAACTGAGCGAAACGATTGCTATGGTCACAGAAGTGGGATGCACTTGCCAGGAACTGAAATTTAAATTAATAAACGAATATGAATTAAGGATCAATTGTAACAGCTGTATGAAAACCTAAGCTTGTTTCAAAACTAAACGAAAAGTAACCGAAAGCATCGTTAAATTTCAGTGTGCCCATACTTGCTTATAGAAACTTAAGGAAAACTCAGGTGTCAACTAACATCTGCTACGCGATTCATTTCGCCCCCGCGTAAGTAGGCAAAAGTTACGGACTTAACGAAATTAAACGAAGATGTTATTGTAGTCACAGTGACGCGACGTAACTAGTCTTAGGCCCCAAAAAAATTCTAATCCTGTCAGTCTTGTCATGTGGAACCGAAAAATGGATGATAGGCTGACCGGCAGAGCTGATTTCAGGCGGATATTCGGAGCATTTTCGTTGAATTCCCCCCCGGACTGTAACGACACAAAAAAAAATAAGAATTTTGACCTTTGCGAAGAAAACGAGAGAATAAGGCACACAACAGCATGATTAAATGTGTGAACACAATCCGCAGGAGAAGGATTCATTAACTACACTGAATTGGGCACATCAAGCGCACGAAATGTAGTGGTCCTGGCGCGAGGAATTGCGGTTCTAGCCTTCTGCCTAGAGAAGAAGAAAGTGGTCCATCCACAGAAGCAGTCGCGAATGCTGGACAAAACTCCAGTGGTCCAAGTAGGAGAAACTTGAGACTTAAGCCTTCTGATTCGAGAAGAAGTGGTCAATTCACAGTAGTCGCAGATGCTGAACAACTTACTCGCCAGGAACAAGGATGGAAAGAAACTAAGACTCAATGCTCCAAGAAATATTTGTTGACAGGAATCAATCGAGAAAGAAGGAGTCAGCTGTCCGATTGTCTTTATTTCTGTGTCTTCTATAGACTTGGAAACTCATGGCTCACTATTTGCACTTCAGAACATTTGAAATGTCATCACTCACTGTCGCTGTCAGACTAGAATAGCCTTATCCCAACAAGAGATAAAATTCACCTTTCACCTCGCGCACCATTAAACCAATTTGGCTTCACCTTCACCAGTTGATGAACGCGCCCACCACCATCACCGAAATTATAAATCACAAGAGCATACTTACATCACTTCCATGAGACGATGACAGAGCACCACCGCCGCCACCGCTAAAATTTGTCTCATTGTCTGTATCCAAATGTTTAAAATAGAATATGGCACAACTGTTTGACTTTCGATTCGATTCGTTAAATTTGGAAATATCAATGTTGCGATGACGTTTGCGTATTCCCCCGTTGGGTTGGGTGGCTCCAGTGCCACCTACCAGACCGCCGCCATTGTTGCAGGGTGATGTCAAGACCTGCGATGACAGTCCCACGCCCACTTGGGATGCGGCTCCTGTTCCAGTTTTCGAGCCAACTAGCACCAATTGGTTTTGCTGCTGTTGCTGTGCCGGTGACATTCGATTGACATTTTGATTGTTCGCACTGAGCAGTTTGGGTGGTTTCTGTGACTGCTGCTGCTGTGGTAACTTGGTCAGTTCAACGCCCACACAGCTGGCAGTGGCAGAGTTCAACACTTTTGATTGCATTAGCGAGTTATTGTCCATAGTTTCACTCAAAGCATACACGGATTCATTTTTAGCGCTTAGCAGCTGCGGGTGGAAGGGGTTAAAAGCGGCAGAGTTATGGTTCTTAAGCGGCGTTGATTGCAAGCAACGGTAGGATCCAATGTTAGTAGAGCTTGCGTATTTTTCACTTCTACGCGGACGTTTTATCACCTCACAGTCACTGCCCTCGGAGTCGGCGTCAAAGTCAGTTGAAGCCGCCGATGTGACAATGCAGCACTGGTGGACACGTTCCTGTGTGAGAACTGTGCTGAAGTTCAAATTCGGACGTATAGATGTGGAGAGTGTTTGGAGGGGACGATCGACTTCGTCGTCACCTTCGTCCTCGTCGTCACCGTCGGCGTAATCGACCTAAACAAAGCGGGCACGGAGAAAAGGGGAAAACAATTACGCAGGATTCGGGGTTGAAAATCGTTAGAGAAGAGAGAAAGACAACATTTTTGGGTTAATTAAAGCAGGGGTTCTTTTTTTTTTGAAAGAAAACACCACGCATACTCACCTTGGTGCAGTCAGACTTCTTGACGGCTTTCGTGCAGCAGTCAGACGATGGTGCGTGATCAGAAACGGCCGAATCGTCGCTCTCTGAATCGGTGAGACGTGCTAATTTCGAAGCTGGTTCTTCGTCGGTCTCCTCGCTGGTGGTTGCTCCACGGCTAACAACGTTCTGTGGATGAGAAGAGAATTCGATTTGTATTTAAAGCAATTTCAAATGAACGGTATTGGGATTTAATTAGGAGCTGATGTCTTGGAAGATGTTTGATTTGTTGGCACCTGTCACGATATGAGCTAAAAAGATTTGTCAAGAAATATATACGTATGTAGGTAATTCGAAAAGAATCCATGTTTAGGTGGGGTGACGAGCAAATGACGACGTTTTGGCACGTATTCTTGTGAGGACTGTCTATGGGAAGTTGAGAGGTGAGTTTAATGACTTAAGGGCTCAAAGATGAGGCCTTCACGCCCGTCCAACTGATTGACAGTACAGGAAGTAGAGGAACAGAAGAACAAATTAGAATGAACAGATCCATGGTTTATGTGAGCGGAAAGTTTTTGTGTTTCGTTGCATTCGTTTTTGTCTATTGATCCACCGCTTTGAAGAGCATGTGGGCAACAAATTCAGGCTTGGAACATACACGGCTTCTATAAAGTGGAAGAATGCAATTGAAAACCACCCCGGCGCACAAAGTTGGAAGGGGAACTCGGCAAATAGGTTTTGGAAATCTAACAAGCTAACAAGGTGTTTAAAGGGCCAACTGTAACAACCATACGAAAACTTAAGTTTTTGTAACCAGAAGCATCGTCAAATTTCAAAGTGTCCAGCTAATGAAAACTTAAGGAGAATGTAGCTGAGAGTTTCATACGTAGAGAGCGATTTATTTCATTTCCGCATAAGTAGTCAAAAGTGAACGAACGAAACTGGGCGAAGCGGCTGCCACAGTCATAGATGCGTGATGTGTTTTTTTGTATAGAAAATTAAGTATAAATTGACTGACATTTGCATATGTACAGACCGATTCATTTCGTAACAGCGTAAGTAGGCAAAAGTTAACGAACTTATCGAAGCTGAGCGAAGAAGTTTCTATAGTCACGGAATTGGGAATTGGTTTTTATGCCAGGAAGTGGAATTCAGTCAAAAATGAATTAAAACTAAGGGCCAACTATAATTGTCTTACAAAGCATTAAGCTTATGTCGAAACTAAACGAAAAGTAACCAGAAGCATCGTTAAATTTCGAAGAGTCCAAACTATAATAGACCTACGAAAGTTTAATCTTATGTCAAAACTTAACGAAAAGTAATCAGAAGCATCGTCAAATTTGTGTACATGATTGCTAACTGAAACTTAAGGAGATTTCAGCTGTCAACTACATACGTAGGCTATTCATTAACTTTGTTCCCACATAAGTTGGCAAAAGTTAACGAACTTGACGAAAATATGCGAAGGGATTGCTATAGTCACAGAAGCGTGATGTGTTGTTTTGTATAGAAACCTAAGGGGAATGTAGACAGTGATTCATTTCGCTCTTGCGGAATAAGGCAAAAGTTAACGAACTTAACGAAATCGGGCGAAGCGGTTGGTATAGTCACAAAAGTGTGATGTGCTTTTTTGCAGTTAGAATTCAGCTTTCAACTGAACATAGAGAGAGGTTAATTTCATCATTAGACAAAAGTGTAACGAAACTGAACGAATTGAACGAAACTGAGAGAAGCATTTATTATGGTCACAATGTATCATTTCTGTGTTTTCGCTTGGTTGCTTCAGTTCTCTTAAGTTTCCGTTCGGCCATCGCTGTCAGCTCTTAGCTTCGGTCAAGCATTTCATCTTCACCGTAATTTCAACGGCAGCTACGATGGAATGAGCAATAACGGCGTCAGGTCTAGGATACTCCTGTCATTACAGAGCCAGACAAAGACCTACATTATTCTAGTTCTTCTTTATGGTGCAGAGGCAGGTCCACTGTCCAAAGCAAATTAAAGGAAAAAATCAATCCATTTCCCTGTTCATCATTTAAGAATCAAGCCTTAGGAAAGTTGAACTGTAGCAACTGTTTCTGGGTTTGAATTTAAATAGTCGAAGTGTCTCCGAGTTGTTCAGGACGAATGTCTTACGAAACTTACTGCCACCTGATTGAAGTCAGTTTCTTCTTTCTTCGTTTTGGAGCTACAGTACGCGGCGGTCTTTGGCCAACCTCTACAGCAACTCGTGTTGTGCCTGATATTGTTCCCCCACAAGTCGATGGGACCAGCTTTATGTCGACTCCAAACGACAAGCTTTAAGAAGTATTTCTTGACATTTGTACTCTCTGAGCATTCTCAGTGACTTAAGAGGGGTGTTACCGTGAATATGAAAGTCGCTATGTCCGGGATCGAACCAGGGACTTTCATTAACTTATCCACTACGCCACCGCGCTCGCTGAATGTTCCTTGCCAACGAAAAGGAACAAATAAAACTTCTCCAGATTCAAGTCAAGGCCATAACCTCACATCCCATCAAATCACTTCACTCATTAGCCACATTGCCTGCAAACTTCTTTCGTTCCTTCAAATCATAAAAAGGCACAAGACAAAAAGCCATCCAGACACGTGTGACTTGAAGGCCACATTAATGACACTTTCTTGCACATCCTTTCATCCGTCAAATTGCTCTGTCCATCTGTACTCCAGCCATCACCACATCATCATCATCAAGAACTTAATCAATGAATCAGCATAACACGATGAAAAAGTAATAAATCTGCCACGAGTTGGCTCTGCCTCAGTTGTCCCTTGCGAAGTTCCACTCGGCCACTTGAAATTATTTAATCGTTCTTGACCGACCATTTAGCTTATAATGACGCCGTAAGAAGGGAGCGCAGAAAAAGCTTAATTGCAGTGCAGAAACAAAGCACAAAGAGACATCAAAGTGAGGTAGGCACATTCTTGAGGCTTCTTGGACGTCAATCAGAGTTACACGTCTCTCGATGTGCGGAGTGCTGTGTGTTGGGCGTAATTATTCTAATAAACATTTTCCAAGCAATTCCGAGTTGAGTGATGCGTGCGGAGCTAGCAATTAAGGCTGAAATTCTGTTTCCTTGGAGTGAAGTTAACAACTATGAAAAAAATTTCAAAGAAATTGCGGAGGCGGTCAATTACAACAATCGGCTATAATCTCTGTCATAATTTGGTTTTATTCAATTGAACTTTTTTTTTGTGTAAATTTTAACAATTAAACGATGTGAGTTGTTGCCTTTTGAGGGTCATTGAGACACACCTGGTGAGGCATGTGCTCCTCAAGTCAAGTCTTTGTTCAAGCTGACATTGAGTTTCGTTAAGAATTGATTATGACAGAGGATACGTCATTCATTTTGACAGAAACAGTAGCTTGGACATGAATTTGTATAATCGACAAGGGTGTCCGAGTACATCAGCCAAAACACCTTAAGAGAATTGTTGTCAGATTTTAAAGAAAATTCAAAGAAGAAGCACCTTGAAGAAGCAAATGGTGAACAGTTTATCGTTTGGTCCTAAAATTGCCACTTAAAAAGGACGTACAGAAACTAAAGAGAACTGAAGCAATCAAGTTAATACGCCGAAATGATACACTGTGACTGTGACAACCTCTTCGCAAAGTTTCGTTAAGTTCGTTCATTTTTGCTTAATAATGAAATTAACCTCTCTCTACGTATGAAAGAGCAATGGTACCACTTGTAGGGTATTGTACAAACGACGAGGGTGTCCGAGTACATCAGCCTAAACACCTTAAGAGAATTTTTCGATTTTAAAGAAAATTTAACGAACAAGCACTTTGAAGAAGCAAATGGTTACAAGTTTGTCGTTTGGGCATGAGGGCTAACTATAATGGACGTAGGGAAACTTATGAGAACTGAAGTAAGCCATTAAATATGCAAAAGTGATACACTGTGATTAAAACAACCACTTCCCTAAGTTTCGTTAAGTTCGTTCATTTTTGCCTAGCGACGAAATTAACCTCTCTTTATGTATGCAAATGACGAACGCCTATTATAGTTGGCCCCCTACTTCGAACTTAATAGCTTGAAAAATTGTTAAGATATTCAATTGAACTCGCGATCTTCACCTCTTTCGCATGATTTGCGATCACTTTTCAATAAATTGAGTGAATTTTCTTACTTAGAATTTCTAACCTCATTCGACGTGTATAACTTTAGCCCCACCTTTTTACCATAGAAAACTTGTGATCCGTTGCCTTCTTTTTAGGGCGCTACAGTCCGAGGTTGATCTGGGCCAACATGCCTCTCCAGCCAGTACCCGCTCTCGCCAGCTGTCTCGAGTTTCGCACACTAAGCCAGCCGAGGCCTCCCTCGACTTGTGTGCGCCACCTTGTACTTGGACGTCCTATGTTGCGTTGTCCCACAGGCTCAGAGTCGAAGACTCTTCGGGCCGAAGCTAAGTTGTCCATACGATCTACATGACCTAGCCATTTTATGCGTCGGATCCGTAGACGCCTAACTAGGCTGTCGCTGTACAGCTCATATAGTTCGTAGTTGAACCTTCTCCTCCGAATGCCATCAACGCAAACCAAAGATCGCGTGCAGAACTTTTCCCTCGAAAATACCAAGAGACTTCTTCATCCGCTTGGGATCTTGTCCATGCCTCCTCTATCCGTTGCCTTAAGCATTCTTAATCTTTTCTAGTCTACTTCTTGATTGATTGAGAAATTATTTAAGAACGAGTGCATTTTTTGTGTAAAAAACTACTGTAAAGAATGCGGTTCCACAAGGCTCCTTACTCGGTCCACTATATATATTTTGCACCCTTTTTTATATGGGATAACACGGAAGATGGTGTCTAGCACAAATGAATCAAAAGAAGCAAACAAAGACAATGCATTTAGAGAGCGACAGAATCCAGAAGTGGTGTCACGACATTTTTTCTTCTTTGTGGCGCTACAGTCCAGGGTGGACCAGGGCCTCAACAAACAAGCCTCTCCTGTTAGCTGCCTTCAATTGCGCACGCCAAGTGATTGCTGTCCCTCTCCACTTGTGTGCATCACCTTAGACGTTGACATCCTCTGTTGTGCTCTCCCACATGTTCAGAGACGAAGATTCTTTTCTAGTCAAAATTCCAAAAAGTTCACTCAACTTTCAAACCGTTTTACTGAATTTCTGTGCCAAACTGCGAAACCCGACCTCTCAACGCCACCTTAAAATACCCAAAGGGAAAATCGTATTTATGACTCCTGAAAGCTTCCACCTTCTTCTTTAAATTCACCAAGGATAAGCACGATTCCGTCACTCACAATTCAGTTGAACGCTACAAGGAGTGGACTAGTTAAACACCAACCACACCCAGTGGATATTTGCACGAACCGTAAAGCACACGTGAATTCCATTTCTGACAGTGTTTGAAGTTCACTTCGGGTTGAACATTAAGGACAACGTTAGCTTAGTAACCTGACCAAACCTAGTAAAGTTTGTGTGTCTCACTTGAAATCGGGACATTAGGGTGTAACCGGAAGAACCACAACTGAGAAAGGAATGGAGGTGCAGGGGAAACGTAATTTGCACAGCAACTGAACAAGGAAGTGAGATATATAGTACTTCTCGTGTCTCATGGACATGATGAGAATGTTTCTCAGTCCTGGCAGCTCAAAAGAAGGTGTGTAGGCACAGGGGCCTTGGTTATATTAAGGGTTAGTCGGATTTAATGGAGGCGATTTGTGGGTTATAACTGGTTCAAGAGAGATCTGATTTGTGCTGATCTGCAATTTTGGGCCTAGTCTCATAACAAACGTCGTCACAAAATGGTTTCACATGAAAAACAAACGGGGTTTTCTTGCAATGCATCCACAAAAAAATGTTAAATAGAGCCCTAAGCAGTCGATAACGTGTAACAAGCGTCAGCTGACAGGACGGGCAGGCGATACGGCAACTGGAGCAACACTTTAGTTAATCAGTTCTCATAAATAACGAAAAAGGCGTCCTATCTTTGACAAGGCCTCAACCAGGCCCACCCAAACCTCGTCTACTCGAACAAACTCAAACATGTTCAACTCAAGTTGATATAAGATTTTCTGTTCCTAATTTAATTTCCCGGCTTAAATCTTACCTCCATCTTGTCCCCTAGGTTCGTTCCCATACTCTCCCACCAGGTTTTCAACGCTTTTGATCTAATGAACCAATAAATCTTAACACAGCGTTCCTATTAGGCGCTGAACTCATCACTCAAACCAAAAGTGTCCCACTCAACAAGCGGCGTGTCATCCCAAACTTATCAAGATCTTTCTGAACACAGCCAATAAATCAAAACCCCCCGTTCTAGGTAAACACTTAGGCGATAACTGGGACAACGAGACGGTAAATTAAATGCAAACTCTTCACCCAAGGGCCAATTAATTCGACTTGCCGGCGCTACCTGAAGACAAATTTCTAAAAACTTTTCATAAATCCAAATTACCGTGAAATTTTCCACAGTCCCTCCGCCGGCCTGGGAACACACAGAAGACAAACTGCACTTCGATTTGATGGTTATTCCGTTTGATAAAGAAAAGAGGCCAAACTACTAGAACCGTGTGCCGCTCCGCTGCAACGGCGCAACGCCCTAAGTGCGCACGTGCGTGTGTTTGTGCGCTGAAATGGGTTTTTTATCTACCATCTGTGCAAACAACAAGTTTTCCGCCGTCCCGCTTCGTCTAGATTGCTTCAAAAGAAAAGCGAAAAACAAAATCAAATCTTGTTTACACTTTTCCACAAAAATCCAAACGAGCTATGACGAAAGCCCCCCCATTTCGGCGGTACCGCCGTCAGTGATGGAGACTAGCTTGTACAAAAAAACGACCAAGAAATCAGCGTTTTTTTTGTGGGAAAACATGCGTGGCGTAGTTTACAAGAGGTTGCATCATGTTGTCGCAATTACAACCGTTGGACGCGGACTAGATGCGCAAGAAGTGCTGCGTACGCTTGTGTCTCTGCATCGGTGCACGCATCATCCTGCCGAGTGGAGGCTGCTGGTAAATGAGTTCGTCTCCTTCGAGGGGATTTCGATGGATTGGCTGTGGCTCGAGTCAGGACAGGAGCGTGTCCAGAGTGAACCGCTGGTCGGTGGCAGGCAATCGTTTAAAGAAAGTGCCGTGTAGTTTTGACACCTCGGGTTATTGAGAGTGAAATGTGCACAGCGGTTTTTTTAAATTGAATTTTTTATTACACCGCATTAGGCAAACGCACTTTTCAATTCGCATTACGATTGCCAGCTGGTGATGTCTTAATTGTGATGGTGAATGTCTACTCGGGTTGAGGTTATGATACAAGGTTGGAGATGTTGACTGAGCAAAGCGGTTGGAGACTTGTTATGGGGGCACAAAAGGTTAGTTGCTTAGTCAGCTACTAAATTTGTTTTGTGGTGTAGTTAGTAATTGCAGCGCTTAACCGATGATCTTGGAACCATTTATGTCACTCGGGCAAATGGAGGAGAAGATACAAACGTGAACTGTGTGAATTGCAAGACGTGTCCGCAGCTACAATGAATCTTAGACGTGAAGTCTACTTCATCTTGACCACAATAATGACATGGAGTCTCAGAAAGGGGAAGTCAACTAATGTCAAGATGACAAGACTCAGAAAAAGGAAGACTCCTACTGCAAGATGACAAAAACGTGCTAAACCTTCATGATGACATATTCAGCCATCTTGAATTTTGGGGCCGATGGTCTCAACGAATAAAATGCAGAGTTTCTAGTTGAGAGAAATACCGTTCTTAGTAATACACGAACTTATGGCACGTGCAAACAGGCAGGAAACATACATTTTTGCTGATTGGTTCGCCATCTCTGTGTCAGGCCAAGAACTTTTCATCGTACACTCGTACGAATAAGTAAAATTTGCATACATCTCTCCTGCTCTATGGCAAGTAATTTATTTAGAGGTCTACAGGAATCCAAGCAATCTGTGCATTTGTAGTGCTTTCGTTGACCAGGTTCATGTAACTTCGTAACACTTCATCCTCACCAATTTACTAAATTTCTAAGTCTAGACATCTGAGATTAATTTTTTTCTCACTGCATGCAGAAGAATAATGTTTTTAACTGAATTGTCATCAGACATCTGACACAGCTCTATAAAGAAAATGATAACTAGAGGTACAGGTACACCACAGGGCGGAGTTCACTCTCCCCTACTGTGGCTTCTTACAGTCAACAAAATCTTCAAAATTTTCATGGAGAAAGGCACAATGGCCATAGAACATGCAGATGATTTAGTTATTATAATAAAAGGTACATTTTTACAAACTATCAGTGAACTAATTTAATCTGCCCTGAAGGAGCTCTCTTTGGGGCAAAACACAACGGTCTGGGAATAAACCCTTAGAAAACAGAGCTTGTTTTTATCATCAGGAAGAAAAAATCCCGATATTTACTCCCCCCAAGTTGGACAGAACTTCACTCAAACTCACAACGGATGCTAAGTATCTGGGCACCATTCTTGACTCCAAATTTTCCGGAAAGAGGAATACTGAGGAAAGAGTGAAAAAAAGATTGAATGCTTTTCATTCTTGCAAAAAGAGATTCGGCAAAAGATGGGGACTATAGCCGTACTGCATGTATGGGGTATCTATGGGGCCCTAGTCTTGTGGACTTGTGTTGCTAGTAACACAAAAAGTTATATGAATATGCTAAGCGGCTGTTTGTACGACGGGAGTCATAAGAAGCACGCTGCAAACAGGGTTGGTCATGATACTAAATCTCCTTCCTCTGGACTTATAAAGGCAGCGCCGCAAAATGTTTTGTCAGATTAAGAGAGTCCTCCTTGTAGAAACAAGCCAACTATGGAAATGCGGCCATAATCAAGATAATAGATGATCTGGGAAAGAAATATGGTTTCAGCATGTTAATGACTTCACCCTTAGGCTACCAATTCTAATCCCCAGTAGACACGAGTAGTCATCGAATGCCGTTATTAACGAGCATTATCCTATTCACTGACAAGATCAAAAATGAATACAAGCAAATGGGCCGGAGTCTACTCGGACACACTACATAAACAGGAATCATTTAGACTTCCTAACATGTGGAGTGTCTTCCAAGCAGAAATTCTGGCGATTGAGAAGGCAGTTAAATCCATACCGACAACCCACCATCGGATATCACGATTTTTGTAGACATCCAGGCTGCACTGAATTCAATAGGATCCTGTACAATAAAATCAAAGACTGTTATGAATTTCCACGACTCACTGAGGTCCATATGTCACCTCAAAGTCAAGCTCTGATGGGTCCCGGGCGACAGCTTAATCGAAGGGAACGAGAGAGCAGACGAATTGGCTTGACAAGGATCTGAAATGGTCATCAGTGAGGCGGATACGTCATTGCGGCCACCGATTAGTGCATTGTTGCGGATCATAAACGACAAAATACATAAAGAAGCCAACACGTCTTGGTTTGTAACGAACGATTGTCACGCCAAAAGATCAATGTGGCCAGCGCTTAATATTGGTCAAACAAAGAAGCTCATAGCATTGGAACGAAAACCGATCGGCGTGCTTTTCGGAGTAATCACATGAAATTGCCCCATTGGAACCATGCTTCGAAATGAAATGCGGGTCCAGCGATCTCTGCAGGAGCTGCGTTGATGAAGAAGAGACCAAAACGATCCATCATATGATATGCCACTGCCCAGCTTTTCAGAACCGGTGTGAATACTGAATCTTCTAAGATTTATAAAGAGCGTTTAGTGGTTTTATTCATCATGTGACAGGATATGCTTATGAGTTTGTGTACCACAACAATTTAAGAGATTCACAAAGGGCCTTTGGGCCTCCGAGTAGAAGCGACGTCCCTATCATCACACTCCCCTTCTTTAACCTAACCTAACTGAATTATTTTAAATATCTGATTTTCAGCATTGATCGGGCGATGTCAATGGGAGCTATTTTGACAGATTGATACAATAAGGGCCAACTACCCGTACAGAAACTTAAGAGAACTAAAGCAACCCAGCGAATGTACAAAAATGATACATCATCACTCTAATACCCCGCTTCGTTCAGTTTCGTTCAGTTCGTCCACTGTTGTCTAATAATGAAATTAATCTTTAGCTACGTCATAGTTAAAGGAAACACTTGGGTTGAAGTATTAGGTTTAAATGTCAACTGATTTATTGTAATTGTTTAACAAGAAGGAAACTATTGTTTATTATATACTACGTTATGGAAATATGAACACAATGAAAATTAAGCAAACTGCACTGAGGGAAATGAGGAACGCGACTGTCAACGAAGGTGCCGTGAACGAGGGCCATATGAACTAACGCCATAATCCACTTATGGCTTTAATTCACTTTCAAATTGGAACTAAAGCCATACATTAAATTGAACTAACGTCATATGGTGTTAGTTCACTTTCGAATGTGAACTAATGCCATACAATGTATTTGAGCTCTAAAGCGCGTTATCAGTCTGTCCCACCATGATCGGACCACGTTTAGTTTCCAACCAACCTACCTCCCTTGCCCCTTACATGCATACATACATATGAGGTATGTATGGGGGGGGCCTTCTGCCCCCCTGCAACCCCCCTGCTTGGCCACATATACAATTTGGAGTAAGTGAGAGTTTGATTGATTTCGTTAAACTCATGCAAATCATGAATAAAAAAAACATGGATACACTCAGTCTCGCGCCTACTTCAAATCCTACATGTGGTCCAGCATTCCAACATTACTGTTTATACGCCGTAAACTTTTTTCCTACAAGTTTCTACCTCATTTCTTAGGACCATGTAAATAATGTAAATTATTGAGATTGATGCGAGTGACTTTAATTCAATTTCAAATGTGAACTAATGCCACTTGCTAAAACGAACTAACGCCATATGGCTTTAGTTCAAATTTGAAAGTGAATTAATGCCATAAGTGGATTATGGCGTTAATTCACTTTCAAATGCGAATTAACGCCATTATGGCGTTAGTTCATATGGCCTTCGTTCACGGCACCTCAACGAATGCGTTGCATTTTGCAGCGATCTTGACTGGTGGTGGCTTTGATTGTCCGTGGCGTTATCTGTGCGCCACATACAGGAAACATAACTTCAGTTGATGGAAGTCGCTGTATAAGGACGCCACAGTACATACGTCAAGAATTGTGGAATGAGGTCGCCACAAACCACTCTCTACGTATGCAAATGTCAGTTGACAGTTGAATTGTTCTTAGGTTTTCTTTGACGATGTTTCTAGTTACTTTTCTCTTAGTTTTGACATAATCTTAAGTTTTCGTATGGCCCTTTTGACATTGATTTCAACAAAACTTCAAACACATCTGTGAATGAATTGAGAAACAATCTTTCGATTTCCTTACCATTTTCTTTCTTAACAGAAGATTAAGACGCCTCTCTTAAATTCCTCTCAAGATTTACAGTTTCGAAATAACCCGCAATCAACACATGACTACCCAGTTATTTGACAGTAGGTTTCGGGAATTCAATCACCCAAGTCCGTCGAATCAATGAGCCTCATCACGCTTGTCAATCAAGTTAAGAAGCATGCATGTGTCAAAAGCTGTAAATGTCAATTGCACTCAATTGACAGTTATTCGAACAAAACGTCACACAACTCCCACACATTCTGTGACAGTAGCTACCCGAAAATCTCGTATGAATCTCGAAAGTCACACATGAATCCACTACGAACGTGTTACAGCTCCAAAGTCAACGAATGAACTCTGCGTGCATCTGTGCAATGAGCGCCTACCGTCACGTGTGTCTCTGCCAGTTGTAGGCGGACCGCAAATCCTGTTAAATTTAATTAAATTGTTCGCATTTGCATGTGAAATTGGCCGCATGCTTCTATGCGCGCTTGACAGTGAGGACATTTCCTTAATTGAATCCTCCACTCACCCGTCCAATTAATTTTAATATTTCCCCTCCTGCGGGGCGATTGTCATCCGAATTGATTTCCTATGCCATTAACATTCATTTGTTTGTCAATTGGCCTGACAAAAGCTCCCCAAAGATGTGCAACAGACACAGCCGCTCGTACGTGTGCAGCGTCGTCTGTGGGGTTTTGTCGGATGGGTTTTGTGTTTTGTCTCAATTTGCATAAAATCGTGATGAAAGCAAATTATTATCCCAACATCTGTGGAGTACGAGCGTATGATGCAGTGACGGAGAGCGAGACGCCGTTCGCATGGCCTCTTGTCATTTCACCGGCGAATGTTACAAGTTCAGCAAACTGCATCATCGGTTACATGGCACCACAAGGGACAAGTAGCATTCTTTGTCATTCCTATGGGATAGAAGAAGACCCGGTTGCTGCATCTGCATGCGGCTGGGTATGGGAAGAAGGCTGTGGCTCTCGCTCTTTCTCCATATTAAGTCGGGACAGGTATTTTTCTGTTTGATTCTTATCTCACTACGGGAGAGGAGTTGGAAAAGATACATAAATTATAAAGTGAACATTCATTTCGGGAGTCCATAACTGTACAGATGGTTGATTGGATAAAGCCACCACGAGTTGTTGGATAGTGGCTCTTTAAGATCCGGCAGCGGCGCGACCGTAAATGTGTGTCTAGTCAATTTAATTGTGCAAAAACACACATCTTTGGTCATTTGTGATGCACTCGTAGTAAATGAGCGCATGAGAGTTGCCTCATTTCGAAAGCTTGTCGTATTACTCAAAACTATTCAGAGGAAATAGGAAAGGCCAGAGAGAGACTGCTTCACACACGGACCATGAATCATAATCTTTAAAAGGTGCTTGGACACACTATATCCTAGCTGGTGCAGTGAAATAATGCCAAAAGAAAGAAGGCCAATCTTTTTGAAGTGGAATATTGCCAAAGTGAAAACTTGAGCTTATTTTGCTTTTGAAAACGTATAGAAGAATAATAAGCAATTTCCAAATTTTCGAAATTTGGTCTTATTTCATTTGTCCTTATACAGGGTGGGCCATCTACAGTTTTTTTAAATCATAGGTTATTTTGACATTGACAACTGTTTCCCGCTCTTCTTGACAGTATCATACCTTCGCGGAACGAAATGAGTCGCCTTACGCTTGAACAACGTTGGGAAATATTGAAAACTTATTTCCAAAGTGAGTGCTGTGTAGTCCAAACAGTTTTTTGAAAAGAAGTTTTGGCCGAAATAAAGCACCCACCGCGACTGCTGTACGCATGTTTGTGCAAAAAGTTCGTGAGACTGGTATGCTAGTGGACACCACTCATGGTCCTCTTCATTGTACGATGTCATGTACAGATGAGAATGTGGCTGCTGTGGCCGAGAGTGTGAGACTCAATTCACGAACATCAACTCGCCATCGATCTCAACAGTTCAACATTTCACGCACCAGCCTGAGGAGAATGCTGCACAAAGATCTCGGATTATTCGCTTACAAGGTCCAATTGACTCCATTGACGCAATTGAAGGCATGCGACCATCCGCTTCGTTATCCCTTCGCAGTTTGGGCATTAGAGTAGCTTGAGTTGGACAACGATTTTGGGCGAAAAATCATCTTTTCTGACGAAGCGCATTCTCATCTCGGCGGTTACGTTAACAAATAGAATTGCCGCATCTGAGGCTCGGAAAACCTGCACGTTATTGTCGAGAAACCAATGCATTCACAGAGAGTGGCAGTGACAGTTTAGTGCGAATTGTGGAGTGGTGGCATCAGTGGACCATTTTTCTTCAAAACTGAGGCTGGGAACAACGTTTTGGTCAACAGAGGGCGTTACATTTTTTACTGAAATTGAAGACATAGATTTGGGCGACATCTGGTTTCGCGCCATGCCACAACCGATCTTTTGCTCACCAAATTTAAAAATCGTGTTAACAGCCATCTTGGAGATATCAAGTGGCCGCCTAGGAGCTGCAATTTGACCCCTTTGGACTTTTTTTTTAGGGAACCGTGGAGGATGGATGTTATGCCAACAATCCGGAAACGATTCAAGCACTTAAGGCCAATGTTATCCAAGCAATTCGTGAGCTAGAGCCTTATACCATCATCATGGTCTTGGAAGATTGGGGTGAGAGAATGCGCTCCTGCGAAGCCAGCCGAGGCATCCACTTGAGCGACGTTGTATTTCATAATTAATGGGAAGGTTTGTTCTTTCCAATAAAGCCATAATATATGAAAAAAAGTAAGTTTTGTTCATTTTGTTTCGTTTTTTAAAAAGAAACTTGTATTTGGCTTTTACATTACATTACATTACAGCCTTTACATAGTTTGGGATTCAAATGGTAGCAAAGTGTTTTATGAAGGCACAAGCGTCGACACTCTAGCCTCTGTCACCAACCTACTGTCACCTCCATGCGGGGAATCTCTGGTGTCTAGTACCTTGATTATGAGATGGGGACTAGTTCCCTAAGGATGATCTTGGCGGCAGTTGACGAGAGATGGGGCATGTGTGTCCATTAACGCACTTCTCCCTTCAATCGAGGCGACAGGGGAGGAACCCTTGTAGATGGGTTAACGGTGGCGTCTACAGATCTAGTCAGGTCGAACTACACTTCGTAAAATCCCTTATAGAGCTACTGTGACTTATTCGAAGCTCAGGTCTATAAGGGAAACTGCCTTATTTGCCCAAGGGGAACAACAAAGAGGCTGGCCCTCCAGGTTCGGAGTTGGGCGTTGGGGTAACTGCTCGACAGCTTCTATAGGTTCTATGAGAGGTCATACAAAATTTAAGGACAGACGGAAGTGCTATCTTCTTCTTTTTCTTTGTGTGGCGCCTCAACCATCAAGCCTGTCGAGCCGTCACGGTCCTTTACTAGCTGTCTTCACAACAAGTTGGCTGAGGTCTTTCTCCAAGTGTGTGCGTCATCTCAAACGCGGCTGTCCATTCTTTGGTTGAGTTTGTGTCTTCCGCTTTTCAAACAGCGCAGCAAACGACGTCCCATCTTCAAATCCGATCCACTCCTTCACTTCATACAGTAAACGTCAACTCAACTGAAATAATTTGAGTCTCTATTTTCACCCAACATTTCTTTAAAACTCCAATCAAAACATGCTCGATGTCCCCCTTTAAAATCATCTAAACTCATGTTTCTTTGAACATTTGGCAGTCTTTGTCGTAAGACCATCTCCGCTTCATCATCAGAGCACCATTATCCAAGACAGGTCCCCCATTCGAACCGCACCTACCCCATTTAGGCCGCATTGTCTACAACCACCGCGAAGATGACAATACCCATAGCCATCACGTTCCATGAGTAGGAGTCCCATCCTGTCCCATTGTCAGCAGTGCAGTCAAGGGAAAAAGTAACTTTCCCCCTCAAGATGTGACTGGAGATGAATACTCCTGCTCGTTGTGATGCCTATGGGAGACACTATTCGGCTCTAATTTATTGCGACACAGAGTGCGGACGACAGAATCTTTAATACCGCACCGCTCGAGGTGTACCCGCGCGCAGGCGCAGCAACCGAAAAACTGCCATAAAACTCCCTTTGTCAAGCTGACGACAAAGAGCCAAACGAGCAGCACGAACGAGGAGGGGGACGAGGAGGTCTGACAAAAACTAAACGACGAACTCAAAGAACCAGCTCCGAGGCACCAATTTATGTCACCGTCATGATAAATTGCGCGAGAAATTTCCGTCGCATCGTCTCGCGCGCTGTTGTGCCGACAATGGCGCACCACACTCCTGCACCGGCAGTCCTCCGCTCTTCTCAACTGCATATTAATTATGCGCCTGCGTCCAACGCTTTAATTGAAATATTATGCGCGACCGAACCCACGCACAGGTTTCGGTTTTTATTTGGCTGCACTCACGTGTGAGTCGCCCTGTGACGCCGAAACTTTCGTAACCATTACCTGCCAAGGCTGCGTCACGGTTTGTCCTGAATGCATTGCGCATTCAAAGTCAAGACCACAAGTCTGCCGTGGCGGAGTGATTAAGAGACACTTTGAAACACTTTTCCCTCAGCTCACTCTAGATACGGGGGGACGGTGATCTTTTTTTGTCGTCGTTGACATTTTTAAGTTAAGTGGTGAAATCAGAGCAAGGCCGATAAAGACACCCGAGATGATTGGGGGCATGTGGGTGTGCGCGTTGTGCACTTCAGCGCGGATTTAAATTTCGACGCAGTGAAGAGCTTTTTTTCGGTGCTCTTTGGAATTTAATGTCTGTCGGTGGATGCTTCAGACGTTTGAATGGCGTGATGGTTTTGGCGGATAAAGCCGTCTCGGTCGACTGTGGGACACTTATGCAACTACTCGAGGAGGATCCCACGTTTTGGGGATGATTAGACGAGATGAGACGAGATAAGCTGTTCATAAAGAGAAACTGGAGTTTGCTACATGAAACGTTGCAGCATTCCGTGGCGGTAAATTGAATTTCTTCACGTCATTGCACTTGCTCAGTGGAACAGGGGAACGCAAAGATGTCTCATTTTAGACTGGCCTTGGGCAGTAGTTAATTTAGCATCTGACACTTGAATTCAGTCCTTTTTTCTTTCTTTTGTGTGGAATTTAAAATGTTCCTGTTCGAGTTTTCGGGTCAATCGCTATTCGCCTCAATTTCGTCATTGCCAAAGAGTCATTCAATCAGGACGCTCAATGTTGAAATTGGAATAAAACGAGGTTGTGTGTGAGAGGTTAGGCTATAGTGATCATTTAGATCCTTATTGGATTCATTCATATTATTCATTCATTTAGTCACTTTCACTTTGTTCTTGAACACGTTATTCAAATGCCCGTCGGGCTGTTTTTTTCAGAGGATTTTTGAAACACTACTGGAGCACTCAGACTCAAAACTGGTCCATTGTACTGTCAGGTAGCAACCTGCTCCAGTGCCGTTAATTTGATCGCAACAGCAAATGGTGAATGGACCAGATTCGATTTCACTGGGATTCGAACCTGGGACCCCTCGAACTTGGGACAGGTTTTTAACCAACTGCGCCATCCAGTCGTCTTCCGCAGGGCTGTTGCTAGGTGGCATGTATTGGGGAGATACAGATATGTCGCCTAAGTGTGACTGAATTTGCATAAACGCCAGTTATGCTGATTTGGAGGCCATCCTGTGAGATAAGATGAAATAAAGAAGTCATTGGGTCGCACAATTTCGGCGCCCAGATCACATCATTGTCGCGCGAGATAACCGTGCTCTCAAATCGTTCATCCAGAATTTGCAACAATCCATACGCAGTGTAACCCTTCCAACTGCTCCAGAGCCACATCAGTGAACACGCGGCATGGCCTATTGTCGTCTACCTTAAGTGTCTGGGTCAGTTTGACTTTAAACGGGCACATACCCAAGTCCGGATTTAAAATTCACCAAGTGGAAAACGCAGAAAGGCTGAAGTCATGTAAACGACAGAAAATGTGCTGACTAGGGGTTTTCCGTGTACTTTCACGCACGACACTAATGCTTCAGCATTTCAGCAGATCTTGCGTTTAGGTGACGGGTGTTGGCTAGTTGTACCACCCGACCAAGTTGCAGGGACGAGGAGGAAATAGAGTCCGTCCGCCACCTGCTATGCGATTGTCCAGCCCTACGGGGAAGGACACTAACACTAGCCAGTAACTTCGTCGACGAGGTGGAGGATCTGAATAAAATAGAGCTGAAGCACTTCCTAAGATATAGTATACAACAATCTGAGTGGTTCTTATCAGCGGTAAAAATGTAGGTCTCACGGGGTACACCCCAACACATAGGGCACAATGGACCCAACTGTTGGTCTCAGTGAGCCGCGACCCGGTCGCAAGGGCACCCTATCACCCTACCAAATAACTCGCCACCAAAGGGGAATAGAAGACTCGGCAGGACGGTCGTGGCAAGGGTCGAATGGAGCGCTAATTTTACACACGCTGTTCAACGCCTTAAACATCCTTGGTGATTTGCCATAAGGTACTAACATTTTGACAGATGATGCCTTAACAACATCGACGCTGTAAACAAACAAATTTCGAGCGTCCCTATTGAAAGAACCTTTAACTCGTCCGTGCGTATCAAAAATGAGAAAAGCCTCTCTATGAATGACAAACACCGGCTGCGACATACAAAGTTGACTTTCCCTGCACTCAGGACTGGCTCGGACAAGAATCTGAGCCAGGAGAGGAATGTAGTCGAATCTTCACGGACGGCTCCAAGACCAATAAAGAATCTGGTGCTGGTGCCTTCGTGGAAAGCGACAACTTTAGATTGCACACCTCGTTAGGTAAATTTGCGTCATATGGATCCTAATGGCAACGAACTATTTTGTGAAGAACGGGTGGAAGGGGCGAAGCGTCTGTGTCTGTAGCGACAGTCAAGCTGTGCTTAAGGCCTTGCTCAACCCTCTAACAGTTCAGGAATGCAAGTCTTCTCTGAATTTGATCGGTAGTCTAAATTCGCTAAGACTTGTCTGTGTCCCGGGCCACCACGGGATTACAGGAAATGAGATCGCCGGTGAACTTGTTAGACAAGGATCAGAGGAGGTACTCTCAGAACCTGAACCTGCGCTGGGCCTGCCTGCGGCCTTGGTTAGGGCTTCCATCGACGTCTAGACCTCTCGAGAGCACAACCGAAGGTGGCATGACTCTCCAGGATGTAAAGGGTGGGCCAAATACAAATTTCTTTTTAAAGATGAATAAAATTAACAAAATAATTTTTTTTTATACTACATATAGCTTTATTAGTAAGAACAAACGTTCCCATTAATTATGAAATGGAACGTCGTTTAAGTGGCTGCCTCGGCTGGCTTCGCAGTACCGCATTCTGTCACCCCAATTTTCCAAGACCTTGTTGTGACCTTTCGGGTGATAGCTCACGGATTGCTTGGATAAAATTGGCCTTAAGAACTTGAATCGTTTCTGGATTGTTGGCATAACATTGCTCCTTCATGGTTCCCCACAAGAAAAGTCCAAAGGGGCCAAATCGCAGCTCCGAGGCGGTCAATTGTCGTCCAAATCCATGTCTTCAATTTCAGCAAAAAAAAAAAAAAAGTCGGTTAACATGGCTCTGTAACGCCCACCGTTGACCGAAACGTTGCCCCCAGACTCATTTACGAAGAAAAATGATTATACCACCACTGCACAATCCGCACCAAACTGTCGCTCTCTGTGGATGCATTGGCTTCCCGACAATAACGTGCGGGTTTTCCGAGACCCAGATGCGGCAATTTTGTTTATTAACGTAGCCGCCGAGATGAAAATGTGCCTCGTCAGAAAATATGATTTTTCGTCCAAAATCGTTCTGCAATTCAAACTGCTCTAAGGCCCAAACTGCCAAGCGATAAAGAAGCGGATGGTCGCGCGCCTTCAATTGCTCAGCCAATTGGACCTCGTAAGCGAATAATCCGAGATCTTTGTGCAGAATTCTCCTCAGGCTAGTGCGTGAAATTGAGTGTTGAACTGTTGAGATCGATGATGAGTTGATGTGCGTGAATTGAGTCTCACACTCTCGGCCACAGCAGCCACATTCTCATCTGTGCGCATCGTACGACGACGGGGATTGGCACTAGCATACCAGTCCCACGAACTTTTTGCATAAACCTGCGTACAGCAGTCGCGGTGGGTGCTTCATTTCGACCAAAACTTATTTTCAAAAAACTCACTGCTTGTTCAGCACAGCAGTCACTTTGGAAATAAGTTTTCAATATTTTTCAACGCTGTTCAAGCGTAAAGCGATTCATTTCATTCCGCGGAGGTATGATACTGACTTCCTGTCAAGATTTCGAGCGGGAAACAGTGTCAAAATAATCTATGATTTAAAAAAAAACCAATGTATGTATGTAAGGGCAACATTTCGTGAAACTATCAGAAAGTCATTGCCGCGGAAATGTAATTTCCTTTTCGTATCGTCTATATGTCAAAATATGACACCGGACAAGACAGATCTGTCATTTTTGGACTAAGATTTCAAAAAGCTGTTATAAAAAGAACTCAGGCGGCATCTTCCGTCTCTAGGCGAAGGAGAGAACAATATTTTTTACATTTTTGATGGCTCTTGAACAACATTTTGGCTAAAAAAGGGGCTGATCCGAAAACATTTGCATTTCTTGTCTTTGGCAAGCAGTCCATGGATCAAATGATGCACTCATTTATTGGCAAAGGTTTTTGAATTTAAATTTGAGTTTCGCCATTAAAAACAAAATTTGGAACTTTGCACAATTGTCGCAATTTAGAGCAGAAAATTGGAAGAAATTGAAGGAAGTCACAGAATTTGTAGAGGATGTACATAGATTCTGCGTCCATAGAGGAAAACTACGAGTTCTCTGAGCTTAATTTTAGTGAACAAGAATCCTATACGTTTATGGAGGACGACCACGAGTTCTTCGGGCTTAATTTCGACCGATGTACAAAAGGGAAAGACTTCTCAGCCTTAAGACGACGACTTCTGACTCTTCTGACCCATAACTAAACACACTTCTGAAGGCATCCAATTTTTGTGAAAAATTCCCACACATAATTAGGGATCCCAAAGCTGGCCATCTATCAAGCACCCACTTCGGACTATTCGATGTGATAAATCAAACACGTGACGCTCCTTCTTAACCAACCAACTCGAGCACTTCGTTGACATCCCAAAGCCCTATTTATGTCAAAAGCCCCTTAAATTTGATAGAAAAATCCACGAATGAATTTCTTTCTAAAACGTCCAAACATGTGGTCGGAGAAATTCTTGAACTCAATCTTGCTGAGATATGTAAACACACGAGGAGGTTATGAGAAAATAACCAAAAATATAAATTTATTACAGGAAACGGACGTCGCCTCTGCTCTCTGGTCCTCTTCACCCTTTCAGTGAGATATGTCCGAACATAAATCATAACCTCGAAGGAAAATGTCGACGAATCCCTCAAATAGCAGATAATTCCAACGAGCAATTCGCACGTGGTGCCGCCCGATCATTTTTTCTCCCACTCCACTTGTCCCTTGGAGGAATTTTTATCCACCGAGTGACCCTAATTTGCTGGTCGAATAGATGAGGAATCTAAAAACATCTCGATAGAATGATGGGTATTTTTATTTTAAGTGATGACGACGCCGAAGAGCAGAACACGATCTCCTCTAGTCGGGTCGTAGGGTGTGGGGGAATGTGTGAATGTGCCCGGCCCACGCTTGGCTGTGCTCGAAACGAAAAAAGAAAAGATGCGTGATGGTGTGGCAACTTTTCTATTCAGCGTCTGAAGGTTAAGGATGTCCACGACGATCTCGCGTTGCTGCTTGCCCAGAGTTGCGAAACACACTTCGCCAGGCAGTGGCTCGTCTTTCGCAAGTTTGTTCCAAAATTAAGTCTGAATACACACTCGTAAAGTTCAGACATTCTAAGGCAAGCACAGTGTTGCCCAATCGAAGGTCGTTGTGCGGCACCACATTAGCTCGCTCGCCAAGGGAGCTCCACAGCGCTGGGGCTCGGGGAACAGCAGGCGACCAGCGCAGGCAGCTGGGACGTGTAAATACATTTAACACTAGTTAATTAAATTCCATACAAGCGGGGTATCTGGTGAGAGTCATCCTTCATCGGTTATCTGTGATCTTACACGGCCGTGGTGCGCATTTAGAGGAGTTTTGTGAAAATGTCCCATCGTCCCAGCGTCGACCAGGAAATGCAACACTCATGACACGGACCCATAGATGCGGGCAGTGCACCGGCCAAGAGCAGCACCAGATGTGCAAAAGTATGACAGGCCGCAACTATTGCTAATCTACACGCGAGTGTATCGGGTGACTTGGTGTCCCCTATGCAAACGTCTTGTAAACGGGTTGGCAGATTGAACAAAAACCGAAAGAACACGGGTGGGACGGGCGACTGGCGGGGGAAGTGCTTTTGATTAATTTAATTTCCATCGCCATAAAGAAGTTTTGATCGTTGTGAAGTATTTATTGAGGCAGTAACTGGCAATTGTGCGCGGTATGGCCGCAGTGGGGTTTCTTGAAGACAAAGTGACAGTTTGTTGATATTTATTGCAAACAACTCGATGACAAGCTGGGTGAGTGGAGAGCCACTTCCGATGAATGTAACCAGCATAGAATGTCATCAATTCATGCGATTTTGACGGTTGGGAATGCATACTGATGTCATCGCCAGCTTGGTGTGAAAGCTGCATTTCCTTGCATACCTTGGGGGGGGGGTTTGTTATAGATTTCACAGCTTTCTTGTGCATTATAGTCTGTGCCTGTCATCTGTCTGTCAATTAAACGATGTCTTAGGACGAGCGAGAGAGAATTTGTAAACCTTGCTGGAATTTGTGGAAAATGGCCACATAGAAATGATATTTTTTCTAAAATGTCATGTTTTTGTAGCTGTCAAAGTTATCAATGACATTCAGCTGTCAAAATATTCAGTTAGGTTTGCAATTTTATCATGCAACGTTTCACGCTTGCCGTTAAGAATTTTAAAATAATCCGGCTCACTTGTAACAAGATCCAACGTGAATATCGTCCTGAGCTCAGTCGCCATCATGGCTTCAGTGTGCGTTTAATTCGTCACACCGTGGAAAAGTTTGAGCGTGAATACACCCTTTTGGACCATTAGCCTTTTTAGAGATTGGTGCGAAAGGAAGAAAACATAGCGGCCGTAACCCTTGAGATTGCCAGCATTGAGCTAATGAAGGCAAGGCAGCCTCAGAGTTCTTTGTTCATGGATAGATGGAGGGATCTTGAGGAACGGGTCTTATTATTAAGGTTCAGTTTACAAAAACAGAATCTTTATAATTTCGGTGTGTCCGTCCGTCCGTCCGTCTGTCGTGTCTGTCACACTTTTTTATCTCCGAAGTTTACAAAGCCATCGACATGAAATTTTGGAATTAGGTACTTCAGGCCTAGATATCATTGCCCATGTATCCAAATTTAATAAGTCGGGCCATTTGGGTGTTGCTCCCGTCTAGGTGAAGTTGCCATTGATTTTGAAACTTTGTCTCACCACTTCGAGTGATATACCAATCAACAGACCTTTTGAGGTTGAGGTTTTTGATCCAAAGTTCCATTTGAAAAATATGGAGCTCCAAAGTTTTTTTTTAATGCGTCCCCTTCTGGCATTTCTAAACCAAAGTGTTTAAAAATCTGAAAAAAATCACAAAAACTTGGTTTGATTGAGTACCTTTATTTTAAATAATTTCAAGCATTCTGGCTCTAATAATTTTCGAGATATTGGCCAAAAACGGTCAGTCATCGACATGCGAATTTTGAAGATCTGAGAACGCAGTTTTGATGATCTCAGTGTAGGCAAAGCATTAAGAAATGATAAATATCTAAATATAGATTTATGTGCCAATTTTGAGATATCTAAGATTTAAAATGATAAATATTTTCATTCTCACACATAAATTTCATGCAGTGTTCGACTACTCTATGCGTTGATGAGTGTTATCTCTTAGATCGATTTCAACCCCTAAATGCCCACCAGAAATGCACACATACACCGCAGGCATGAGCATGAGTATTGATTTCGTATGATGGAAGCGATTTTCTGTGTTGGATAAACTTGGGTAGAGGTATAGTTATATGTATGGATAGATGTTTCTTTGTTTGTATGTATGAATGTAGTAATGAAAAGTTGATTTGGGTGTAGTTAGAAGAAGATTCATAATATAGAATAATTTGGAAACGTCCTTTGATATTCAGAAATCATCCATCAATACTATGCGACGGAACTTTCCCCGTGCGAGTACAACCCGCACTTGCCCAGTTTATTATAATTATTATTGCTAAGGGTATATTGCACCGCGACCTTCAACATGTATTGTGCCCCCTTTTAATACCTTCGCACTATTACGAATTCCCCTCAAATTAATATCTTTTCAGAGTTGTATTGAGCGTAATGAACTCCTATTGCGCATAGGTAAAAAAATCTGTTCCAGAGTAATCTCTCTAAGTCAGCTTCCTGCAGGAATCTGAGAATACTGAGAGGACCAGTACCATACCCCTAGTTTCCTTATATGCTCCCTCAGTCTATATTGACCCGTTAGGAAGTTTGTTAGGACCCGGAGGTTATTCTTGCTCATTTTGATGCATGCCTCGAACCTCTTTTGGTCATATTGCCCTAGGAGTGTTTTGGCCTGCTTCATACCATGAGCCAGGTTTCTGTCCGGTTCCTTCTTTCTAATTTCCCGAATTCTTCTCTCAGGATATGGTCCCCTATAGCGCAGAATGGTTCAGGGCCTATGAAGGGTTTTGATGCTCCTTTTCTTGCCAGGGAGTCGGCCATTTCATTGCCTTCTATCCCCGTATGGCCAGGTATCCAGTAGAGTTTTACTCGGTTTCTCCTACTCAACTCTTTGAGCTTCTGCAACCGCTGCACCTTACTCTCCACAATTTTGGGTCATGTTTCCTTTGTCAGATCGTCTTGGCCATCGGCTCAACGAATACTCCCAAGATTTTGGAAATCCTCTATTGCTGCAACCGTTTGTCCAGCAATGCATATCTGAAGTTTCTCGAAATCGTGATTCTGCCAAATTCTATGTTCGTTTTCAATGTTTTACTCTTCTTTTAATGCTTTGGTCCGCAAAACTTTAAGTGGGATATATTTTTTTCAAATTAATTTGGTCAACAGCTCCATTATTTCACACGGCCACACTTTCCCGTCTGCTTTGACACTTCCTTCATACTACAGATTTTCCAGAGGTCAGTAAACCTCTGGAAAATCTGACAGTCCTGGAGGTCCAGCTTTTAATTCAGCATCAACTTGCATCTGCAGTGTCCGTACCGCAGTCTGCTTCCTCTTCCCGAGCCAATATGTCGACATTCGGGAACACTGTCCATGTACACGACCTGACCAATGAATGAATTTTTTACCTTTTTGACATCCAAAGGGCAGGCCAAATACAAGTTTTTTGTTTTAAATGCAATAAAATGAACAAAATTACATTTCCTCCATGTATTATGGCTTTTTTAGTAAAAACTAACATTCCCATTAATTATGAGATACAACGTCGTTCAAGTGGCTGCCTCGGTTGGCTTCGCAGTAACGCATTCTGTCACCCCAATTTTCCAAGACCTTGTTGATGGTTTCGGGCTGTAGCTCACGGATTGCTTGGATGATATTGGTCTTAAGTGTTTGAATCGTTTCCGGATTGTTGGCATAACATCGATCCTTCACGGTTCCCCGCAAAAAAAAAGTCCAAAGGGACCAAATCGCAGTTCCGAGGCGGTCAATTGACATCGCCAAGACACGATTTGGGAATTTGGTGCGCAAAAGATGGACTGTGGCATGAGCTGTGTGGCATGGCGCAAAATCCTACATGAACCAAAGATCGTCCAAATCCATGTCTTCAATTTTAGTAAAAAAAAAGTCGGTTAACATGGCTCTTTAACGGCAACTGTCAACCGAAAAAAAAAACACTAGATGGCCCACCCAGTATGTGTTTGTAGAGCTTAAAAAGGTCAAATGTATAACAAGCATGGAGAATAGTTTCATTTGCCACACAAAAATGACCATACACCCGACAGAACTGAACTCAAAATCCAGCTTTGCTTCGGTGCTACATAACAAGACAGGCAAGTCAGACAAGTTCTTTAAAACTCTCAGCTCTTCTCGTTTATGATTCATGACCATAGCTTTTTCGACAACTATAAATGGTCGCCAAGTGTTATTATCCGTCGGACCTCCACCGGAGGGTCTTTGGTGGAGTTAAAGCAGTGAATACTTATGTATTCCCTCAAAAAAATATTGATGACGCATTATTTTGTGATCGAAGTGACACAAAGACGAGGTGGTAAAGGGTGTTTTAATAGACGCTAAAAATGAAAGGTTAAAACTTTGAACAGCGTGTGTAAGATAAGAGCTCCGTTCCGCGCATTTTGTAACTTTTAACCTCACCACAGTGACTGGATGGCGCAATTGCGGAAGTGCCTGCCCTAAGTTCGAGGGATCCCAGGTTCAAACCCCAGTGAAAGCGAAGTTAATACGCTTTTATCCGGTTTTTCGAATCTGGTCCAGTCACCACTTGCAGTTGGGATCATATTAACGCCACATCACTGGAGTGGTTGATCAGTGGTAGTAGTCTGACTGTTGGTATCACAATGGGCCAACATGGTCTAAGTGTTTTGGTGAGTTCACTAGCAGCCCCCTAACCTAACCATCCTCGCCACAAGAGCACTATCCTCGTCGTAGTTAGCAGCTTCTGGCAAATGCGGTGTTAAGTTGTGACCTGTTGGTACACCAAATTTGGGAACCTGGTTTTATATAAAATTCTAAGTTTGAAAATCGGGTATGCTTCAAAAATGGTGGATGGTCTCTTATTACCCTTTAGATTGCTACTTTTGAGACAGTGTAGGCCAAGTAGCCTCAGAGCGCATACGCAGGCTTCTTTGAATACAGAAAGTTGAAGGGAGCCTGAGGAACAAGTCTAAATTGCAAACGTCATGTTTGTTTTGCCAAAATTTCTCCACATAAACTTCAATTTGTCTAAAAACATGCGTCATAAAACTCAGTGTGTCACAACAAACTTGTAAATCAAAGAGTGTCCACTTAAAGTCGATCTGTCAAAATGCCCACTGTCACATTTCACAAACTCCGTCAAACCTTTCAATTGAGAAAAAGGGTTTTGCATTACAACACTCAGCATAATTCGTTGAACAATAATCAGGTTATAGCTGCGTTTCTCTATCTTCCGATCAGATAACAAATGTTTATGTCAAGTTTTATAGCATTTTCAGGTTATGTCCATACCTAGACGCATGTAAAATTCGACACAATGCTTTCACCTCCGATTAAAGGTTGCCTTTAAATTGCAAAACAGGAAAAACTAAACAGCTCTTTGACTCTTATTTCCCCACCAATTAACTGTCATTACCAGTCGAGCGGTATTCCGAAAGTGAATTCAATGCGTAACGCACCAAATGCCAGCTGGCGGTGTCAGCTTCTCTCCCAACCAGCCGGTATTTTCACTTCTTCCGCACGGTTTCTGGTATTTTTTGGCACAACACTGCACCATTTCCATGTTATTTCAGATGTCCGCCAATAAAACATGTACCTTCCGACCGATCTGCGCAAAGCCACGATGAGCGCGACGGCAGGAAATGTTATCCTGCCAGAGATTTGTTTGTTTATTGTTCCCGATGTGCGCTTGCTTCATGCGCCATGGCAGCATGCCGCAATCGAGTTGAACGGCGCACTCGAATGATTTGTGACGTTCGATACATTCGTGTGCTGTCAAAGTCGAGGCACAAATGTCATAATCTCGCAAAAGTGCAATTTGTGTGACAGGTTGCGAGGTGTCAGCGTGTTTCGCATTCGATTGCAACAAAGTCACAACAAAAAAAAAGGTCACCACCAAAACGTGACATTCTGTCGTTGTCACACTCAAAGTGAAAGACGTCAAAGCTGACATCACATACATGCGGTCGTCGGTCGACAGTAGCATTGTCTCCACACCTTCAAGATGCGATTGCAAAAAAAAAACAGTTTCTCTCCCACAAAAAAAGGCTTCGAAAATGAAGTCACTCAATGCACCTCTCCGCAATGCCGCGCAATGACATTTGTCAAATGTCAGCTGAGAAAAACAACAAAAAACAGAAAACCGATCTCTGGCGTTGATATGCGCGATGTAGTCTTACGTAACAGATCTACAGATCTTTTTTCGCTCTCTTGGCCTGTTCCATTTTCCAACGAGACATTGCTTAACACTTTAACACCGCGGCTACACCACCGTCGTTCGTTTTTGTTTCTTGATCTTGATGAATGTCTGTTATCAAGATTTTCATTCTCTGTCAAAATCGGAATACAATTGAATGAGATTTTCAATCGCCACGCCCTGCGTTTGTTTTGCGTCTGTTTTTGGACAAACAACAGCAGAGTCGAGGTCAAACAAATGCACTTTGACGTTTCGCTGTTTGTCTGCGAGTGTGTTCAACAAGTGACTGATGTAAACCGCTTTTTTTTAACGGGGTCTTTGCACACATTTTCAGCGGCAGGTCTTGGAGAATTTTATTTTCTATTTGATCAAGGGGAAAGGAGAATAAAAAGGGATGCAGAAGAATTTTTGATGTTCTGTCAATGTTGACGTTTCCGATGGACAGGCGAACTGCTTGAAAGGAGAAAGTGACAGCACGTGGCAATTGTCAAAGTTGTCTCATTACAAAAATCAAAAACGATGAGTGGTGTGGCAAGTAAACAACACAACGACGGCTTTCTGTCATCTAACCCAAAGCCTATCATTCAAATTACGTTGTGACAGGTCGTAAATTAAACATTCAAACGGTAAAGTGAAGAAAATTCTTGATTTGAATGGGCACACGCAAGACGAGGAGACCCCGTGGTGCACATTTCATCACATTTCAGGGCGCCATTGGGGCGTGCCACAACACCATCGATCTCAAATGGTTTGTTACATATCACGCAGAGATCGTGTGGTCTATTACCACCTGGTGTTTGGTAAGGCAGTGCAATGCACGTGTAATTATGCGTTTGTTTTACCGTCTGTCTAATTGATTTCTGGATAAAAACAAACGATGTAATCAATCGGGATTTGAGTTCCTTTGATCAGTCTTAGGTGTCGACAAGAGGAGTAAATTGAAGGTTTTGACAGTTGATTGAGATCTCTTTGGAGTTGTCAATTCCGTGACAGGAAGACTGCATTACCGATTCGTCGAAAATGTAGATTTTGACCGAACTTTTCTATCAATTCAAACCAATCGCAATTCAAAATAACGTCCAAAAGTCACTTAAAATCGTTGACCTGTCAACACCGAGGTGATTATGTATCTTGATAGACTCCAGAGAAGTAGTAGGCGATCACTTAGTGGTTTTTTACACCACAAAGTACCATCGCCCACCACACATCAGGCACTTTCGTTAATTTATGACACTCTCCACCAAAGGCTACTTTACGGTAATTGCAGTCGTTAAGTTAACCAATCTTTGTGTTTTCGTGGAAAACATGCTGCGGTGCCGATTTATCCGTTCAAAGTCATTCCGATAGAACGCTTTAATGTTTATGTGAATCGATTTTTCTAATTAATCAAAACGGTTTCCAAGTTTTGGCAGAGATTTTCAGATGTGATTGAAGGAGTTGCTAACGTTTTGATGGTGGATTGTTCGAAAGTAGTGAATGTGAAGTTGAAAGGTTTATTGTGGCTAATTACATACGTTTGGATGATTTTAATGATGGTTAGAGTGTTCATTTAATGCCTCCACAAATGTGTCTTTCTGAACATATCCCTTCAGCTCTCCGCAAGTGTGTCTTTTTGAACACTTTCCTTGCGGTCTCTGCAAGTGTCTTCTTGAACACTTTCCCTAAGACACCAGCAAGTGTGCCTTTTTGAACACTTTCCCTAAGGCACTTGCAAGTGTGTATTTTTGAACACCTCCAAAAATTAATGAGAAATGTTTGGAGAGAATGAGAAGTGAAATTTATTAAATTTTACGGGCATTTTACTTCTTCTACTAAAAAAGTTCGAAGTCCTTAAAAAAATGCATGCAGGTGCACAGATTTGAGGTCAAATGGGAATGGGGTTCTGATGTGTAATGAATGAACCTTTCACGGATCTCACATGATTGTTCTTTCATTTAATCTCTCATTTATTTAACGGTCATATCGGAGAGTTGCACAAGTGAGTGTATTATTCCACCAATTTGGTAAATGATTATAAGGCACACTTCGGGTTGGGCTTTTAATGTTTCAAATGGATTAATGATTCATTTTGTAAAAAGAGGTGTGTTATGCATCCGCAATATGAACTGTTCATCATTGGCGTTGCTGAACGGTGAAGCTGCCCCTTCCAATGGTCTTTTCCCATGACAGCATAAGCGTCTCAATTATTGCCAGCTGCGTTTACCCAACTACGTTCATATGATACGCGTTTGCTAACAAAAGTGTGATAAGAAAATTTTGCGCTTCTTCTTGGTTATTGTTTCGTCAACAGCAGTTGTGGTTACAGCAGCTTAAGATGTTGTTGTGACGGTTATGTTGCTATCTTTGACGGCAATGTATTCCAAACATTGCCCGAAGACAGCGCAACGCCTTGTTAAATTATAGAATCTTCTGGGTCGTATCATGAAACCCCGCGAATTAATTGCAGTTTTCCTTATAATCGTGGCGCAGCTCTAGGTCAAAATGGAACGTCGCGAAGGAAGGGGTCATTGAATGGACGACGTACAAAGAGGGCGTCAAACTGCTGAAAAAAAGAAATACGATTCGCAAAGAACTCCTGGCATGGTTTCTGCGAATCCATTGAGTCTTGTTATGGACACCATTTGGGTGTGCTCACTTTATTTTCAACTGTGTTCTTCCGTCAACAGAAAACGACCTACAGTGGGTGACGTCCCGCTGAATTTAGGCGTCAACATGTCGCACACCTGGTTCGTCGGCCAAAAAGTTGGCAAACGCTTGGTGGCATATCCTTTCACAAATCTGGTGTAAGATAAGCGTAGGTCTTAGCGATGGCGGCATAGGTGGCCTTGCCGAAGTTACCCAAGGTTCCAGTGGAGCCACAAGCTGAGGTGTAACAATCCTCAATACCAGTCATCATCAACGATTTCTTTGGAACTGGAGCCGATACAATGCCAGTATCACAGGGAGCTTGGATCAGATGCACCAAAACGGAGCCGCACTTGCCAGTGACCTTGCATGGTACAGTATGGGGTTTACCGATCTTATTACCCCAGTAACCACGACGAACAGAAACAACCGACAACTTGGCCAAGATGATAGATCCACGGATGGCAGTAGCGACTTCCTTGCTGCACTTAATTCCCAGACAATGTGTCAATTGTTATCACCCTTTTCAAGCAGGGGTCAACGGAACATCAACGAAATCTCCAGGGTAAACACGGTGACTCTCTGCTGGGTACCGGAGAGGACAAAGCCTTAGAAAGAACAAATGAACGTGCTGAACAGAAAGAAATCATTATCAAAGATTAGCCTAAGTCTCAAGGATATACGAACGGTTGTAGGAGTTCTCACGGGGCATTGTCCGATAGGTACCCATGCCAGAAGGTTAGGTATCCCTCATAGTGACAATTCTAGAAGTTGCATGGACGAGGAAGAAATAGAGTCCGCTACCTGCTACGCCATTGTCCAGCCCTACGGAGAAGAAGACTGCAGTAGGCAGTAAGTTGGAGGATGATCTGAATAAAATAGAGCTGAAGCACCGTCTGAGATATATACAACAATCTGGGTGGTTCCAATCAGCGGTGGAAATGTAGGCCTCATGGGTACACTCCCCCATACCCAGGGTACAATGGACCCAACTGCTGGTCTAAGTGAGCCGCGACACAGCCGCAAGGGCACCCCACCTAGGCACCCATGCCAGAAGGTTTTTGGGATGGTTAAATGGGGCGATCTTGCTGGCTATGTTAAATCGCCAAAACAGGTTCCCAAGCGCGATCAGGGAACGCTTCCTTCCATTGTGACTCGTGCTGTGTGTGCGGTTGCACCGTCTTGTTGAAACCAAATGTTCACCAAGCACTACTCATCCAATTCCGAAGAAGTCGTTTATCATGGCCCTGTAGCGTTCACCAGTAACAGTGATCGTATTGTCGATGGCGTCCTCAAAAAATACGGCGCTATCACTCCAAATCCCTCGTGAACCACACAGTGGCTTTCAGTGGATGTAATAACTCTTCGTGCATCAGATTTTCAGTGCTCCAGAAGATTTTGTTTATTGGCGTAACCGCTTAAGTGGAAATGCGCCCTGTCGTTCGCGATGATTTTCGACTCAAAATCGCCCTCTCCGTTGAGATTGTGGACGGCTTGACAGTAATTCACACGCGACTGACGGTCAGGAGGCTTTAACTGATGCACTGTTTGCACTTTGTGTGTGAACATGTGTAAGTCTTTCACTAAAATTCGCTCTAGGGTCCGTCTGGTGATGTCCAATTGCGTGGCCCGTCGTCTGGTCGATGTTCCTTCGTTCTCAGCGACATCGGCAGCTACAGTCGCTATATTCTCGGCCGAACGACCAGTCCGGTGGCGGCCCCGTCCTGCATGGTCTCCTGTGGTTCCATTTTGTTCGAGTCGAGTAGTTAATCGCCGGTTGGTGCGACGCGATTGGGAAATCGACGTCGAAATTCACGCTGCGCTAACACCACCGACCGATTGTTGGTCAAACAAATCGAAACAATTATTCCACGCTCTTGCTTGTTTGTCTGTCTGTATACTGCAGCTGTCTAGTTCACAAATGTCAAATATGATCATTTGCAAAAATTATAAAATCTTCCGATAGGATGATTAATTTAGCGCCACCTTGTACAAGTGTTATGTCCTCATTGAAAAAAAATGTCAGGAAAAAAAATTGGGATTATATCTGAACTAACGAGTTTATAGGGACTACAAGGTGGCAGAAATACACGCAGCAGACTCAATGATAGGAATGCCTTTTTTCATTTTTCCATCAGGAATCACAATCATAGTCCACTACGTCGCGACTTTGGTCTCGTCGACCCGTTTGCCTACCTTTCTTTCTGAACTAAAAAATACGGGTCAAACACTTAAGTACCACATAAACTGCCTAGGTTAGATCACTACCGGAAAAATGTTATTAATTTCCAAAGCTAATCTCAACCAGAAGCTTAATTGGGCTTTAAAGTGTAAAATATGCGCACTAAAACGTCGTTAGAGCAACTTTCAAATTGTTTCGGTTTCAGTTACACACTCCAATTGATCATTTCCACATTTACAGTTGTAACAGTTTCCCATTTCTTCCTCAAAAGAGAATGTGTAACTTTCGATGTACGCTCTCGGTTTAACAGCTTTCGAATCACCCTATAAACCCCAACATGCCCTATCCATATCCGATTTTATTTGCCCTCAAAGTAAATATTTATAAGACAAACCGGCCAAAGCACAGTTCCGTAGGAATCTCAAAGCTTACGTCTTCGATTTCACCCAAAAAACTGGCTCTGCAACGCGCAGCGCCCTTCCACCGGGTGTCATGGATTCGATCGAGCCGAGAAAATGTAAAACCCATCAAAACTACGTTGAGGACAAATAATAAAATTGAAAATTCTTACAAAACATTTATGGGTTTTCCGCTTTATGCGATTGGAAAGTCCCTAGACAGTTGCACGCGTCGGCATTCGACTCAAATGCGGAGAACTGTCACACGCTGAAGCAAATGTCATTTGTTTTGAAAATTGAAAATCATAAATGTCACTTTGTGCTTTCCCTTTCTATGCCATCTAATGACACCGCGACATGAACGGTCTTGAATGCTTCCTGATTGAAGGCAGTTCACGAGAGCACTCCGCTCCGAGTTCCTTTGACGGAGTCACGCGGTTTGACTGAAAGGAAATCAACCTGTTGCCGGGGAAATAGGTGGAAAAACAACACAACCTTTCGTTTGGGTCCCTCAGTCCACGTCGGCACTGAGTCGAGGTTAATTGACACAAGTGGCTTGGCATAGAACCTTCACGTTCCCATACAACTGCCCATCATTAGCCAGCCAGCGTCCAGGTCGACGAAACCTTCAGCAGTCAGTCGGCCTGTCAAGTGGGCAGACAGTCCACTAGGGGACGACAAACAGAAACAAAAACCAAGCGAAACAAAAAGTAAAAGTGCTCGTGAAGCGACGGAAAAAGACCAAGACTTTCCACGATAAAAATCAACAACAATCGATGCGGCCAAAGATACACTTCTCACAGATACTTCAACTCATTACGGTGATTATTGTTTGTTTGTTCAGTTTGTTTATGCACCCATATCGCCGAAAATGTAAGGTATCTCTTCGGCTTTCGTTTCGCTTTCGATTGAAAGGTAAACACACAGACCGACTCTGCGGTCGAAAGGGCATTCGCTGTCAGAGTTGTGGGTGCAATATGAGAGCATTGGGAGAGGGAAGCTACACAATCTCGGTTGTATCTTATGAATTTTCATGAGCCCAGTTCGATGAGGAATGCATTTTGGCCGTACAAGGAGCAGCTAAATGGACACAATGGTCGATTGGACGCAGAGTCCGAAGAAAGTGCGAAGCTGGGACTGGAGTTCGGCAAACCGTTGCGAACAGCTGGCTTCCGTGGTGGCTGTCTGCCGTGGACGAGGCTATTGTTGGCTGGGATTCTGTTGTTTTAGAGCACATGCTCGGTGTGCGGTTGCATAAGTTGTTCGCTGCCCCGGGCGATTGAGTCGTAAGTTAAGACTTCGACTTTGCCTGGACATCTCACTTGCGGTGATGGTGTGTTACTTCATTGGAAGCAATTAAGAGGTTAGCACTCTTTGCGATCGTTAAACCGATTGTGTGATGGCCGATGGAGAGTTAACGCGATTAGACTACGGAATTGGACGTGAGATAAGCCACAGAAAATCTGTGTTCACTGCGGTTTGAATGACTTACAGAATGTGATGCGAAATGTACTGCTAGCTGATTCTAGGGAATTGCTGGAGGTCAATGATTGGTTGGTCGTGCCAATCGTAAAGAGAAATGAAGCTCATTTTTTTCAGGGAATTCAATTAGGTGGTCTGGTGGATGCGGGTGGTTTCTTCGGAAATTGAACGCAGAGACGCAGGCAAGGGTTAAGTTTGAAGACGAATGATCATCTCTGTAGACTATTGGAGATACACAAACCCTTGGACTGGTTACGATAATTTGTCGTTGTAGTCAAGGTTGCGAAGAGTTGACCAATGTCCGTTCTTGCCGAAAAAGTGAGAAAATTCATTTCAAAACTAGAATCTGTGGAACGAATGAGACGAATGTATAACCCCATGGAAGACAGACGAACACAGAAAGTTCTCGTCGAACCACACACTTGGTTTAAAATATGATGAATGATGAACTATAACTGGTTAAGCCATGTAGAGCGTATGGACAACTTAGCTGTGGCCTGGAAAATTTTAGACTGTGAACCAGTGGGATAATGCAACAGAGAACGTCCACGTCTAAGGTGACGCACGCAAATGGAGAGGGTTCTCATTGTTTGCCACAAATCTTCATTTAACCCATTTTGTCACAATTAAAAGAACGCTAAAATCTACACGTCACATGGACAAAAGGTGTAATCCCAAATGACTGAGATAAGTGCTCATCTCCTCGCGCACTTTCCACCGACGATGTGGGAGATGAAATCACTGACGCCTTGAGTATGAATGTCGTAGGTGTGAAATTGACACAAGCTGCTGTGAACGAGGTCGAAGGTTTAACTCTGGGGAGGCCATATCGCGGCAATAAGTGCAACCGCCTTTCAAAGGTTCCCAATTCAAAACTGGAAGTCGATATAAAATGTCTAGTCATTCCATTAGAGACAGGGGGACAATAGAAACGAGTGTTTCATAGAGAAGCTTAAACAAAGCCATTGCATTAGTTTCAAGTGGTCATACCAGATCGTTCATAGTTAGAGAAGGCCTCTGGGGCACTGTCAAGGCATAAATGGAAACGACGCCAAGAAATCAGAAAGTATCTTAGTAATTTGTTCAGGTGTTAATTGCGTTTGCTGTTGAATGTAAAAGTAAAAGGATGCTGTGTCTTAACAAAAACTTTTTCAGTACGAAAACAGAAACGACATCTTTCTCACAGAGTAGGAAACAAATACAAGGTCTACATGTGGCCTTAAAGCACAAGCTCTGAGATTAGTAACTTCTTCTTCTTCTTAGGGCGCTACAGTCAGAGGTGGACCTGGGCCTCACTCAACATGCCTATCCAGCCAGCACGATCTTTCGCCAGTTGTCTCCAGTTTCGCACGTAAAGCCGACCGAGGTCCCCCTCGACTTGTGTGCGCCACCTTCTTCGTGGACGTCCTCTGTTGCGTTGTCTTACAGGCTCAGAGTCGAAGACTCTTCGGGCTGGAGCTAAGTTGTCCATACGTTCTACATGGCCTAGCCATCTTAGGCGTTGAATCCTTAGACGCCCGGCTAGACTCATGTCGCTGTACAGCCCATACAGTTCGTGGTTGAACCTTCTCCTCCAAAAGCCATCAACGCAAGCAGGACCAAAGATCGCGCGCAGAACTTTTCTCTCGAAAAGACCAAGAGACTGTTCATCCGCTTGGGATATTGTACATGCCTTTGCGCCGTACAGCAGCACTGGGATGATCAAGGTCTTGTATAGAATTTACTTGGTCTTCCGAGAGAGGGCTCTGCTACTCAATGGTTGGCAAGAGTTATTCTGTGTCTGATCTCGGTACTGATGTTGTTTGTACTGTTTACCGCGGAGCCGAGGTAGACGAAGTCCTTTACTACCTCAAAGTTATAGCTGCCTATGGTGACGTTCTGGCCAAGTCGTCGATGTTGTGCGTCCTTTCTCGATGACAGCATATACTTTGTTTTGCCCTCGTTTACCGCCAGACCCATTTTAGCCGCTTCTGTTTCAATGCCAGCAAACGCATCATTGACGGCTCGCTGTGTTTGCCTAATCACGTCAGTGTCATCTGCGTAAGCTAGCAGTTGAACTGACTTTTGGAAGATCGTTCCTCTTGTGTTGGCCAGTGAGTTTTGCACGATCTTCTCAAGAACGACGTTAAAGAAATCACAAGACAGCGCGTCGTCTTGTCTAAAACCTTTTTTTACATTGAAGGTGAGTGAGTCGGTGAGTTCGTTACCGACCTTGATGGAGCAGCGAGAGTTCTCCATCGTCATCCTGCTCAGTCTGACGAGTTTGGCAGGAGTGCCAAAACTAGACATGGCGCTGTATAGCTCGTCTCTATGTACGGTGTCATATGCGGTCCGCATCTACAGCGGTGGTATTTTCAGTTCATCTTGGGGGACGAACACGTGTCTTTTTGTCACTAATCTGTCCGGGAAGTTCAACACTATCGATTGAATCGACTATAGCTTTGTGGGAAGATACGCTAGAAGATATGATGGTCTGAAGACGCTTGATCAACTTTATGAAATTATTTTGAATTTTCACTATTTCGAAATTGGACTGGTGTGTTATCGATCAACATAATGAACCAATGTATGCAGCGAAACCTCCGTCAAGGGGTTTAAATGAGGATTCACTGTTGACGACGGCAGCAAACGAAAAAAGAACAACGACTTTCGGTTCTGTACGTGAAACATAACAGACAACGTACAGCCGATGAACTCGCGAAAAGTCTAGACTTCTATAAAGCAGACATTACCACAATCCGGAAAGTGGCGGTGGGATAGGCCGGGCAAAAAGAAGATAAAACTGATCTACTGCGGTGATTGCGGTGAGAGACCGAAGACAACGCTTATTCGGATGTGGATTTGTAGTTCGAGGCAGACTTAGGTAAGGTTTAAGCTTAAAGCTTTAAGTATGAAAGCGAGCGGCTCACAACAATCCGCATCGGAAAATCAGCTTGATTTGCGCATACGCCCCCACAGAGAACAAGAATGACAACAGCAAGGAAGATTTCTATGATCTCCTAGAAAGAACATCAATCAATGCCCCAGCTATGATCAATGCCCCAGCTATGACACCAAGATCGTTCTAGGAGATTTTAAGCTGGGTAAAGAGGACATCTCGGTTCGATGCCCGAAAAATCACCTAACATTTTTTTCACGGCTCCACCTCTTTCGAGACACTGACAATGCTCAAAGAGTATAACTGTCTAGAAAAAGCTTCTCAATCTCGCCGTTCGGAGTCGGCATTAAACTGTAGGTCCCCTCTACTCGTGAGAGAACAATAGCACGCACAACACGAGTGGTTGCCAGTTCCAGGTCCACCTCGGACTGTAGCGCCGCCATTATTATTATTATTATAAAGAGGATAACTTTACTAGAGTCATCGAATATACCCCTGGTTTGACCACGAGTGGAGAAGTCTGAATTCTTTTGCAAATGAATCTTGAGTTTCTGTCAGGAGCCGCAAGTTTGTCCGTCAAATAGGAGCATGTTTACTGTAAGGTGTCATTTATAATTTTGCTTTACTGTTGACATTCAACAACCATTGCGATGATTTTTGATTAGTCAAAATTTGGAGGTTATTAAATGTTGATCGATAATTAATAACCTGGATCTCAACCAACAAGCCTCTACAGCCTCTACACCGTCTTTTAATCAGCTGCCTCCAATTACGCACGACAAGTTAGTTGAGGTCCTTCTCCACTGGTGTGCGCCATCGGTTTTGTGGGCGTCCTATATTGCGTGGTCTCACAGGTGCGGAGTCGAAGGCTCTTCAGACTGGGGCAGTGTTTTTCCTTATCTAGAAATCGTAGACGATGAATTCGTAAAGGCCTGACTGGACTCATGTCACTTTACAGCCCATACAGTTTTTGCTTTAATATTCTTCTCAAATTGAGATGCCGTCGCTTTCACAAAATGCCACTTTTTTTTGTCGTTTATGGGTTTATGAAAATCAGAAAATTATGGTCAAAAGAAAGCGATATGCATCATTTTTAGAGCTCCAATTGAAGGGACTAAGTCTCTATCAAGCTAAGGGGTTTAAAATACCAATGGAACATACACAAGCAAACAATTTTTTAAAGCAAAGCTTCGATGAACACTCGACTCCCGGTAATAAACCAAGGAATATGCCTCCAAAATCGTATCTCATTAGAAATCTCCTTTGGAATATCTCCAGTGGATATATGAAGTTGCAAGCGGATAAGTCAGAAACTGATGGACTGCGAAGGACACCTCGTTAATGCTGGTAACTGATCAAATTTGCTCAAAAACATGGTTGAAAATTTGACTTCTAGTTCGAAAAGGAACCTATTGTTGCATCTATTTGTTTCAAACTATAGGCGTCAACGTGTCAATTCTGATAGTTAACGTCACTTGGTCAACAATTTTGGTCAAGGCACTCTCTAAAGACATGAAAAATTCATCCAGAATAAGCTTGGCATGAAAAATAATACAAAACCCGCAATTTGATGGCATTTTCTAACACCAAGCAAATTGCAACCATTTTGCATGTCATTACATCCACTTGACTTCCATACTCCCATTGATGACCAGAAGTTCTTGAAAGAAACGACGTGCTCACACGGAAATGTCTTGCCTTCTGTATCTCTCAATGGGACATAATTATAGTTCAGACAGCTTACCCCACATTTGGCTGAGAAAGTTTCATTTTTTTTCTCAAAAAAAAAGTCTGCAATCCTCGACCTTATTCCGCTTTTCTTTGAATTCCATTCATAAAATTATATGGCCCACAAAAATCTAACTGACTATAATTATGCGTCTCTTAACCATCACAGGTCACTCTGACGTATCTGTGGGATACTTAGTTCAATGAAAAAAAAAACCCACTTGAAGAGGCTTCTGACACAGAAATGCAAATGTGAATGAAAAAGTGTGCCAATTACAAAGGTAGTTAGCACGAATGAAGGAAAGACACGTCGTTGTGAGGAGAGGAAAAATCTGTTTTTGATTGGGATTAATCTTGCAGTGCCCTCTTGACTCGCCTGAACCCGAGATACACTCAAAAGATACGTGAAATCAGACCAAAGATACATGTGGGAAGGGCGGTGGATTGATGGGAGGAGGATGGATGAGAAAACAAGAATCATTCTCAGGCGGAATTAAACAAACACTCCGAAGCACGCCCTCCCCCGAGTGATTCGCTTGGATTAACGAAAAGTATCTAAAATTAGAAATCCCCGACTGAAGAGGGATGTGCATTTGGATACGTTTTCGATTCGAATTTACATTTTTCATCCGCGTCGTGGAATGGTCCACGATACATCATACGCTTTTGTATTCAAACTTCGAAAAGTATCTGAAGAATACTCATCCACACCAGCACAGCAGATGCCATCTGCGGAGGATCTCTCTGGAAGGCAACAAATTGCCATCAGAAGTGATGTGTGAATGGAAATTCAACCGAAAGTGCAGCATCAGACACGATCCATCGGCTTCCTTGTTTGGGGGGTAAAAGATACAAATTTGCATGTCAGCGCTGTCGTGTGCCGTGTGCTCTGTGCCTTGTGCCGTCACCGCTACCGTGGATACATGTGTTTGCTCTGCTCGGACAACGGTATCAGCGAGTATCTATCACTTGACCGAAAGCATAAATTATCTCAAAGATTCGGTGGTGGAAACACACCTTCGGGGGTTGAAATGGAAAATAACGGTGTTCATTTGGAATTCATTGTCTGTCTCGGTTTCTTTTGCCTCGGTTTGGTCCGGTGCACAGCTAACAAGACGCGTTTAGCTGAACTGCATGCATATGCACGGATGGACGGCACCGGCGCGCACCGGAACGCCACGATCCGTCGGATACTAATGAAATTTCTCTTTCAATTAAATTCAGTGTTCGCTTGGAATTATTGATATTATTAACTTAATTTTTCCCCCGTCCAAATGGACGCAGATAAATGAAAAAAAAAAAGTCGCTGCCGATCTCTCAGCCGGATGTGGACGGGGTTTTGAGTGCTTCTCGTCATTGTTGGGCAGTTGGCTGGCCGAACGGAATTCAGCGGTGATTAGAGATCGTCGAAGAAGGTGAAGTTCAGGTGTTTGCTCTAATGAGAGACTCGCGCACTCTCTCTCGCTCCCGCTGTGTGAAAATATGACTTAATTTTTCCTTATGGCGGCGATGCACGCACGGTAATCATGTGAGATACGCATGCAACGGTAGGTGAGTGCCTCAATTTGGGGCACAAGGAAGTTTGAAATAGAAAGTGGTGCGTTGCTTCTATTTCTAGAAGAATGCATCACTGGTTCTTGCTCTGCTGGGTGCACTTAGTCTGTCATCGTGCACGGAGTGGCAAGCTGCGAAGTGTGAAGATTTTAAAGAGCCAATCAAACGGATTCAAAAGATAAACATGACTCTTTGGGGATCCGTTTTGGCCTTTGAAGTTGAAGGAATTTCAACGCGGTTTAGTTATTTGCAAAGTTTTATGAAATCAGTTGGCAGCTGCTTACACGGAAGGGGAAGAGAGGAAACATTGTTTTGACATTTTTTGGGTGTACTCCTTAAATCTCTACTCAAAACTTCGCTGAATTTTGATTGTAATCGAAAACTAAATACAAATCAGCCCTTGGAAGCAGAATAACCACTTATTTAGTATGACGAACGAAATTAACGGTCTTATGTCAACGACTTCAATTCAAATGTCCCTCTACCGTTATCTGTGGCACAACAAGGTTTTAGATAGACCCTGAGCCTGTATGACAACGCAACAGAGGACGTCCACGATTGAGGCAAGGCACACAAGTGGAGAGGTACCTCAACCAACTTGGTGGGCGAAACTGGAGACAGCTTGTTGAGGCCTAGGCCCACTTTAGACTGTAGCGCTTTTTATCATTGGAGACACAAAGTTGAGGCTTGGTGGCTGAGGCCCGGGTCCACGGCCATACAAAGACGACGAAGAAGTAAAAATTCCTTAGGCCAGATGGTAGAAGTCAAGTTTCGACCCCCTGCTGGACAGTGAGATGCGGCTCGAATACCATTTTTGAACAGTTTTGTCAGTGCACGAATGTGAGTTGCTGGAAACAGTTTTTTGGAGGCTCGTTGCTTGAAGCCCTGGTCTATCCTATACTGAAACGTCATACGAAGATGAAGAAGAAATTATAATTCCTTAGATCAGTTAAGTTTCGACCACCTGCAGCACGAAGAGATGGTGCTCGTAGGACAAATTTTTTTTACATTTTTTTGGGTGTAATCTTCAATTTTCAGATCAAAACGAAGAAAACTTTATGCAATCGGTACCTTCGAAGCAGAACTGACAATCACTTAGTCAGTAGAACGAATGAAATTAACGGCCTTGCATCAACGAATTGAATTCAAATGTAGCTCTACACTGCTATATGTGGCACAACGTTAAAATTTTAAACTCTGAGCCAGTGGAACAAGGCAACAGAGGACGATTTTGGCTTTTTCTGCTAAATGGAGGCCCAAGAAGCGATAACAAAGGTAAGCTAACTTTTGTGTCTGGTCAAGGTTTTTCAGTGATCGATTATTGTCTAGTGAAAAGTGATTGGCCTTGGGTAGTGGAGATCCTTGAAGTTCTGGCAGATAATTTTTGTTCCACTCGCCTACAGTGACAGCCCTGAAATTTGTAAACGGTCAGCCCGTTTCGCGGTGCATACCCTTAAAGTTAAAAATAGAAAGGAAACTTTGCATTGCATTGTAGAAGACTTGTGAGCAACTGGCAGTACTTTTTCTTCTTGTGGTTCTACAGTCCGGGGTAGACCTGGGCCTCAACCAACAAACCTCGCCAGCTGGCACAATCTTTCGCCAACTGTCGCCAATTGCGTACACCAAGTTTGTTGAGATCCCCCTCCATTTTTGTGCGCAACCTTAGACGAGGACATCCTCTATGGCGTTGTCCTACTGGTAGCACTACTATCACAGTCAATTACCATTGCTGCATGGCCATATTCTCCTCCTTCTAGGGTGGCTTGTACGACGGTATGGTTTGATTGCCTGTGCAAGAAGTTAGTCCTTGAACTTGTTCAGGAAAACCAATGCTGATGAGTTTAGGCTGCTGTAGCAAGTAAGACCTACAGACAGGCTTGTAGGATCAAACAGTCGGAATACTAAAGAAACCTTGCTAACAAGATGGATATGTGCAAAGACTCGAAATCCTTCTGGAAAACATTAAGAATGTTAGGTGGGGTAAAATCAGTCACAATCTGTGCTATAGGGTCTGAAATATCAGCAAATATTTTCAAACAAAAACTGCTAAATCCCCTTGCAGACCATCTTAACTGTCAGTATGCGTTGCCTAATGTCATAGTTTCTGACCTCGATGTTACGATCTCAAGCAGGCTTACGCTCAAGACTCTCGACAGTTGACCAAATTTTTGAATTGACAACAATTGAAAGAAGATTCATTCAGAGAGGGACAGGCCGTATGCCTTCTTTGCCGATTTTTACGTCGACAATGCCTCAAAATTTAAAGTGTTTAATGCTACGGTGAACGCATGTCTTTGCAAACTAAGTTTTTGGTTTTATGTACTTAAGAAGTCCGCCTCCAGCAGGCAGAGAGACGCGGCTCGAAGGACAATTTTTTTGACATTTTTTGAGTGTAATCTTTAATTTCTCATCAAAACTTAGAAGACTTTTTAAAGGGTACTTCCTTCATTAAGCGCTTTCTATCTTTAAATTTAAATAAAACAAAGTGCGTATGATATATTATCGACATTTTGTATTCGTTTGAAAGGCCTATCGATACCATTATGTATGGAATATAACATACAGTCGACTCCCTCTAAGTCGAACTTCCTCTAAGTCGAATTTCACTCTAATTCGAATTTATTTTGGCATTCCCCTCAATTTTTCATACAAAAAACTCGAACTCTCTTTAACTCGAACTAATTTTGATATCCCGTAAAAATTCGACTTAGAGGGAGTCGACTGAGAAAAAGAAAAAGTCTAGCGGGGTTAAATCGCACGATCTCGGTGGCCAGTTCACATCACTTCCACGTGAGACAATCATGCCCTTCAATCACTCGTGAAGAATTTCTCATGTAGCATGAGCCTTGTAGCGCGTAACACCGTCCTGTTGACACTACATGTCGATGTGGTGTCCATATCATCCAATTCAGGCCAAAAGAAATTGGTAATCATCGACCTAGAGCGCTCGCCGTTGACGGTGATGGCCTGGCTAACGTCGTTTTCAAAGAATTCACCCCAAACTGTGATTCTTTCGGGATGCATTGGACGCTCTTGGATCTCACGTGGATTGGTATCGTCCCAAGCTCGACAATTTTGTTTGTTAACGTACCCATTTGTCCAGAAGTAGGTCTCATCGCTGAAGATGATTTTCCGATGAAAATTCTCAGTTTCCAACTGCTCCATAGCGTATTCAGCGAACACACGTTGTTGTCTATGACCGGTCAGTTTAATTTTGTACGGGAGCAAGCCCAAGTCACGACGCAAAATTCGTCAAGTTGTGATTTGTAAAAGGCCGAGTTCTGGTAAGCAACGCGAAATCGACTGCCTCGGAGTCTCCTGCACACTCTCACAGCAAGCGGCGACATTATCGTCAGATCTTGCGTTTCGTCGACGTACGGGTGTTGGTTTATAGTTTACTGAACCAGTGGAGTCAAATTTATCCACCACACTACGAATAGTTCTCTCGGTTGGATAATTATGGCGACCGGAAAGCTGGCGAAGCGCGCAGAACGTTGAGCGAACAGAACACCCATTTAGACAAAACAATTTTATCGTTTGCACGTGTTGTTGAACGCTATGTTCGTCCATGATGGCAAATCAGACTGAATTAATGACAGCAAATTTGACAGATTTATCTTCAGCAATCTGGCCGCAATCAACTTTCAAAGTTCGTAAGTCCCTGTTGGAAGACCCTTTAAAAGTCAAGTTTCGCCCGCCTGCTGAACAAAGAGATGCGGCTCAAAGGACCATTTTTTTTTAAATTTCTTCGTCAGCGCACGAATGAGAAGTGCTATCCCCACGCAAAACCTTTTGTTTTTCATCCCATTCCCTTTCGATTTTCAGATTCACTCTCAGTGCCCAATAACCATTCCCGATCTGTTGTCAAATTTGCAAGTCAAACCAAAGAAAGCGAACGCAAAAGCGGGACCGGGAAACTTCTGTGCGCACTGGCAACACTTGTTCAAATTAGACTTTCCAGACACCTGTCCTCAGTTCACCCGCAAGAGGTACGAGTAATCCAAATTGACAGTACAAACATTTCGCTATTTATCACCGACGACGTGACAGAAATAACAAAACACAAAACGCAGACGTTTTCAGGCGCCATCGCCGGCTTTTAGGTTTGACAACACAAGTTGTGGCGCGAAACCTGCTCACATGGCACGTCAGGTCGTTTCATATTCATGGAAATATGCATAAGGCTAGCTCATGAGCCGTCTTTCTTTCGTGCCTGAGCAGCAACTTGAGTCATGAAAAGGATGACAACCTCTTGTTTGATCTGGAGCGACGTGTGATGAGTTTATGAATTTAATCGCGTTCAGTCTGCACACAAGTGCAGTTCATAACTGTGCTAGACTGCTCCCGTGGACGTGACTGTGAAAACATCTTTAATTGATGCCAAGTCAGGGACGCGGCTTATGAATGTTAATTTGGTGCAGGATATCATGTCCGTTTGCGCAATCAAAGAGTTGAAGATGTCACGTGGATTGGAAATGGAAATGAAGAAGCCATGACATTGGAATCCTAGCACTTTAAACCGAGTCGTTTTTAGCTGCTGGTCACATTAGGACGTCGTGACTCAGATGCAACGGCAACGACAAGTTGCTATGTCGTATTCAGCTTCTTGCTGGAATGAGGAAAAGCAATCACGTTGCCAATAAATTGCAACCAACGATAAGCTCGTGGAGAAGAAATGAATGACCAATGAGATGAATTGAAATTCAGAGCAGCGCGGAATGACTTCAGAGCAAAAAAAAAGGAAAACAAGAGCAAAGCCAACCGAACTTTGGGCAGAATAGTACTCGCAGCCACCTGATTCTTATAGATACGAAAATAAAATGTCTTCTCCAAAAAAATAAGGGAGTTGGACTTTCATTCGGTATTTGCTTACCATGACAGTCACTCTAAACTGACCACACCTAACACCATTCCAAAGGACAAAACAGTGTAAACGCCGATTGTTTCGAAGAAAACGTTGTTTTTGTGGGTTTAGCTTTGTGAAAAGAAGTGAATGTTTAAATGAGACTCCTTACTGCGTGGAACTATGGTAGTTAAGGTGGTTGTCGGTACAATAAGTTTACAAGACGATCACTGGGTATTTCAGATCAAGGTTCACTATATCCTAGTCAATGTGAGGGTCGTATGAATGATCTTCATTTTCAAATCAAGTCAATAACGAACATCATCACGAGATTATCAATGTCAAGAACGCGATTTTGCTTGGACATTTTTGGAGAGATCAGGCAGCCAAAGGTGGTAAGAGATCTGTGGAAAGAGTGTTAAGAGCTCTGTCCATGTCGTCTGATTCATCAGAATATGATCCAATTAGACCCTCAAATCAAGGACTGCACCTTCCGCAGATCCTAATGGCCGTTCACTAGCTCTGTCGATTTGAGTACAACTTCGCGAGTGTATGAATTAGAAGCAGGAAAGCAAAGTTAAGACGCTTTTATCCGGTTTTTCAAATCTGGTCCAGTCACCATTTGCCGTTGAGATCAAATTAATAGCACTATCACTGGAGCGGTCGATCAGTATTAGTAGTCGGATTGTGGTTATCACAATGGATCAACATGTACTGGTGAATTCATTAGCAGCCCCCTAATCTAACTTAGCCTTTTACATGTTGTCGCCGTGGCGTAGTAGTAAGTGGATTGATTCCGGTTCTAGAGGTTCGTGGTTCGAACCCGGGTCAACACAATCAATTTCACTACCGCCGCACCACCTCTCTCAATTCATAGAGTATAATTGTTTACCGTTTTCGTCTCTTTTTCACATTGACACATTGAAAGTTGTTGGTCTCTTGAGAGAGCCGAAACACAAGGTCTTGACATACCCGAACCATGTAGTTACGGCGTCACTCTTCACTTTGACACAATCCAGTCTGATCGTCAGCCCTTCTACGGAACCTTGTGGCTAATGAATTACAATTAAATATCAATTTAACTGGTCACTATGCTTCCTCGATAGTGACGTGGGTGCCGCTGCCATTACGAACAATAACATCATTCTGCTGGGTATGAGGTCCTTCATTTTTCACAGAGTGAAGAGCATCATGCCCGAAGCAAATGCAAATGCGTGGAGTGACTCGTAAAGAGGCTATCAGAATGAAAGAGTTAAATTTCCAGATTAAGAAAGCCAACCCTTCTGAGGAAAATCAGGAAAAGTTTAAACGGGACCGAAATGACTGCAATGCGTTAATTAGACGTGTCAAATTCTGTTACAATCAAAGGTTGAGGCAAAAAGTGCTACAATGTCCCAGGGGTAGCAAAAACTTTTGATCGTTTGTAAAAAATATTAAAAATTCAGCCTTGTCTTCTATCCCCACGCTTATTTGCTCTTTGACAAAGCTGCGCATTTTGCAGCCAGCTAAACGCTGCCAGATTGCACTTTGTCTCCAACTGAACTTGAGAGCGTAGATTTTAAAATGGGACATTCACTTTCGAGTACTTAAAGATTTCAACGAAACTTCTGAAGAGGTGTTCTTCTGCGCTGGCAAAAGCACTGCTTAAGCTTTTTCATCTGTCCTACTCTTCTGGCCTCTTCCCGAGTGGATGGAAAAAAGCATTTGTCCAGCCCGTCCCTAAAAAGGGCAAATCTTCGTCACCCTCCTCCTACCGACACACAGCACTAACGTCCCTTCTTTCCAAGGTCATGAAAACGCTGATAAGCCGTCGTTATGAAACATCTTGAATCGCAGAAGCTTCTTAATGACCGGCAGTACGGTTTCCGCACCAACAGTTCCACCGGTGATCTGATGGCATATCTCACCGAAAAGTGATACCAATCTTTGCACAATGCAGGAGAAAGCAAGATCGTTAAGCTCGATATTTTTAAGAAATTTGGCAGAGTCTGGCATCAGGCTCTTTTGTCGAAAATGCGTGCTTATGGTATCGATGAATCTCTTCTTCTATGGATTAGAATTTTCGAATCGTTCAATTCAAGTTGTTTTGGATGGCTTCAAGTCTGATTCTCACCAAATTAATGCTGGTGTTCCCCAGGTCTCAGTTTTATCTTCGACACTCTTTCTCATTTTTATAAATGATCTCTTGTCTGTTACTTCTAATCCAATTCACTCCTTCGCTGATGACGGTAACCTCAGGTTTTAATATTCGTTCCAAGACTCACGCCACTGCTTTTCGACCGAAGATTTGTTATAATAATAATAATGGCGGCGCTACAGTCCGAGGTGGACCTGGGCCTAGCTTCTCAGCAACCACTCGTGTTGTGCGTGCTATTGTTCTCTCACGAGTGAAGGGGACCTACAGTTTAATGCCGACTCCGAACGGCGAGATTGAGAAGAGAGTGTATGTTAAGGACATTAAATTCTGACCTTGACAGCTTATTTAATTGGGGTAAAAAGAATAGAGTGGAATTTAATGCCTCGAAAACTCAATGCAGTCTACTGTCACTCAAGCTTTCCCAAAATAATCAGCCAAAATTCCTGAATGGTACTTGCATCGAAGAAACCGAAAAACTTTCCATCCTCGGTATGTGTATCAACTCAATAGTTAGTTGGAACGATCACATATTCGAGGTCGCCAAAAATGTTGCGAAATGTCTAGGTTTCCTAAAACGATGCACAAAATACTTCACCCCCTCTGATTTGGCTTCAATTTATAAGGCCTTCATTCAACCCCATGCTTGAGTATAACGCTCATATCTGGTCTGGTGTCATGAGATTCGTGCCGATGATCAACATGGCTGAGGTCGCAGTAAACTAGCTCAGTCGTGAACAGAACTTCCAGATACTTGGCGACCTCCGGATCAGGCAGCCTCGGGTGATTTTTCTCCGGTACCCGTGCAAACCCCACAATTCTAACAACAACAGTAAAACATCGAACAAGGCTCTCCGCAAGTGGGTCCATTTGCTACTATGATGGTTGGTGCAGCGCTAGGATTGAGTTCAAGTGTTCTCTGGAAGCTTGGTCACCGTACACTTGGTTGAGTCTTAAGCTGTTCAAAGAAGTCACAAGGCCTTTAAATCCATCCTACATCAGACAGACCTTCCGATCGATTCTCTAGACCCAACAGTCCCCAACTGATCCAACGTCTCATTTGTTCTTATTTCGAGACTAAAACAAAGCGGCCAAAATCAATGGACCTAGCGAAAATATCTTTTTGTAAGGATTTTGTCTTCAGAAAATAGAACTCATGATAACCTTTGTCGTGTAGGTTACCAGGAAACTGATGACTTTTTGGACACTTAGACAGAAAATTGCTCTTTGAACTCGATCAGATTTCAGTGGAACATAGTTCTAGCTAAATTTTCATAGAAAACCGTTTGCCTCACGTCGCCCCACTGTCAAAACGCGACTTTCTCCCCTACACATTTAGAACTCATCAAAGACACGAATCACAAGATTAATTTGCTCGAATCCCTCTCGGCAGTTTCTCTTCGTCGTCGCCTGTCATTCACCGAGACAGACTTCCAATCAAATCAAAAACCCTTTCACTGTGTCTTGACCAAAACCAATAAAAAAGCAAATCAAACTTACCGCAGCTGAAATCTTTTTTCCAAGTAATCCCTCAAACAGGCACTGCACTTCGATTGCTTTCAGATACAGCAGATGATAGCGACGTTCTAATCCTTTCAAATTTCCCTCAGCGCTCGGCTTCTTTGCGGCGGTGGCACCGGTCGGCGATGGAGTCTTCCCAGTTGATTTCTCATCAGTTGAGGATATCGATGAGTTGTGCTGTTGTTGCTGCTCGCCAGCTGAAGATAAGTTATTCTCCTTCTCTGAGGCCCTTATGCATGCACCAACCACTCGAGCATGAGATACTATTTTACGGTATAACACCTGGAAGGAGAGAAACAGATACGATATATTGGATGCATCTAGAAAGTCATAAAGCAAAAAAATGTTTTTATTCACGAAACGAACGACGAACGTAAACCACGGAGACAATTACTGCAATTTTCTAGCCCAAGATGGCTGCATCGTCGGTTTTTTGCTCGTTTTTGCCGCTTTTTGCTCCATGCGACTCCGGCAATTGTGTCCTACACTTATCTGCATGGGCAGACGACATAATGATATCAAATTGTGCCTCCAACCGAGGAGGAGAGCGACGGATGAAACGCCCAAGCGACTGTGTCGAAGTGGTAAGCGCATCATCGCCGTGCACGAGGGTAGGGGATCCGTGGCGGTGCACGTAGCCTCACACACCGCACAACTAAATGGCATCGCTAATGAGGGAGACGCGTGGGCTAACGTAAATTCACTCGAAAAAGACGAAAGAAATCCTCAAAAAGTGCGACGCAGAGATGTGACTGCACTCGCATCTGGGATCTCACGAGACGTCGTCAAGGAACTGCATGCATCCATTGTGATCGTTTGTCTCTCACAGAATGAGGTAATTCTTTCGCAGCGTCACCACATTTCCGTCAGCCACCACGACACGTTGCCATCCGTTGGCTGGCATTCCAACGAGTGCGCGTGTCATGACTTTCATTAGAAATGACGGACGACGACTGAAAGTGGTCGGTGAGAGAATTCTCGAACAAGTGCCACAAGTCGCAGGAGGAGTGGATAACCTTTGGTCAACCATGCATCCGCGATGGTCCAGGTTAACTAGATACACACGCGTTCCCCGCACATCTCCCTCCCCCTCTCTCTGCCTGTTGTGCTCATCCATCCAGCGCTGTAGGTGCTTAAAAGTAATCGACGTCATAATGAATGGATAATTCAATTTGGTGGCTATTTGTTAGCTTCTGCCGTCGGGTACACCTGCAGACACTCACTCGTTTACTGAGCGCGTCGCTGCAACGAAGAAAGTGTTGATGCGTCTAATAAACAACAAACTTTTGACAGTTTCTTGTCAAAACACAACGAAAGCCAGCGACGGAGATGATGAGGATTTATGAACACCCCCCGAAGGGAAGAAGACTGAGCCTCAAGTGGGCGTTACCAAAACTGCAACAATCTCGAACAATGAGTCAATAACGTAGGAGATCTTATCACGATCCCTGGCTTGGATTGCAACGAGGGTTGGTTGGAGAGGGGGGAGGAGATTTCTGCGCGAGGCACGATTGCGAAGGTAAATGAAGGGAAATTGTTATGATTATCTGTTGGATGTCGTGTACATTTTGTTTGCTTGGAAAGAAGTGATTATCTTCCCGGAGTCGGAGTGAAGATCAACGGACAATGGAGCCGGGGCAAGGAGATTCTGTTGGTTGAGGTTGATTTATTGTGGGAGTCGATGGAGAGTGAAGTTCTTTGGAAAGGCAAAGGGTCTCTGGTCCACTGAGTTCAAGGAACTTGTGGGGAAAATGGTAAAAAAAAAACAGGTAAATCATGTGTAGAACGTCTAAACGCGTCATTTGAGGAGAATTTTACGCGCTGTTGGTTGTTTTTCCGAAAGGATTGCGGCTACAGGCCTAAGGAGAGGCCTTCGACAGGTTATTTGGTAGACATAATTGGGCCCACGAGTGGCGGAGAAGGGGAGGTCGTGCTGCGCAGACATCTGCAATACGCAGCTCAGGCTAATTGATTATTTGTTATCAAGTGGCGAAACTTAGCGGTGTTTTTAGGAAGAAGTTAAGTCAAATCAAATTACCACCTTGAATTCCTTTTCATCGAGCAGAGTCTGTTTCAGTGCCAAGAGGGCATTTGTGACCAGGGTCTGCTGACCAATGTGATATCCAAGAGGGACGTCATCATTTGTTCCGATAGCAAGTCTGGCATTTGATCCTTGCACTTGGTTACATTCTATTTAGGGACCCTTAGCTGCCGCCTATCTCTTCATAAGACGACTAGGCATTTTAAGATCCTTCTCATGTGAGGGCCGGAACTCTGTGACACTCCAGGAAATTGAGAAACCGATGAAGTCGACACGCAAGGAACGGTCTCATCACTTTCTTCTACTGGAAAGTAACCGGACGTCTTTTGGAGCCAAACATCGTTTAAAGCTTGATACTGTAAAATCCACTAATCGTAGATGGTTCATAGGCCTACGTGCCTCATTGCGAAGCAAATCTTTCCCAAAATTAACTCAGGAGCCTATTATACTGCATCTCCCTCCACTTGACTTGTTTGCCAGACAAGTAGCAACTTGCAAAGCGGTAAGACTCAGAACACTGCACCTGTGGAATAACCACCATACAGGTCATTCCACCATTCTAGATAAGCTCGAGTTTCTACCGCACAACACCGACCTCCTACTGCCTCATCTCGTCTTTGAGAAAAACTTCTCTGCCAGCATACCCTCCAGGTCTGGCTGGAAGTCTGATACTCAGACGCTGGACGGTCCTCTGTGTATTGTCACAGATGGATTCAAGACGGACGAGGGAGTAGGATTAGGTGTCTACTCCAAGGATCTCAATTTTAGTATATCCCTCCACCTTCCAGAACATTGTAGCGCAGGCTGAGACGATGGCAATAAAAGAAGCCCTGTCTTGGCTCAAGAACAACGTGATATCCAAGAAGGACATCACCAACTGTTCAGACAGCCAGGCAGCAATCAAATCCCTGAACTCGGTCAATTTCCTCTCTAAGACCTCCCTAAATTGGCGCCTATCTCTTAACGAGATAACTGAGCATTTTAATATTCACTCTATGTGGGTGCCGGGACACAGGGACATTCCAAGGAATTGTGAAGCCGATTATCTCGCCAGGAGCGGAACGATCTCCACAAATCTTCCTAGTGGAGATCCTTCGCCTATGCCATTCGCTAGCTGTAGCTAGCTAGATTCCTTTAAAGAATCATACTATCAAAAACACCAACTCAAGATGTTCAGATGGCACTACGTGCCTCATCGCAAAGCAAATTTGGCCTAAACTTGATCTAAAACTTTCACTCTATCTTCTTAGAATGAACAGGTCATCCCTAAGGACTCTCATCGGCGTTATCACCGGACACTGTGCCATTGGCATTCACGTCTCAAGAATAGGACTCCCTCACAATGAAGAAGAAGAAGTTGTAAAGATGAAAAGGAAGAGAAGACTGTTGCACACCTCTTCTGCAGTACTCTAGTGCTTGTTATAAAGCGTTTTAGTCGTCGAAGAAGTAAGTCCCCAGATAAGCTTTTCTGCAAACAGAGAGGGCGCTTGGGGTCATACTTCTTAGACGACTTGTTTGAACTTAAATGTTTTATAACAAGGGCTGAAGCATTAAATGGTTTTGTTAGTACGATACACCCGGTCCGCATGCCACCACAATGGGCCTGTGTTGGCGTCAGTGAGATTGTAATCTGCAGTCAGTCGCTTGAACAAAGAATCTGCTTGGTACAGCATGTCCCCTGTTAGTCAACCTTGCATTGGAGCACTGTTTTAGTATAATAATGACCTCTAGGCTAAGTTCGATAGTTTTGGCAACTACAAGGTGGCGTAATCGTCCTCTCCGTTGTTGAGATTGAGGATGACTTGACATTTGCAGGCAGAACTGCAGCTGCCTAGTTCACAAATTTCAAATATGATAGACGTACGGCGCTATTTGCAAAAATTATAACATCTTCCGATAGGATGATTAAGTTTGCGCCACCTTGTAGAGGGCATTTGTTTACAGCTCTATAGCAGTAAGTACTGTGTTGCCAAACATTCTTGGAGTGAAGCACTTTTCCTCGTAATTGCCCGCACATACCGGTGGCTTTAAAGTGATGTTGTGGTTCCTCGCTTTTTTTTTTTTCCGTGTATTTTTATTTATAAAATTCATAATTCTTACGTTCTAGACAAAAATACTTAAAACTAACTTAATTAACTGAACTATTATTCTTAAATCTAACTTACTGACCCAATACAGGTACTCTAAGCTAATCTATATATAATACATTATAAAATTGCCTTTCGGCCTATTTGTCATTTAATTGTTTTTCTTTACTGTTTTTTTTTTTTTTTTTTTTTTTTTTTTTTTTTTTCCAAGAAAAATTTAAAAAAAACTTGGTTATCTTTGTTTTTGTTTTGTTTTCTCTTATTCTACCTTAACCTAAACTAAATTAAACTTAAAACTACTTAAAGTATTTAAAACTACTTAAGCTATGTCCGTAATACAATACGGACGCGTGCACCAGGGCGTATATGGCATTATATGCTTGACATATATATTTCATACGCCGTGATGCACCTTTTTTTTTTTTTTTTTTTTTTTTTTTTTCTTCTTAGTCTAGTTAAAATTACCTTAAAGCTATGTAAGCTGGCCACAAAGGTCAGCTAACGGATCAATCATTGGGACGTTAGCGGCGGCGGGGGCTGGTTTTGGTGTAACCACCAGTAAAAGTGACGTTCTTTGGCGGACAGTGCCCTATCTCGGGCGGAGATCGCCCTACTGAACCGGAGAAGGTCCTCGTGGCTGCGAGCGACGTCCGGCTCGTATTGGAGTCGCCTGTCTACTGTTCGGCGTACGACATGGAAGATGATAGGACATCCTTCCGTATCCTGTATCAGGCCTTTTTCGTCCAAATAAAGGAAAGCTTCGGGCGGAATGAAGCCATTAAGGCGCACCCTCTCATGGTACATTATATTGGGGTAGTAAGCCCCAAAGATCAGACTGTTGGAAGAAGTCATAGCTCGTGCAATGTGACCCCGAATCAACTTAATAATAAAATTATCTATCCTGATCAGGTTTGCCTCGTTGTACAAGACCTCATTGGGATAGAATTTCTTGTACTCGGATTCGGGTGTGCGATACAGCCGGAGGCAGGCCCGAAGACACTGCCTCTCGAACACCCTCATCTTTTCCATCTGGGAAGGACTCAAGTTGAACCACACTGGACAACCGTACACCATGATTGGCCGGATAAGGGCCATGTAGCAGATTACCTTCACTCTGGTATCAAGTTGGCTGCTGTAAAACAACCTACTTGCCGCAGCAAAGGCTTTCTTAGCTTTCGTCAAAGCAGTAGCTGCATGCTTATCACAATACAGATATTGATCTAACCAAATGCCAAGATATCGCACTACATTTTTCACAGCTAACAGCTGTCCCTGCGGGTCAACAATGCCGAACTTGCGCCAGTTTTTGTCCGTATCCCTTGATGCCTTGGACAGCGGGGTTCTAAACAGAATAGTTTCACACTTCCGGAAGTTGATTTTCAACTTCCAGTCGTCGCAAAATCGCTGAATTGTGTCGAAGTCACGCTGCAACGAGATATTAATTTCTTCGATCTTCAGACCTGATCTGTACGCTATGATATCATCGGCATACGCTATTATGTGCGGCATAGAACCTATAAGATCGCTAGTGAATATTGCGAACAGGATCGGCGAACCAACTGCCCCTTGTTGCAACCCATTTTTTATGTTGAAGACGGTGGTCGAAGTTACGTTGCCATTTTTCACAACGAACTTTCTACCTGTGATCATGTCATAAATCATATATAGCAATGGCTTACTTATGCCCAGCTCGACCAACTTGAGGAAAAGGCCTTCTAACCATACGGTGTCGAACGCCTTTTCCATGTCTATCAGACAGGCACCCGTGCATTGGGTCATGTTCTTATTCCATTGAATGTCGGACACCAATTTTGACGCGGCATGTATAGTATCATGCCCCGCCCTGAAGCCAAATTGGTTGTCCGGTATAATTTCTTTTTCCTCAACCCATTCTTTCAGAGTTCTAATGACAATCTTCTCAAAGACCTTGCTTATGCATGGAAGAAGACTTATAGAGCGGAGATTTGTCGGTGTGGTTCCTCGCTCTTCAAGCACGTATTTTCAATGCTCTGGAAGCGATCATTTTAACGAATCACGTATGCCCTTAGTGGGAAGTGATCTGCTTCACTCGTACGTGGACATCGCTTTGAATTTACTCTTTGTGACACAAGAACTTCCTGAATCCAGACACAAGACTTGATCTTTGGCCCATCTGCATCTCAATAGTCAGTTAGTCAATTCAGCTGCAAAACAGATCACAATAAATGTACTGAATGATTAGAGATTATTCACGTCATGTAGTATCATCCCAGAATAGGTTTCGAAATTTAAAATTTCCCACCATTGTTGTAATGTCCACATTCAACTAATATTGGTATGACTTTCGGTAAGTAAAATGTTGGATGTTATTAAATATGGATCGATACACACTAGCAGAGCATGTTGAAATATCGAAAATTAACTACAAAAGCGGTGAAAATATGCTTTCGTTAAGTTCGTTAAGTTCGATGAGTGGAAGCACCGTGCCCGGCAGTAACAGCGATGGAAGGCATTAATTGTTTAGGCTTAGGCCCTCTATGGATCCTTGTCCTGAACAGTCGCTCCCAGCCAAACTTGCTCACTTGTTGACAATTTTATAATTTGTAGTTGTTGTTGGAAACAAGTAACTTTTCGCTTTTTGCATAATTTTTAGTAATTTGTATTAGAAATTTTCAGTATTGATATTTTTTATTTTTGGCGTTTGGTTAGGAGCGGGTGTAAGACTCCGTACAGTCACCATCAATCGCCTTCTCGCACAGCCGTTCTGTATTTATTCGACGAATTTGAACGACATGATTGGGTTAATGATATGAAGAATGTCCGACAAGGTATGTGGCAACAACCCCGCCATAGCTGAGAGTGTGACTGATAATCCATTCTCGGCCATTTCGAGACATTCACTGGAATTGGGCCTGACATTTTGCACTGCTTTACATAAAGATCCTATGGGCTATGTTCTTATAGCATCCAGACGACGCAGGAATTGAAGCCAGAAACTAACGTCGTTGTCTGATTGGGTTTTGAAAGAGAATGAACATCATCACGATTTTTAACAAAAAATTGCTCTGAGGAATAAAATGAACTCTATTTTCATTCATTTGGGAGACTAAATAAAAACAAAAATGGTTGCATTTTGAGCTTAAAAACCTCAGACAAAAAGTGCAACAACCCCTCCATGCTCAAATACTGACAGTTTTGGGCGGTTGTTTAACTGTGGGGTACATTCCGAACATTCTTTTTTGTTTTTCAAAATTTATGTTGCTGCGATCGTTTGAATGAATGGATTGTGTTACCGAGCAATGATGACTGATTCTTTTTCCCCACAATTCATGCTACAAACGAGGACGATGTTTATTTTTAGGAGGATAGCACACAGCTGATGAAACAGTGGTTTTAGTGCATGACAAATTGACTGGGCATATGAGTTCTCCTAATGGAGACATCAGTTGGTCACTGAGATTGTGCGATTTGACACCATTAGACTTTTTACTTTGTGATGATTATGCGGGCGGAGTCTATGCCAATGCTCAGCTCCTTCACAAAAAAAATATAAGAACTGTTGTTCGTGAAATACAGTCCCAATTACACGAAAAAGTGTAGGTACTAAATTAATCACAGATAGAGTCAAGGTGGATCTTTGAGAGATATTGTACTTTATTACTTAACTTAGATTGGTGTACTTTAGATTAGAATACAAATATAACCACTTTTAATACAAAAAATGAGTTTTCTTAATCATTTAAAATGACACCTCCTGTTGGATGATTCGGCAACTGACTTCAATGTAGCCTACTTTCGAAGGAATTAAATAAAAAGGGATTACTTGTTGCACTGCGGGTAGATAAATATGGAATCCTGCCACAAAAAAGACCCAAAGTTTGTCCGCGGCAAAGAAAATAGATTCAAGGATTTTGAGGAATCCAGTGGGGAGCCACAAGGTTGCATAATATCACCATTTTTATGATGATGTTAAATCATATCTTCCTGGCAGACCTGACAAGGAATTGTCGCAGGCTTAAATGCAGTAGAGGATCAGATTTGAAGCGTCTAGATGGAAGTTATGATGTGAGTTTGTTTTGCCACCAATTACGGAGTTATGGCTCAAAAGTTGATCGGAAGTAGAACAACTGCGTTCTGCATGCCGTTCAAAATCATGTAAAGCAATGATACCAGTTTGAGTTCGGGATCAGTGTTTTTTTTATAGACGTAATGTACTTTAATTGCGGACTACTTTTTTGTAAAATGTTGCATATAATCTTAGACGGTGTTTTCAGTTGGAAAGAGGTGTACTTTGGACGCACCCAACCCATGTCTTTGCAAACTTTTGCAAAATCATACACTCTCTCTCTCTCTCTCCGATACTCTTGCGTTCTTTCAGTCAAGTAAACACGTCTCAATGATCCTTTGGCCGAAATCGCAAAACAATCAAACAACATCCAAATAAAATGAACAAAGTGGCAGTGAATAGGCCACACTTTAAGGGACACCATTCCACTGGAATCTCTAGAATTGAATCCAATAATTCATGTTAAAAGACGAGTGAGTCGCCGTAAAATAACTTGGGACAGGATAATTGCGTAGGAAGCAAGTTTAGTGAATAGAGCTGAAATGGGCAGGCAATGCTGACGTTTTTTTGCCACAGAGGGATTACATTAACTAATCAAAAAATGAACTCATTGTTGTTCGAAGATTTTTGAACGAAATTCGTTAAAAAAGCGCCTTAAAATGAAAAGGTTTCAGCAGAGTCCCTTGTACTTCACATTTGAACAGTAGCATAGTCTGATGCGAATCAAAACATCATGGGGATGAGTTTAAGGAGCTGCAGGTCGTTGAGCGTGCGCTGCTAAAAATGTTTGTGGCTTCAGGGCAAGTTAGAGGTTTGAAATTTTAAGAATCCGAACCAATCCCATTCAGTGTTTTCTGAGTTCGAATTGATTCTTGGATCAAGGGATCCATTTCTAAGATCAATGGTTCTTGTCTCACTAGCATTTCATTGAAAGCTTCCATGATGGACTCGTCATGACTTATCCCTCTTATACGCCATCGGGACAGATCGATGGCATTACCGTCTTCTAGAAAGGAGAACAGTTTTTTTGTTTTTTCAGATCCGTGGCGCCAGCTTGGCCCAGACATTAGTTAAGATGCTAACTGGCCAATGCCAAGTTGTTTGCCGTCGTTTGCCACTTTTGTGTCATACCTCAGAAGAGCTCAGTTTTCTCACGAGCCTAGACTAAAATGAAAGTCAGGTCTTTATGATTTAGATACCCTTTGACTGATGATACAGCGTAAGTGCCTATGCCACCCAGTTTTCTGTCCTATTTCACTAAATTCCCTGGTTTGACCTCCGAACGATCTGCGCAAAACGTTCGTATTTCCTCACAACTTGTTGCCTCTGCGCCACTCAAGGTCCAGATACGCAAAGGGCATCATTAAGTGGTGAACACAAGGTGACCATCAAAACACCTTCTCTCCCAGGCACTTTTTGTATCGCAACTTTGCTTCGCTGGCCTTGTCTGAAATCACTGCGAACAGTCACAAAGGGGGTCATGTTTAATGACTTTCCCGGCGTCGTCATTCCGTGCCACCGTGCCGGACGTGGAAACCGACTCACTCGCAATGGCAATGCTCAGCGAAGACATTTCCGCTCACAAAAAAATCCCAAGACACGGCATGATTAAGTCCAATTATCTCCACAGCCCCCTGCTGCGTTAATGAATAATAAATTACCCCCGAGACCAACTGGTGTGTTTCATTGCCAAACTTTGGCTGTCTGTCAACGGCTTTTGCTCACAATAGTGCCGTGCACCGGCCTCCAAGGATCCATCATCACCGCCCTGGTCGTCCATAAGTGTGTCAACAGCCCACGCAAGACATCTGATGACTTCCTCTCCACGGACCAGCTCTGCGGGACGACAGCTTCCCATCGCCACCCAAACTCCCCAGATTTTAGGTCACATTCTCGGTGTGAATCTGTAAATCTGTGAATTCGTAGATCTCCCCTCAATCGACGCGCGTCAACGTCACCCGAGAAATGTCAATTAATCTTCTGTCGGACGCGCAGCGACGGATTATCGAGAGAAAACGAAGAGGAAACCTCTCGGTAACGAGGAACACTGTCAATGCCCCTGAAATCTATTTCCAAACACAAAAGACACAACAGTTGGTCTATAAAAAGCGCCTCGAAAGAGTGAAGTGTGTTTTCGGGGAAAGACAAAAAATCAATGACGTACGATCGATGGAGGAATTCGAAGACTGTCCTAAAAATATTCCATCACGGCACACTGGCAAGTGATCCGTTTCGGAAGAGCCGCGCTCGTTGGCTCACACCTTGAAAAACAACAAAAAAAAAAACTGCACTCGTGTCGGTGGCTGAGTCGACGGCACGATGACGCTGACGAGCACGGCGACGAATGTGCAAAATTGGTTACACGCACGGCGGCGGCGAGTGTCGGAGACCAGAAAGGATTCTAAGAATACTAACGCGGCGTGAGTCAACGAACTGATGCGGTGCACGCCCGAGGAGTCTGTGGATCGTGATGTTGCAGTGGCGAGTTCCATCCGGTACCGAAATAGTTCGTGTTTCTTGTGCGTATGCCACGTATTCGGCGGTTTGAGTCACAATGAGCGTTGGCACTCGGCTGATGTGTTGCCAAAATATGTGGCTAAGTAGAACGCCGCCGCGGTGGATGAGGCACACATACTCGTGCTTCGTCGCGACGAGGAGGCATAGCGCGTGTGTATGGGTGTGTGGATGAACGACAGGGTGTACGCGAGGGTATTTTGGGAAAATCCAATGATATACTAACGTTTTGGAATAGATTGATGGGTATTTGGCCGAGAGCCTCTGGGTGTGTGCAGATTAAGAGACTGGTCAAGTCGTTAAAATGTCCGAAAACTTTTGATATATCGAGGTGCGCACGAGTCTCATGTGGTTTTTGTTGGAAAAAACCTTTGAAACTATTCACAGTCGTGGCTAATATTGATGCGGCAGCCACCTTTGTTCGTTCGAATTGGGTTAAGGCAGTTTGGAACGGCCTTAAAACGTTGGATACATTTAAGTGAATACACACGTGTGAATTTTTACAATTTTAATTTTTAATCGCTTGCTTCTTTAGTGTGCATCCTAGTCCACGATATCGAGGGAACCATCAGAGCGTTGCTGCCATCAAATAAGTAACTGAGGTGTCCCAAGAGGCAGGCACGTTTGAAAAGCTTCTACAACGCCTTTGATGAAAGTGGAGGATGTCCGTCCATGTGTTTAGGATGAAGACTGACTGACTTGTGCTACTTCGTTTTAGACTAAGTGGCTGAATGAAGTTCAGTTTCAGTGGTTCTGCCTGTTATTTGGCGGTCAAACTGCATAGTGAAGTCCAAAACCATAAGAAGTGGACAAGAATCGAGATTGGCAAGGATTGGAGATAGAATTGGTGAAGAAAGAATGGGAAGCTATGATGTTGAAAATGCTAAGTGGCAGAATGATGCTGCGCCTTGGAAGACCTAATCAGCAGATGATAGATCGGCCCAACTTCAAACAATGACAGAAGCGATGGACGCTGTCCTTTCCGAAGTGTTCTTCACTTGATGTGTTAGCCTACCCAAAAAAGTATTCCAAGCTCATTCATTCGATAACTGCAGCTATTAGGGACACAGGGGAAATTTAAGAGATCTGAAGTAGGTTCTACACTGGAGCACTCAGACTCAAAAAGTGGTCCATTGTAATGACCTGAAGCAACTAAGCGAATACACAAAAAGTTATACTGTGACTATAATATGATACGCTTCATCGATGAACTAGGGTCATGAAGTTGACAAACAAGAACGAAGGGGGAACATCAACATTACAAAGAATGAAGAACAACCACAAGTTTTATGAATTAGATAGATGTTTGCGCATCAACATATTGGCGAGGCTACTGCCAATGGTAACGAACTCCTAGTTAGCCAGATGATAGATTCAACTGGCAAATGGCTGGAGATTTGCTCCTTTGTAACGAGCGCCCAGAACGAGCTAAGAAGGCTCGAAAGAGAAAGGATTGGACAATATGGAGCACATGGTGTGATATGCTAACCATACCCGCGAAGTAATACCCAACGGCAGCTCCGCGGGGAGATCGGTTGAAGTGTGCAGGGTATGGGTTAGTAAGTAGGCGTATTCCCGAAATCGAGTACTCGGGTTTGCGAATCGTGCATGCTGATAGCCCGGGCAAAACGAACTAAGGTTAGACGAACACAGTCTCTAGTAAATAAGGTCTGCCATTTAAATGCTCTAATCCAAGACACACCGCGGGCAGAAGGATTAGAGAAAGCGTGGAAGGGTGTACATAGATTTTCTCTAAATTTTAATGCAATTCCAGGAAAGTCTTCTTCAAATCTTCAGACCGGATGGACCTGGTTCTGTCTCCAGTTTTGCAAACCAAATTGCTTTAGAACCTTTTCCACTTGTGTGCGCTACCTTAAAGGTTGACATCCTATAGGCCTTGTCCCGCAGGCTTGGAGTCGAATAGTTTTCGTGCCGAAGCAAGGTTGTCTAGGCGCTGTAAATGGTCTAGGCACCTTGAGCGTTGCTTCAGTAGACATCTGGCTAGAATCATACCAGTGTACAGCCATACTGTTCGTATGGTTCAATAGACTTTTAGTAGAACGAGACTCTAGTATTGCTCAGTTAGTTTTGCACGGTCGTCTTAAGTCTTCTTCTTCTTCTTAGGGCGCTACAGTCCGAGGTGGACCTGGACCTCACTTAACATGCCTCTCCAGCCAGCACGATCTTTCGCCAGTTGTCTCCAGTTTCGCACACCAAGCCGGCCCAGGTCCCCCTCGACTTGTGTGCGCCACCTTGTTCGTGGACGTCCTCTTTTGCGTTGTCCCACAGCCTCAGAGTCGAAGAATTTTCGGACCGGAGCTAAGTTGTCCATACGCTCTACATGGCCTAGTCATCTTAGGCGTTGGATCCGTAGACGCCTGGCTAGACTCATGTCGCTGTACAGCCCATACAGTTCGTGGTTGAATCTTATCCTCCAAATGCCATCAACGCAAACAGGACCAAAGATCGCGCGCAGAACTTTTCTCTCGAAAGGACCAAGACACTGTTCATCCGCTTGGGATATTGTTCATGATTCTGCGCCGTACAGCAGGACTGGGATGATCAAGGTCTTATACAGAGTCAACTTGGTCTTCCGAGAGAGGGCTCTACTACTCAATTGCCTTTTGAGCCCAAAAAACAGCGGTTGGCAAGAGTTTTTCTGCGTTTGATCTCGATACTGAAGTTGTTTGTACTGTTTACTGCGGAGCCAAGGTAGACGAAGTCCGTAACTACCTTTAAGTTATAGCTGCCTATGGTGACGTTCTGGCCAAGTCGTCGATGTTGTGCGTCCTTTCTCGATGACAGCATATACTTGGTTTTGCCATCGTTCACGGCCAGACCCATTTTAGTCGCTTCCGTTTCAATGCCAGCAAACTCATCATTGACGGCTCGCTGTAAGCTAGCAGTTGAACAGACTTTTGGAAGATCGTTCCTCTTGTGTTGGCCAGTGATATTCTCAAGAACGATGTTAAAGAAATGACATGACAGCGCGTCGCCTTGTCTAAAACCTTTTTTGACATTGAAGGTCTCGGTGAGTTTGTTACCGACTTTGATGGAGCAGCGTGGGTTCTCGATCGTCATTCTGCTCAGTCTGACGAATTTAGCAGGAATGTCAAAACTAGACATGGCGCTGTGTAGATCGTCTCTATGCACGCTGTCATATGCGGTCGTCTTAAGTATGATGTTGAAAAAAATACATCAGAGCTCGTCGGCCAAAACATTTTTGACATTGGAGGTGAGTTTGATACCAATTTTGATGGACGAGAGAATGCTCTTCCCATCTTACACAATCTGACGAATCTGGCAGGAATTTCAAAACTCGATCTGCATTTCTTATGCCTTTTCCAGATGAAAATTTGGACTTTTGTGGCATGAAACGAAGCTGATTAGGTTTTCAGACGTTCATGCGCAGCTGTTTCGAATAAGGTCTAATCTTGATGTGAAATTCCCATGTTCTTTCTTCAGTAGTCAGGTGCGGTCATATATTGTCAACAACGCGTTGAATATTGGCTTTCAAGTGGTCTATAATTTACCTTAGATATTCTCACAGAAAGCAGTCCAGAGATGTGATATCATGATGTGACATGACCGTGGAGGCCAGATTACTGGCCTATTTTTCAAAATGAATAAGTTGATTGTGTTGTGCATCGTGCGGCATTTGGCGGCATCTTACTAAAACCAGAACTCTTTCATGCTAAAGCCAATCAATTGAAAAGCAAGAAAATCACTGATCATTGGTCTATTGCACTCTTCATTAACGGTTTAATGACACTCGTCGTCGAAGAAATATGGTCCACACAGCAAACACTGACTTTTTGTGGATGCAACGGAGTCTCAGTAGGGATTGTGGATTCACTCTGCTTCAATTCGGTTATATTGTTTATTGACCAGAAGTGAGTCTTGTCGCCGAACAAGTAGCCTGAAGCGAAATTTCATCAAACGTAGCCATGTTGACGTTTGTAAAATGCAGAACGGAAATAATCGTAACGACTATAATTTCAGACAGAATGGCAAATGAAGGCGAGACCGTCTTAAGGCATGACCCACTCCAGTTTCTTAGGCTGAAGGTCAACTTGAGAAATTTTAGTCAGCTTCGAAATCTCACGCAGTCTTGCCAGCTAATTGTACTTTTAACACATCTAAGAAACAACTGAGTAGCAAAGTCATTTCTGGTACTTTATCATCGTTCACACCGAAGTAAATATTTGAGATTGTTTGAAGAAGAACTGCTTGAAAACAGCCCATTTGGGTGTGAAGTGGGACGACGAGAGTTTGCCTACATTTGATAGAAGAAATAAATAATAAGTCTCAAGATACCATCGAGACATTGGAGACAGTTCTCTCATGACCTTATGTATCTACATTTGCCTACAGGAGTGATGAACTGATGAAGGTTAACGCAACACTTCCCGAACTCTGATCTCATCTCAAGTCATAAACACGACTTAATACACCCAAGTCATGCGATCACGAATTATGTGAACATCAACAGGTTTCAAAAGCCGACAAGCGGCCTAAAACAAGTTCTTCCTCTTTGTCAAACAACATCAAGCCCTGGAGCTGAAAAGGAAAACAGAAAGTCAGTGGAACACAATCCCTAATCCGATTACATCCACTAAATGATAACTTCGCAAAGGCACCCCTATCGACCGATAACCACTCGAACCAGACTCATGCGGGTTCCCCTAGAAATCATTCAATTAACGTGACGACGAAGCCCGTGCTCTGTCAAGCAATAAACGTCGAAGCAAAACAAACGCGGCAACACAGAGGAGGAGTTGATTTACATTCAAGAGCGTCACCATGTCGTTAACCAAAAACCACGCGAAGCGTACTCACACTCCAATTAGTACGAGTACCTCACAAGCACTCGCTGCTCCTCTTCACTGTGATTGAAATGAGCTTCCAATCGCGCCTTAAACGATGACGGCCCGCTGGAGCGCTGTGTGCCTCCTGGTCACTCGATAGCGCTGGGAATTTCTTTCACATCCACCGTCCGTCATTAACCAGGTTATTAGCCGAACAAAAAATGGTAAGACACTGGAAAAATGTTGTCGTCGAGTTGTCGGGGCCAATCGTGAGGGGATCGGTGTCTTTTTCTCTCCGCTGCGTCGACCGCTTGGATGTGGCCGAGACTTGACATGATTACCCTTCCTGTATCTGGAGTGCGTTGTTGTTCCAAGAAAAATAATTATATCGTTGGTATTTATAGGAAATTCAACTTTCATGTTGCTGCTATGAAATGGACATGCTTAGCGTCACGTGTGGCTGTGCATGTGACCACGACCGACAACTGCTGCTGGCCCCTGGCGACGGAACAGCTAAAAACTTCGACTGGCCCGCGATCTAATGGCTTTTTAAAGAGATCTTTTCCACGTTCAATGGCCGTGCTGTGTGTGTGCCGTTGTGGGTTCCCTGGTGACTCTGGAAATGGTCATGGAAAATGTCGAACAGCGATCGCCGTGGCTTGTGGGGAAAGAGAAATGCCTTGAGTCTCCGTTGGACCAAATTTGATCCAATGAGTAGGATTGTGCGGTCGAGATGATCATTCCTTTCGTTTGCCTTATGGACTCGACCGCACGCAGGGAATCTTTAGGGTTTGGGTTACCGGCGGCTCAATGACCTCTCCGAGATAACGGGAGCGAGATACTTTCAAAAAAATTACGGAACATTCCTTTGGCTGGGAAGCACTACGACCTTGTGTGTGCGTCGGACTTTTTGGCGCGTAAGTGAATGAAACTTGATGCTGCTCCAAGGGGTCTGTCGTCAGCACACAGAGGCGATATGGTTTACTCTCAATTAGGGTGGAAATCAAGACCGTAACCGGAGAGTGTGGTGTCTAATGGATGCAGCGTGACACGTTCAGTCACAAAGTTCTCATTCGACGTGTTTCGTGTGTTTCGTGATTCGGTGTCACTGCTGGACGTGTCGTCTTTCGTTTGAATGTCGGAATGTTTTTGTTGGCCGAGTCTAAGTAGACCGAAACTCCATTATCGCGTTGCCTTTGATTTTTTTGGATCACAACGTGTGTCGTGGTTTACACTCGGAAAAAGGTCGAAAGCGACTGTTTCAACAGCAACTGTTTCAACAGCGACAGCTAATTTGAATAATGACCAAGGGTTTCGGGTTTGAGAGAGACCAGATTGATCAATCTGACTTTTCGGTCGCAACTGGAGTGATCTACGTGCGACAAAATACAAGAAAACTCAGCTCTGTGTCCTAAAAATCTTCGGCACTTTGACATGTTTAGACTTCAATTAGCGTCCAGAATCGTGTGCCCTGCGATCAATGGATATTGGTTTTGTGCAATCATGCGAAAGACAATCGCGAGAAGAATTAATTAAATTTAAAGAACTCAAAAATTTTAAATCAGAAATGTAGTCAGAAATCTTCAAAAATGTACGAAATAAAGCCAGAAAAGATTTCTAGGCGTTAGTAAGCGAACCATGCAGACACAAGCGTCTGCACCTAGCCTCTATTAACGAACTCCTACTCTCACCTCCCAGTGGTGAAATCCGGGATCTGAGTACCCTCGACAAAAGATGGGGTAACCAACCCTCGTGGGACGTCTGGGCGGCTGCAAACGAGAGTCTACCAGGGCCCATCACTGTTTTTTAGGATGGCGGCGGAGGAGCTGATCAACTAATTGGCCAACGGCGGCATCCACAACTCCTATCAGCAGGAGCTACCTGGTTTCCATGGTAAGGTCGGGACCCTGGAATATAGATGTCAGCGGATGAGCCCTTCTTTTACGGCCAACGGCGGCGCTCACAGCCTGCAAGAGGCTACCGACACCGGGTCCTTTCGGACCTCTTTGTCTAGGGGCTAAACAAATGGACCTTTCCTCCCAGTTGGAGGTTGTGCGTGGGGTTAACTTCCTCACCACGTAAAAAATCGACGAGTTCAGAAAGCACATACTGCCTCGGATATGGACGGATTTACTATTGACGACCCCAGCAAACGGAATAAGAACAATGACTTTCGATTCTGTACGTGGAATGTGAGGTCCCTGAACAGACCACGTGCAGCCGATGAACATTGTCAGTGACACGAAAGAGGTGAAGTCGTGAAAAAATGTTAGGTATTTTTTCGAGATTCGAACCTTAGACCTCGAGCGTAGGAGTTTGCAGTGGACCACTAAATTTAGTTCGTCAATATGTTTCCCAACTCGCTGTGTGCGTCTCCGGGATGCTACATCAGCGAAGCAGGGGAGGAGTTGTTTCCTCCTTCTGTTCATTATTGCAGCATATCACTGACATAAGTCATTACAAGGGACAACCAATTCAGTGGGATGTCTACCAATGTCCCAAATGCTGGTTTCTTCATTCTGATCAAACGGAGTGAGCATTTAAGATCCATCGAAAGTAAGGTTTGCTTAGTGATGATGTACGTGATCTCTTCACGACTTAATTGGGAGAAGCATGACTGTCTTACCATAGGTTTTAGAGTAGAGATGGTGGAATACTTGGTAAATTTCTGAGCTTCGCAAATAGGTACTTAGAATGCCACTGCGATTTTATGCCCTAATGAGGCGTAGTCATAAATGAGGAATAGTAATTTTCGAGAGACTGAACTCTGCAACATTCGACTGAGAGGTTATTTCAGTCCTTTGAGTAAGACAAGCTCAGTGAATTTTTAGTTTCTTGGCTTCTTTTTCATTTACTCTCGTACAAATGTCACTTTTCGACGTATATTGCTCGGACATCAGGTGATCCTCACGAACTGAGTCATCGCGACGTATCCTTATGTTACTCTTAACCCTCCAGTGATCTCGCCGCATACGATCGTAGATCATCTTTTTAAATGATCTCCTACACCTTTTGTGGCCCGTCTTTTTCAATAGCTTCTGTTCTAACTGATTAGTGTGCCAACTGCAGTTGGTGGAGGTTGACATCAGTGTTGTAAGGTCACAAACTCGACTGATCTACGATCGTAGATCGATCGTGTTACAAAATAACGCATGCCCACTGGATGGAATGGTAACAAATGGTAACAGATTCAAAAATGCTCAGTCCCCTCACCAGACTCCAACAAATTTAATTCAAAACCATGACTCTCTTGACGAGAAGAGGGACCCCCATGGGAAGCTGTTGAATTCATTAACTGTTTCATGATAAATCTAAAAGCCACTGCTTCATAAATCACCGTGCAATCGGCTCCAACCCACAATCCCCAAGATCACCTCTCTAGACGGCAGACGATCTCCCACAGTAAGTGTTCCACTGGCATGTCTAAACAGATGCCACGCATTAGCGCCGCAACTTGACATCATAACCAAGTCTATCTCAAATGCGTTTCCTCCTCACCCACTCAGGTCAGCGTTGAGTGTGGCTCCAGCTGAGGCACTCACCTCCAGAGCCGTTCATTTGTTAATGTCTCTTTAAGCAAACACCAAACAGCAGACCCATTGCAGCCATTTGCATGCATAATCCATAAGTCAACAGATACTCAATTAAGATACCACCGGCTTATGCCCATAATCCGGCCGGATGATCACCTTAATTATCGCTGCTTTCACTGTCCATTGTTGTCGGCGGCGTGTTTGAGGGAATTCATTTTGTCTTTGACTTACGAAATCTCCGATAACCATGGAAAGTGCCGAACGCAAATAGAAAACATCTCAGCCGACGAGCGACGCGCCATGCAGCGTCGGGGTTATGTCATAAGTGAATTTGTTTGTATCTGCAACAAAAGTGTCAGACGAGGTTGAGATCTATCGATCAAGGGCCGATGTTACGAAATTAGCCAACGGCAGTGGGTCGACAAATGGACCTTCGAGCCGGATTCACACGGGGGGCGCGTGAAAAGCGCCCGCAGTGATTCGGGTCGTTAATGGTTGTCTAAATGATCTTCGGCCGGCATTTAGCCCGTCAAGTGCTGTCAATAGATCTATTAACAAGCCCCCTAACCGCTGGATACCGATCGCTTTGAGCTGGGAGCAGGCCCCGCCGGCGAAGCTGCTAACCATGGGATTTGATTGATCTATCGCGATAGCTTGAGATTAGTATCACTCCCATGGACACATGGATATCGATGTCGGATTTCATAAGACACTCGTGTTTGTCCAAAACCAACTGTTTGCAGCGCACACTTAAGCCCGCAAGTGAAAGCAGTGTTAATTAAGTGATCATCGGCTGAGCTGCGCTGGAGGGAGGCTGGCTGCCGACTTTTTATGGATGCAAATGCACGGGAGATGGCATCGATGCATCGACGATCAGAAGAAACATTTAACACCTTGATGGATGGCAGATGGCTTGTCAACAGTAAGCATGTGTAACTTGATTAGGTGAAGAAAGTGATAATCTTTTTTCATCGGGAGGTGGACGTCTTGATTGAGTTTAATACCCTGTAATTTGGATTTGTCATTTCTACTGAGGGGGTATCCATTAGATTGACAGCTAATTGCGGTGCTAGATACTTGCCGGCGAAATCGTATGAGGCTTTGAATGGTGTTGGAGATGCCGCCGCTACACCGGTTGGCAGCTGCAAGGAGACTACAATTTTGGGCAACTTCCGATTTGGATTCAAAGTTGTCAGTCAAGCTATGCGAAGATTATATCGTTCCGGATTTTCTACGTCAGATTTTTGTTTTCCGGATGGATTTCTGTTCCTGAAAGTCGATTCAGGAAACACTCGTCAGCTGAAAAGGTCATTCACTAGCTTAGAGTCCTCCAAATCGATTCCGAAGATAATCTACGTTTTGAGATCTGCTTTTTATCGCAAAAAATGTCCTTTGCTCAAAAATCCATTCTAAGCACTCAACCTTCAACAAGCTCTTCCTCCTCAAACTACCATCCGAAGCAATTTTCTTACAGCTGACTGGTTCTTAAATGAAATTCTCTTTCGAACTTTGGTCCATTTTTGGCTATTTTTGGGCCCTGCTTCGTACGTTTTTTTTTAAAACATTCGGTCCCGCCCTTAACTCTTTTTCTCCCCTTTTCGGCTTTCAAATTGTAACCTACAGTTTGGTGGGGTATTTTTGACCATATTTTGAACACTTATTGCCGCAGTTTCCTCAATTTTGAGCGTCCTTCAAACATTTTTGGTTGTGCTTGGGGCATTTTCGATCAAACTTTGCATTTGCGGGTTTGGCTGCAGTTACGAAGCGGCACTGAGTCTTGGATATGTATGATTTTAAAGCTGACGACCATAGACAGCAAAATTAACGATTTTCGGACCTAGACGTGGAACGTTCGGACTCTTAACAGACCACTGCACAAGAACAACTTGTGGAGGCTCTGACTTGCTATAAAGAACATTGCCGCGATCCAAGAAATGCGTTGGGATGAGTCAAGCAAAAGAAGCATGAAAAAAATGTCTTGAGCTTTAATTGTACAAGCGAACGCTTGGTGACGATTCGAATCAAGGCTGAATTCACCAACATAAGCCTTATATGTGCACACGCCCCCACAGAGGAGGAAGAGGAGGAAGATGACGTAACCAAAGACTGCTTCTACGACCTCCTTGGCAAAACCTTTAAGCAATGTCCTAGTTTCGACGTCAAGATCGTCATTGGCGATTTTAACGTGATGCATCTTTGGTAGCACAGTCGGAAAGCAGCCTACACGACATCACCACCGAAAACGGACTTAGGCTAATCGACTTTGAAGCGGGACGTAACCTCATAGAAGCAAGTACACGGTCCCCACACCTCAATATCTACAAAGGAACATGCCGGGCTCTAGATTAGTCCACCGTCAACCAAATTGACCACATTGTGATTGATGCGAGGTACTCCAGCAACATTTTGGACATCCAAACGTTCTGAGGCGCCAACATTGATTTGTATAATTTTCTATGGGTGGGCAAACTCCGAAGGAGGATTTACCCAACGCTACTCAACCAACAAAATGCTGCAAGGGCACTTAACATCGCATGGCTACAAGCGCAGGAGATCGCCAGATAATTTAACGATCGAATCTCCCTTAATCTCTCACAAAGACTTTTGCCACTGACATCAAGTGTAGAAAACCAGTGGCAATACTGCCAAGAAACCATCAGAAAAACCGCAACTGATGTGCTAGGTTCCATTCCGCCACCAAATGAAACCTTGGTTCGACGACGACTATCAGGAAGTGGGGCTGCGTGCGAGCTCTAAGAGCAGAAAAGCGCTTCGTGGTCACCGGAAGAAAAGGAGGGAGCATGAGGTTAGGTTAGGTTAGGGGGCTGCTAGTGAATTCCCCAGCACACTTAGACCATGTTGGTCCATTGTGATACCCGCAGTCAGATTTCTACCACTGATCGACTGCTCCAGTGATAGTTTTTTTTTTTGATCCTAACGGCAAATGGAGGCTGGACCAGATTTGAAAAACCGGATAAAAGCGTATCAACTTTGCTTTCACTGGGATTCGAACCTGGAACCCCTCTAACTTAGGGCAGGCACTGCCAGATGTACGTGGAGCATTCGATCGACAAACATTTAAAGATGTTACTACGAATAGGTTAGAAGAACGTGCTAAATGCATTAAATCCGAACAGAAGCCTGAAAGGATAGCGATGAGAGCTTAGTAGTTAAACCACAGTCGGTGCTGAGAATGTGGAAAGACCAATTCTGCAGACTGTAGTGCCTTAAACTCTACGTCAACAGCCTGATTTTTCAATATCAGTGCGGGTTCAGACTAGCGAAGTCCACCATCGAACAGATATTGCCTCAAATCTTAGAGAAGATCCAGGAGTTCCAAGTCGATACCCACCACCTGTTTATAATTGTAAGACCGCGTATGACGGTGAGCACGTGAGGGTCATTCGCATCGACTCATGGGGACTAGACTGTCAAGTTCAGGTTCAAATCCCAGCACAAGCAACAATTATTATTATATTATTACTACGGTATTCATAGAGACAAGCTATACAGAGCGTTGTTTAGTTTTGGCATCCCAACTTGTCCGTCTTTGTGGAATGACGATGGAGAATGCCCCGTTGCTCCGTCAAGGTCGGCTAGACCTCACCGAAACCTTTGATGTCAAAAAGGGCTCAGACTAGGCAACGCACTGTCATGCAATATTTTTAATACCAATCTCGAGAGGATCGTGCGTAAATCAAACGTCAACACCAGAGGCACGATCTTCCACAAATCGGTGCAACTGGTCGCATATACCGACGATAGTGACATCATCAGAAGGACATAGCGCGCTGTCAGTGATCATGGAAAAGGAAGTGGTTAAGATGGGTCTTGCCGTGAATAACGTGGTAAGCAAAGCATTAGTTGTCCACTAACGCCGACGTCTTAGACAAAACGTCACTACAGGCAGCTATAACCTTGAGGTAGAATCACTAATGGCACTACTACAGAGATGAAACGAGAGACTAGACTAGAGCTGTCAAATTTTTGTGGATTTGATTTGAAATTCAATCTCTGACGAGAGCATGAAGATTGATTCTGAAGATGATTGGACACCGCCCGAAGAAATTCCCATAATCGAGTCAAGAATCCTGGAAGTGCCCTCTGGGCTTTCCTCCCTGAAGGCCTTCATCAATGTCGAACTGCAGAAGGACCAAGATGTGGCCAAACCGGAAATAATCGTCGATAACACCGAAGACTCCGAACTAGATCTGTCAGAAGAATTCGAAGAAGAAGAAGACGGGGAACTGAGGAGGGAGACTCCCTCATCTACGAGTGCTTGAAATTTGAACTCTCACAAGCGCTGAGAAACAAAATCAGTTTTTGACTGTCAACTCTTGCCAATCGTTATCTTTGGGTCTAGAAGGCTACTGAGGAATAAAGCCCTCTCTTTAAGAACCAGAAGCATGGAACTAACCAAAGCGAACGAGGAGATTCTTGGTCGCTTCGAAAGGAAGGTCCTTCGAATTATTTTTGGCCCCGTATGCACTGATGGTGGAGGAGGAAACTGAATGATGAACTTTAAGGACTGTACCGCGACATCGACCAGGTCGAACGATAAGAATCTCCCATCTCAGATGGTTAGGTCATGTAGAGCGCGTGGACACCAATGCCCGGCCCGGAAAGTCTCAGAATTCAAGCCCGAAGGACAACGCGGTAAAAAAAGACCACGCTGTCGGTGTCGTACAGAGCTGAAAAATGACTTTAATCAGCTGAGCGTGCGTTGCTGAGCCAAGACCGTGCTGGATGAAGAGACATGTCGGCTGAAACCTAGGTCCACCCTTGACTGTAGCGCCAGATGAAGAAGAAAAAGGAATACTCTCATTAAAGACGAGCACGACGAACTCCTTTGCCAGGCCGGAACGTCACAATCACTCATACAGATAAAGGTCTACCAAGGACAGCTCACTTACAACAAGCTGCCCTTCCATCATCACCACTCACTCAAAACCGTCCAACAAATCCCTTCTCCACAGACGATCCAAGCATCACTTCACTTACCTGAAACGAAAGAAAAACAAAAACAATTAAAAAACGTGACACACAAAGAGCACATCGTCTATAAATAAATTATCATAGGTTTTGAATCAATAAAACGTCCATGTGTTCGGTAATGCGTGTGGAGCACCGTTTAATGGCCGCCATTAGACGGCCTCTTCCCAATCGCGCTCATTTCGAATTCAAAAACCATAGCCCCACTAAATGTCACAACATCTATTTATTAAAACATTAAGCCGTCAATAGGAGTCATAAAGTTGGAAATTCAACGAAAGAAAAACACCGTTAAATACAAAACAATCGCTCAGCTGGATGCCTCGGGCGGGCGTGCATTCAAATGTAGGCGGCTTGCCGATTCGGTGTCAAACTGATTGATGCCTGTACGCGGCAACCGACTGAATGACACCTGCAACCAGGTGACAGTCGCTGAGGCGTGATGCCACGCGAAAGAGCATCCGCACCGCAAATCCGAAAGGAGGAAGATTAGGCAACCGCTTTCCGGGTTTTCATATTCAATATCAATCACCGGACCGATTACCATATTCGATTAGTGAGTGACACATCGCAGCGCTGCGGACCGCAGGGGGGAGCGGCAAACCGCACATGATCGCGCTCGACTTCGATCGCTTCCTCCTCTCTGGAGGCTGGCTCTGAGATCGTTTGTCTCGCCAGATGAAAGTGGAGCACTCGCTCGGATATGCAAACGACATCGTAATCGATTAGGTCGTTGAACGAGACCGTCCACCGCCGATGACGCACGTGATCGGCTTTCGAATGAGCCGGCTCCGCGTCGCTATGGGTCGGCAATTCATAAACGATAATCGACTCCAATTTGGAGGCAAACGACTCGGTGCGGCTCTGTGACAAGGCCTGTCGACAATTGTCGGGCCGCCGTGTGGGAAAAGCACCTCTTGCTAATTGCGCGGGGAAATTAATTCGAATCGATTTCGGAAAATTGTCCACTGATTGACTGGCGGGTGAATGGGAAACCTCGAAGGGACGGATCGGCACGCCAAGCAGTTCCGCCGACTCACGAACCGGCCATCGAGAGTGTTCGCTTGAGCATGAACCGAATTAGTTAGTCGCCAGCGGGGGGGTCGTGGATGTGGATATCGCAATCGTTGGCGGTAATTGCTGGTGCTTGGGAATTGTGAAACCGCCGGCGGGGGTGGCAATTGGGCTTGGAAAAGTTCGCAATGCGACGCGAAGGTGTGGTCGCACGGCAAACTACCGCGTGATTGGGGAGCTTTCAGGTTGATTAGATGGGCTTGTCATCGATTTCTGGGGAATGCCACCACTGTCAAGTTCGGAGACTGGCAAAGTCATAAAGACAAGTCAAACATCCGCACCTCGGTGTGGCAGACATTCAAATGCAAAGTCACCGGAGGACTTTGGAGCAAGAAGGGCACTCCTAAAGTGAACGGAAGATACTCCGTTTTGCGGTGGAGAAGAACCAGCGAGTCAGGCAACTTCTCGAAAAGAGAATCTCTGAGCTAACAAGGTGGTGAAAAAAATGCTGCCAAATTTTGACACTGACGTACATTTAAGACGCTTGACAGCGGTTGTGTTCAACTTGCTTAGGGGATAGTAAACCGAAAGTCTAGATATGGGAGCGAGGTAGGAATGATTTCAAGTAAAAAGATCTAATTTGATCGTTCAGTGGACGGCATTCGTCAGGTAGTGCTTTCAAAACACCGGGTTCGATACTCGGGAACGAACTGACAATTCGGACGTATTTAAAGTTGCGGCCATTCCTTCTTGTGAGGGACAGTTCAGAAAGTAAAATCCCTGTTCAGACGTTTGAATAGACAAGTATAGCTAAGGAAGGCACTGAAGGAGCAGTGATATACGTCAGAAGTTTAAAATGTCACGTCAACGGCCTTCATTAGGAAATTAAAGTCAAGGTCTTGCAGCTGTGTTCAGAAATACTTAACAAAGTAGCAATTATATTCTTTGAGCCTTGTCAGTGACTTGGCGTCCTAGGTGGACGTGATGGGACCTACAAATTTATACTTACTGCGAAAGGCGATGTCTTAGAAGCTTAAGGTGACAGATATACTCTCGGACTAGTAACCAGTAACTTCAGACAAAGCGTTGAAATGAAAATTACCGGCCAACTTACTACCAGCGGAACTTACGTCAAGCTTTTGTTGTAAGCAAACGAAAAGTAACCAGAAGCATCGTCGAATTTCAAAGAGTCAATAATTGCTTATAGAAATTTAAAGAGAATTCAGCTGTCAACTCACATTTGCTCACGTAGAGAGCGATTCATTTCGCTTCCGCGAAAGTAGGCAAAAGTGAACGAACTTATCGAAACTGAGCAAAGCGGTTATTATAGTCACTGTGTATACATTTTTTGTATTCGCTCGGTACTTTTAGGTCTCCGGATGGCCATTATAGTCACTAACTCAGGTGGCGCTACAGTTTCGGGTGAAACTGGGTTTGGGCCTGGACCATCATAGTTAGCACCTGAAAATTATTCACAGGATTGAGTTAGGAGAGAGTTCTTATTCTAGTATCCCACAAAACGATTGGATGGCGCAGTTGGTTAAGTGCCTGCCCCAAGTTCGAGGGGTCCCAGGTTCGAATCCCAGTGAAATCGAATCTGGTCCTTTGCCGTTGGGATCAAATTAATGGCACTAGAGTAGGTTGCTACCTGGCAGTACAAAGGACCAGTTTTGAGTCTGAGTGCTCCAGTTGCGTTTCAAAAGTCCTCCGAGAAAAAAAAATCCCCAAAATTCACATTTCTATGCCCCTTTACAACTGTTATATCCTTTTCCAGGCATAAGGTATTGTGGCCGCTGTGGCGCAATGATTCAAGTCGACGGACTTGTACATCGAAGATTTGTGGATAAAACCCCGATCAACAAATCAACGTACTTAAGCAAGCTGAACTTAACGTACTTAACGAAACTGAACGAAACGTATTTTGTGTATTCTCTCGGTTGCTTCAGTTGTCTTAAATTTTTTTTACGGCTCTTTAGTGTGTTGAAACAGATTCTAATCACGGTTATCCCGGCGGAGCATTGTCAGTGACTTGAGAGAGGTGGTGGCGTTAAGATGAAACGAGACTGACAAAACCCTTAAAATTGTTGAAGCCGCTTGTTTTTCGCTTGATAGATCTAGTCAATGGTTGCCAGATGATACAGATACTCGTATTGTAGCAGAAGGAGAACATACTGTCATCAAACGAGTTACGATCAACTGCTAACATCATAGGCTGTTGAGAAGACCAAACGTAGTAGTTGGAAAATAATGATTACAAGAGGATTCAATAACAATAACTTCTTATTTACTAATTACAGCCGACTCCTTTTAAGTCGAACTCCATCCAACTCGAACTAATTTTGATATCCCATGAAAATTCGACTTAGAGGGAGTCGACTGTACTTATAAATGTGATCAGGCTTGTAATCAGTTACAAAAAGTAATCGTTACTTCCGAACTCTGGATTTCAGACGACCAAGGCTGGATCACTTCCAGACGTTTGAAGTTACTTACTTAGCAGGCCTACGACCCATGTGGGGTCTGAGCCTGATATATCGCTGCCTTTCATCGTTGACGGTCCTGGGAACACTGCTTCCAGTCATCAAGACCAAGCTGTCTTATGTCCGCTATGACTTGGTCTTTGTACCGGAGGTTACCTCTCCTTCTCGAACCAGGAGGCTTCGATTCGAAGACCCTCTTAGCTGGAGCGTTGATGTCCATGCACTCAATGTGGCCGAGCCAGTTCAGTCGACGGATTTTTGCCTTCCGGACTATCTCCACGTCCTGGTACAGATCGTAGAGTTCGCGGTTGTCTTCTCCTCCATTCGCCTTCCTCGCAGACGGGACCACATATCCGATGTAGAATTTTTTTTTCGAATGCAGCAAGAATCAGCTCCGCAGTTCTGCTTAGTGTCCAGCTTTCGGCTCCATATAGCAGGACTGGCAGAATAAGAGTTTTGTAGAGCATGATTTTGGTCCTTCGAGTCAGGAGTTTTGAGCCCAATTGCTTTGACAAACTGAAGTAGCATCGGTTGCCAAGGCCGATTCTACGTCGGATCTCCACTGTGATGTCGTTCGTGGAGTTCACGTTTGCCCCGAGATAGACAAATTCCTTCACTACCTCAAGATTGTGGCTGTCGATTGTAATGTTTGAAGGATTATGTGCTTAAAATCCCAAGAACGAAATTTAATGAATTAAACATTAAAAAGAGATTTTTTAGGCCACATTTCTTTACTAATGTTACCACCAGATGTCCTTCATATGTCTCTTTTTTAAGTCTTATTTTTACGTTTATATATTATGTCTTCTTATGTTTGTGACCTGAAGCAAGTGGACTTTGTTCCAAAATGATACATTTATGGGATATTCCAAAAATAGCAAGAAATTAGTGGATGGTTGCCAAAATTTTGAAATCATATCTTCATATTTTTGCGAAACACTTGCGTCCTCATGCCAACAAAATTTAAGGCATGATTTATCAGTTCGAAATATTTTGAATTAAAATTGGACATCAACTACCGTAGAGACGCCTCAAGTCTGGAATGAAAAGATGGGGAGACTGGAAAATATTTTCGCAGGTGTAGCAAATTGTGAGGAAATTCATGTGAGAAAATGACATGATAATGTAGCCACTTTTGAGGATTGAACTCTTAACATTTGGAGCTAAGTTTTTGTGGTATTTTTTGGCTTAACGATGCTATTGTGCTCCCGAAAAGCTATGTTTTGGCAGCGTTAGATGTCAGATAGACTATCGGAGCATTGTCCGTAAGATGAATGGTGACGTTAAAATTAAAGTTAAGGGCCAACTATAAAGTCCGTGTTTAGTTTCTGGACTATGCAATCTTTAGATGCTATTTCAGTGATTAAAATACTTTGACTTCAGCTGAACATGAAATAGGTTGTGACTAACGAATTCGATAAAGCGGACTGCAAAAATTCGAGTAAACTTGGTTCGAGTAAACCAAGCAGACATTGGGACCAATTTACTCGAACTTCATAGACCAAATAGCGCATAAACTAAATGTGCATGTAAACTAGTCCGACTGGATGGCGCAGTTGGTTGGGTGCCTGCCTCAAGTTAGAGGGGTTCGAATCGCAGTGAAATCGAATCTGGTCCAGTCACCATTTGCCGTTGGAATCAAATTAATGGCACTGGAGTAGGTCGTTACCTGGCTGTACAATGGACCAGTTTTGAGTCAGAGTGCTCCAGTAGTGTTTCAAAAATCCTCCGAAAGAAAAACACTCGAATTTGGTGCGACAAATAAGTAGATCCGCCTTTGGACATCGAAAAAAATATCAATTCGAGACCAAATTTTTTGTTTACTCGAACCAGGAAATTGGTACTCGAACAAGCCCGCAGACATGCAAAATGAGCTCGAACATAGTACGTACATTAAGTTTAATTGGACCATGTTCGAGTGTCTGCAGCCCGCTTTAGAGACTCTTATCCATAATACTGTGCCTAGATAGATAGTAAAGGTGATGTCGACTGAAGGAGTGGACAGGCGAACTTGTGCCAACAAAAGCAGGCACCCTCGGTCTCTTGACGAACCTGGATCGCCAAATGACGCTGAAAGGTCGCTGGATCATTTTAGACTTATCTTAGATTGACTTATCTTAAGTTAGGCCTAGTTTCGAGGTAGGTGGGTTAGCTTGGGCTGAAATGGATCTGACGGTAAACTAGGGCAAACCGAAGTATATATATGCTATCATCCAAAAAGTACGCACAACATTGACTTGGCCAAAATGTCACAATGGACAGCTTTAACTTCAAGGTAGTCAAAGGACTTCATCTTACGCGGCTCCGCGGTACACAGCACAAACAACTTTAGTACCGACATTAAACGTAATCGCCAATCGCTGTTTTAGGGCTCAGAAGGCAATGGAATGATAGTCTTGTCTCGGAAGACCAAGCTCACTTTGGAAATGACTTTCAGAACCCCAGCCAAGGCTCTACGACGTAGTGGCATGGACAATACCTACAGGGAATGAAGAAGATCTTTTCGAGGGAAAAGTTCTGGGCGCCATTTTTGGTGCTGTTTGCGTTGATGACATTTTGAGAAAATGATTCAACCACGAACTGTATGGCCTGTACACCGACACCTGTCTAGCCAGGCGTCTAAAGACCCAACGCCTAAGATGGCTAGGTCATGTAGAACGCATGGCCAACACTGCTCCAGTCCGAAAAGTCTTTGACTCTGCGTCCGTGCGACAGCGCAATAGAGGACGTTCACGTTTAAGGTGGCGCACTCAAGTGAAGAGGGACCTCACTCACAGATTTGGCCTGCGCAATGTGAGACAGTTAGCAGAAGAACGTGTTGATTGGAGAGGCTTGTTGGTTGAGGCCCTGGACCATCCTGAACTGTAACGCCACAGAAGAAGATGAAAGGTTAGCTTAGGCTTAGCTTAGGTTGGGTAGGTTAGGTCCGCGAACTTCCTTTCTGTTTCTTTTGGTGGCAAAAATACAGACTTTATTTTATATCTTTCCTGTCTCTTCTTTTTTTTCCATATCCTCTCTTTTAGTTCTGCGTCAGAGGTCTATTGGGGAATTAAGGTTTCTTCTCTTTCTATCTTTACACTTCTTTTTATCTCTCTTAGCAAACTAAAGGCACAAGATCTTGATGCAAACGTCTGTCTTACGAATAAGGCTTTCACATCTGTGAAGATGCCCAGATGGTCGGTGCGTGTGTTCGTCTGCAAATCTCCGCCCCGTCCAATGAGCTTAACCGCACAGGTACAAGAGTGCCGCGGTCTTGCTCTTCAAAATCGAAACTTACCCACTTGGCCTGCATAGCGTTTGCAGCAATCGCTAACTGGCGATCGACAAAACAACAACATTTCATTGTAGTTATGGTGAACTACAAAGAAACTCTCCAGCTTGTTTAGGCGTTTCTTCAACGGACAAATTTTTCCGATTCACGTTTCAGTTTAGACACATTTTATGATCCCCTGGACGGACACTTCCTTAAGTGGACAAAACTGTTGTGACCGTTGCCTTTCGGCTAAGATTCACTGTCATTTAATTGCATTCAGGCTTTTCCCCTCAAGGGTTATGTTTAGACCTCAATTCTACAAGCATTCCATCGATTTTCAGTCACAAATGAAATCGATCTCAGTCAACTTTCGTCCAAGTTATGACTTTAGATGACCGTCACTTTGGTCTAAGAACCAAAACAACGACGGGATTAGAAGACAGACTATAGCTGGATAGCATCATGTCAAAACAACAAACTCTTGATTAAAGATTCTGTTGCGCACAAAATGTATGTCACCGCTGTGGTTCTGCCCTTTCATAGATCACATCTGCTGAAGATAAACATCATTTCCCTTCTTCAGACTTTCCATGGATTCAATATCAAAGTTCTAAATCAGTCTTTATGACTTTATGATGTCCCCCGAAAGAGACACACCATTCGCCTTGTCACAACATCAATCGGAAGTCCAACCAACTGTGTTGACGTTTATCTGCGCAAATTTAACGACCATCTACACGCAGTCCCCATTCCACTCCTTTCGCAATGGACCACAGATCATCTTAGCCGACGCACAAATGACAAGTTAACGGTTCAAACAACTCCTATCCACCATCATCGTAAATGTCATTCTGGCACTTTTCCTCGATCCCTAATGGAAACCTCCGTCATGCGCATTCGCTTGCGCGTCTTCGTGGGAAATGACGTCTGAAATGTCAAATAAATTACAAGTGCTGCCATCTCTTAATGATCGGCATTCTCCGTGCACATGCAGATGTCCACTAAGTGAAATTTTATACACTCTTCAGAGCACGTCGCGAACACACCCTGCGTGCCATCTGATCTTGGGACAGATTGCCTTTTAATGGACGCGGAAGATCTTTTGCGACGACGCCCAGATGGTTGGCGCGCGGCGGCGGCTGCGAATCTGGGAGCGTACCCCCTCGGCCAGCCTCTAAACATCTCAAATTGATGCTTAGCCCTCGTCGCAGGCCCTCCCTAATTTATGCAGAGTTAATGAAATCATGTGCACGCCGCCCCCCATCTGATTCGATGTGGCCCGCTGAAGATGATACAGAGCCCCGCTCGGCTTGACGCTAATGACTACGATGACGCTCCACCTACTCCACCATGGGTCTCGGTGCTCGCTGGCAATTCGGTGTGAATGCCAAGTTGAGCGGACGGCAGTCAAATACCATCCCGCTGCAGCTTGATTGATTGAAATTTATGCGTAAGCTGGCATTGCAACCTCCAAGACGGGCTGCCATGCTCACACAAGGCGACATCATTAGCTGCCGCTGGTGGCTGATGGCGGTGGCGTGCGCTTGAAGCCAAATGCTTGCATCCTCCTTGAGTGCAGTGCGGCGGCCGCGCTTAATTTGGTGTCTCCGCAGCTCGCATCTGTTTATCTTCGATTGCGAATTAATGGATGTGGATTGCGAAATCTGTTCGCTGCCGGAGCACACGGCCGGTACACATGTCGAACTCGTTATCCATCGCCGCGAAGAGCGAAAGCGTTGTTGGCGCCTTGACGTGCGTCGCTCTCTGCTGGCTGACTGTGCGCATGCGCAAAATTTATTTCATTTTCGGGTTTGATCTCATCCGGTTTGCGTTCGCTCGGAATGCACGTGGGGGACACTGCAAATTGCATCTGCACTCCAATTGGGGACTTATGCGTGCGAACTGGTCCCCGGTGCGTAAGTGAAATGGAAATTTGTCCAAGTGTCGCCTGCCAGGAGGCAGATACATCAGCCCGTATCCGATCGGGCGAGTGAGATTGCCTTTTGGATCGGGGCGAGAGTAATTAATTTTGTTTTGAGAAACTGTTGAAACTGGTCAGCGATTGCTGCGGGTGAACAGAGGTGTTTCTTTTTTTGCCAGAGCGGTGGACACCACCCACTCTTGTTTTCCTGATTCAGGTTCGCATCCTGCGAGGAGCGCGCAGCTGTTCGGCGAGAGACCCTTGTGGATTAGAAAGTGTACTGGGAGTGGAATAATAAATATTCCAGTTTGACAGAGTCTGGAAATGCGTAAAAACGGACATATGGACGCATGGATGATGTATCCTGATCGGCAACTGTGAGCTGTTTGAAGATGTGGGGTGGTGCCGGTTGGAATGGAAGACATGATTGTCTTGTCGGTTGGGAAAGGAGGTTGTAGATGGCTCTGGGTAGCATGTGGGAGAGGCTCTGACTCCACTCAAGCTGTTTACGTTCAGGGGATCGAGCTACGTCCAGGTCGAATCAACGGAGCTGTTCATCATACGTTTGGAAAGGTCTGTGCGACGCCGAAGTTTAGAGCAAGCGCGAAACTTGTCAGCACCTCCATCGACTGTCCATCGTCCAGCAGGACTCGGGTGACACACTGCAGCCTTTTGCACTTTCCATTTCACAAGTGTCCTCGTGGATCAAGCGACGAAATGACAGACAACGTCCTGACCACATGATGCTAGACTAGAACTCTTGATACGCGGATATCCGGGTCATTTATAGGGTACCCGATAACATACATTTTCGCGTACCCGAGAACAGACGTTGACGGGTACCCGAGAACAGACGTTGACGGGTACCCGAGAACAGACGTTGACGGGTACCCGAGAACAGACGTTGACGGGTACCCGAGAACAGACGTTGACGGGTACCCGAGAACAGACGTTGACGGGTACCCGAGAACAGACGTTGACGGGTACCCGAGAACAGACGTTGACGGGTACCCGAGAACAGACGTTGACGGGTACCCGAGAACAGACGTTGACGTGTACCCGAGAACAGACGTTGACGGGTACCCGTCATCGGCGATGCCCAAGAGGTCTATTAGCAGAAGGGGGGAACCCTGCTACTGGTGGAACGACAAGATCAAGGATCTCAGGACAGTTTGCCTTAAAGCACGTCGTAGATCCCAGCGATCCAGAGGTAGACCAGAGTTCCAGGAACGGCTGGCCATCTTCAGGCTGGCAAGACGCGACCTGGAAAAGGCAATTAAGGAGAGCAAAGCAAACTACTTCAAAACGCTATGCAACGAAGCAGACTTAGACCCCTGGGGGGGAGCCTATAAAATGGTAATGAGGAAGCTGAAAGGCAGTAGATCTCCTCAACTAACCTGTCCATTGATGCTCCGAACAATAGTAGGACACCTGTTCCCCCGTAAACCTCCTACAATGTTCGTTCTCACACAAGGAGCTGGTCTAGAACAAGTCCCACCAGTCACGGTTGACGAGCTGCAGAATGCGTGCAGAAAAATTGGCGACAAAAAATCCCCTGGTCCGGACGGTATTCCCAATATAGCCATCAAAGCGGCCGTCGAGACGAGACCAGAGCTCTTTATGGCGACGATGCAAAGGTGCCTCGAAGAAGGAAACTTTCCTGACTGCTGGAAGCTACAGCACCTGGTGCTTATACCCAAAGGCAATAAGCCGCCCGGAGAACCGTCAGCGTACCGACCGATTTGCCTGCTGGACACCACGGGGAAAATCCTGGAGAGCATAATATATGGCAGGCTAATCGGCGTGGCTGAGGAGCGAGGAGCCCTATCCGAGCATCAGTACGGCTTCAGAAAATCGCGCTCTACCATTGACGCCATTAAGGAGGTGGTGGATACAGCAAGCGAAGCCATAGCGGGCTCAAGATGGAGGGGCGGCACGAAAAAATACTGCGCCGTGGTTACGCTGGACATCAAAAACGCGTTTAACTCGGCAAATTGGTCCTGCATCATGAGAGTACTAAATAGGATGAGTACACCGCAGTACTTGAGGAGGATAATCGTCAGCTATTTCACCAACAGACAACTCAGGTACCAGACTGACGAGGGTATTAAATACTACGACGTCTCGGCAGGCGTCCCACAGGGTTCAGTTCTTGGACCCCTCCTGTGGAACCTAATGTACGACGGAGTACTGAGACTGACGCTGCCACATGGAGTCAAGATAATCGGCTTTGCCGACGACATCGCGGTTGTGACGGTGGCCAAGCACATCCACGAAGTGGAAACCGCCACAAACGAAGCAATCGCCAGGATCAAAAATTGGCTGGAATCTTCCGACCTCGAACTAGCGGACCACAAGACAGAGGCTGTTCTAATAACCAGCCGAAAGATTGTGGAATACGCAAACTTCCGGGTTGGCTCCCAGCTAATTAGATCCAGGGATTCGCTGAAATACCTAGGAGTGATGCTCGACAACCGACTTAACTTCAAAAAGCACGTCGAATACTGCAGCAGAAAAGCGTCAAAGACGCAGACAGCACTTTCCGGTATGCTGCCGAACATCGGAGGACCCGGATACCCAAGAAGGATCTTGATTTCCAGAGTGGTAAGTTCAATCCTTTTATATGCCGCGCCAGTCTGGGCGGGAGCTCTTTCGGTAAAGGAGACAGCAAAGAAGCTTTCGTCAGCATACAGGCTGTGCGCCATAAGAACAATCAGCGGCTTCCGAACAATTTCGGACGAAGCAGCCTGTGTGATCGCGGGTATGGTCCCGATCGACATTCTCGCCAAAGAGATGCATAGGGTCTACCTAAGGCGAACGGCAAATCGCGCGGAAACTAGCGCAAGATGCCTGAAAAAGGAAGAAAGGGCAACATCTATGGCACTGTGGCAAGCCAGATGGGACACCACAACCAAAGGCAGATGGACCCATAAATTGATCCCCGCGATAGAAGCTTGGACGTCGAGAACACACGGAGACTGCAACTACCACCTCACGCAGTTCTTGTCGGGCCATGGAGGCTACCGAAAATACCTCCACAGATTTGGTCACGACAGTTCAAGACGCAGAGCACGCAATATTCTACTGCAGACGCTTTGCCGCGGGGAGAACAAATCTACCAACTCCCGAACTCTTGGTTAGCCATATGTTAGACTCAACTGACAAATGGCTAGAGTTTTGCTCCTTTATAACGAGCGTTCAGAACGAGCTAAGAAGGCTCGAAAGAGAAAGAAAATCCGAATTGGATAATATGGAGCCCATAGTGTGATATGCTAACCAGCCCCGCGAAGTAATACCTAACGGCAGTTCCGCGGGGAGAGTGGTTGAAGTGTGCAGGGTGTGGGTTAGTACGTAGGCGTATTCCCGAAATCGAGTACTCGGGTTTGCGAATCGTGCATGCTGATAGCCCGGGCTATCAGTATCTTTCGAAGATTGCCACATCCTTGGACGCAACCAAAAAAAAAAAAAAAAAAAAAAGACGTTGACGGGTACCCGAGAACAGACGTTGACGGATAGCCGAAAAATGTATCAGATGGATGTTACCCTAAACGATAGTTTTGACATATTTCCGAGCCTCTTGTTTCTTTCTGTGTAACTGACACAGAGAACGACATATCTTCGCATTCCCATAGTCATTCCTTAGCCACCGGATCAAGAGAACAACTGCCGCTGCATTTGACTGACGAAAGAAGCGTGCACTTCGTATCGAATTTCATCGCTCTGGGAGGGCAATAAAAACATCAAAACAGATCCACTCTCAAGCAGACACTTAGTCCTCCATCGGGATCCACTGGATAAGCAAATATTTGAGAAATCCTCCTCGAACCAGATCGCCGTCTCATCTCTTGTTTATGCGAGAGCTTCTTGTGTGGGACACATCGCAACCACCAGGGGGTCTTGGTTCGGTTGTGCTGCGGAAGTCTCAACGACTCACATTCGCGTTCGCGCAAAAAGAACACCAGAATCTGCATCCATGCGGTACGTGAGGAGAGAAAGTTGTCCGTTTAATTGAAAACTGTTCGCCGAGTTGCGTCGGACGGGGATCGCCGTTCCGCGATAACCTTATGTTGCTTCTAATTGTATATCAAAAATCCATCTAGCGGCGGCATTGTGCTGTGCGCTGCATTGTTTGTTGCGAGCGCCGATCCGCAGGGTCGATCTGATGTGGCAGAACTGATGAGACACAACACAACGGACGCCGGTGAATGGATGCTGCTGAATGGACAAGAAGGGGGACGACGACTGCGCCCGTCGATTGTGATTAAACAACTTTTCGCTACAGCGCGACGGCGGCAACGCGTACTGCTACGATGATGATGTATCTGATGACGACGATGATGACTACCATGTGTGCAGCGGGGCCGAAAATGCGAAAATATGAAAATATCATCATCCTCCGGGGGGGCTTGGAGCGCGGCAGATGGTATCTGCGCGAGTACGGTCTGTGTCTTTGCGGTTCCGTATGCGGGCAAGATGTGTGTACGACGCAAGCGCCAAGTAGCAAAGGTCTAGCGCGGATAATGTCAATATTTGTTAGAGATGATGATTCTCCTCGCAGATACTCGTATTCGTTGGATGTTTATGGCTAATCAGTGTGAATGTGTGTACGGATAAGGATGTACGGCTGGTCGGCGGAGCCACCCATGTTTGGCGTGATGTACTGTGAGCAGTTCAACTTTGAACTTTTCACCAGTCGCCTGCAAATTGATTGTGAAATGTTTTCGTGGGTGAAACGAAGTTTTTGCATCTTTTTATGGGATCTTGTTGATGCCGCATGAATGGCTCACAATAAAAGGGTGCGGATGCGACTGAAGAGTCTGAAGAGACTGGCAGGGATTTTAAGATGAATTCTCTTCGATGGTTTCGTCAAGGGAAGAGTTGGAGTTCAGATAGCCACATTCATTCGCTATAACAATCCTCTCCTCTAAAAAAGTGAACTGTGCGATGTTTAGGATTTCTGACAGGCTTAAACGACGAACAAGATGTTCTCTGGATGGAAATGCGGTTCCTTTTAGAGGCGTTTTTGTTTGGATGCAAAGTGGTTGCCTAATTTTGTCCTTTGCAAACGGGCTCTCTAAGCTTGCCGCATGGATTAAAATTCTTCTTAGGGCGCTACAGTCCGAGGTGGACCTGGGCCTCACTCAACATGCCTTTCCAACCAGCACGATCTTTCACCAGCTGTCTCCAGTTTCGCACACCAAGCCGGCCGAGGTCCCCCTCAACTTTTGTGCGCCACCTTCTACGTGGACGTCTTGCGTTGTCCCACAGGCTTAGAGTCAAAGAACGTGATAATTAGTCCACAGAAAACGGATCTGCTACTACTTACAAGGAAATACATTTCGACACTCCATCACAGTATGGCACAACGATGTCGCTCCCAGGTAAAGGTCTGGGCCTCATCAGAAACTAAGTTGGAAACCTGACTGTTTGAGCAGGTCAGGAAACCCACTAGAAGAATCTTTGCTACAAAAAGGCCATTGAGGCTTAAAATGTTTAAAGAGCCTTTTTCCCGTGGCGGGTCCAAGGCGGACCTTAACCATCAAGCATCTCACCAGCAAGCCCGATCTTTTTCTAACCACCACCCATTGTGCACGCTAAGTTAAATGAGGTCCCTCTCCAATCGCATGCGCCACCTTCGACGTGGACGTCCTCTATTTCGTTGTGACATGAACGCGGAGTTTGTGGTTACATCTTCTCCTCCAAACACTATCAAAATCTTGATTTGTGACAGAGGTAGTCTCCGACATGCAAACAGTGAGTTTCAACTGGCAAAATGGCAAAGCAACACCACGGATTGGAATTAAGCCTTCAGTGGATTGATAAATGCACTTCAGGATATGAGGAGGCTCATTAAGGCTTCCATTAAACACCCTTTTCGTAAAAAAAACTTTCTTAGTCCGAAGTGGACCTTTTTTTTCTCGGATGTTTTTTAACTGGTTAAAATAAATAAATAGCAAACATAATAATAAACTTGTTTAACTTACTCTCGAGAGAAAAAGTTCTGCGCGCGATCTTTGGTCCTGTTTGCGTTGATGGCATTTGGAGGAGAAGATTCAACCACGAACTGTATGAGCTGTACAGCGACATGAGTCTAGCCAGGAGTCTACGGATCCAACGCCTAAGATGGCTAGGCCATGTAGAATGTATGGACAACTTAGCTCCGGCCCGAACAGTCTTCGACTCTGAGCCTGTAAGACAACGCAATAGAGGACGTCCACGAACAAGGTGGCACACACAAGTCGAGGGGGACCTGGGCCGGCTTGGTGTGCGAAAGTGGAGACAACTGGCGAAAGATCGTGCTGGCTGGAGAGGCATGTTGAGTGAGGCCCAGGTCCACCTCGGACTGTAGCGCCCTAAGAAGAAGAAGAACTTACTCTCCGGTTCGTACTCTTCCCTTATTATCAGGAAGCACGGTTGCGCGGCGTCATAACATTGGTCCACTGCAGTGACAGGTACCAACCTACTTTTACTGAAATTGTAGGATCCTCCGAAGGAAGACCAGCAGGCGATTCTGTGATGAGGGGCCTACATCATCAGTTCTTACCTCAACAGCACCGAATAACTGCCACCTGATACGAGCAAAGTCGGGACAGTGGCAGAAGAAGGCGTCGCAAAGGGTTTCGTTGCTTAGGCCTAGCACACTTAGGTGTTTGGCGAAGATGTAGTGGCCCGTTGGTACGCCGGTAAGTTGTCTGGAGTCTTCTTTGTTAAGAGATCACAGGAAAGCCGCGGATTTCTTACAGACGTTGGGGAGCATGCGCTTGGTCTGTTTATATCCTTGAGAGTCATGCCACCTGTGGTAGTGCTCTCGAGAGGTCCAATCATCGATGGAAGCCCTAACCAAGTCCTAGCGCAGGTTCAGGTCGTGAAAGTACCTCCTCTGATCCTTGTCTAGCAAGTTCATCGACGATCTCATTTCTTGTGATCCCGTGATGCCACGGGACCCAGAAAAGCTTTAGGAAACTTAGACTACCGATCAAATTCAGAGAAGACTTGCTATCCTGAACCATCCTGAAAGTGGTTAAAGGGTTGAGGAAGGCCTTTGTTGTATATTGCTCACTCGCGCTTCAGCCACCAAGCAGTCACCATCGCATCTTCACAATATAGTTCGTGGCCATTAGAATCGCATGGGTCTCCGCTTGAAAAAACGACGCAAATTTACCTAACGTTGTCCCTTGTCCCCGTTGACTGGGGTCAAAGGAAATGTCATCGAAACTCCACTGGCAGTTTTTCCAAAAACCACTTCTTTTTAAACGAAAGATGGGCTTTGGAGTGCACCCAATGATGTGGATATTTAGGGGAGGGAGATTCAGTAGTGCATCAAGAGCAGAGCCAGGCGTACTAGGGAAGGCCCCTATGCAGCCGAGACAGACCGTTTTTTGAAGCTTAGTGAAAGCAGCAGTTACGTATTTACGCGAGACCTTACTGCACCAAATGGCCGGTGCATAGAAAAGGAGTGCCCAATCATAGCCGTGTAGATCCAAACGGATCTTTTTGGTGACCCCAAGACTTGCCGAAAATTCCCTTACAATGCCAGAGAACTGACAGCGTCTTGGCAGTTTTCGTTTTGATATGTTTTTTCAACACAAGCTTTCTAGGATAACACCCAGATGTTTACCTTCATCGGAAAAGCGGATAGTGACCTATTTTAGTACTAGTCGAGTCAGGCCAATAAATTTCCTTCTCCTCGTGAAGAGAACAACCTCGGTTTTGAAAGGGCTTGGGCCTAGCTTCTACAGCAACCACTTGTGTTGTGTTCTCTCTCGAGTGAAGGTGATCCGCAGTTGTATGCTAAGTCCGAACGGGGAAGTTTGCGAAGTTCTCTGAGTATTGTCTCTGACTCGAGAGAGTCGGTACCGTGAATATGAAACTTGTTGTGTTCAGCGTAGGAGTTAAGATTTTCCTTTTTTTCCGGAGGATTTTTGAAATACTACTGGAACACTCATACTCAAAACTGGTCCATTGTACTACCAGGTAGCAACCTACTCCAGTACCGTTAATTTGATCCCAACGGCAAATTGTGACTGGACTAGATTCGAACCTGGGACCCTTCTAACTTGGCACTTAACCAACTGCGCCATCCAGTCGTCTAGGAGTTAAGATACTTAACCCCTATGCCACGGCACCAACATCCTAATGGCCACAAGGAAAATAGCTGAGTTCACAATGTGACCAACTGTTACTCGTATCAACAATTTTCTGTACAATTGTCTACTTGTTTGCCATTATCCATTGGTCATTGACAAGTTTCCCTCAAGAGCTTTTAGTGCCATCTAGGACTAAGCAGCTGGGCACCGAAAGGCCTTAAGTCTTAAGCTACGCGGCGCCTTTGTTACCATTAAATGAGAATGCGTGGTTTAAGAATCTTACACAAAGTATTTTTGTGAATCCATTCCACTAATCAACCGCATTTCTTATGCAGACTGATCCCTTCAAATTAAGCCCTCGTCCATGACCTGCTAGCGTCTAAAGACCCTCCCCGATTTTAGGTCGCACATTTTATTGACTGAAGGCAACTCAAAAAAAATGTTACCTTACATGTTGCACAAGTCCATCAAAATGATTGAAAAAAAAAACGAGCACAGAATTCAAATATTAACGGCGCTTGACTTTCTAAACCAGTCCCCCTTGAAGGTTTAATTTTGTGTAATCCCTTTAAAGCTCTCGTGGCGCGACTCCCGTCGTCACAACATCGTCTACGAGTATTCATCAACGATGACCTTAAAAAGAAATCTCTCGAAACCCTCATAAAAATCCGCCTAATTAAGAACAAAAAAGCTTAAACGAGCAACACCCAAACAAATAGCTCGTAAAATTCCCCAAAATGTTCCACATCAACCACCGCCGAAGGAGTTGATGTTCTAACTCCGCGCCACACACACACGCACGCAACAGCCTCGCATTCCCTCATCACGGGCTGACCTAATTTTCATCGCTGATAACCATAAGAAGTAATAAAGTTCAAGCATTAAGACTCAAATCCCATCAAATCATGGATGGGTCTCAATGAATCCAAAAGCCTTACACATGCACATCGGACGTGCAGCGCAACGGCAACGGCAGCAAAGCCGATCGGGCGACACAGGAGGCAGGCAGACTATAAAATCCGATGCGCCGCTGCTGTCCCGTGCCGGATTAGTGAGGAAATCGGATTCGAAAACCCAGAGATTGGTGAGGTACCATTCTGTCGGTGGGCCGGTCGGATCTGCTGGAAAATCAATTTCTCTCAATTAGAGGCATTATTTCGGCTTTTTACGAGACGAATCCATTAGGCAGGAGTCAAGCGAAAGAGCTTGAAATAGAAATGTCATCTTTCGGTTGGTGGATGACGGATGTGGAGGCAGGTTACGTGGTTGAACTTCGGGAATGTGATAAAGTTTTTTTTTTTTGGAGGGAATACGGCACAGTGGTGCGAGATCCCAGGGGCATTCGCAGACAGGGAGAAGTTGAGGCTGGAGTGTGTTAATGGGCGGTTTAAATGGAGCATTTCTAGACCACACATGTCGCGTGGTGGCAGTTGAAGATTGTTGTTGGTGAGAAATGTTTGTCTAAGGATAGGCAGTGGGACAGTTTTCTGTTTTTCTAGAAATACCTTCCGAGTTGATACTTCAGTAAAATGCTGGACAAATTTTACGGTTTTTCATGTAGGGTCTTGATCATCAGAATCGTTCCTCTGACCAGAAAAATAATGAGAATGGACCACACCAAAGATTTTGGAGCACGATAGACATTTTCTGGTCGAAGTGTACCGCCCTTCGATTCTGAACCAGTGGGACAACGCACCAAAAGAAGTCCACGACTAAGTGACGCATCCAAGTGGAGAGGGACCACAACCAACTTGTACGCTATTGGCGACAGCTAGCAAAAGATGCTGCTAGGGGAATAGGTTTGTTGGTTGAGACCCAGGTCCACCGCGGACTGTATGGCCACAAGAAGAAGAAATGCGCCGCCCTTTGAGAAAAGTCACTATAGCCTTGTTGGAGCAGTGCAGTGGAAATTTGTGGGGTTAATAAATTGCAATTACTGATGATAAATTTTTGGGATCAAAAAGACAGGCTCCAAAAGCCTGACAGAACAGGTGTCAACAGGTGGCAGGTGTTTTTTAAAGTTTGCGGCTTAATCTGCAAGACTTTGCAAAGTTTCTTATGCAATAATTGACTCATCTCACCATAAAAGGATGCGTAAGCAAATTATGAGAAAATAGCGCTAGGGCGAATAAAGGAACATCTGGAAGACACACTCGATGAAGAGCAAGCGGGTTCCCGTCCTGTGGCGATCATCATCGAGCAATGTTCAGAATATCGGTCGCCACTTCCCCTGTTATTCATTGATTTCGAAAAAGCTTTCGACAGTATATAAACAGAGAGTTTATTTGCCTTGCCTTGCCAAATAAACAGAGAGTTTATTTGCCTTGCCTTACGCAGGAGAAGCATCCCAGATAAGCCTATAGCTATTATCAAAGCGCTTACGAGGGGTCCAAGCGTCTCGTACCAAACGTCTAGTACACAAGGAATTCGATGGACACGTTCCTCACACATAAATCATCTTGACGCTGACGACGTGTGCCCTCTCTCTCACAGGATTATGGACCTCCACCTAATGGCAACAAATGTGGAGAGGGATGCTAAAGCCGTGGAGCTGAAGATCAACTCGTCAAAAACAAAGTTACTCTGAAAATGAAGAACTACCTAGGACTTTATTCAAACAGCAAACTTGAACAGATCAGATCTAGAACTTTCTGTATGATAGAAAATTATACAAGGATTCAGTCCCAAACTTTCATAAATTCCGTACTAAAAGACGAGGCAGTCAGAAAGTTTCAAATGAAATTTCGTACAAATGACGCAAAAAATGCGTCAGAAACTTGTATAGGGTTGAGTCAAAAAATTCCAACTCCATGTCGTACCAAAAGATGAAGTAGTCAGGAAATTCCGATTGAAATTTCGTACAAAATTAACAAATAATATTGTTAGAAAAATGAAAACCCCCAACGACACCACTGACCAGATGATCAAATAAGCGCAACTGTGCTCAATAAAGTTTAACATATTAGATCTTTTACAGTCGGTTAGACGGGTGAGCGCCGTAACCGTGTGGGTTTGTGCGTCGACCCCTACGCTCTAGACTTTCATAATCTAGGTTCAAATCCCAGCACAAGCAACCATTTTTTTAAAAACAAAATTGTTCGCGGCTCCCTCTCTTTCGAGTCACTGCTCAAAGAGTATAACTGTCTAAAAAAAGCTTCTCAATCTCGCCATTCGGAGTCGGCAAGAGAACTCGTGGGAGAACAATAGCACGCACAACTCGAGTGGTTGCTAGGAAGCTAGGCCCAAGTCCACTATTATTAGACTTGAAGGTATACTAAACTTTTTAATCGCTATTTTGTAAACACGAAATTTGACAATCGTGAATTTGGAAAGTGACGTCAAGACGCCGTCAAAATTAAAATTATGATTAAATTCGTTTCTTTCTTAAGTCATACCGAAGAATCTGTTTATTTGAAAAAAAACGCTGCTATTGACAGAAAATCAAAAATAGATAGATAGATATGTTTATTTCGTTTAAAATTACGCTTTGTTATCGCATTTCAAATGAATTATATATACTGAGGAAACTACGAAAAAGAAAAACCTCATACAAATAGAGAAAAAAAAAAAAGAATAATAATAATAAATTAAAATATATATACATATATATACAAATATAATAATAAGAATAGTAATGATACAGATATATAATTTTATATATATAATAAAAAGTAAAAATAAAAACAGTCAAAAGGGAATGCACAAAAATCAATAAATAAATAAATAAATAGATAAATAAATAAATAAATAAATAAATAAATAAATAAATAAGTAAATAAATAAATAAATAAATAAATAAATAAGTAAATAAAAGAAAATCAAAAAATAGAAAATTTGTTCGAAAATGTTTCGATGACATTATGTTCGAATTTGTTGGCCCAAATTTCACAAGTCTTTCGAAAACATTGTGATTGAATAATATTCAACTTTTTTGGCCTAAATTTAATATAATTTATGACCAGCAACTTGTGAACTCCAAAAAGCTTACATTAAATAGAAGCCAAACAAATTTTATTCTCTTGTTCGAAAAAGTTCTCCCGTTATCTTCTTCCAAATTTTTGTCAAAGTAATCGTCACCTAAGCTATGATAGCTGATATGATAGCTGACTTCTATGAAACCATATTTACTGATGTATGATAAGTATCAAAATTCAATTGAAAGCCACCATTCACACAATGTTGGCCATAAAAGGCCAGAAATGTACCAAAATTAACATCGTTTACAACAGCTTGGTCTTCGTCCGTTCACTTTGCGGAAGAGTTTACGCAAAAATCTTGGTTTGAAGGACTAAAAGATCCAGCTCGTCCAAAAAAAAAAAAATTCTTTCTGTCGAAATTTCGTTGAATGGGTCCTGCGCTGTTTCGTTCAAAAATTGTGTTCAGAGATGGTCATGTCAATCTGCAAAATTTGGCATTTGTCACTGAAACTCACTCACAAAAATTTGATCACTCCGACGAAGGCCAATTCATCGATGTTAAGTGCAAAATAACAGTTCAAAACTATGAAGGCAAAACAAACTTCTCGACAGAAGCCTTAAAGTTCAAAATTTGGACCAAGATTCGTTTCTTCTTTGTTTTTTCCTGATTCCAATGAACCCCACTTCAGTATCACCTTTCTTCAGAATCAAAGCGAAACCAAATCCATCCCCGATTCCTTTCTCCCTACGATTTTATGCCAATCAATCTGAAAGTCAAAGACCCACTTTCACAAGTCAATTCGAAGCATAACCTCGAGACAGCCCTCATAAAACAATTCAAAACCAACCTCATAAAAGCTTAATTGTTAGACCATCACCACCCCGACTGAAAGCGATACAATTCCAACAGCAACAGCACGGCAAACCACCTCCCGGGACCTTTGTGTGACTTGCGTCTCGCGTGCAACAACCGAGCATTTATTCGTTTGACCTACAAAACGAAACAAAAACCCCGTCTGTTTCGACCGCCGGAGGGCTTGTAATTGTTTCTGTGCCTGGTTCCTTTGAATAGGATTCACAAAAATCAATGTCAGACCCCGGGTGGAGGGGATGATGCGGTGGAGACAGTAAAATGCTCGCTTCGTGGTGGTTCCAAAAATAATGTTCGCCTTTCAGACACGAAAGGCAGGAGGGACTACTCAGAGACGTCGCTTTGGGGTGTCATGTAAATTCGCATGAAATCATTCTGCTCTGACCCAATTCAATGGGGGCTCAGTTGTGACAGGATGAGCCCGCAATTACTGTAAGAGGATACGGCCTAAAAATGGGGTCACTCACCCTCGGGGGATGGCTTATCACAGAGACGGCGACAGTCCTCCTAGTTCCTCTGTAAATCAATAACCACCCGAAAACCGTGAATCATTGCGTCAAAACAGTGCTCTTGGCCGAATGAGTGTGGGCTTATGGATTTTAATGAGAGAGGGGCTTGGCTCGCGTGGGAATCCAATGATTCGACGACTGCGGCCGAGACTGTTCCGAAATAGTGCACTGCACTTAGCTGACGTCTGGCGGAATGGTTTTAAATGAAAATTAATCGATCCGGCCATTAACGCCAACCTGTTGTGGTGTCTGCCGTCTGCAGCTGGTTGGGAGCGTGCGCCCGCTTGATGATTCTTAATGGTTTCAGATTTGTAAGCGTCAGTGGTGTACGCGCTGTTGCTGCACCAGACATTGCAGGTTGCAACGCGGAGGTGGGGCTTATGATGGCCTACTCCAAAGGCGGCGCACGCTGTGCGACTGCGGCTGCGATTTCGTAATCGCCATGCGTCACCATTGATGGGTGATTTGAAGTCAAAATCATAAAGATCTTTCCGTTCTTGGTTGGTTGTGCTGTCAGGTGTGGTTTCCCAGTGGGGGTTTGGTTGGACCGTTTTATTGGGTTCATTGTGTGCAGCAAGGTTTGCCTGTGCAACGAGTGCGCGTCTGCTGGCTGTTGGGTAATTGACGCCACCTGTTGGTTGAGGAGTGGTTGTTACTTAGGAGTGCGAGTGAGTTCCTGTGGCAGACAGAAGAAATCAACTTAAAATTTTGAAAGGCTTGCGCTCTAAAATTTGCCACAATAGGCTGGCAGTACGGCAGACGCCTCAATTTCTGATGAAAAATACCCGCGACCCCCTTTAGTGGAACATGCGGGTCATTGAAAATGAGATGAGAGAGAGAGAGATGAGAAATACTTCGTGCTCCTTCCTGTGATTCAGTAAACTTGCAAGCTCGATTTGCAGCTGTTGATTTGACGTTTCTTAGTGACACCTGCGACGAATGTGTCAATGGCACCACTTGCAGCCAACATTTGGCGATTTCATCGGTAATCACGGGATAGAAAGAAAACCTCCGGTGTTTGCGTAGGCGCCACTCGAAGCTGTCATTAGGTGAAATCGCCGACAAGTTTTTGTGGAAGAAGAAGAAGACCAACGGTCGGTCGTCACGGACAGGAAAAAACATCTCCCGTGCTTCCGTACGCCAGTCGCCCCTGTGATCGTCAGCTGATCACGATTTGACGTTTCAAAGTGACAGCTGCGACGAATGTGCCAAATGGCATCACTCGCAGCTGTCATTAGGCGAACTCACCGTCCAGATTTTTGCGCAAAAAATTACCAACTGTCGACCATCACGGGACAGGAAGAAACACCTCCCTTGCTTCCGTAGGCCAGTTGCCCCTATGATCGTCAGCTGATCACGATTTGACGTTCCAAAGTGACAGCTGAGGCGAACGTGTCAATGGCACCACTTGCAGCCGAGATTTGGCAATTTCATCGGTCATCACGGGACAAGAAGAAACACCTCCCGTGCTTTCGTAGGCCAGTAGCCCCTGTGATCGTCAGCTGATCCCGACTAGACGTTCCAAAGTGACAGCTGAGACGAATGTGTCAATGGCACCACTCGCACCTGTCATTAGGCGAAATCGCCGCCCAAATTTTCGCGCAAAAAAAATGACCAACGGTCGGCCGTCACTGGACAGGAAGAAACCCCCTTGGGGGCGAATGCTCGCACCAACTGCCGGGGAAAGTGTTGAAAATTTATCACCCAACTTCGACGGCAAGTGCCTGGCGGAACTAAGATGTTACCCCACCACACTGCACCACCACCACCTGACCAAAGGCACGGAGAGAGAGATATTTGCTTGCATGGGAAATAAAAACAATTTCCTTTCCACCTCATGCGCGCGGCAACAATGCCTTGATTTGCCTGAGCTTCAGGCATCCGCGCCACACACTGCACACGCCGGCGCAACATTCAGCCTGTCGGTGGTGGGCCTCCTCTTTGACAAATTACCATCTTGATGCACCCTTGACACATGGAATACCTTGCGCTTTCCGCTGAGACAGTAGAAAGTTACTGCCATGTGGCGTCTGAGGCGAGCTTTCGGGTCGCGCGTCTCCCCTAGTGTGAGTCGGAACCGAAACTAGAAATCCAAAGTAATTTGCCATCGCAGGGGATCTCCACCTCTCGCTCGCTGTTATCCCAGAAATCCGAGGGAAACGAGTGAAAATTATGCTATTTAGGCAATCGATTAGCCCGAGCACACCAGCGCCAGACTGAGTGACTGACTTTCGTGGATGCACTCAAAGCCGGAGCCGACGAAGAGCACCCCGAGGGGCCTGCACGGCACCTCTCTGGATGGATTTTACATGCATCCCAGTGTTATCCGTGCGATTTCGGCTGATTCCCGGATGGCCACGACCACAAGATAGATGCACTTGTTGAAGCGATCGGAATCGCAATCGGTTGTGCGCCGATGGCGGGCTCCCCTCAACGCCGGCGGTGGTAGCAAATCACGTCCGCAATCTCATCCACTAAATGGTGATTCCGACGTGAAGCACTTTTACTTTGTTCGGGCAAACTGCTAACCTGTGCCTTCTGCCAATGGACACGTACACGGTTCGGACGGTTTTCCGAGATTGAAGGCGGTCTATGAAGATGTCTTCCTTTGGACGGGCGATCCACATAACCACGGGGCGTTACCCAGCAGCGAAGAAATGGGATTTTAAGAGCTGCACTTAGATTACGCCTAAATCGTTGTGGGCAATCGTTTTGGAAGTGTAACAGGTTATGATTGAAGACGACGATGGCTGCAGTGCAGATCCGAGGCAGGTGAATCAATGAATCAAAAGAGAAAGTCCAGGCGGTCTTCGGATGCAAGGGCAATAGGTCGGTCGGATGCTGGGGTTTCTTACGGTTGGATCGGAGAATCAGGAGGAGAGTTGCATCAGCCGGAGCGGCGGTTGCATCAGTGGGTGGCTGCTTACACAATTTGCACGTAACTCGGTTGCACAGGGAGGTCATTCAATGGGGTCTGACTTTGGCTGGAGATCGGATAGATTAGAGGGAGCTAGATTGGCACACAGGCATAGTCCTTCCGAGGGGTTGGGTGTGATAGTTTTTAGTGTCCATGTCTTCTGACAAAGATCCTCAAATTTCTGATTCGGCATAAAACTGTAGCTCCACTCGAAAGAGAACAACGCACAAGACTGGTTGCTGTAGAAGCTAGGTCCAAGTCCACTTTGGACTACGAAGGTTTTTTACGAGAAAGAGGGCTTTATGGAGCCTTGATAAGCGTCCTTACATCTTGGAGTGAATTTGAAAATCCACTGAAAGCTTCTATCTACTATCACTGGAGCCACTATCACTGGAGCGGTCGATCAGTGGCAGTTGTCTGACTGTGAGTATCACAATGGACCAACATGGTCTAAGTGTGCTGGGGAATTAACTAGCAGCCCCCTAACCTAATCCAGACCCGTGATGTTACTTCATCATCATGCCAGTTGAAAGCTACTGCTTATTTGTTTGAGACTACCTCTGTCTGAAATCAGGGGCTGTTCGATGGCCGAATAGATAGCTTTGAAGCCTTTAACTTCAACTGTCATTCTTCTCTGTTTTTACTTCAAAACATGGGATACATGAGAAGATATACGAGTAAACCTCCGTCGAGTTGAATTCTAAGATCAAATCTTTCAGAATCGTCTTAAATTTGTGGCTGCAGTCTCAACTTCAGGCAATATCGTCTTCGAGTGTGACAAATGCGTGCCTTATTTGATAACCAAAAATCTTTTAAATCGCCGTGATTAAGCTTCCAATTCGAAGTCTTTTGTGGTTGAAAAGGTTGATGGATGCCACATTGGACTTAAGCCACGAAAAGGCTTCTTTCCATCTGAAAGGCTCTACAGTGATTAGGAAGGTACTGAAATCCTTAGAAAAGACATATTGACGGGCTCCCGACTCAGTCTTGGATCAATTTGCCCAGAGGAAGTCTGAAAATCAGAATTCTGGAGGGAATGCTTTGGTTGAGCAGACATTTTTTTGAAAACGTGTCGAATCCTTATTTCCTAATAGTGGAGTCCTTGGTACGACAATTTTACAACAAATGAAGTGACTTTAGTTGGACGCTTGAATAAGCCTCTAAGTGTAAAAATTTCCTTCAAATTGTATGTCTCTTGATTGGCAACAAAATTTAAATTATTATTACTGCTTTGGCGCATAATAATAATAATAATGGCGGCGCTACAGTCCGAGGTAGACCTGGGCCTAGCTTCACAGCAACCAATCGTGTTGTGCGTGTTATTGTTCTCTCACGAGTGGAGGGGACCTACAGTTTAATGCCGACTCCGATCGACAGGGTTGCGAAGCCTTTTCTAGACAGTTATACTCTTTGAGTGACTCGAAAGAGGTGGAGCCGTGAAAAAATGTTTGGTGTTTTTTTCGGGAATCGAACCGACAACATCGAGCGTAGGAGTCGACGCACCTAACCACTACGCCACGGCGCCCTTTTGGCGCATACCTTTATTATATTTCTTCGGGTACCTTTCTTGAAAGCGGTGGTAAACCAATGAAGCTCTGAAGAATTATCGTGCCATTTGCCGGTCAAGCAGTTTCACTGATGTCTCAAATGAATTTAAATGCGACCTTAACTTCAAAAGACATTAAAAATGTTAGCCTAGACATACAGCCTTGGCTAAATGTATATGCACCCTTTAAGATTCGTTCTATCTTCAAAAAGCAAAAAAATTAATGAAATGAGAGGAAACAAAATAAACATCGTTTACAACCTCAGATAGTGTTGCCGAAAAACATACAATTCAAACTAATTACTTCCGATAAGTGATTTAGCAGCATAGACAAAAAGATAATAGTGCATAATACATTTGGTCAAGGCTGTATCTACCAAATGTGCGTCGAAGAAAAGCTCACATTTAGGCAACAATCCAAAACAAAAGTAAAAGAGACGCTACTGGCCAATATTCCCTCAAAAGAGATTGTGTCTGTTAGTCCTGCCTGTTGCTTCCGTGGTCAGCGAATTTCTTTTGGATTTTCCAGTCGCTCAGTCGTCATGTTTGTTGCATCGCATCATCAAACTCTTCATCCCAGCAGCACTCACAATGTATGTGCTCATGGACTTCTGCTAATGGACTTTTTATTTAAAGCGAATGAAGACACTCTTGGTTGTCTTGAGGAAATAGTGACACGAATCCGACACCCAATAAATTGATGAATCTTCCTTTTGACAATCAAAAGTTCTCGGCATCTCCGCGGATTCCGAGTCAGACGCAAGAGTCGGCACGATATTAAATCTTCAAAGAGACTCAGTGGACTCAGTTTTGAGGACATTTGAGAAGGGATCGACTAGGAGGTTGTCAGGATTGTCTATGTCTGTAGCAGTACCTAGCGAAGTACGTTAGGTTAGTTCCCATTCGAGTGAAATTTGATAAGTAGGAGTTACATGCGGTGATAGGGTAAGAACCACGAGGTTACGAGACAAACTCAACATGGAGCAGCTACTTCTCCTAGCTGTGGAGGCATTCTTAATTGGTTTGGACGTTTGTTTCCAGTACGACCTTCACAGGACACTGCTCCATCGGAACAACGCTCCGGAAATGGAATGCGGGATCCAGCGATCTCTGTCGGACCTGCGGAGATGAGGAAGAGAAGAGAAGGCGCACGGTGTGGTTTCAGCCACCACGTGATAGGATAGGTTAACAGAATGTGTACTCCACAAATGAAGGGATTCACAATGGGCCGTATGGCCACCGAGTGAAGGTTAAAAATCACACTCCCCTTCCAAAACCTAAACTAACCTTCCAGTACGTCCTTCAAAACTTGCTTTGAATAGCATGTCACCAAGTGGATGGTCCCTTGATGTCTCAGGATGAAGTGATTGAACGAACAGTCTCCTGAGGCCTTATTTTGTATTGCTATAGTATCGAAATCTATTCGAAAATCGAAAATTGGTATTTTGTACCTCTATAGCAAATACACACAATCCGCATTCGAAAACAAAAAGTTATGCCAACTCGTTTACGGAGATTTTGTATTTTGTATTCCGAAAGCGGATGTCAAAACCGTCCTCACTTACGGATTTTCATTGGATAACTATTTTGCTATCGGATTGTGTGTGCTAAAGTTGTTTTGGTTAATTTATTTACGTTGTTCACGCAAAATGGAAGCAAATTAAAACATTAATAATAAATTTGAGCAGTTATTGTCCAAATATGCAGATCTTGCCAAAGGATTTCTTCAATCTGCAGATGCAAGCCAGAAATCCAAATAGCTTTGGCATCGGCCGATGCGGGATATAAACGGCTGGGGGAGGTCCAAGCAAATACGTACCGCTCATGCCACTGAAAGAAAAGTGATATCAGAGATATTAAATCTCACTTTTGCCATAAGTGACACTTCGAATGCACCACCGTTTGGAATATCACCGACCCAACCACACAAAAGCTTGAAATATCCTGACAAATGGAAGATTTCATCTTAGCAATGTCGACAGTTATAAACAGTGAAGAATCCTCCTGTTCTGAACAATCTTTAAGAACTAGAAACCGCTAAACAACAAATAAATTTATTTGCAACTGTTTGAATGATTATTTTTTCATTTGACAGTTTCATTTTCGGAAATTATTCATAAAAATTTGGCAGCGAATTGATTTGAGTATCGGATTTGATTTCCGAATCCGAAAGTGATACAAAATAAGGCCCCTGGGATTCTGACGAGCTAGAGTTGTTGACGACCCATTTTGGCGTCGCGACTCCTAGATGAATGATGATGACGACGATTTGAATTTTCGACGAAGGGTCAACCTTTTCTCCTTCTTCTTAGGGCGCTACAGTCAGAGATGTACCTGGGCCTCACCAAACATGCTTCTCTAGCCAGCACGATCTCTCGCCAGCTGTCTCCACTTTCGCACACCAAGCCGGCTGAGATTCCCCTCGACTTGTGTGCGCCACCTTGTACGTGGACGCCACCAACAGAGGACGTCCCTCTGTTGGGTTGTCCCATAGGCTCAGAGTCGAAGACTCTTCGGGCCGAAGCTATGTTGTCCATACGCTCTACATGGCCTAGCCATCTTAGGCGTTGGATCCGTAGACGCCTGGCTAGATTCCTGTCACTGTACAGTCCATACAGTTCGTGGTTAAATCTTCTCCTCCAAATACCATCAACGCAAACAGGACCAATGATCGCGCGCAGAGCTTTTCGAAAAGACCAAGATACTCTTCATTCGCTTGGTATTGTCCATGCCTCTGCGCCGTAAAACAGAACTGGGATGATCAAGGTCTTATACAGAGTCAACTTGGTCTTCCGAGAGGGCCAATCTTTTCAGCTTATCCGAATATTTCGAGGAAATGATAAGCCTCTAAGACGATAAAAGTCTTTCTCCAATGTCGTCTTTAAAGTCTTTGGTGTTCCAAGGTCAATTATGAAGTCGACGCGGACTTAGGAGCAGAACACAAGTCTATCGAGATGGTCTCTGTATACGAGACCATTTGAAGTTGCACGGGGTGAACGGGTTGCGCGAGCCTAGAAAGCAGGGCGATGTGAAGTGCACAACCACTCCACAAGCCATCTAGTTTCACACAACGCGATCATGTTCCCATCCCGCATGCATCGCCCTCCACCCAAGCAATCCCATCTGTTATTCTTCCCTCGTCGATTTTCATACCTCCGTCCTAATAACTCCAGAATCGCTGCTTTCTCTTCAGACAATTAACGCGCCTTCTTCCCAATCTAGCACCTCCTAGGAAAACAAACAATTTGCGATCAAAACAAAGACATTAGCATACCGCTCCTCACAGTCCACGGACAAACAGCAAACCCCTGGAGCCTTGAAATTACCCGCTCCCAGTTTAGTCCGGCGACCGGCGTGCTCGTAGTTCCATTGCCAAGTACAAGGAGAACCCACTAATTGATCACACCTCAGACTCCGCCGACAAGTCGCTCTTAAGAAGCCATTTGAGACTTGGAAAAGTTAAGGACAACAACAACTTTTGAGACCTTAAAGCTCGGATCGCGCCGCCGATCGTGGCGACGTATGCAGCGGCCGGCCCGGTGTCAGGATAACCTGTGAGATATCCGGAAAACCCCCGCCGATAGAGATGAAGATTCATGGCACCCACCGCGAACCGGCAGCCGGGACTATCCGAGACAAATCCAATTTGTTTTGTGCGGGCTTGTTGTTTCTGTCGGCCGTTTGGCTGGCTCCGAACATGCAACTGGATACAACTTTTTAATCATGATGCATGCCTTGGTGGTTCGCCATCTCACCCTATCCCGGGCGCGATGTATCTGCTGGCCTTCGGATAATTTATGACTTTTCGAATTGGTAATAAATTTCGCAGCCAAGACCAACAACGGTAACAACTCACTTGTTGTTCTCTGCGCGACTGGTCCTGGGAGAGTGGCGAGATGGCGGCCTGTGCGGCTGGGCCGCTCCGCAGTCGCTCGCTGTGCGCGCATCTGTGAGGTGCATCTATGCGGCTACCATGGGTAACAAATTGGCACGGGAACGCCAACTCGCTAGGCAGTTTTAATTACTCGAATAATTAGTGTCAGAGGTCAGCCGATGTGGTTGGCTCTCGCCACAAGAGATTTCGGATATGCGCACCGCCATCTGTTGTTGGCTGCCAGCGGTTGTTAAATTAATTACACCTCCGCCTCTGTTGCTTTCGCTCTATCGCTCTATCGCTCCGTCGCTCTGTGGCTGTGGCTGAGGCTATGTTGCTTGTATCTTGACATTTCGGTCGTGAGCCTAGGGATTCAAATTATGTATCTCGAGCCCGCGGCGAAGGTAAGCGCGATTCGTATCTTCTTCGCCGTGGCATCGTCATTAATTATTAATAATTCTTCCATCATCGTGGGGGGATATTCTAATGCAAATGTCAGGCATGCCGTTGTGCCGTGGTGTTGCATTGCGATTCTGACGTTGCACAAACAATCCGAGCGATGAGGTCATGCTCCGTGTGTCATCTCGCGATGTAACCTGCTGTAGTGCAGCGGCGCATCGTGCAGCAATGAATGAATATAATTTCGCTGATTTACACTGTGCAAGGAGCATGATTCGCATGGATCATCGCTTTTGGATCGCGAATGGAGGGGGTCAAGGGGCGACCGAGAGAGTGTATATTCTCATCTGACTGGTAAACATGGGAAGATCGCTGATGATTACCGCCGAGGTGAAGCAACTTGTTGGCTGAGTGAAAAGTGATTTTTATCTTTGTCCTTTTGACTTGTCCCATTCGGGGATGGAGGCTGCTGATGATGTGAAAAGGAGAATTTTTTGTTGGTTGGTTTTGAAGGTAGAGGACTTGGAAGTGATTTCAGAAAAGTCGGGAAGTGGAGAAGTCTGCTTTCAAAGAACCAGAATTATCTTCACATCAACTCCCCCTGGGTTCGAATCAAGTCTTTTATTGGTATCTGCTGCTTGACCTTGACAATGCCGATCTTAAATGAGTAAGGTTTCTTTGTCTGTTCTTCATCTGTGGGGAAAACAGAGCATCCAGGTGCTAAGAAACTGCCAGCACGGCCCCTACATTAAGCAATCATGCATTTCTTACCACATGTCTTCATGCTTCATTCAGACGAAAGTTAGCTTCGTGACATCAGCTACATCTGTTTGACCATGTATTCCCAGTTCGGCAGTCCTGTCCGATGTGGATATAGTCAAGAAGTAACCTTCGGCTGGATGAACCTTCGGAAGATTACTGGATGACGCAGTTGGTTAAGTGCCTGCCCCAAGTTAGAGGGGTCCCAAGTTCGAATCCCAGTGAAATCGAATCTGGTCCAGTCACCATTTGCCGTTGGGATCAAATTAACGGCACTGGAGTAGGTTGCTACCTGGCAGTACAATGGACCAGCTTTGAGTCTGAGTGCTCCAGTAGAGGTTCAAAAAATCCTCCGAAAAAAAAACCTTCGGCTAAGGTTCCATACATTGTCAGAGGTTAGAAAATTGAGTAGCGCCTGTGAGCTGCATAAAGCAGTGCACAGATTTAAAAGGGAGCAGAAAGAGCTTCAAAGGTTCAAACATTTAATCTTTCTTGATAAAGGGTCATTCATTAAGCACTTCCTATCTTTAAATTTAAATAAACCAAAGTGTATATGTGGTATCATCGAAATGTTTTAGTCGTTTGAAAGGCCTATCGAAGCCATTATGTATGGAATATAACATTTTTCCAATGTCTGCCATGGCTGCGTCTATGTCAAATTTTCCATGACTCTGTCGCAGAAATCGGACTGAATTTTACCAATGGCATGGGTTATGTTGGGTTTGAGGGCCACTGTGGTTTGCGGCTCATTCGCATAGACCTGCGACTTTAGAAAACCCCACAAGAAAAAGTCTAAGGTGGTCAAATCGCACGATTTCGGTGGCCAGTTCACATCACCTCCACGTGAGATGACCAAGCTCTCGAATCGATCGTGCAGAATTTCCAAGCCTTTTGGCATGTATCACACACTATCCTTTTTAAACCACATGCCGTTGGTGTCCATATCGTCCAATTCAAACCGAAAGAAGTTGGTAATCATCGACCTATAGCGCTCGCCGTTGAAGGTAATGGCTTGGCCAACGTTGTTCTCAATGAAATTTGGACCGATGACGCCGCCAGCCTAAAATCCACACCAAACAGTAATTTTTTCGGGATGTATTGGACACTCTGGGCAACCGTGGCGTTGGTGGAGCATGCTGCCCCGGAGAAGTAGAACCTCGCACCTACTCCAAATCCTATAGTGACCAAGGCAGGGAGGTTGCAGGGAGGCAGCATGCCCCCATACCTATTCCGTCCAAAGTGACATAGTGCCAAATTGACTCTATGACGCTTTACCAAAGCGACATTATGTCAAATAGAAAAATTTCGTTTGGCGCAATGTCACGGCACTGCAATAAATCAATGTCCACGCCACCTCTGAAGGACAAAAAGGGGACCCCCTTGGCTTCAGAATAATAATAACTGAACCGATGGAAGGAATTCTTCGCTGAATCCCCTCCGATCGAAGAAGAGTACATCATGTTTCCCACTTTAGTCCGTAGAAATCACAGGAGGCGAGTCTCCACAATTCCTTCAACAGCCCCCGAGATTGAGCTTACAATTCGCAAGCACAAGATCCGCAAAGGCGTCCAGGAAAAACTATACGCGTTCGACCTGAACGCCAGAAGAGCTCGACTGAAAATCAACGTCGCCAAGGCAAAGATGATGAGAATTGGCTTAAGATAAGAGGCACCTTTACTTTTAGACGGGGAACCAATAGAGGATGTTAACAAATTCTGCTTCCTCGGCAGCACGCTGTGCAAAGATGGAGGTGCAGCAACGGATGTCTTGTTTCGTATAGACAAGGCCCACCACACTTTCTACTCGCTTGGCAACGTCTGGAGGCTTCGGATATTCAATTCCAAAGTGAAATCCATACTGCTCTGCGGTTGCGAGACTTGTGAAGACAGCCACCGTCACTGTTCGGAAGCTTCAGGTATTCGTCAACATTGGCTTGAGACGAATTCTCAAGGTTTACTGGCTGGAATGGATCACGAATGAAGAGCTGCAGCGCAAAGCTTCACGGAAACCCATCGCAGGAGAGATTCATATGCGAAAGTGGAACTGGATGGGCCATACCCTTCGTGAAAGGGAAAGGAATATTGCAAGGATGTCCCTCACTTGGACCCCATAAGGAGTGCATAATCGAAGTCGTCCACGCTTAACTTGCAGACTTGATACACAATGGACCTTCACGGCTTCTGGGTGTAATTGCTGGCAACTGCATAAAGCCCTCCTAACCTAACCTGGAGGCGGACCGTGGAGAAGGAGTATCAGCAGGTCGGCAACTCCTGGTCGGAAGTAATTAGAATGACCCAAGACAGATAGACCTAAATGTCAATTTCGGAGGAAAATTGATTCGCGAATTCCTCAAGACTTAATTTACTTCGCAAGGGAAAACAAACAAATTTCCATCGGCGGACCATACAAGAATTTTTTTTAAGAGAAATGTAAAGAAATTCTTCAAGGTTTTTTTTCGAATAATTTTTGAAACGCTACTGGAGCACTCAGCCTCAAAACTGGTCCATTGTACTGCCAGGCAGCAATCTACTCCAGTGACAAATGGTGACTGGACCAGATTCGATTTCACTGGGTTTCGAACCTGGGACCCCTCTGGGGCATGCACTTAACCAACTGCTTCAAGGCTGGGTCGATTTCAAATTTCGATCATTTGCTAAACGCACGATACCCTTTTGACCACAAAGGCTATAAATTAGATCACCCTCTTCGTCAATCTCAGTTACCTACGACCACCCTGATCCCCGAAGTTCACCAACACCATATTTCAAAAAATGTCACCGACCAACCACGAAGATCGTTGTTGAAATCCCAAACCTGAACCAATGCCTCTGCCCTCTGCTGTGCAATCATCATCCGCCCGACTTGAAAATAGATACTCATTTAACACACACAACCCATCGCCACTAACACGCAATTTTGTGAAAAGTATCCATCATCAGGAGCGAACAATTTGCAGAATCATACGCTTATTGAAAACATACCGACAATTAGCGGAACCGTGCAAATTATTCCAACCGGTTCGCTGCGAACCCTAATTGCCGCCATGTTTCATCACCACACGTCCGCGGTCGATTCTCGTGTGTCCACTGGCGGCCAATTCGATGTGAATGAGTCATTAACCATCTTGCGCCACGGCCAACTTGAGCGAAGTGAAAACAAAGTGTCAAGAGATGGGAGAGTTTTGCGCAGAATTTCTTCATCTCCGACGTCGAATTGATTTCCCCTCCAAATCCGTGACACAAAAACAATTAGATTCTGTTCACAACTCACCGTTTCGTCAACGGGCGCCTTTACTTTCGCCTTGACTGAGATTCGGACTGTGCCCCGTGTGAAGCGATTAAGCGAACGCACCCAAACGGACCGACGCCAGACCAAGGACAGTTGTGGGCGATTTTCATTTCACTGTGCCCCAGCTCACGGGAGTATCTGATGAACCGCGTGTCGTGGCCGCACTACTCTATCGAGCATCGTCATCAATCCGAGTGCATTTTTCGAAGCGCACACGCTTGGCGTGCCTACCGGACTCAGTAGGCATTCGGCAATAAAAATCACTGCATAACATGCAGTTAACAGTGCGCCCAGCAAACACACAAGCTGCGTTGGGAGGACGTATGCAGGCGCACGAGTGGCGAATGCGCAACGTCACATGACGGTGGGCAATCGGTTCTGCATTGTTTTCCACCCGGCACCTCGATTTTTGAGCCGTCTGTTTGCACCGAGCGAACTGCTCGGAGCGAGCAGATAATGCTCGGCGTGGCGCTCATTTATTTGGCGAAACTTTAATTATGTTTCCTGGACGGTGGTGGTGAAACGCGCCTAATGAGGTCGAAAGATCACAGATTTTAGCACCTCCTGCTCCATTTGACGCGGTCCGAGGTGCTGGCTGCTACCGAAGCGCGCTCGGAAACCCGTGGACCCGTGGCTTTCGGTTTCGCTTCATTTGAAGTTTTAATTGAAGCGGCGGGAAACTTTTACCACCTCAGGTGGTGGCGGCGATGACCACGGCCGAGAGATCCCTTATTGGTTACGAGAATCAAGGAAGGCAAGGTGTTCGCTGCGCTTAATCACATTTGCAAGGAGGTGTGGCTGCGATTTTATCGGCCGCGGTACAATGTGTGCGCACTGGCGTTGCGTGGTATGAATGGTTGCCCATTTACTCGGTCGTTTTTGGTCATTTCCGATTCGATGCAACGTATCGTGCGCATCGGTTACGCTGTTTTGATTGTACGGCGCATGTGCGCGCGCGTGCATTGCGCCGCAGCCAAGGATGTGAAACTGTTTCCGAGAGGCAATGCCTGATGGGGTGTCATTGTGTGATTTTTAATCGAGACTTTCCAACTCCTCGTGGATTTCCTTAAGTCACACACAACCGGGTGGCGGCAGGCGTTACTGGGGAGTGTCGTCAATTTGGCAAATCGCACTGCACGACTGTACTGTGTACGTGGACGTTGTGTTGGGAAAGTCGATTGCGATTTTGGCCGTTTGGAGCACATTGCATTGGCATTGTCATTTCCGATTTTCATGATCGATACCGTGTCGAATCGTTACCGCGTTCAATTTGCTTCACGCATTTCAATTCACTTTCCAATCCGTTCACTATGAGGATGTGGATAGGGGTGGCTGGTGTGGTGGTTTTGTATTATACAGGGTGGGTCATCTAGTGGTATTTTTTAAATCATGGGTTATTTTGACACTGACAGTCGCTTTCCGTTCGAAATCTTGACAGAAAGCCAGTGTTATACCTCCGCGGAATGAATTGAGTCGCTTTGCGCTTGAACAAAGTTGGGAAATATTGAAAACTTGTTTCCAAAGTGAGTGCTGTGTAGCCTGTGCGATCCGTGCGTTTTTTGAAAAGAAGTTTTGGCCGAAATAAAGCAAGCGAGGAACTCAACGTTCGGCAGCTGCTTCTTCGTATGGAAAGGGCTGTACTTCGATGGTTTGGTCACGTGGCACGAATGTCCACATCATCACGACATCCGAGGTGTGCCTTGAATGCGATTCCATCAGGTAGGCGACCGTTTGGCAGACCCAGAACGAGATGGTTGGACCAAGTCCAAAAACTCGCCTGGTTGCGCTTTGGCATAGCTCCTGATGAGCTAGAGTCGATGGCAGAGGATCGAGTGACCTGGAGATCTCTCGTGCATGCTTTGCCCCCGCGACCCCTTTAGTGGAACATGCGGATCTCTAAAATGATGATGATGATGATGAAGCATCCACCGCGACTGCTGTACGCAAGTTTGTGCAAAAAGACTGGTATGCCAGTGGACAACACTCATGGTCCCCGACAACAGCAAATGGTGACTGGACCAGACTTGAAAGACCGTATCAACGTTGCTTTCACAGGGATTCGAACCTGGGACACCTCTTACTTAGGGCACGCACTTAACTAACTGCGCCATCCAGTCCTTGGCATCTACGTTAACAAACAAAATTGCCGCATCTGGGGCTCGGAAAACCCCAACGTTCTTGCGATCGAGAAGCCAATGCATCCACAGAGAGTGACAGTTTGGTGCCGATTGTGGAGTGGTGGCACCATTGGACCATTTTTCTTCGAAAATGAGGCTGGGAACAACGGTGAGGGTTACAGAGCCATGTTAACGACCTCTGAAGAATTGAAGACATGGATTTGGACGACCTCTGGTCCATGTAGGATGACGCGCCATGCCACACAGCCCATGCCACAATTGATCTTTTGCGCACCAAATTCTCAAATCGTGTTATCAGCCTTCGTGGCGATGTCAATTGGTTCGCTTCGGAGCTAAGATTTTACCGCTTCGGAATTTTTTTTGTGGGAAACCGTGAAGAAGCGATGTTATGCCAGCAATCCGGATATGATTCGAGCACTTAAAGCCAATATCATCCAAGCAATCCGTGAGCTACAGCCCGAAACCATCAACAAGGTCTTGGAAAATTGGGGTGAGAGAATGCGCTACTGCTAAGCCAGCCGAGGCGGCCACTTGAACGACGTTCTATTTTATATTTAATGGGAATGTTTTTTTCTTTCTAATACATGGACAAAATTTAATTTTGTTGATTTTATTGCATTTTTAAAAAGAAACTTGTATTTGGCCCTACCTGTATTACCGGTTTTTTTCCCAATATTATAACACACAAGCTTTTAAAACCAATGGTCTGCTACACACTTCTTTTCAGTTTGGGGCCCGAGCCTTTCAACGTCACTTTTTAGGCATCAGAGAAACGACTAGAAACTGTTCCATAAAATTGGACCAAGTGTCCAAAAATGATTGGCTTTCACAAATTCCCTGTGACCCTTTAGTAAACGACTTCCTAGAGAGCGTTTAGCCTCCGGATGTCATCAAACAACTGTCAGACTGAATGCGTCCATTTGTGTTCTTCTTCTTCTTAGGGCGCTACAGTCCAAGATGGACCTGGGCCTTACTCAACATGACTCACCAGCCAGCACGATCTTTCGCCAGCTGTCTCCAGTTTCGCACACCAAGCCGACCCAGGTCTCCCTCGACTTGTGTGCGCCACCTTGTTCGTGGACGTCCTCTGTTGCGTTGTCCCACAGGCTCAGAGTGGAAGACGTCCATTTGTCGCTACCCCAAAATTGGCCGTACGCAATGAAATGTTGATCAAAACTTCGATGGGACTTGAGTAAATCTCCCAAGTTTCTCCTTTTATTATGAAACCTCTTGACTTGTTGCATTCCTCTCGAGAACATCAATCAAAACCCTCCACAGCTCAAATTCTCTATTGACTCCATCAACATTCCCCGAAGCGACACCGTCCGACACTCTCCTCTCCACATTCATTCATCTTCATCTAATCCTTTCTCTGCGCAAACAAATTACCTCGTGAAAGTCCTTGAAGACAGCCCAGTCCCTTCACTCAACACACCTCCTAACGACGACGCCCATAGCTGATGGCTTCGGCAAACAAATCATTTGCGCTCATAAATCAGCAAATTCCGGAAAATCCATTGAAAATGATAATTGCCCCTGCAACCACACACGGGATGATGCGCAAAGGGGACATGGTCATGAGCAACACATTTGCAGCAAATGCAAATCCCCATCGGGCCGAGAGTGCGAGTGCTGGCATTCTCGAGAGCTCATCTTCATTCGCGCGGTGCGTCGCTGTCGCGCGTTCTTCCAAGAAGCACCATTCCTCGATTTGTGTCTGCTTCCTATGTGCAGCACAATGGCGCGTCCAGAAACGAATGCAACACATGCTCCCCACATGTGTGGGGATGTGCGTTCCGGCCCAAGGCCAAACGAAGTCAACTCTATTGACGGAGTCAGAGGGTTCACTATGTGGTTGACGTGGTAAATGGATTTCAATTGTGGCGTCATATTATGCGCGTACCCTCGTTCTTGGCGAGCACATTCGTGTGTGGATCCCGACAAATGGAACACATCAAGTCGCCAGGCGCTGGCGAGAGGTGAAAAGTGAAGAGGATGTGAAGCGTGAATTCTTTAAGGGCGCGCAACGAGTGAGCCACGTCCGGGGCATATACACAGACGGACGGACGGGGGCAAGGAACACTTGCATTTCGTTTCCGATTCGGTTGATTGGTCTGCTGAACCAGAGCGACCGCCACACGAGGAGGATGAACGAACAAAAAACTGTTTGTTTTTTTCCCTCTGCTGTGCGCTAGTGGTGTCCGGTGGACGTGCACGATGTGCAACGACTCCATTTGCAAGGCTAAGAGGTGAAAAGAACTTGTAAGTCATGCCTGAAGAATGGTGTTCCTGCTCGTGGAGGAGGAAGAGATAGATTTGCATTCATCAACAATCTGAACTGTGGGTGCTTCGCCGAGGAACACTTAGGGCGTCGTAAGAGGCTTTGCGACGAAAGCAAAAGTGGATGATTGAGCACATTGAGCTCGGTGTGGTAAAAAAAAACGAAAAAAAGAAATGCTAATGGCACTAGTCCGCCCTCGAATGGTGGCGTAGGAATGTGACTATTGGGTCATTGGTCATTGGAGAAATTGCATACATTGTTTCCGTGTCGTTGGATGAAGGAAGAGTTCAGTTGAGACAAGGAGGAAGTTGTTTGATTTTGTCTAATTGCAACGAGTGTGTGTCCACGTTTTGGATGAACACAAGGCTAGAAAAAGTCGTTTAAAAGGTTCTGCATAGACTTAACTCCTGAAGCGTGCCGCCGTAGTCGTAGTCGTCACCAAAGCTGACTCAGTCACCCTGTCTAGCCTTTTGCAACGAATTTGAAAGTACATAGTCACGTTCAGGAGCAATTCTTATTTGTCTCTAAAGCTTAGGTTAGTATAGGGGGCTGCTAGTGAATTCACTTACACTTAGTACACTTAGACCATGTTGGTCCATGTGATACCCTCAGTCAGACTACGTTAATTTGGCGATAATTTGATCCCAATGGTGACTGGACCAGATATGGAAAACCGGATAAAAGCGTATTAACTTGCTTTCAGAGGGATTCGAACCTGGGACTCCTTTAATTAGTCTTAACCAGCACTTAACAAGTCGTCGTCAACATACATAACTGTACTATGTTGTGGTCTAATCTGGTTCTGGTGTGACCTTATAATACGAAAGACCTCCCGAATAGCGAAGGTTTACGCTTGAAAAACATTAGCATAGTCTGTAAGTCTGAAGGAAATGGATATGTTAAGTGGCTGGGGGTGAACATCCATCCCGACTTCGCAGTCCATTTTCGAGCCGTCAGTGTATACGTCCACATCTAGGACCAGACCGAGACGTCCTTTTTCTCACGCATCCTTAGTACGGTGGAGTGAACTCGTACGTGTTACGAAGCTTAAGCTTGGGGTTGTAATCTGTCGTGTCAACTATGAGCTCTGCCGGTGTCAGGCCCAAAGCACTAGTGTGGCCATTTAGCATTCCACAATCGAGACTCTTTGAGTCGAATTACGCTGCGACTTTGTGGATATGTTGGTGTATGATTACACAATGTAGCATAACCGTTGGTAACATTTAGGAGCGCATCAAGAAGGCGTGTGTAGCTTTCGACACATGGGTTGGCAACGTGGCAATTCGACAGTCTAAACGCAAGCAAAATCGCTCGTCAAAAATATTTTAAATTCTTAAGTTTAAGGCAATTGTTCTGCTCAAAAAGTTATGTAAAGTTTTGATGCAATGTACTGCCACAAGGGCTATTCATATATACTGGTGAGTCAGCTGTAATATTATAATATTACACACTTCATAAGACTTGGCACTCGACTGAGAGAACAATGATGGGAGGAATACGAAGAACCCCGCCAAAACAACTCAACGAAAACCTGAAAACGAATAGCGTGAAAAGGCGAATAATCGAAACGTCACCAGAGGTAAGCATTGTCGCTCCCTCAACATCGAAACATACTGCAGTGGGAAGTATGTCGATTGCCCACATAAGGTCTCTCATAGAAGGCTCAATGGTGGCTCTACTTGACGACAAACTCGGGAACGTCGCCACTAAGGTAGATATTGAGGGGACCTCCCTACAAATCCAAACCCTACAAAAAGAAAACTATACCCTGCGCCGCAAGCTGCAGGATATGGAAGCATGCTATTCCGCACTGGAGCACAAAGTAGAGATGATGGAGAGAAGCGCTATAGCAAACAACCTCGTGTTGCAGATGCCTGAGGTGCCCGGTGTAAACTCTGAGGAGAGGCCCAAGAGTCTGTGTCTACAATTAATGAGAAGCAACGATGCAACGTTAATTTCTGACGTGCGAGCTATGAGGACACAGAAGAACGTTGCTAACATCGTTGTTAGGCTGAATAGAAGGGAAGACGTTGGACGTATACTAAACAACACATCAACACTTAGTGACATCAAAGTAACTATCCGCAGAGATTACACAGAAGCAGCGCGTAGCCGAAGAAAGCGCTTGCTGAAACTTAAAGCTGACATTGAGACCAAAAGTAAAAACACGAAAGCTATCGTTAGGGGTCTTAAGTTAAAAATTGGAGACAAAATATTCTATTTTGACAATCTTCGATGTGAGGGATATGTCAACGAATGCGGAATGTCACTCCTCCAGCAAATAGGGGACGGCAGTTCAACAGTTAGAAATGATAATGCCGAAGGTGGAAATACAATGGGTAACTCAAACAGTAGCTCTCAAACTGTGGGCGTAAAGCCCATCTTCTAGAGTAGCAGAGCGGCTGCAACAGCAGTGAGACTCAGGGAAGTCGAGATGTGAAAAGACAAGCCTTATGGCCGCGTGTCCATCCTCTCAAAGTGGACAGCATCACAAAACGTCGGATTATCTGTCACCAACCCTGACTACCACGAGGAAGTTCTCTACCTGAATTCCGGACAGGAGAGGTTGGAAAGAGCTGTCAGCGAATGGAGGCAAAGAGATCTCCATATACACTGATGGCTCGAAAACAAGTATAGGAACGGGGGCAGGGGTCTTCTGCAATCTCTTCGAAAGATCCCTAAGCCTAAGCGACGTATGTAGCGTGGCAGCAGAAGTGGTAGCAAGAAATGAGGCGGCGCTTACGCTTAAAGAGGTTAGTTTCACTGAAAAAACGATAACGAAGCGGCCATAGCGTCGGATATTGTAAAGTCGAAACTATCCAAGCTATGCAGACAGAACGTCAACGAAGTCCCCAGTGTAAACACGGTGACTCTCTGCTGGGTACCGGGACACGCAGGAGTTCAAGTAAACGAGAGACTGAACAAAGGGCTCAGAGTTGGATAAATCTCTAGCACTCCCTTATGTCAACATGCTGTTAAGTTTCCTAAGGAAAGAAATATAGGACGATGCTTTAGAAAGAGCAAATGAGCGATGGCTGAATCTGGGTCAACGACTGAAGTCCTATGGCTGATGTTGAACAGGAGGAAATCATTATCAATGATTAGCCTAAGTCGCAAGGATATACGGACGGTGGTGGAAGTTCTCACCGGACATTGTCCGATAGGCACCCATTCCAGAAGGTTAGGTATCGCCCATAGCGACTATTGAAGAAGTTGCAGGGACGAGGAGAAAATAGAGTTCGTTCGCCACCTGCTATGCGATTGTCCAGCCCTACGGGGAAGGAGACTACGAACACTAGGCAATTACTTCTTTGACGAGTTGGAGGATCTGAATAAAATAGAGCTGAAGCACGTCCTGAGATATACAGTCCCTGGCCATATTATTAGACGCACTGTAGAATTTCTATAATTACTAGATTATACCCACAATTTTTAACTTTTAAAAATATAGAAACTAAGATCACTGCCGAGATGAGATTTCTTCGTGATTACTCGCCGGAATAGGGTGAGAAACACGGCAGTGCGCAAGGAACTTCCTTCTTCGAACGGAAAGGGCTGTACTTCGATGGTTTGGTCACGTGGCACGAACGTCCCCATCATCACAAATTAGCGGCTTGCCTTAAATGCAATTCCATCAGGTAGGCTACGGCTTGGCAGATCCAGAACGAGATGATTGGACCAAGTCTAAAAATTCGCCTGGTTGCGCTTAGGTATAGCTCCTGTCGCATTTTCGTATAAAATCTATAGTGCGTCTAATAATATGGCCAGGGACTGTATACAACAATCTGGGTGGTTGTAAGCAGCGGTGGAAATGTAGGTCTCACGGGGTACACTCACCCATACCCAAGGCACAATGGACCACAACTATTGGTCTAAGGGAGTCGCGTCACAGTCGCAAGGACATCCTATCACCTACCTACCTACCATAACCGTCGGTACTGAGTAATTCCAAGGAACAGATTAATCATTCAGAGAGGTTCCGTCTTTCAAGATTGTTTCAAGTTGAGTCATCTGGCCATGTCTTATCTTTTGACAACCAGCGTCATTTATAAACACGACTTTGATATTTTAGGTGACAAACTTACTTAAGGATTTCAAGAATAAGACGTCTGAGAAGATGCTTACCTGCAAAGAGAAGAAAAAGAGTATAAATTAGTATTACGTTTCAGATAGACGCATAAAAAATGTGGCCTACATCGGCAATGTTGACAAAAAAATCAATAAAATGTCAAAAAAGTGAACAATTAGAGACAAGAAGCCTCAGATTATATCAAAAACTTGGGTAATAATGCACTTTAGGTAATTTTTTTTATAATTCACGCGCGCAATAGGGGTTACCACTTAAGTGGCCGGAATCAAGGCAGCACGGGCCGAAGGTATAGAGGGAAAAAGGGAGAGGTGGTACCTGTGCACATTGGTCTTAAATGCCTGTGGATTGAAGTGAGTGGGAAATATCAGGCTGGGGAGATCATTCCATATTCGTTTAGTGCGACCAGAAAAAGGGGCATGTAAACTTAACTGTACGCCCGAAAGCAGGCTTAAGAGTGAACTGATGAGAGTTTAAATTTGAATTGATCAAAAGAGATGCGTATAGGACCTTAACTATGCCCACTTGCTGTCATATTCATGTTGTTCAACTGAGCAAAAAGACTGTCTCTTAGAACTTTCGCCCTAATATTTATGAAGAAAAGTCTGCCTCAAATGTTGGCTCAATCCTTGTGTTGCTCACCGGAAACGAACTATCGAAAGTTCTACATGTGAGAATGGTATTCAACAATTGAGCAATTTGCTCAACTGGAAGGGTCTGTCAAAAGAATTCCATGTTTCATTGGAAGTCAGTGCGTCTTTAAGAATGCCACGCCACTTTGCAAGCGATTCAAACACGAATCAATGCCGTGATTTTGAAACAGCGCAATTTTATTCATATTTCGAGATTCAACAAATTGTTCTTCTTCTTGTGGCGCGACAACCCGAGATGGACCTGGGAATCAACCAACCTTGCACCATCTTTCGTCGGCGGTTCTCACCTGCCCACACCAAGTTGGTTGAAATCCATCTCCACTTGTGTGGGCCACCTCAAACAGACTCAGAGTCGAATACTCAACAACTTACAAGACATAAGTTATTCAAAAAACGAATCAAAAGACGCTTTTCTAGTCCACATTGATTCCAAAATCAGTCGGACTGCTAAACGAAGAGAACACAAGGGATCACCCACATCGCTCTAAAAAATGATGCTTCCTGTGAATCGAATCAAATAAATTCAAAAGCAATTCTCTCGGACACGGCCCAAATAAAAAACCAAAACTTGTCCCTACAAGCCATTTAGTTGACTTATGCCCGGAAGTTGAATATGATTTTGTCATGAGACTCCGAAAAAAAATCAATTCCTCTCACCAACCGGAACCAACCTCATCAATTATCCAAAAGAAAAAATTCAAATTTTTCTCTCACCTAATGGAAAACATAAACACTCTTCCCCCCTCCCCACGTGTACCCCTTTTCATTCATTCAACGACACACACACGCTCGCAGTAACCAATCGACCCACTTTCCGACGCCACACGCATCTACAGGAATCGAACAAAGAACTACCAACTGTCAGATGAAATGGAGTTTCACACACACTACGAGCGAGTTGCATTCAGACTAGTGTTCTACGAAGCTAATTGCAGTAATTATCGTCGAAAGAGGGGGAATAATGCCAACCGCCAGTCCGGGAGGGATGTAGTCGCACAGAAAAAGGGAAAGTCCTTGTTGTTTGCATTCGGATCGATAGATTCCGTGCCGATTAATTCACCTGTTCGGGGTCTGTGACAAGTTGAAAGTGGACTGATGGACTGATGGATCGGCCAGAAAAGGACACAATCACTCGCTTGTAATCGGAAACGCATAATCGGATCGGAACGGCTCTGTCTGTCAGAATTTTTTTTTGGGGGGGGGGGGGTTTCGTGTCCCTTGACACACGACACACGACGGGAAAATTTAATTCGAACTCCTTGCTTTTCCGTTTCCCAGTTGAACAACCGCCAGCAGTCGAGTGAAAGTGATGAGCATTTTCTACGGGCCCCCTGGCCACTGCACTTTGCTCTTGAACTTGTGTCGCTGCCGAGAGGAAAATACATGTCCAACTGTCAATTCGACACACTGACAGATGAGCAAATTGCTTGGAAAAAGGTTACAAGTGTCAGCGGAGAAGACGGCGCAAACTCCAGGGGCGACAATGACCGCGCGCACGGTGACTGGATGTAAGAGGGGGAGGGAGAGAGGGAAAAGGAGAGAGGGACCCAACCAAATGCACACTCACCCCTTCCCCATTCGCCGGAACGCCAACATCTCGTTTGTCATTCTGGCCCACTCGCCGGCGACGACATATTCAGAAACAATCTATGAAGTGCCTTATCTGGTGATCCATAAAATATGTGATGATCGGTTTGTTGATCATCGTGCGCGGTGTCGTGTGTGCGGCTGTGGCAGCGCGAGACAGCAGCGTCAAGTTATTTGTAGTCAGTCCAGTCGCAGTTCTTGGCCCCGATGTGATAGCTTGTGACACTAAGCATTAGATTCTGGGCGGGGGTATGCTGCGCGACGAGCGCATTGAACGCACTCATTGTGGACGCAGGCAGACAGTTGGATTATGTAATCTGATGCACTTTTGTCACGGTTCATGTTTACTGCCTGTCCCCCAGTTGGGAGGGGGAACGGCCGAGCAGATACACAAAATTTTAATGGGTACTTCGATTCGTTGGGTCTCGGAACATGATTGGATTCTCCGTTTGTCTAATTTAGTTGGAGATACACGTCGTTGACATCTGGCTGGTGTGGGGGGTGGGGGAATTTGGATTGAAACGATGGTGTAATGACCTCTTCGATGGAGGAAGAGTAGACAATAAAGATTGTTGATGGCACTAGGTGTTGTATGCGTGTCGAATTACACGACGAAACACGAGAACCTTGACGCCAACGGAGACTGTATCAATGTCAATCATATTTCTGAACTGCCTTTCAAAGGGGTGAAGGGCGGATAAGTTGGTGAAAAATTCCATGGTTTGCAAGGCAAAATGCTCTCTTAAGCGAGTTAAAGTACATCCCGACTTTGAGCAGTAATTTTTTGACAAGTTAGGCGTTAGTTCTCTTAAGCCTGTCTCCAAATTTATGTCATTTTTAGTACGGCCTAAATTTCTGCATGATCCATAGACAATCTTTTCCGGTGGCAAGTCAAACATCTTGGATCATATTTGAAAAATAATTTGGATCAAATGGTCAAAGAGGCGGGTCGACAAGTTTGGATCAAAAATGACAAAGAATTTAGATCAAATGTCAAAATACAATCTCAAGCGAGTTAGAGTATATCCTCACGTTTAGCAGACACTTTTTAACAATTTTTAGGCGTTAGTTTTAGGGCCCATCTCTATAATCTCCCCTCAAATTTAGGCCATTTTGAGTATGCTCTTTATATTTCCATGATCCTTGGCCAGTCTTTTTCAGACGAATCATCGCTCCATTAGAAACGGTGGTGAGTCAATGGAAGTGGATCAAAATTAAAAACAAATTTTGTTAAAAAAGGGGGATTTAACCAAAGCCATTAGCGAGTCAAATATTTTGGATCAACAATTGGGATCAAATTTCAAAATGTAATCTCAAGTGAGTATTGAAATATTGAGTAGAAACAATTTAGGCCTTCGATTCATGGTTTATCTCTATATGTTCCTGTCAAATTTAGAGCATTTTGGGTAAGGCTTTAATTTTTACAGGCCCCATGAACTCATTTCGGGACAAATCGTAAGCAGACAAGTCGTAATTTCTTTAGAACTGTCGCAAGTCAATTATTTTGAATCAAAAATTACAAAGATTTTGAATCTGAAGGCGTTTTTTGGTTCCAAAAAGGCAGAGATCTCGGTCTTTGTTGATTGCTTCATGTTCAAAATGAGTCACTCGTCCAAATTTACTCTCATTTCTCCGATTTTGCAACATGCTCCGTCAAATTTGAGTTCTGACTTTGGTCAGAAATTGTTCCAAATTTGTTGTAGACCTAAGAACCTGGTTATTACGGTTATTCCTAGAAACGAAAAAAATCCAAAATTCAACAGATTAGTCAAGTTGAAAAATCTAAATTTTACAATTTGTGTGATATTTTCCAGAATAACCAAATTTTCAAGTTACTTAACCGAAAAACGGATATAGTAAAGGGTGGCCAGATAGCAATGACAGTGTTTCCAACTGTCATATTTCATCAGCTGTCAAACTTACTAATGACGTTCAGCTGTCAAAATATTCAGTAAAGTTTGTCATTTCGTCATGCCGTATTTCAAGCTCCCAACGTGCGAAAATTAATAATAAAATACAGTCAAAATCGCTTATAACGACATCGGTCATAACGACAAAATTCTTAGGTCCCGCCTGAGCTCTATTATATGTAATCCAACAGCATAATAAATCGTTAATAACGACATATCGCTTGCAACGACCAAAGTCGTCAGTCACTTGAAGGTCGTTATAACCGATTATGACTGCAGTATCGAAATTTCGGCTCATTCAATTCGTTTGAGGAAAAGTTTGAGCGTGAGTCCATTCTTTTGGACATTAAGGCACTAACCAGATATGTGCGAAATGAAGAAACCACCCCCGCAGTAGCAGTCTGTATCGAAGAGGAGCCGCAAATGTCCAATCGGCGCTGATCAGCTAACTGTGACATCGCGCGACTTATTTTGCGGTTGGATTTGGGATGATAAGTATAAATATACTGGGTGGGCCATCTGATGGTTTTTTTTTAAATCATGAGTTATTTTGACACTGACAGCTGTTTCCCGTTCGAAATCTTGACAGAAAGTCAGTATCATACCTCCGCGGAACGAATTGAGTCGCTTTGCTCTTGAACAACGTTGGGAAATATTGAAAACTTGTTTCCAAAGTGAGTGCTGTGGAGCCCGTGCGACCAGTGCGTTTTTTGAAAAGAAGTTTTGGCGCAAGTGAAGCACCCACTGCGACTGCTGTACGTTAGTTTGTGCAAAAAGATCGTGAGACTGATATGCTAGTGGACAACACTCATGGTCCCCGTCGTCGGACGGTGCGCACAGATGAGAATGTGGCTGCTGTAACCAAGAGTGTGAGACTCAATTCACGAACATCAACTCGCCATCGATCTCAACAGCTCAACATTTCAAGCACTAGCCTGAGAAGAATTCTGCACAAAGATCTCCAAGAGTCATGCGTTGATTTGGTGTCGGGAGCAGGCTTTCACAGACAAACAGATTGGCTCATTTGTGTCATTTCTAAGCTGTAAACATTTTCCCGGTTTACCTGCTGGAGAATAGAAGGAAAAATGTTAATTTAATGCTCATCTGTCGATTCTGAAAGCAATGCCATTGACCCCTTAACTTAAACATAAGCCAAAGTTCAATCCCTGCCTTAAGTTGATTGATGTGACAACCGCCTCCTGTCTGGTTCTACTGCCAAACCACTCGCGATCAATTCAGTTTTAACCTAATCTCAGGTCAAAAGCTTTACATCAAAGCCCGAGGGCTTTGTGGATGCCCACGAATAAATTGAATTCGCTCATAATTCTTTTCAACGGATCTCCGCCCTTGTCGTAATTAAAATTTCCCATAAATCAACGATCAAATAAGGTACAGGCCCAAATTCTGATTACGCCTCGTTTGAGATGTCCCAGGAAAAGCCCACGACAACAAACGTCGGATCCCTCCCCCCACCTGAAGCCAAACTAATGAGCGGTCATCAATCAAAGATGGTCTACGGTTGTAATGAGTTATGCTTTCATCTTAATCAAGTCTCGAGCACAAACGAAAAACTAAGATCGATGATTATGCGCGACTAGTTGGGGGTCGGGTGGAGAAAGTGGAGGAGATTTATCGAGGAATAGGTGATTTTTTCTTGTTGAGATGTCCAGGTCGCAAGTGAAACTCCCTCGATGGGCGTAGAATGCGGAGGTGACACAAGTGATGTCAAGTGAGACTGCAAAGTCAAACATTTGCTTGGGGAATGAAAGAGATGGTTCGGCATGCAATGCGAAAGTTTCGCTTTTTTCAAGTGATGTTCATCCACAGTCATCATCTGAAGTCACTTTTCCAAATGAACGAAACTATGGTGGCGGAGTGTGAAAGTGTCGCTTATGCGCAGAGACCTAAGGCATATTCAGCAACAACGATGGCCATATACATTTTCTCAGACTATAAGCTCTTGAAAGGAAAGATTCTTGATCAGAAGTCTTTAACTCAATGCTCATCGGTCTCTGCTGCTGCAGGCTCTCACGAAGTTTGACCACATGCGCGAGAAAACCAAGACGTGCTGCAGTGCACGTCTGCTTTTCCGTACGCCCTTCAGGGCGCTACCTGAACAAGAGGAAACGAATACTTAACGAAAGTCTTATCGTTAATTTCCTTCAAATGAACAAAAACTTAACGAAAGTCTTATCGTTAATTTCGTTCATATGAACATTTCAAATGAAAACTTAACGAAAGTGTTATCATTAATTTTGTCCATATGATCGTTCAAATGAACGAAAACTTAACGAAAGCCTCGTCGTCAATTTCGTTCAAATGTTTGTTCAAATTAACTAAAACGTAACGAATGTCTTATCGTTAATTTCGATCAAAGGAACGGAATTCAGCGATAGTCGTTAATTTCGATCAAATGAACGGAATTCAGCGATAGTCTTATCGTTGATTTCATTCATATGAACGTACAAATGGACGATAACTTAACGACAGTTGTATCATTAATTTCATTCATATGAGCTTTCAAATGAACGAGAACTTATCGAAAGTCTCATCCTTAATTTCCTTCAAATGAACGAAGACTTAACGCATGTGTTGTCGTTAATTTCGATCAAATAACGGAAACTTAACGAACGTCTTATCGTTAATTATGTTCATATGAACGAAAACTTAACGAATGTATCATCGTTAACTTCGTTCAAATGAACGAAAACTTAACGAAAGTTTTATCGTTAATTCCGTTCATATGAATGGAATTTCGGCAAAAATTGCTGGCACAGCTCTTAAGCTCCACGCCAGTCTACGCCATCAAAAGTCGCGCGCGTTTGCAAATGCCTCCCAACTCCTCACGTCATCGAAACCAAACATCAAACGGATTTCCAATTTGTCACTACCGTTCGCTGACGCCAAGCCTGACACGGAAGTTCGCCATTACTTCACAGCGATTCGTCTAGGTTGTCAAATCTGATAGCAGCAAAAGGAGAAAAACCGCTGAAATCCGTGGATTTGCTGGCACACTCGCCGGCCGATCTAGAAAGTGGAAGAAAAATGAATTACCCCTAACAAGCACTTAATCAGCAAGGCAAGACCCTCCTATTTGCATTGATTGGCTTGCATTTCGAACACGCCGAGAGGGAGACTTCAACCCATACCCCGGCCACCGCCGCTGACAATTGGTGGTTGGCTTTCTTTTGGCAGCGACACAAAACAATCGCGTCTCGAATTACCGCGTGAAAATTAGATGCCTTCGACAGGTAATTGAGTGAAATTACACGTCAAAAAAGCAAAACAGACAAAAACCAAGTCACCGCAGCTGTCACGCCAGCCGCCATCTTAGACCGGAAACCGGAGAGAGACACAGAGAGAGAGAGAGGGAGAAACAATAAGCCGCTTATTATGATTTTATGCTTGTACTCAATCGGTGCTCGAAGAGGAAGCTGCAATTCAGTCACAGATGCAGACGCGGGGGGCCGCCTAATGTCGTTTCATTCGCCGGCATCACCTGCATTTACCGTAATGGAAAATGACTTCTAGACCGGCGATAGAATCGGATTGATGGGCAAACGTAGAAACGGAAATCGCCAACTCGAGTGTGCGAAGAAAATTGTATCCAGATACGGGACGTCCATGGATGGAGAGGGGAATTACCATATGCCCATCATTTCCATCGGCAGAACCACCACCACCACCGCCACCGTCGTCATCATCATCATCATAGTCGTCGTCCGGGCCGCACGCCATCATGGTTGGGTCGTCACCAACAACGTCCGTCAGCCATGGCGGCGGTGGTGGCGGTGGATACGAAATCATAAAGTGGAACGATTTTTTGTTTTTCTCTGGAAAATTTGATGAAATTATTACGACATATGGCTGCAGGTTGTATAGGAAGTACATCGGGGCACAATGCCTAGCGGTGAATTAGTGCTTCATGAACGTTTGGCGTTGCGAACGCTCGTTTGGTTCGGTTTTTCACATTTGCCATCGGGCTTCGGAAGAAGTGAATCCAATTTGATGAGGGAAATTGTGACCAATTGCATTATGAACGGTGAACGATGGAAAATTATGAGGATGACGGTGTTTGTTGCGGTGTTGTGGTCTTGCGGTGGTTGGCATAGACGATGCACGATGCAACGACGCCGATGGTGGTGGTGGTGGTGGTGGCTGATGTTAGAATGCACCTTGCAATCGGTTTATGGGCTATTGTCAGTAGAATTAAATTATGGACGCAGTTTAGTGGGGAAATGTAACGGTTTTTTGTTGAAACGATGGGTACATCAAGACAGCAATTGCAGGGTGGTCAGTGCTGTGTAATCACATTGAATTGTGATTTACCGTGAAATGGACGCAACAAAAACAACTGGTGGTCGAATGGAAGGGTTTTCGTTTGGAAATGAACGGAAGCGTGAGGAATGGGTCGAATCATAAAAAAGTTTTGAACTTAGAACAGGATTTTTTGTCTCCATCATTCGATTGGGATGTGATTCAATTGTTCAAAAATGTGACAAGGTGCAAATTTGGTTACACTCCTAATTTTCCACATGCCTTCCGACCGTTCTTATATCTCCTTCAAACTTAGGACATACCCGTACTCTCCAGCTAATTGCTTACTTTTTGTGGCTTACGGCCTAAAGTTTTTGATTTTAGCTTCAGGATTCAAAAAGATGTTCGTGCGTTATGGTTCATGGCTTACAGCTGAGATTGCAGCTGAGATTGCACAATCACATGACATGGTGACATGATGATCTTTGTAGATGATGGATCTTTGTAGGGAACAACTTCACTTCAGACTTTTTGTGATAATTGTCCACCGAGCAGACTCTTCTAAATAAAATCTCGGACGTCAGATGTATCATTTAAAAGAGCCCAACAAGAGGGTTGACACAATGGTCCGAAGCAAAAGCCAGAACAGATAAAAAGTCCGTTCGCAGTCATCGCCAGCCTTTTCTGATTTCTTTCTGAGTTAAGACCTCAACTTCCTCTACTCTAGAAGTTTCATTGACATCCGCCTGTTTTCGAAACTCGGCGTTAACTCACTTCAAATCCCCCTAAACCGTCTCTCGAGTGTTTATGTTAATGTTCCCCAGAATGCTTCCCACAAACCGGATTTACACCGAATCATCACATCACTTGAGATTCCGCTGCAAACAATTCCGACCAAAAACAAAAAAAAAAAAAAAAAAATCAACAATGACTTGCGCAAGCGTCTGCCCTCCAACCAAACGAGACGTAATCTTCTGCGAAGCAAGCGAATTAAAAAGACGACTCCGCAACGAGATTGCCAAAAAGTCGTTTCCCCTTACGTAATCCGTCCCAGTCTTCAATAGAAAGCCAGAGGTTATGCTCTGCTCATCCATTACCCCGTCACGTCCTAGCGCCGAACAAAAGAAACGCAAAAAATGTTGAAGGGGAAAACGCGAACGCGAAACGCGCAGCAAAACGTTCTCAATTGTATTCGCACGTCCACTCCAAACCGTATAACGACCGTCTAGCGGTGAATTTGAATTCGCAACTCTCCCGTCTAATTGTGAAATGTTAATTACACACCAATTCCCGCTCTAGACTACCGGTGAAAGGCGCCCAGAGCGAGGCGCGAGTCGATTTTCATATTTCTCGTCAAAACACATTTTGCGCCAATCACCACCCGGCAGCAGGATCCAGGACCGGGACTTGATGGGATGGGAAATGGCTTTCAATTAATATCGGAAGCGCTCGACTGGGGAATGGAGTGGAACGTTCCGAAATGCGGCACCTTGCCCCCCTGCGACGGGTGCAGTGTGCCATACGTTCGATTGTCCCCCCGATGTGACGTCGCGATTGCGGCAGCCAGCCCACTCAAGGAAGAAGGGGTGCGCCCAGACACGACTCTTAATATCCGTAATTAACCACAAGGAAGTGCTGCTGGAGCACATAGAAGCACTCATATCTCCCGCTTCGCTTTTCTCCGCCGATGCTGATAGGGGGTATCTGGGAGTTTGGATCTGTTGGAGGAAGCAAGCAGTCGTTTTGTGAAATCTCTTAATTGGAGCGCGGAAACGACGGAAATCACGTAAACAAACGTGATCCATCCCCCCTGCACTCCCATCAATCGGATTTTCGGGAAAACAATGACGCCGATGGCTCTGACGACTCCGACTCCAACTCCGATGATGTAATGGCGTCTCGCTGTGTAAAGTTCACGACGCGTTCAATGGTTCTTCTCTCAAGCACACAACAAAGCCCAACGAAGACGCAACCACGATCCTCGACACAGACCACACCACATCTCTCCCTCCGGCCCCACTCGAAGGCCCGTGCACAATGAAATGCCGGTCACTCTGCGGGCCGTGAATAATGGAACCATTTTGATGAACATCACACGATATCATCTCATCGTCATTAGTCCGTCAAAAGTTTTTTCTCTCCGACCGAGAACTGGCAGGCAGGGGGAGAGAACAAAGATAAACGAGCGTATCGAATGCTGGAGCGAGGGCACAAAATGATTGTTTACTATTATTAACCAGTTTTGCGAATCACGGCATTAATTTGACGGTTAATTTGGAGCAGCAGCTCTCGCGGAGGCTGTCTTGACGGGGAATGGAGGAGATAAAACGGCGTTTTGATGAATCTGAGCTGTGGAGTCGAATTAATGACCGCGGAGAGGAGGAATTAGCATAAAAGAATTTCAGAGAATTTTTGCTTTTTTATTTTGCGGCATTTTTTTGTTGCTTGTCTTTCTTTTCTGCACTTCGCTTTGGGTTTTGTGAAATTTGCAGCCTCGGAGATTTGGGATTTTTTGATAGAAAGCTGTGCGGAGGCTAATGAACTGCATGTGGACAAGGAGTTGATGGTTTCTCTTGAAGGCGAGTGAGGGATGAGGACTACAGGACGCGTGAAAAACTAGGCAGGGTATCGATGGTTTCTCTTGAAAGCGAGCGATGGAGGAGGTCTACAGGATGCTTGAAAAGCCGGGAAGGGTTTTAAATGGAGATTCTGACAGGGAATGTGTCAGTTTAAGAAATAGAACAATTTTAGTTTACCAAGTGATCAAGTGACGGTCAGAAATTTTCAAAACCTTGCCCGGCTTAGATTTAGCTTGAAGCGGCTCAGAGCGAATTTGAAATCACCGCATGGTCCCGTTTGCAAGGAAAACGGATGGAGCAGAAGACACTTTACGCGGTGTGCAAAGATGTCTGGAAAGCAAAACTGCATCAACTGAACAGGCTTGGCCACATCAAGCGACAGCTAAGAGAGACTTCGATTAACCTAGCCTCTTGGTTTGCGAGAATGACCGAACCTTGGGTATAAACTCAAAGTGACCGCGGACACAAGACAACTTGGTATTGACGATTGGAGCAGTGTTCCAGTGCTCAAACCCTCCAGTGGTGGTTGACCTGATAAGTGAGGTTACGAGTAAAAAGTCATAGTCTCTTCAAGGCTTCCAACTTATGCCTTTTGTTACAAAATTCGCCAACAGATCATGAGCCTGTAGGTAAGGCTAAGAGCGCAAGGCTGACGACTAAGACTTACTCACTTTCTTGACAAGAGCCTTGATGTTAGTAGGTCTAGCTCTCCGCTCGACAATTTTGATTTAAGACTCAAAAATCACAATTTTTACCCAATAACTTGATGCAACCGGGTGGTGTACGAGTGAGACGACACGAATGCAAAATAATATTGTCGGCTTTTAGAATACGATTCAAGGCGGCTTTTAGGGGTCTAAAAGTCAATTCCCTTGTATGTGGCGTATACAATTCCGCAATTTTTGATGAAAGCTTTAAATAAAATAATTCCGATTTGAGATTTGGGATTTGGTGAGGTTCATTTGGTTGAAGATCTGAGAATATATTCGATCTGATCAAAGATCCCCTTGATCGTGAAAACTTAGAGTACCTATAAGAGGTTCTAATCTGCTAAAACCTGGAGATTCAGTTAGCGATTTGACGAGGACAACGGACAATGCGGTGCGGCAATGGGACAAGAGGTGAGTCAGCTCTTTGGAAACCCCATCGAAAAAAGACAGTAACCCTGATGAGTGGAAGTTTCTTGAGCAGCTAAAGCAAAGGATGAAAAGGGCTATAAGAAAGCAAGGTCTTGGTATTGAAAAACTTGCCCTGATTAGTCACTAAAGCAACTGACATGGTTAGCTAACATGACTTGAGTCAAAACCTTTCGAAGATGAAGACCCTAACCCAACCGCATCTTCAAGCCCAACAAAATATGGGAACCCGGAGATAGTGGCATGAAATGTGGAGAGACTGTCGAGCAGGGAGTTGATTAAACTGTATAAACTAAAAGTGGGAAAACAAATGGAAAAACTGCAAAACAAAAGTTCGATTTCCCAAACCGGTGACAAGAAACGTACCGTTAGCGTAAAGAGATGTACATTGAATGGCTGGTGGGGCTATCCACAGGGCATAGGTGTATCTCAACTATCATCTGAAAAAAAGTGCTTGTAAACAATGCCTGGAAAAATAAGAGTGCCCCAGGCGCCAGTGCCCGGTTTTGGTAATTTTTAAATGAAAATTCAGTCGGTCAGATCCCCACTAAGGAGATGCCGGCGATAACACGAAAAATCGAGATCAAAGAAGAACTATGAAGAAAGAGTCTTCCTGTCTAAGTGGAATCGTGGGAGAGTGACAAAAAGCGACCCAATACAGTGCTCAATATCCCTCGAAACCTGCGTGGAATTAGCATCCCTTTCAATCATCCAGAAGTTGAACGATGAAAGCCACAAGATGTCTAAAGGCCAAAACTGGAAGAAGACAATCAGTTGAATGAGAACCACGAACGTACGACTCAGGGTACCTTAGGTCAGCTGTCAAGTAATATGATGTAACTGATAGAAGACTAAGCACAGCCGTAAAGTCCAAGCTACACTCAACTGAGTGCAAGTTCTTCTTCTTCTTGTTTCGCTAACGTCGCGGGTGAACCTCAACCAACAAGCCTTTCCTCCAGCGAGCCCTATATTTTGGTACTCCAATTGCGCAAGTCAAGTTGGTGCTGCTTATGTATTCAAGCCGAAGGCCAAAAGCGTCTTATTCCAGCCACGGACACTAACCGCTGAGCTCTAACTAACCCTCGAGCTAAGACCTACAAGCTGAAAAACATGAAATGCTGAGAAATAGCAAAGGCATTTCCCTGCCAAGAGTTCCAAGCTAAAAGCTATGAGCCGACAAATGTCACGTAAGACAAGACCTAAGTCTTCAGATATGAGCTGAATTCCAAATCAGTTGTTGTTAGACCTTAAACCATTACCGTGAGATATGAAGTTTGAGTAACATCTAAGAAAAGACCTGTCAGCTGAAAGTGGCTGTCGTGAGACATCAGCTAACTGTGAGCTAAAACCTGAAAGCCACGAGCTGGCAGTTAGTAGCCGAAGAACATACATCAAAAATTAGCCGTGAGCTACTAGCTGGATATCAAAAGACAATCGATTGTTAAACCTTAAGCCACTACCGTGAGACATGAAGTCTGAGTCACTTTTAAGTCAAGATCTTTAAGCTAAAGTGGTCCAAGTTGCTCTGTCGTAAAACAATAGCCAGTTGTGAGCCACTAACTGAAAGCGCCATTAGCCGTGCTCCAAACTACATCTCCCCCATCAACCATATTCAACATGTCGCAAGAAGACAAATGACCGCAGCTTGCGACATGTTCACATCAGTCAACCAACATGCCGTCTAATTTGCACAAAAACACCAAAACACCGCCTTCAAGTGACGCTGGCGCTGCCAAATGGACACTCGAAAAGCCACACTATCGATGGACTTGAACAAAACCAATCATCATCACCGTCCCACCGAACATCATCATTATCGTACCGGAGACGAGTGCGTCACTGAACGACTGGGTGCCTCAAGCCAGGTGCAGCAAAAGACATCGATTTGGCGTTGCAAAACCGAGCGGCAGAGAGGCATAGAGCCCTCGAGAGCGTTTCAAATTAGAAAATCAGCCCGCCCGCGGAATAGTCATCACGACGACGACCGCGACGATGCGATCGCTTTTCCACCACCCGGCGGCACGACGTGCGATGTTGGCGGTGATGGTGGTTCGATGAAATATCGCCAATTTGATTCATAAACATATTTCAGAGTTTATCTGTATCTCCGCGATGGAGGAGGAGTCTCGGGGTGATTCCGATGATTTATGGCACTGATCGAGCGAGGGTCTGGAGAAACAAAAAAAAAACACGATGATTGCCTGCATGAGATCACTGCCGGCCCAAGAAGAAGATATAAACGACCTAAATACGAGACTTTTCTCCTCGCCATCATTCTCATCATGATCAGCAGTTGAACAGCAACGGCATGAGCAGCATGGTGGCAGCGAAATGGCAAACGAATTTAATTCATTCCCGCTTCATTGGTGGCTCTGCTCCTCTTCCTATCTTCCCATCGCTTTATCTTCGCCTCGCAAACAATCGAGTTTCACACACAAAAGAGCTCTGCGCAACGCTCCCCTGCGTGCCCGTCTATTTCTGTCTTTCAGATGCGCTCCGGTTTCGTTTTGAGCTCTGCCTCTCCAGCCTAGAGTGGAGATAGTTGCCGCTTCTGGTTTCCGTCTTGTCTCTGGCGAGGCAATTTTCTAGCTCTCCACAGTTGAAAATATGAAATTATGAACCACTTCCCTTTCAGAAACGATGCCTGTAATGACCATTAACACTTGCCACCGGGACTGCGGTCAAGACTCGGGACCGTACCCTAACTCATTCCGCGTTTAATGAGACAGTAGGCGAATTGCCACGATCGCTATCGTTTATTGTGTCAAGCCTAGAATGCGAAGAGAGGGACCGAGGGAGAGGTCTCTATGACTCCGAGATACATGGATACTGTGTCTAATTGGGTTTTTCATTTGATTCATGACGAGCGAGTGTCTTATTGTGCCGAGTCCGGCTTCGGCTGTGCCGCTGTGTGCGTGTAATTCTGTCTTTTAATTGCGAATGATGTCAGAAGTTTATTGAGAGATACATGAATAAATTCATCATCTATTGAGGGATGGAAATTAGCATGAAAAAAACACTGTTCGAGGACAATGAGCGGTTGGCGTCGTTGTGAAAGGGAAGCGAATTGGGAGCAAAACAATGAACCGAAGCATGCAGTGGGTTTAGGCCTTTTTGTGTTGTTATTTGGAATAGAGACGCTTCGATGGGCATGATAATTGTACATGTAATTCATTGCGAACCACGAAGCGGTGGTGTTCCAATTTGGAGGCATATAATTCCGTTTGGTAACATTTTTGAAAATAAACTGAGCAAGTGCGAGTTGAACTCGCACGGGGAAGGTTCCGTCGCATAATATTGATGGATGATTTCTGAATATCAAACGACGTTTCCAAACTATTTCAGTTGCATTTTCTTCTACTCGTAACTTCAACCCAAATCAACCATTCATACATTCATACACCCAAACAAACAAGAATCCATCCATACAGATACCTATATCTCTATCCAAGTTTATCCAACACAGAAAATCCCTTCCATCATACACATACCCAATCACTGCTCATGCCTGCGGTGTGTGTGTTAATTTCTGTTGGGCATTTAGGGTGAGATCGAAAAGATAACACTCATCAACGAATAAAGCTGTCGAACACAGCATGAAATTTATGTGTGAAAATGAAAATAGTGTTCATTTTAAATCTTAGATATCTCAAAATTTCAACATAAATCGATATTTTTAAATTTATCATTTCTTAATGCTTACATTGATGTCTTCAAAACTGCGTTTTCAGATCTTCAAAATTCGCATGTCGATGATTGACCGTTTTTGGCCAATATCTCCAAAACCATTAGGGCCAGAATGCTCGAAATTGTTTTAAATGAAAGTACTCAATGAAGCGAAGTTTTTGTGATTTTTTTTAGATTTTTAAACACTTCGGTTAAGAAATAGCAGGGGGGGACGCATTTAAAAAAAAATTGGATTTGAAAGATACCTCCACCTCATTTCAAAAGATCTGTCGATTGATATTTCGATGGGGTGCGACAATGTTTCAAAATTAATGGCAACTTCACCTGTACTGGAGCCACCCTCAAATGGCCCCAATTTTCAAATTTGGGTGTGTGGGCAATGACATTTAGGTGTGAAGTACCTAATTCAAAAATTTCATGCCGATATCTTCATAAACTTCGGAGATAAAAAAGTGTGACAGACACGACGGACGGACGGACGGACACACCGAAATTATAAAGGTACCGTTTTTGTAGACGGAACCTTGATAAAAAAAAAAGAGCGCCATCTGTGTGGGAGTTTTGGGAAACAGAGGGAATTCTAACAGATCAGATGACATTTTTGAAGTCACCGCTATACCACGATCGTGTGGAATAGAGTTATTGATACCCGGACACCCGGATTATTTTCCGAGTATTCGAGTACCCGCATTTTCGGGTAATACCCGGGTACCACAAAGTTGAGTACCTGTAAGCTATTGGGTATCAGTTCTTCCTTTCTCCCAATTTCTAAATTCAAATAAGAGTATTTGTCACTTTTAACAATACGCTACTTGATATTGTCGTGCACTCGATAACAGACGTTGTTGTGCACCCGTCAATTTGATCAGTACCCACATGCACCGGGTACCTAGGGATACTAGGGGAATCGATGAGATGGATGTTAGCTCGGGAAAATCAAGAGCCCTAGTGTGAGTCCATTCAGTTCAAAAAGAATTCTGTAAAAAAGTGCTGCCATCTTTGAGTGAATTTTGAGATAACATGGATTTTTGACAGATCGGATTGAATTTTGTGTCAAAGTGAGTATTGCTCAAGTCACCGTCCCAATTAGCTAAGGAAGATTTAGGAATAACGACACTAGTCGACTTTTCTAAATTTTAATAAATCAAGCAGTAGGGCTCTTCCTATGATATGATCCTTGTGCTCAAGAGGCCCAAACAAATGACAAAGAAGTGCTGTCCGAGGTTATCAAGATCAAAGAAATGGTGACAAACTTGTTGGTGTGCTGATGACTGATGCTTACTAAGACGACACGTTCGTTGTGCCGTCATTATGAAAGACAGACAACGGCTTCTGAAACAACAAAGACGATGCAGATCTGTCACCATCTCTGCGAGGGACAAGAGATGTCCTTCAAGATTCCATGATGAAACCTCGTTCTGTCTGAGTCATTAAGAGTGAAAAAAGGGTCTCTGTGTTGGTTAATGTTCAATTTAACCGCTTCGGATTAGTGACAAAGAATGTCAATTCTGCGAAGAGATGTCTATAAAATTCTTCTTACACTTCTTCAGCTGGCACTACAGTTCGGGTGGACCTGGGCCTCAATTGACATGCTTCTTTATTAAAGACGGTCTTGTACCGGGTGCCTCCAGTTACATGCGTTCAGCTGATTGAGGTCCCTTTTTAGCTGTGTGACCCGTGGTCTTCCTTTACCACTTTGTGACACAAGGTTGGAGTCGAAGACTGCATTGGGCTTCATGGGCTCTAAATGGCCTAGACATCCGAGACGTTTGACCAAGTAAATGTCGCTGCACTTCTCGGTGAAGCCTTTACCGGTCTTAACCGATGCAGATCTGTGAAGCCTGGAAGCTGTGAAGCCTTGAAGCTGGTGAAGCCGGTCTTAACCGAGCAAGGTCCATTCATCATCGTCATTCTGCAAAGTCGGACGAGTTTTACACGAATGCCACTAGACATTGCGCTGTATAGCTCGTATTTATAAATAACATTAGTTCCATCATATGATTCTTTGGTTTAAGTCTCCTGCAGTCAAAAACAATGGAGCTCTTTTTCTGATACCTTAAGTCACAAAGGCTCGATTTCGTCAATAAAATCCACCAAAGTCACAAAAGTTATGCTCAAAAATACCTTGAAGGGGCATTTGTTCTTCTACGGGTGGCGCTACAGTCAATGGATTTAGGGCCTCTCGCATTCTGCGAGCTATTGTTAAATTTTATGTTGACACTGGGCCGCCAAGAGAAAGAACATTTTCTTAACAGATATTTATTTATTTTATTTTTTATATATTTATTTTATTTATTTAATTATGATAACAATACTACAAGACAATTCGTCTTTTTGAAGTATGTATAAAATCTAAATGACACAATCATCAACGTATTTACAGTTTTTTTTAAAGGTAAGAAAAATGATAAAATCAAAGTTATACTTTCTTCTGGTCGTTGTCAGTGACTCGAGAGAGGTGGTGACGCAAAAAATGAATGTTGGTATGTCCGGAATCGAGCCCAGACCTTCAACGTAGGAGTCCGCGCACATATTTTTAACAACACGGTTATATGCTTCAATCATAAACAAGGAAAGCAAGGAAATGGTTGAAGCTAACAAAGAACCTCAACCACGTCTCTCAAGACAATCTTCAATAATGAAGGGCCAGTATGTGCAAAAAGTTTATGCTCAGTCTCGCGCTGAGCATGACGTTGATGTTATGCGTGGAGCAAGTCTGCTGTAGAAAGAATAAGGGTTTGTCGTGGAAGGAGGCATAAAAGAATGAGGTCTTAATGTCCACAGCGATATTAACTGCGAACAGTCTGTCTTCTTCTCTCTGAAATTGTCCAAGTCCATCTTGAGGCCAAGTCAATTTAAGCAACAATTTGGTACAAAATTGTGTTTAAATTGGGCTCAAAGGAGTGTGATCTCCTGGGTACTGAGATGTCACTGATATCACTGTAAACAAAACATATTATTATACAAGTTTATTCACCGTCTTGTTTAAGCTATCGACTTCGCCACGCATAATTGCATCCTTAATTCAAGATGACATCTCTTCAAACGTTCAATAACCTTCCTCAAAAAGACCACAAGTTCAAAACCAATCCAATCTAATGTCCGTCTTCTTGTCTTTTGTCAAGTCCATCAAATCAAATTTAGCAGTCAAGTGCCAAGTGCCATTGCAAATGGCCACACTCGCTAAGGACTCATTATCGCGGAAGAGCCAACCTCCCCGAGCGTCCAATTACCCCAATCAACTTGCAAACTCGACGTCAAAAGTCCTCAATCGACTGTCCATCATTTCGTCACGACCATTTCATGCCAGATTCGGTTTCAATTATAACTCTCTGATTGATTTTCAGACCCAGCAGTCGCAACAAACAATAGATCCGACGACATCTCCACGCTCTCAACAAGACGCCAACAATTAGAAAGTTTAATTACACGTTGCAGTTGCATTCGATACTGTGTATCCGTCGACACTTTCCGTTCGGCGGATGCATTTCATTGGAGGGGGCTGCACATCTGAGTGTGCGACAATATCTTGTTGTTGTCGATATTTTCAAAGGATTGGTCGCACTCACGGGAACGTCACCGAAAGTGGTTCCCATCCTTTTCCCGGGTGATCTTTTGGGAATGAATTGCTCTCTCGGTACTCACACAGGAATCAATTTTGTTTCTGATTAATTACGACAGCTTAGGAACTTTTACGACCGTGAAGACAGTTCGGTTGTGATGGGAAGACGGCACGGGGAGTCATAACGCCGCACACATGGCGAGCAGACACGAGTCTGGTGTTATTTGTGGAATATGATTCAGGCGGCGATAGGAGATGCGGACAATAAAGTTTTGGGATGAGTAACAAATCGACCGGAAGGCAGTTGGATTAGTTGACATTGGATTGGGACTTGCTCAAGCAGCCGATGGGTTAGAGTGATGTGGATTTCTGGAGATTGCAGTGACATGGAGAGACAATAGAATGGTTGAGACCTCAGGGGTCATGTTCTTGACGTGATCTTGGCGGATAACTCTGTGGCAGTGAATCTGGTTCGCATTTTATTTCATTTGATGACTTCCTCGTGGAAAAAGACTTGATTTTTCCAGGAAATTCACACCAAACCTTGAATTTTTAAGGGACTGAGAAGAGCATGAAGAGGTGACTCTTGAGCAATCTGAGAGATGACGGTCTCTTAACGGGAAATGCTAATAGATCAGCATACGAAGGCCCTTGTCCTTGAGAGACGAAGAACCTCGTAAACCTGACTTTGAATAACAAACATTTTATAAATGGTCCCCTACTTTTTCCTTTTCAACCATCCGATCTCATTTCTAAGCTGTCGAAAGGAACCCAGAATTTGATCGCTTCTTCACTTCGTGGCCGGCACTGCAGTCCGGTCTAAATCAGGGTCTCAAAATGTGATCGTTTGTAGGCTCAATAAGAGCTACCGACTGCCGACTGTCCGACTTAATGGAACACAAAGGAACTCGGCTGAATCTAAGACAGACATGTGATCAACACATGAGCGGTTGGGTCGAAAACCGGCTTGCTCACGGCACAGATATTCCTCGACAGTTGGAGCGATCCGGTGTAGGATCAGTGAGGCGATTAGCTTCTGGATAGCATTCAGGAGTGAGATGACTCTCCAGCTTTTTGCACTCGCTTAAGTTCCCTTTTTTGGCGATGGCGACAATGACACGGGAATTCGGCGTCCTGACCAGGCTGCGCGGATGATCGGGTACGGGATCGGCGCCGTGACTGCTGCTGTCACCTTGTTCACAGTTCGACCGGCAGGTTGTCCGGGACGGGATCATTGCAACTCCTGGGATTGCGAATTGTTAGCTCAATTTCGGGGACTGTTGGATGGGTTGTTAAGACTTGCCTTCTGTGATTTCTACGGACTAAAGGAGGAAATGGGATGTACTCTTCTTCGACCGGTGGGGATTCAACGAAGAATTCTTTCCATTGGTTCAGTTATTATTGTTCTGTAGTTAGTAGGGTCCCATTTTTGTCCTTCAGAGGTGGCGTGGATGTTGAATTATTGCCACACAGCTTTCGTGTGGCAGCATAGATGCCTCTTAAGTTGTTACAGTACAAAGCCACTTCTGCTTCATTGGCAATGTCTCGGTAAAAGTTTCTCCTGTCCTCTCGCAACCATCTGCTTAACTTATTTTTCTGCTGCGTTATACGCCTCCTGTGCCTGTTTTCTTTCTTCTCGTGTGTGGACTAGGTGTAGTAGCTCTTTGAGCTTTCTCCTTATCTGGATTTGGTTCCAGGTTGGGACTCTAATCCATTGCTTGCGGTGATGTTTTTGGAAACCTAATTTTTCCTCCACGTTTGTACTCAACTTGCTCGTCAGGTCGTTCCAAGTCAGTTCAGTTTCGGACTGGCAAAACAAGGCCAACTTCTCCAAAATATAATAATAATAATAATGGCGGCGCTACAGTCCGAGGTGGACCTGGGCCTAGCTTCTCAGCAACCACTCGTGTTGTGCGTGCTATTGTTCTGTCACTAGCGAAGGGGACCTACAGTTTAATGCCGACTCCGAACGGCGAGATTGAGAAGCTTTTTCTAGACAGTTATACTCTTTGAGCATTGTCAGTGACTCGAAAGAGGTGGAGCCGTGAAAAAATGTTTGATGTTTTTTCGAGATTCGAACCTTACACTTCGAGCGTAGGAGTCGACGCACCTACCCACTACACCACGGCGCCCACAAACTTCTCCACAAACTCCTGGTCAAACTCCGAGTTTTGCAGACGCTGGGTGTCGTAGCGCTTCTTCGTATGGTGGTAGGACTTCATGTAGAGACTTGAGGAATCTTCTACTTATCAGAATGTGATCGATCTGGTTTCGCGTCGCTCCATCTAGGGTTTGCCATGTATATCTGGGAATGTTCTCGAGAGGGAATCCGGACCCGCCGATAAACAGGTGCTGCGCTGCGCAAAGATCGGTGACTCGGTTTCCATTGTTGTTGTCCTCATCATGCAGGCTGTGGAGGCCGGTAACGGCCCGCAGGTCGTAGTTTTTGTATACCGATTTTTATGTCGCTGTTAGGGAGGAAATTTGTACAATAAACAAAAATTTAAATTTAGCCTAATTTCAGTTCACCAGGCAAACGCCTTTCTTGTTCCATCACAAGAGCATACATAAGTGTTCAAGTTAAGTCGTTCAACGCCAACTTCCGACTGAGCTCATATCGAGCAAAGTTTAAGCACCGAATCTTCTTCTTCTTAAGGCGCTACAGTCCTAGGTGGACCTGGGCCATGTTGGGTACATGCCTCTCCAGCCAACTCAATCTCTCGTCAGCTGTCTCCAGTTTCGCACATCAAGCCGGTCGAGGTCCTCCTCGACTTGTGTACCCCACCTTGTATGTGGACGTCCTCTGTTGCGTTGTTCCACAGGCTCAGAGAGGAAGAATCACCGAATCACATGAAGGAAGACTTATTCTGCACAAGACAACGAACTAACAGCCTAGTGATTTGTTGAAAAGGGACAAAATATCCTTCACCAATTACGAATAATGCTTCTAATAACGCAGCTTCTCAACTAGCCGCTCAGCCAACGGTCAAGAGATCTATCTAAATCACGAATGAACAATAAAAATTAAATTTTCAAATAGTCTCCAAGTCGGACAAGCCTTTAATTGTATAAAGGCACAATAGTACGCAACAACGATTTTAAATTGGGGGAATGATTGATGTCTAAGATCAGAGATCAATTCGATAAATTTGCCATCTATTTCATAGCGTAAACATTCGGAGATAAAAACTATTTGTTGCTTTGCTTTTACGAGTTGCTCGCTTCAATCGAATTGAGTGGGCATCTTGCCGCTATTGTCAGACAAATTCAAATCCTGGTCTTCGAATATACGGTACAAGTGAAGCTTTGCCCACCTCTAATTTGTTTTTGTTATTTGGGGACTAGATTTTGTCGGTGTACGACATGGTAGTCGGTGCTGCGGTAGCGAATTGGAAGTCCATGGTTCGAACCCAGACACACAAAGTTTCATTTTCACGACATCATCATCCCTCTGACCAACCTCAGACAGTGTAACTTTTAAAAATATGTTCTTACACTTCGCAATTCGGAGTCGGCATACAACTGATTGGGGATAGAACAATTTTAAACCAATCTAGTCAGCTCAGAAGAGAACTCAGTCGAAAAGAATCTTCTCATCATCACTTTTCTGGTCCTTCGAACCGGATCCAGTAAAACTGTTCCTTGTGCGTCTGTGTAGTGTTTCCAAAATATTATAAGCTTAACTTACTTAAACTTATTCCATTTCCACTGTGAATCAATTCGTAGCCAAGACCATCTTCCCATCTTCATGCAGATTGTGCTCGACGACTTCAGCTGAAAACTTTTCAATCCCCTAGTGAGCGATTTCCAACAGAATCCCAAAAGGACTCAACTGGTGTCATAAACCGAACATAAGTTGTTGCGGCAGGCTGCAACATGCAGCAGTTTGTCTGAAAAAGAAAAAAAAAATACTAAGAATAAAATCCTGATGTATGTTTGTAACTTACCAGACAATTCCCGTGATCCTGCGATTCCTCCCCGTCCAGTCAATTAGTGTCCTGAAATATACAAATTGTGTAGAACGTTTTATATATAATATAATTTATTTAATCAGTACTTACCCCAAATCAGGTTTAATTAATAATATTAATTTTAACACAGATCAAAACAAACTTGTTTTGATCTGCATTTGTTGAGATCTGTCAAACTGACAAGGACGGACATATACATATACTGACAAGGACAGACATACATTTGGTGGATAAATTCAGCACATGTAATGGAAATGCAAGGCTTTGTTCACACAAGGCATTTTAACGATGTGAACATGGAAAAACCTCAAATGAGTAGCTGGGAAGAAAAGATTTTTCCAAGTTGGAAAATTTGAGAGAAGAAAAGAAAAAAGATTCTTGGTAGAGAACAAAGAGCGATCGGAGGAATTTTTTTGAGAAGCAGTTTTTTTATACAATTTTATCAATTCCGAAAACAAAGAAAAATTTAAAACCTACATAGACATTTAAATAGCGCGTGTGTGGCCTTGAAAAAAAACAAAACAAAAGGAGAAAATATATCCAAATTAGCCAAATTAGGCTAGAAAATTGAATTAGTGTATACGTACATATATGTATGGAGATATACATACATATATATATAAAACAAGTGTTCTAGACAAAGAAAACAAAAGAATAACTCACTAATAACTAATTACAAATAAAACACTAACAATATTCAAATCCAAGACAAATACAATACACAAAACAAAATATACAGAAAAAAAAAAAAATTAGTGCTGCTTCAGTTCAATCATCGCCGGGGTTAAAGCTCATATATATATACGTATATATACAAGTGCTAGTTTCACACGACGCGATTCTTTTGTGTCAAAACCAAGACGAAGTTATAACGAACGAACCATCACGAGAAACCTGGGGCTAGAACCTTTAGTGCCGAATTGGAAGTGCCTGTGTGCCAGAAGAGTGCTGTGCTGGAGCCGGAGCTGGAGTTTTTTTTTTGTTTCGTTATTTTGAATTTTTTGAATTTAGTGATGTTTTTTTTACATTTTATTTAGTTTTAATTTTAGATTAATATTTTAAACATAATTCATAATTGTCAATTAGTTCTGGCTTTAGTGTTAGTGTGTGAGTGTGCGCGGATAAGAGGGATTTGTCCCCACAATTTTCCGCTTTATTCCGCAGGTACCATCCTTCACCGTGCTGCGCGCAGGACGTCGGGGGATCGAACAGAACCGTGAGTAGCAGGTTTCACAAATTGGAAACCTCTTTCTGTGGTGTGCCGTCCGTAGCCTTTAGCCAGGGTTAGAACCCTTTTGGTTTAGCATTTTCTTTTATTTTTCTTTTGTTTAACTTTAATTTTCTTTTGCATTTTTTTTTGAATTTTAATTATCTTATTATTTCGTATAGGTTAAGTTTTTGAATTTTCTTACTTGTTTCCTTTTATTAATAAAATGAATTGTTTCGTTGTAATATGAATTTAGGATGTTTTATTTAATGGAGTAGTTTGCTTTATAGCCAAAATGTGTGTGTAGGGTGAGGGAAGGCCGTCCTTCTTCGGGGTAGTCGACAGAGTGGAACGTTAGGCTGTGGCTAACGTCTCCGCTAAGGGGCTATCTCCCACAAACTTCGCCAAGGGAGATAGCGAAGGTCATGTCGATTGACATGAGGGGTGGGCAGGCGGACTAGTGCCAACAACAACAGGCACACTCGGGTTCTTGACGAACCTGCATCGCCGAACGACACTGGAAGGGTGTTGTTTCGTATTAGGGCTAAGCTAGGTAGTTTTAAGGTAGGTTAGGTTTAGTTTAGGTATAGTTTAAGTTAGGTAGGTTAGTTTAGGTGTAGTATAGGATAGATAGCTTAGCTCCGCGAGCTCCCTTCCGGTCTCTTTTGGTGGTAAAGGCATAGACCTTGAACACCTTTCTTTTCCTCTTTCCTGTCTCTTCTTTCTCTTCACTTTCCTATCTTTTAGTTGTCCGTCCGTGGTCTGTTAGGGTATTAGGCTTTTATCTCTTTCTATCTTTTCTCCTCTTTCTATCTTCTTTTAGCTAGCTATAGGCACGAGATATTTTTTTGTTTGCAACTGGTGGTGTACAAGTGGGAGGACAAGAACCGCCCCGTCCGACGAGCTAAGCCGTGCAACCGCAAGCGTGCCGCCGTCCTACTCACCGTCACCGTGGCCCAGCCAACCTAGCTTGTAACAAAATGGCGCCCAACGTCTCAGGAACGAATGTGGCTGCTGTAATGGCAACCACACTAAGTTACCGGGACACACCGGCTAGAGGCATAATCGTGACTTCAAGGAGATGATTTTCACTCTCTCTTTCCGAAGGTCATCACCTTGGACTCTCGATAGCCTCACAACTCTCCAATTAGTTTACTTCATTCTTTTAATTTTACTTTTCTATCTCTCTATGTGTTCAAAGTCGTTAAAGTTTCTTTGTTTAGTCATTAGCTGAAGACGGCTGTCCAATCCTCAGGCTTAGGCTAGAGGATCTCGTGAGGTAGTCGGAGGCTCATGAAGAGGCAAAGAACGGAGCGGGTGAAAAGACTTAAGTGTTGACTGCTGTCCGAGAATGCAGGGTTTCAAAACCCGATTCTTTGTGAGGTGTGGACACTGAGTCTGGAAGCTTAGCTCGTGTTTGGGAGATCATCATCTGATATCCCAGCCAGCCTTTCAAATAGTTTCGACTGTTGAAAGTTGTGGTTGGGGTAGAAGAGTTGATCACCGGCACTCGTCAAGTATCCGAGGATTAGTCACAGCCGAGTGTGACGTTCCGTAAATCTGTCGGTTTCACTATCCCTTAGAATGGTTTGCGGAAAACCGACTCTTATTCCTACACACACAAAGGCAGTAATAAATATATAAAAACCATACATAAAACATATATTCATACATTCAATTCACAAATAAACATATTCAAAACATTCAGTTAACATATATTTAAACACATTAAAATATATATTTCACAAACAGTAATACTTAATACATAATTCAAAGTTTAGAAACATAGTATATACACAAATAATTAACCACACTTAAACATAATTTTCTTAAAATTTGAATTACAATAAATTTAGAAGAAATACATAGGTCAAATTAATACAAACACAAAAACTACAATTAAATACAAGATGGATCGGGAAGAATACGGCACAAAACAAGAGCACGGCAAGTGTGAAGGCACTGGCGCAATTCCACGAGGCACCTCAGAGATGGCGACGACGCGACGAATCACGCGACAGGCGGTTAAGGCCGGACGGTACCAACTGACGGACCTGTTCGAAGAGCCACCTGTGGATTATAAACCGGACGCATACCTGAGAGATGACCTTTGTTCTCCCACCGACCAGGGCCGACGACAAGGAAAGAAGGTAACCCGGCCCATCTTCTCTGATGAAGAAGATGAGGAGCTGGAGAGAACAGCCCTTCCAAGACGTCACGAGGACATACGACACCAGGTGACGGAAGGACAAACACGGACGGACAATTGGGGGATTAGAGGAAATTTGGACGGTATGAGACCACAAACCAATGATGAAGCAGGTGGTCCGCAGAACCTCGACGACATAAACAGAAAGAAACAAGACGACGAGGTCATTAACCGCTATTTTAAAAGGATGGTGTCTACAGCGGTGGAGAAGAGCCAAAAAGAAGTGGTGTCGGCCTTCACTGGAAGTATGGCCCAGATGATGGAGACTTTCCAGGATAACATGAAGATCCTGCAGGACAAAATTCAGGACCTGGAAAGCTCCACCCACCGCCGTAGAGAACCTCCAAGACCAGCGCTAGGTGGACGCGACGATTACATGACTGAAACAGGACAACGGACGCCGACAAGACCAACAGGGCGGCGCGAGGAAAGACGCGGCACTTGGCAACACGAGCTGACTCCCCAAGCATCTTGGACAAAAGTAGATGTGCACAAGTGGGGAGTCAAATTTGACGGCACTAATAAGACAATGTCGGTGGACAGCTTCATATTCAGAATAGAGATGCTACAACAGAAGAACGGACTGTCCACCGAACAGCTATTCACCAATTTCCACCATCTAGTGACGGGCCCTGCGGAACAATGGTATTGGCAATATATGGAAGAAACGCAGGGCGACGTATATTTAAATTACTACGACCTAAAATCGGAACTTATCAGGCAATTCAAGGACGAAAAGAAGGACCACGAAATACTGCGTGATATCATGGAACGACGACAACGGCCCCAAGAGACCTTCGACGAATTCTATAGAGACGTCAGAGGAATGGTACTCCGGATGAAAAATCGACCACGTGAGGAAGACCTCGTTTCTATCCTGAGGTCAAATCTTAAGGATAGAATATCGACGCTGATTTTCGGATGCAGGATTGACAGCATCCGAGATCTAAGAGACGAATGTAGGCGCGCCGAAAGACATTTATTAAGTAGGGAAAGTAGATTTAGACGAGGCGTTAGTGAGGTAAATTTCGAGGTTGAAGAGTCCGTTGACGAGGAGTTTGAGGTAGCTGCACTTCAGCCTAGACGACCGACTAGACAGACAAACTACGCAAATACGAACAGGTCGACTAGGAAACAATACAATAACGAACGGACGCGACATGACGATAACGCGCAGAGCGAGAGTGTAGCTACCGCTCCAAATATATGTCCGTCCGGTTTTCATACCCTGACCTGTTTCTCATGCGGTCAGGGTAATCTGTCCTTTAACTGTGCAGCCTGTCAGGGAAACAGGAGGGTTGGCGGAATGACCGGGACGAATCCGTCAACGAAGATGGAAGTCCCGGAAACTCGCCGCCACCTGGAGAAATAAAATCCCTGACAAAACTTGACGACGATGAGACTCCAAGGGTTGAACAAAAGAGTCTTCATCTGAGGCTGCAGGAGTATGAAGAAGATAGGCTCAAGATTTCAGGGGAAGATAAGACGACTGTGCTAGGAAAGCACAGGAACTATAAAAAAATTAAAAGGCTTAGGGAGAAATGTGCAATCTACAGACGATGCAAAAGAAAAATTGCTGAGACTGTTTTATCCGTAAAAGACGATAATAGGCCCTATGCAAAAGTGAGAATAGCAGGTGAAGAGATGCTGGGCCTATTAGATAGTGGATCATCAGTCAGTTGCCTAGGCAAAGGAGCTAAGAACTTTGTTGAGAAGAACAACATCCAGCTAAAGAAACTGGATCTTGAAATCAAGACAGCCGACGGGAGCCACCAGAAGATTGAAGGACGATTTAGGACACCGGTCTCTTGGGGTAGCAAAAGCATGGAACTTGACATATTCATAGTCCCAAGCCTCCAACAAAACTTATACCTTGGATTCGACTTTTGGAGGGCGTTCAACATCGCTCCAAACATAGTCGCTGAGTTAGACAGACGACTACCAAACACGAACGTGTCTAGAAAAAAAATAAGACTGAAATGACGCACCCAAGATAGGTTAGATATAGATTTTTTTATTTACACATTTATACACATAGTTATTTATTTATTAATAGAGCACTTATTAATTATTTATTTATAGAGTTATCTATGTATTTATTGTTAGAGTTATCTCTTTATTTACAATATTTATTTTATTTATTTAGTATTATCTGTGATATTAGGTTAAGTATGTACCAAGTTGAGAGGAAGGGGACAGCAGATCGCGCCCAACCAAAGGTGTACCCGACAAAACGCAAAACACCCTCAGCTTGGGAAATGTGATAATTTATCTGTGATATTTTTTTTAGGCTTAGGTTTATGTTGATATACGTTTATAAGTATTAGTGCCCGGCTAACTCAGTCGGTAGAACATGAGACTATTTATCTCAGGGAGTGGGCCCTTGCCACACGTTGTCACCGGCATTGTAAAAGATAAACTGTTGCATTTGCAGCCTTCCTTTTTTTACGAGGCCGGTTTACTCACGACCACTCGAAAACCGTCGTCGAGTCTGTTGCGGCAGGCTGCAACATGCAGCAGTTTGTCTGAAAAAGAAAAAAAAAATACTAAGAATAAAATCCTGATGTATGTTTGTAACTTACCAGACAATTCCCGTGATCCTGCGATTCCTCCCCGTCCAGTCAATTAGTGTCCTGAAATATACAAATTGTGTAGAACGTTTTATATATAATATAATTTATTTAATCAGTACTTACCCCAAATCAGGTTTAATTAATAATATTAATTTTAACACAGATCAAAACAAACTTGTTTTGATCTGCATTTGTTGAGATCTGTCAAACTGACAAGGACGGACATATACATATACTGACAAGGACAGACATACATTTGGTGGATAAATTCAGCACATGTAATGGAAATGCAAGGCTTTGTTCACACAAGGCATTTTAACGATGTGAACATGGAAAAACCTCAAATGAGTAGCTGGGAAGAAAAGATTTTTCCAAGTTGGAAAATTTGAGAGAAGAAAAGAAAAAAGATTCTTGGTAGAGAACAAAGAGCGATCGGAGGAATTTTTTTGAGAAGCAGTTTTTTTATACAATTTTATCAATTCCGAAAACAAAGAAAAATTTAAAACCTACATAGACATTTAAATAGCGCGTGTGTGGCCTTGAAAAAAAACAAAACAAAAGGAGAAAATATATCCAAATTAGCCAAATTAGGCTAGAAAATTGAATTAGTGTATACGTACATATATGTATGGAGATATACATACATATATATATAAAACAAGTGTTCTAGACAAAGAAAACAAAAGAATAACTCACTAATAACTAATTACAAATAAAACACTAACAATATTCAAATTCAAGACAAATACAATACACAAAACAAAATATACAGAAAAAAAAAAAAATTAGTGCTGCTTCAGTTCAATCATCGCCGGGGTTAAAGCTCATATATATATACGTATATATACAAGTGCTAGTTTCACACGACGCGATTCTTTTGTGTCAAAACCAAGACGAAGTTATAACGAACGAACCATCACGAGAAACCTGGGGCTAGAACCTTTAGTGCCGAATTGGAAGTGCCTGTGTGCCAGAAGAGTGCTGTGCTGGAGCCGGAGCTGGAGTTTTTTTTTTGTTTCGTTATTTTGAATTTTTTGAATTTAGTGATGTTTTTTTTACATTTTATTTAGTTTTAATTTTAGATTAATATTTTAAACATAATTCATAATTGTCAATTAGTTCTGGCTTTAGTGTTAGTGTGTGAGTGTGCGCGGATAAGAGGGATTTGTCCCCACAATTTTCCGCTTTATTCCGCAGGTACCATCCTTCACCGTGCTGCGCGCAGGACGTCGGGGGATCGAACAGAACCGTGAGTAGCAGGTTTCACAAATTGGAAACCTCTTTCTGTGGTGTGCCGTCCGTAGCCTTTAGCCAGGGTTAGAACCCTTTTGGTTTAGCATTTTCTTTTATTTTTCTTTTGTTTAACTTTAATTTTCTTTTGCATTTTTTTTTGAATTTTAATTATCTTATTATTTCGTATAGGTTAAGTTTTTGAATTTTCTTACTTGTTTCCTTTTATTAATAAAATGAATTGTTTCGTTGTAATATGAATTTAGGATGTTTTATTTAATGGAGTAGTTTGCTTTATAGCCAAAATGTGTGTGTAGGGTGAGGGAAGGCCGTCCTTCTTCGGGGTAGTCGACAGAGTGGAACGTTAGGCTGTGGCTAACGTCTCCGCTAAGGGGCTATCTCCCACAAACTTCGCCAAGGGAGATAGCGAAGGTCATGTCGATTGACATGAGGGGTGGGCAGGCGGACTAGTGCCAACAACAACAGGCACACTCGGGTTCTTGACGAACCTGCATCGCCGAACGACACTGGAAGGGTGTTGTTTCGTATTAGGGCTAAGCTAGGTAGTTTTAAGGTAGGTTAGGTTTAGTTTAGGTATAGTTTAAGTTAGGTAGGTTAGTTTAGGTGTAGTATAGGATAGATAGCTTAGCTCCGCGAGCTCCCTTCCGGTCTCTTTTGGTGGTAAAGGCATAGACCTTGAACACCTTTCTTTTCCTCTTTCCTGTCTCTTCTTTCTCTTCACTTTCCTATCTTTTAGTTGTCCGTCCGTGGTCTGTTAGGGTATTAGGCTTTTATCTCTTTCTATCTTTTCTCCTCTTTCTATCTTCTTTTAGCTAGCTATAGGCACGAGATATTTTTTTGTTTGCAACTGGTGGTGTACAAGTGGGAGGACAAGAACCGCCCCGTCCGACGAGCTAAGCCGTGCAACCGCAAGCGTGCCGCCGTCCTACTCACCGTCACCGTGGCCCAGCCAACCTAGCTTGTAACAAAGTCAAGGCAGTAAACCCTGAAAGCCATTTCAAACCTTTCACTCCAATCAATGTCACCAAAAATGAAATTGACGCCTTACGTAAGAATCCTCTCGAACCCCAACAACCTTACTCCAGCTTTCGCTTTTCAAGAAACTCTCCCACATTCTCCAACGCATCGCAGATCAAATCGATAAGCAGTGGAAAAAAATCCAAACTATTTACGAAAGTTCAATTTCCCACCAAGAATTCCACTTTCGTTTCAATTAACAGATGCCGCCACTTATACAATCCCCGCCCGGCCAGAGCTGATAAGCCGAACACACAGGAGATAGCAGACATCCCTCATCGTCATCACCCAAACATCTCGCAGGCATATCGCCAGCATCTCCGATGCGTCTTCCAAACCCAACGCCGCCTTGGTTCCCATCTTCATAAAACAAAGATCCATTGCACGATTGCATAATTATTGGATCCATCTCTCGTTCGCATGCGAATGCCATCTTCGTCCCACACGAAGCGAGGTTATGAAGATGACGCTCCGGTGGTGTGCGGCATACGCAACGTTTCACTTTTACTGTCTTATCTCGAAAACGCTTGGCCGAGTGCATCTGGATCTCTGCTCGTTTGCGTGATTCTAAATGCCGCTGATGAAAGTGAACATGAATTCGAACTCGGATTCTGGGTGAAGGGAGCTGACTGGAAAGTTTTTGGCTATCTGGCTGGTGGCATGTTGGGTTTTATTGCATTTGAAGTACTCTAACACGACGGTTTCTGGTAATGGAGTCATGCGATCCCACGAAATGCGAGTGACATGACTGCGATTGAGTCTGGGGATAGACATGCAAGGTGGCATGTGACTGGATACAGCATGAGGGTGCTGAATACAATGTTGCGAGTGGAATTGGCTGCAGTCCTTTCTTTTTTTTCACGACGCCTCCGTGGGACAATGCAATAGAGGGCGCTCACGAAACTGATGCCGCGCACAAAAGTGGAGAAGGACCATAGCCAATTTGTCGTGCGTAATTGGAAGCAGCTGGTTGAAGATCAAACCAACTGGAGGCTTGTTGGTGGAGTCCTCGATTCATTTTGGACAGTACCGCCATCAAAAGAAAAAGAAAAAAGGTTTAAAGAGGAGATGAAATTGGTTTGGAAACACTAAACATCCTTTTTCGTGTTGAAGAGTGAGGAACAATTTTACCAAATCCGGCTCGAAGGACCAACAAAATTATGGTGCGGAGATTTAATGTCCCTGGTCCATGTAGAGGGTGCGAATAACACGACTCTGCTCGAGGAATTTACGACGTTGAGCCTGTGCGGGTTGACAATGGGACTCTGCCCGAGGTATACATTGGAGACGGAGTTTTTTTTTTCAAAGGATTTTTGAAACTCTACACTGGAGCACTCAGACTTAAAACTGGTCCATTGTACTGCCAGGTAGCAACTCCAGTGCTGTTAATTTGATCCCAACGGCAAATGGTGACTGGACCAGATTCGATTTCACTGGGATTCGAACCTGGCACCTCTCGAACTTGGGGCAGGGATTTAAGCAACTGCGCCATCCAGTCGTTCGGAGACGAAGTTGATTTGGAAATACTAAGCGCAAGGAATAGTTCCGCTAGATCCGGTTCGAAAGACCAGAAAAGTGATTATCTGGAGATTCTACTTGCCTGGACCATGTACAGCGTGTTGACAACAGGAATTTACTCGTGGAATCTTTGACGAAGAGCCTGTGAGAGAACGCACAGGTGTTACTAGCATTAAGCTGGCGTACACGAGTAACTTTGACGTTCGAATCTGAAGACAGCTAACGAGGGGTTGTGCTAAGAGGCTTGTTGATTGAGGACCAAGCCCATACCATGGAGTTAGTTTTAGAAACACCAAACTTCTATCTGGGTGATGATGCGCGAGGAGCAGTTTAACTAGATCCGGCTCGAAGGACCAAAAAAGTGATGGCGTAGAGAATCCATTTGCTCGGGCCATATAGCGTGTGCGGACAACATGATTCTGCTTAAGGGATCGTAGAGCCAATGGAACAATGGATAACAGGGCTCTGCTCGAGCAGCTCAAGCAGCAAGGGACGACTACGATAGAGTTTGTGGACAACAAGAATCTGTACAAGGAATCTTCGACAGCAAGAGACGACTACCGTTAAGGTGACGTGCAAGAGTTAGTGAAGCTTTGACGTTCGAAGATGAAGTCTAACTAGCGGTGGTGCTGGTGGCTTGTTTGTTGAGGCTCAAGCCCATCCCGGACTGTACCGTCATCAAGCGAAGGAGGAGAAAGCTTTGCAGTGGAGGTAGTTTTGAAAACACGAAGCTTCCATCTAGGTGACGCGCGTGGAACAGATTTACTAGATTCTACTCGAAGGACCAGAAAAGTGACGATATGGAGATTCTATTCGACTGGGCCATATGGTGCGTATTGACAACAGGAATTTACTCGTGGAATCTTTGACGAAGAGCCTGTGAGACAACGCACAGGTGGAACTACCATTAAGGTGGTGTACACGAGTAAGTGGAACTTTGACGTTCGAAGCTGAAGACAGCTACCGAGGGGCGGTTCTAAGAGGCTTGTTGGTTGAGGCCCAGGCCCATACCCGACTGTAGTGTCATCAGAAGAAGAAGAAGAAAAGTTTACACTGGAAATGGGGTCAGTTTCAGAAACACCAAGCTTCCATCTGGGTAAGGACGCGCGAGGAACAGTTTCACTAGATCCGGCTCGAAGGACCAAACAATTGATGGCGTAGAGATTCCATGTGCTCGTGCCATGTAGAGTGTGGAGACAACAGGATTCTACTTAAGGAATCGTAGAGCCAATGGAACTACGGACGACTTCGGACAACAGGGCTGTGCTCGAGGAATCTTCGAAGTTGAGTCTGAAAGACGAAGCAGCAAGGGACGACTACGGTAGAGTTTGTGGACAACAAGAATCTGTACGAGGAATCTTCGACGATGAGTCTGTGAGCTAAAGCAACAAGAGTTAGTGGGGACTTGACGTTTGAAGCAGAAGGCTAACTAGCGGTGTTGCTAGCTGGAGAGGCTTGTTGGTTGAGGCTGAAGTCCATCCCGGACTGTAGATCCATCAGAAGAAGGCGGCGAAAGGTTTACAGTAGAGATGGAGTTTGTTTTGAAAGCAAAAAATTCTATGGTGATGACTCGTAAGGAACGGCTTCACTAGATCCAGCTCGAAGGACCAGAAAAGTGACGATATGGAGATTCTAGTCGACTGGGACATATGGCGCGTGCGGACAACAGGACTCTGCTCGAGGAATCTTCGGCGTTGAGCCTGTGAGACAGGGCAACAAGCGACGACTACGGTAGAGCGTGTGGACAATAGGACTCTGCTCGAGGAATCTTTGATGTTGAGGCTGCAAAACAGAGTAACAAGGGACTACCAGAAGCCGTTCACGAGTCACGAGGTCACGAGGAATTTCACGTTCGGAGCGGCAGACACTTAACGAGGGAAGGTGCTAGCTGGAGAGGCTTTCTGCTTGAGACACAGATCCATCTCTCACCGTAGCGTCATTAGAATAATGAGAAGAAATGTTTTTAGTGGAAATGTAAATAGTTTTGGGAACACTACGCAGACGCGCAAGGGACAGTTTCACTAGATCCGGCTCGAAGGACCAGAAAAGTTATGATATGCAGATTCTTTTCGACTGGGACATATGGCGCGTGCGGACAACAGGACTCTGCTCGAGGAATCTTCGGCGTTGAGCCTGTAAGACAGAGCAACAAGCAACGACTACGGTAGTACGTGTAGACAATAGGACTCTGATTCAACGGCTTCACAAGATCCGGCTCGAAGGACCAAAAACGTGATTGTGTGAAATTTTTATTTCCCGGAGACATGTATAGCGTGCGGACAACAAGGCTCTCCTCGAGGAATCTTCTTGACGTTCGAGGCTGAAGACAACTAACGAAGGGCGGTGCCGGCTTGAGAGGCTTCTTGGCTTAGGCCCAGATTCGATGTTAAAAATCTGACCAAAGCAACTTATTTATGGACAAGCGATCAATGAGAAGAAGTCGAACTCAAGAGTCAGCCAAGAGTGATTAATTCGCTAAGAGACCTATGCTCTTTCTGGCAAGGCGCTTTCACTGTTCACTGAAGACATAACTAGACCATCTGTTAACCAAATGCAGCCGCGGGAGGCCTGAAAATACCTCAGAGCCACGTTTCTGACCCCAAATAAATCCAAATTCCGTGTCAATGTCCATTCACCCATAAAGCAATTTCCTCACCCTCTCAGGACCAAGTGTGAAAATGACCTCGAAACTCTGTGTCATTCTCGCCTAACAACTCCCAACCGAAAGTCTCCATAATCACGCTGAGAAGCGCGCGTACCGCCGCGAATGTATCCGATATCTAGATGGCATTCCTGATATCAGAACAAAACACAATCGCCAACTCGTGCTGCAAATTGAATTCCTAACCCCGTTGCCTCTCCCATTACAAGGTTACCGACCATGTCCACACCTTACCCGTGGCCGGTGCCCAAAACCAGAGGTGCCAGGAACATTGCAAGCCTCCCAACAACAGCACAACCGCCACCACTCAACAGCAAATGACTACAATGTTGTAATTTAGGAGTTTTCGCTTGCGCGCTGACGCAAATCTATGACAGCCGATCGGCTGCACATGCGCACAGCACACCCGCCCCTAATTGCATTAAGCTCCCTCTCCAAAAGCTGCCACCAGCTTTGTCTCAGATATTCTTCTACTTATCGAAAGTCTCAACTGCCGTCGACTGATGCTGGCTGTTTTATGCACTTCATTCGGCGATATTGTGTGCAACACCCATTCCACGACACCCCACACACACCCGGACCGGCATCGCTCCGCACTGCAGCGACTTTGGCGCTCCCGTCATTGGCAAGGCGTGCTGACAATGCCTTAAATTAAAGAGTGAAAGGAAAAAATCACTGCAACTTGCCACCGCCGCCGTTCGATCCGTTGAGCCATCGAGCGGCACTGCTAGCTACACGCCGTGGTGCTGCGGTGTAATTTAAGAACACCATTCCAGGGTACGGGACACAAAAAGAGTTACAAGCCGTTTCAATGCTACTGCCGTTTGGGATTCGCCACCGCTGACTGGCTGACTCGCTGAATGGCCAACAAAACAGAGGGAAAGAAAACATTTAATAATATTGTATGACGCTGAACTCTGTCAGATAAACAACATTAAGGTAAAACGCTCGGCAAGCGGCTGGATTATCCGCGGGAAGATGCAGAGATACACTGGGCCTCAGCGCCCCCCAGTCGGTGGTGATCGGCTTGAGTTTTATGCTTCACTTAATTTTTATCTGCGCTTCGGTCGCCGGAGCGCGTTGTGCCAAAGAAAATCAAATTCGCCGGGAAATTTCCTCCGCTCGTGTTAATTTCCATGTCCGATCGGGGGGAGCCCATTGGGAGCCATGAATCGTTCCAATTTGAAAGTGATTTCGCCTTAAATGCTGGTAATTCGATATATTTGACGTGCCTGTTGCACACATTTCGCATGATTGCCGGGAAACGGGCGGCGGGCGGCGGGCAGTGGAAGCACCGCCAGATGGCTGCGAGAGGGTATCCTTTTCTCAGATGCATGTGCTTGGGTGTTATTGTCTCTTCACTTCGGTGTGTAATTATGTGCGCAGAGAATGGCCAACAACAACGAGGAAGCCAACGAAACGTTGCAAAGGGGTTAAGTGCTGGCGATTGCGGTGGAAACTCAAGATGACTGCATTTTCGGTTGCGGTTTACTGTGCTGACTGGTGGTGGTGGTGGTGGTGATTGCGGATCACGACATGACATGCAGATGATCACTTTGATATCAATTGCTGGCAGGGGACATCTTGATGGGGTGAGTGTTGCTTGACTGAAGTCGCTCCGGGATCGGATTTGTGGTTTCTGTTTGAAAATATACTCTAACGAGACACGAAAATGCGAAGAGGAACATAAACACAACAGAGGTTCTCATTCGATCTGGCGATGGTTTGACTGTGGAACCACAAAATAAACTCGTGGGGAGCTGATCAAACGGAGGAAAGAACAGTTCAGAAAGAGACTTTGAGGCCGACAGTCTCAAGGCCCTTTTAAAGGGAATGAAGTATAGGGAAACAGTCTAAGCCATGCTTGTGATGTTCTTACAAGGACCTGCCTAACACTGCATCACATCAAAGCGACCCCTCCAGAGGTTTGTTAAGATCTACTTTGCGAAGGTTTCAAGCGACAACGCTGATTGCAGAAACACTCCTCTTATACTCTCATAATTGACAGTCTTGGCAATCCCGGACATAAAGTCGTATGTCTCAACCATAGCCACAGGTGAATTGATAAAACTGACATTCAATGTGTCAAAATGCTCTTAAAATGCTAGTCTCAGGAAGAGTGCGTGACCTACTTCTGTCGTGGCGTGGCATTGTGCGTCGTAGGAGTTCTACGTCGAGGTTCGATTCCGGGCATATCATTCTTAGGCACAAGCCAAGGTTTGGAGTTATATTGCGGTGGTGGCCAAGAACTAAACAACTTAAGACATAGTCTGGATGGCGCAGTTGGCTAAGTCCCTGCCCTAAGTTAGAGGGGTCCCAGGTTCGATTTCCAGTGAAAGCAAAGTTAATACGCATTTATCCGGTTTTTCAAATCTGGTCCACTCACTATTTGCCGTTGGGATCAAATTAACGGCACTATCACATGAGCGGTCGATCAGTGGCAGTAGTCTGATTGTGGGTACCACAATGGACCAACATGGTGAATTCGCTACCAGCCCCCTAACCTAAACGAAGACATACTCTGAGACGGACACCAAATCTGAAGCTGAAGGTAAAATTAAGCCTGAACCTAGTTTGAAACTAGAATTAAGCCTGAAGCCGACACTAGACCTTAGATTGCGACTAATGGGCAAATTGAAGCTGAGGGAGAGACTAAAGCGGGAGACTTTGGCTCAGGCAAAGGCTGTGTTTAAGACATCGTAAGCCTGGTTTGGACTGAGAAAAAGGCGGGATTTGCTACTGACTGCGAATTGTGTTTAATCTTAAGTCTAGATTGAACTTAGACTGAACCTGCACTGAGGCTTAGGGAACGACCTAGACTAAGGATCCAAAACTAAGGCTGAAACTGATATCACAAAAATCTGCGACAAGCTAAAATGAAAACTTTAAACAAGCCTAGAGTTTGTTTTTAAGTTGGGAAAGATTTCAGACCAATCATGAGATCGACGCTAAAATTAAGGCTAATTGTGAGAAGAAATAAGTTGGGAAAATCAGCCTCAAACTGAGACTGAAAAAAAGTGTGCGACTTAACTGAGGCTGAGACTAAAACAGCAGCCTAGGCTGAGATAGAATTAGATTGACGCTCAAATAGAGGCTTAAACTAATGCATTAACTGAGGCTTCAACCAAAATTGAGACCTAGTGGTAGACGTGGCATAATGCATAAGTGCGTGTACTCTGAATTCAACGGCCTTGGTTCGAATCCTGTTCAACAGGACACCTTTCACTTGCACACACAGTCTCTCTGACAAACTTATAATGCTCAGATTAGCATAACTACGCGAAAGATTGATGAAAAGGGATTCAATACTGCGGTGTGGTTCGACATGTACGAGTATACGACTGAGAACTCAAAATGAGGCTCCACCTGAAGCTGAGAATGAGTGAGTTCAAAATTCTGAGAATGAAGATGAGGCTCTCATGATTGGTAATCAGAAAGAGGCTTTAGCAGACTATAGACTTCCAAAGTAACTTAGGCTCAGACTGAGGTTGAGGATGATGTGAAAGCTGAAGCTGAGATTGAAACTCAGTGTGAAACCAAGGCTTTAGGTTTTTCTATTTTTTTGTTAGTAGAATTTTGTGAAGCGACTGAGATGAAATGTTGAATTTTGTCATGGATTTAGGAAGAGACTTATTGCAGCCTTGATCGCATACGCCGATGACTTGGTGCCATTCAGGACAGCGCCCAAGGTTGAGGACATCAACATCTTCCTGCAACGTGACTTCGAAAAAATTCGGCGATTTTGCGACGACTCGAAGTTGAAAATCAACTACCTACCAGAAGTGTGAAACCATCCTTTTCCGAACTCCGTTATACAAGACCTCAAGGGACACGAACAAAAACTGGTGCAAGTCCGGCAAAGTTGACCCACAGGGGGAGCTGTTAGCAGTGAAAAGGCTGGATACGACTGGATGGCGCAGTTGATTAAGTGCCTGCCCCAAGTTCGAGGGGTCCCAGGTTCGAGTCCCAGTGAAATCGGATCTGGTCCAGTCACCATTTGCCGTTGGGATCAAATTAACGGCACTGGAGTAAGTTGCTACCTGGCAGCACAATGGATCAGTTTTCAGTCTGAGTGCTCCAGTAGTGTTTCAAATCCTCCGAAAAAATAAAAATAAAAAGGTACCCCGGCAGCTGACCTCCTCGTGGTGGGGGGCGGGCAACAGGTTTGTGGTGTGCATATTGTACGCCACAAGCCTGGCTAACGAAGCGCAACCCCCTCGGATGACAAGAAGACCTAAGACAGCCTCGGATACCGCCTACCCTGGTGTGCCAGGGCCCCCTTCGGAGCCAGGCCTGAATGGTGGCAGTATGCGAGCCTCTGGTGGCCGGCCTGTCCCGCTCGGCAGCCGGTCGGGCTCAGCCCGAAGCAGTTACGAACAACCCGGCAGTGGCCTCGTGAGCCACTACGGGGGTGGGAGGGGGATCACGCCATGCACTAACCAGTGCGTGCGAGGGTTAAAAGGCAACGGACAACGGCATCGGCTTAGGATAGGCACATGGAACGTCTCATCGCTCACAGGAAAGGATCTCGAGCTGGTTGGAGAAGCTGCCAGATATCGGTTAGATATCGTAGGCATTTCTTCGACCAAGCAAAGAGGATCTAGAACTGTGAATCTTTCGGACGGGTGGAAACTCTTCCTGTCGGGAGTGGCACCTCAAATGTCTGCACAGGCGGGAGTGGGGATACTCACAAGTCCCAGGCTGGCAGACAGGGTATTGGAGTGGATACCGTTAGGAGGGAGAGTCGGGATCTTAAAGCTCAAGCTTGAAAGATCAATTTTGGCTCTAGTGCAGGTGTATGCACCGAATCTAGAGTCAGAGTATGCGGCTTTCCTGGATGAAGTTGATGCTGCCCTTGACAGGGTGGCTGAGATGGATTCCTTTATTCTGATGGGTGACTTCAATGCTCACGTGGGTGTGGATGTAACGACATGGGGGAGTGTGATTGGGAGGAACGGTGATCCTCATCAAAACATGAACGGAGAGAAGATGTTGGATTTTTGCTGTGCAAATGGCATGTCCATTATGAATACCTTCTTTCCACACAAAGACATCCATAAATACACATGGTACCGTCGGAGTCTTCAACAGAAATCGTTGATAGATTTCTTTGTGGTACCATCGTGTGTGAAACGGATGGTTTGTGACGTTCGTGTGTTGAGAGGGGCTGAACTGTCAACTGATCATCACCTGGTGTTGTGTACGCTGTAGAGGACGAATGGCGACTGTTTTCAACAGCTGTCATTGCTTCTGCACGTGATGTTTGTGGGGTGAAGCGGCTTGGTGTGGCGGCTGGTGGTGAGAAAAGAACTGCGTGGTTTAAAACACCCGGAGTTCAAGAAGCCATCAGAGAGAAGAAGAAGACCTACAGAGACTGGATTCTCTTGGGGAACTCTGATTCTCGTGACCGGTACACTGAGGCGCGAAGAACTTGCAAATTGGCTGTGCGAGCAGCTAAAGAGCAGACTTGGAAGGAGTTCGGCGAGAAGTTGGAAAGCGACCATAGATCTGCGAAAAAGGTATTCTGGCAAACCATTCGCCGGCTCAGAGGGAGGAAATACAACACCATCGAAGGAGTCAAATCCAAAGATGGTGTGTTGCTTTCCAATGAGGTGGACATCTTGCGCAGATGGAGCGAGCACTTTTCGGAGCTGCTCAATCCCGAACAGGGCACTGAGGGTGACAGACCTGTAGTCTTGAGTAGGGCGGAGAATAGTCCAACGGTGGAGGAAGTCATTTTGGCGATTGAATCGCTAAAAGTTGGCAAATCCGCCGGTGTGGATGAAATCCGGCCAGAAATGCTTAAGGCTATGGGTAAAGAGGGAGTTTTATGACTCTCTCGTGTCATTAAGGTGGCTTGGGAACGCGGTGAAACACCTGGTGATTGGCAGACTGGGGTGATTGTCCCTCTCTTCAAAAAGGGGGACAAGAAAGAGTGCTCCAACTACAGGGGCATATCTCTTTTAAGTCTCCCAGGTAAAGTCTACGCTAAGGTGTTGGAGGCGCGTTCTAGAGCTATGGTCGAATCCAGGATGGGGGATGAACAGTGCGGTTTTCGTCCCGGCAGAAGTACAACCGACCAGCTTTTCACTCTAAGAATGGTACTTGAGAAGGCTTGGGAGTACGCCAAACCGATCTACAGTTGTTTTGTAGATTTAGAAAAGGCATACGACCGAGTTCCTCGAGGTAAACTCTGGAGTGTTCTGCAGGAGTATGGGATTGATGGTTCTTTGTTGAGGGCCATTCAGTCTCTATACACAAACTGTAGTAGCTGTGTTCGGGTTAACGGTAGTAAATCAACACCTTTTACCGTGGGCGTTGGACTTCGCCAAGGGTGCGTTTTGTCACCTCTCCTTTTCATTATATATATGGACTGGATGTTACAGCGCAGTCGAGGCGAGGAATGTTTCACATTGGGGGAGTTGAGGGTAAGTCATCTTCTTTTTGCAGATGACTTAGTCATCCTTACATCCTCCCAGATGGAACTCCAGCGCGCGTTAGATAGGTTTGTGGCCGTATGTGCTGATGCTGGGATGAGGGTTAACGTGGACAAATCCGAGATTATGGTTATTTCCAGAACCCCTGTTCAATGCACTCTACATGTTAGTGGAGTCCCATTGAAACAGGTGGAGAAGTTCAAGTATCTCGGGGTCTTCTTCACGAGTGATGGGAGGAATAATGCTGAGCTTTCCTGTAGGATTGGTCAAGCTGGGTCAATTTTGAAACAGCTTGGTCGATCTGTAATCAGGAAGGCCGAGCTTGGTGTCAAAGCCAAGTAAGCGGTTTTTAACGCAGTATTTGTTCCAACTCTCACCTATGGTCATGAAATTTGGGTAATGACCGAAAGAATAAGATCGCGAATACAAGCTGCCGAGATGAGATTTCTTCGTGCTGTTGTGGGAATTACTCGCCGGGATAGGGTGAGAAACACGACAGTGCGCGGGGAACTCAATGTTGGGCAGCTGCTTCTTCGAACGGAAAGGGCTGTACTTCGTTGGTTTGGTCACGTGGCACGAATGTCCCCATCATCACGACTTCCGAGGCGTGCCTTGAGTGCGATTCCATCAGGTAGGCGACCGCTTGGCAGACCCAGGACGAGATGATTGGACCAAGTCCAAACACTCGCCTGGCTGCGCTTGGGCATAGCTCCTGATGAGTTAGAGTCGATGGCAGAGGATCGAGTGGCCTGGAGATCTCTCGTGCATGAATTGCTCCCGCGACCCCTTTAGTGGAACATGCGGGTCATTGAAAATGAGATGAGATGAGATGAGATGACCTAGGCATTTGGCTGGATCAGTATCTATATTTCGACAGACATATAGCTACTGCTTTGACGAAAGCCAAGAAGGCTTTCGCTCTTGCTGTGGCAAGAGGGTTGTTTTATAGTAGCCAACTTGATATCAGGGAGAAGGTAATCTGCTACATGGCCCTCATACGGCCAGTCGTGACGTACGGTTGTCTTGTGTGGTTCAACGTGAGTCCTTCCCAGATGGAAAAGATGAGGCAGTGTCTCCGGGCTTGTCTCAAGAAGTACAGAACCCCAGAATCTGAGTACAAGAAATTCTATTCCAACGAGTTCTTGTATAACGAAGCAACCGTGAAGGGGGTGGATAATTTTGTTATTAAGCTGATTCGAAGGCACGTTGCACGAGCCATGACCTTGGAAAACGAGCTGATATTTGGAGCTTACTACCCCAATTAAGCATATCATGAGAACTCGCTCGCCGAAGTGGATTGATTCCGTCTGAGGTGTTCTGGTACCTTGACCGGATTGGCTTAATCCAGGATGCGGAGGGATGTCTATTAATCTACCACATGGTGCGAAGGACAGTGGATAGGCGAATCCTCTACGAGGGTGATGTCGCAAGCGTTATTCCGGATGATCTCCGGTTCATCTCAGTTCGCGACAGAATGGAGTTTGAAAAGGTTCGGGGGTTCTGTTGGTGTTTGCAGTGATTGCAGCCCCATCAGACGCTCCAGTTTTTGGCAGTTTAATCAGCAAATTGTTGGTACCTTACGGCCAACTTACTTTTGGGTTACTACATTAGATTAGGACAATTTTAAGCAAAAAAAATGTTAAAAATTCAGAAAAAAATATACATATATATATATATATATACATATATATTCATAGATAAACTTAGAGTGCCCGTATAGGGCCAGTAAGATAGTATAAGAATCGCTTTATTGTATACCTAGTTTAAGTATTTTTTTGTAGAATGTAAGATTTTTTTTTAAAAGATAAAAATAAAAAAATGCCTTAAAACTTAAACTTAGACTTATTACAGCGCCATTAAAAAAAATAAGACAATGCAGTGGTCTCCAAGGACAAGGCCAGTATAGAAATTCTTAAAAATGTTGCAACTTCAAAAAAGAATTTTAAGGCGTCCAAAAGAGCGATAATGGTCTTCCATGAGGAAGACCACATGGAAACTTCGAGCTTCAAACGTCTCAAATTTTGATCAATTCTCTTTGCGTGCCTCTTAAACATCTAGTAAACACCAATCTGTGTTTCAGTTGATAGTCACATGGCGTCGTTGAAGTCACGTGAAACTTGATTTCTTTTAATGCTTCGCCTCTACCGATTTTCCATCTAAAATTCCTAATGGATTCAGGACAATCTTCAACCATCTTCTAGCCACTAGAGCAGAGAGAGGTCATTCTGAAGACTGAGAGGGAGGCAACTCCTATCAAAACACGTTAAGTTGCTGTGCAATTACTTGAATCTACAAAAGACGTCTAACCGAATTCCCCAGCAATTGGCCGTCAGCCTCAAGCAGCCAAGAACTAATTCGACTGAGCCAACTGAGTATCTGGGTCCAATCGATAGAATCTCCAACACGACGTCCATTCAGCTATACGACTCCCTTCTTCTTCTCTCATGACTGTCATGTCATACTTCTCGTTCCACGTCCTTCCTTCGAGAACTCCCATCGAGAACTTTCGCAATAGCACCCTCTCCCCACACACCTAGCCTGCCCCTCCGTCAGAACTCCTTCAAAGCACGCGATTTTTAATTGCAACCATGGGCTTCCTAGCCCGTCCTGTACGTGCGCCCCAATGGTGGCTTACCTGCCACGAAACAAACGATCAAGGAAATTAATAACTAACTGTCAGCTTAGCAGAGGTCTCGTCTCTGCAGGCACCATCGCGCCCACGGTTCAGTTCCTTTAACTAATTGCCACCGAACTTCCACGCCCAGCGAGCACAAACGACTCGCACACAAGTGCAAGAGGTCGCCACAGTTCACTGCTCCGAAGGGAAATTCGCTGCGTCCTGTTGAACATGTCGTGCTCTGACACCACCCAACAAGTAGCCCGCAACCGTCAGTCAGCCCATAGGTTCCCCTTCATTCAGGTCGCCATCGCAGTTCGTCTTCAGCAAACAATGCCACTGATAGACACACACTCTTTTGCGAGCACCCCGGTGACGCTGGCGCTGGGTCATTGCCTCGCAACTATTTCTTCACTCGTCCATTGTCAGCTGGAAATTGGAACAACTGCCTGCCTGCCTACCTGCAAACGGATACCTCCAGCCACTCAGAGCAAATTGAATGCCAACCTCACAAGACAACACAAAAAATAGACGCCTCACCGACTCCTCGGTGGTAATAGATTTAAGTTGGTTTTGCCAGTGCGCGCCGGGCAATTACCAATAATTTACAATTGCGCAAAGCTAATAACAAAAAAACGCAAGCTCTGGCCGGGCGGTGAGGAGCGAGCCCCTGCGCCTGCAGCGAGAGCAGAAAATGTTGAAAACGAAACTAATTTTAGCGTTCCGTGGAAACCAATTAAGAAAATTAACGATGATTTTGCCCGATGAAGCGTTTTTCCTTTTTTCTGTGTTTTGTGTGTCAGCTCAGCGAGACGACGACGACGTCGTCGGTCCTCGGCGGCTGGCGGTACAGACTCTTCGGTGCTGTCCACTTGTTGCTGGGAAATTGAGAGCTTATCGGGGGAAATCGTGTTGGTTTTTTCGTTTGCCGTTGTTTTTTGAGCGGTGGTTGTCTCTGCGCGGAGCACAATTAAGTGCAAGCGCCACTGAAGGGCGTTGACACTGTCATAAGACTCCCGGGGCACAGGCGCATGAGGGGATCAGATCTCGGCGTCGAACCGTGCAACGGACGATTGCGATCTACAATTTAATTTGCAACAGACATGAACACGAACCGTGAGGCCGTGTGTGGTTTGTTGTTCTTCATTTGCGCCATCTGGTGTGCACTCTTTGCCGGAATGGCCTGTCATGAGGCTGATTGTCATCGAGAGCAAAGTGCCGTTTGGAACTGCGAAAGGAGATAGGGCAGGTGAACCGAGGTTTGATGAGATGCCGAACCAGGTCAGAGATTGAGATCTGGTAGAAAGAAGGACGCCCTAAGACGAAAAAGAAGAAGGAAGAAGAAGAAGAAGAAGAAGAAGAAGAAGAAGAAGAAGAAGGAAGAAGAAGAAGGAAGAAGAAGAAGAAGGAGGAAGAAGAAGAAGGAAGAAAAAGAAGGAAGAAAAAAGGAAGAAGAAGCTTCCTGGACTGACTTTTCGACTTCTTAGGTTCTTGTTGCTCCGAGACATAGAATTTGCTCCGAGACTCCAAACACATGGTTTGAACCACTGTCAACAGGAAATCAGCTTTTTAGCCCAAATACCATTTTATCAAGATTTTCAACTTTTGATGGTCAAACGACAGTGGGCGCAAATCTCTCTCACAAATTACGTAAGAAAGACCAGGTTCAAACCACAGGCGGCAAACAATTCTCCGTTTTTTTTTCTGACGTTTTTGAACTCAGACTCAAAACTGGTCCATTGTACTGCCAGGTAGCAGCCTACTCCAATGCCGTTAATTTGGTCCAAACGGCAAATGGTTACTGGACCAGATTTGATTTCACTGGGAACCTGGGACCCCTCTAACTTGGGGCAGGCAATTAACCAACTGCGCCATCCAGTCGCTTCTTTCTCCGTCTGACAACATTTTGGTTCCTGACGGATCTTCCACCATAAACGCAAATCTAAAGTCCATGAACGCAAATGTAAAATGTCAGAAAGTGGTGTCACCGACTAGCCCCCGCTCTCCCTTGATTTGGCACCTCTTGAGTTTTTCCTATGTAAAGCGAATGTACACCAATGCTCTGCCCCGGAAAGTTTTCGACTCCAACCCCGAGGAACAACGCGATAAAAAAAAGTTGAAAATCGAAACTCTGGAAAGGGACCTCAATCAGATGAACGCGCGTTGCTGGAAACACCTACCACAAGACCGTGCTGGATACAGAGAAATGTGGACTGAGGCCCAGGTCCACCCCAGACTGTAAAAGATTTCTTCTTGTGGGTGTATTTGAAGAAAAAAATGTAAGTCAACAAACTAATCACGATCTTGATGGTTAAGAACAATATTCGAAACGAAATTGCTTAAAAATTGCTGCCAGAATTCTGTGAAATTGTTATGAACAATGTGACCTCGATTTTGAGCCACGGGGAGAGGTGACCATTTCAGTTACAATGGCCAATAGATGGTCCCTGTGCCTGATGATACCCAGCACTCTGCTTCCAGTCATCAAGATCAAGTTGTCTTGCGTCCGCGACACTTGGCCTTAAAACCGGCAGTTCAGTCTTTGCCTCCTTCTCGAACCAGGAGGCTCGTATTCGAAACTAGAGCATTGGTGTTTAGGCAATTGAAGAGGCCGAACCAGTTTATTTAGAAACCTTGCTTGCCGGACAATATCCTCATACAGATCGTGATAATGCCTTTTCATCCACTCGTCTTTCCCTCAGACTGGATCAATGAAACATTCATGAGATATTTGAAGCCAAGATATCAGCCGTGTCGTTCTTCACTGTCGAGCAGCGCTAGCCTTCTCATAGCAAGACTGGCAGGCGAAGGTTTTGAACCGAGCTGTTTCGAGAAACCGAAGTAGCAGCGGTTGTCATGGGCGATTCTACGTCGGATCTCCAACAAGATGTCGTTTGTGGAGTTCACAGTCGCCTCATGATAAAAAAAAAACTTCTTAACTTCTTCAAACTACGGCTAGCTAAAAATTCAGCTATTCATCTGGCGAGATTGAGTTCAATTGAACATTGTACTGATGCTCAAATTAAGGCTTAAACTGAGGCTTAAGCTGATGTGCACTTGACTCTGGAGCCGAGGGTCCTTGGTTCGAATTCGGTTCAACAGACCAATTTTCTCTTTCACACAGTCTCTATGAGAATCGGATAATGCTCAGAGTAGAATAACTGATTGGAGACGGAATGCAGCGGTCAAGGTCTGCAAATAAGACCGACAACTGGAACTGAACTGGGCTACGGTCCGAATGGAACTGTCATAACTGGTGCTCAGAAGGAGGCTTTGACGCACGTTTAGACTGCGAAAGTGACTTAGGCTCGGACTGAGGTCGATGATGACACTGAGAACGCAGCTTCAGAAGACGCTAAGACTGAAGCCGAGACTGAAGCTGAAACTGAAGATAAGACTGAAGATTAGACTGAAGCTGAGACTGAAACTGACATTGAAACTGAAACTGCAGCTTAGTCTGAAACCAGGGCTTAAGGCTTTTCTATTTCTCCATGAAAAACGCTACTTGGCAGGCTCTTAAAAGCAAAAACTTTGAGGACTGACTCAGATTCAAGGTTCCATCATATTTTATAATCTCTGTTGCTGCCATTTTGGCTTGAATAAGGTCTGTGGAGCCTCAAAAAGGCAACAACTGGCCAAATTATTATTTTCGCAGTCTCGCTGGGTGACTGAGTCACAGATTTGATGAACGAGGACCGAAGCCGAAGCTGAGATTGAAGATGAGACTGGAACTGTGACTGAAGCTGAGACTGAAGATGATAGTGAAGCTGAAACTGAAGCTGAGAGTGAAGCTAAGACTGAAGCCGAAACCGAAGCCGAAACTGAAGCTGAAACTGAAGCTGACTTTGAAACTGAAACTGCAGCTTAGTCTGAAGCCAGGCCTTAAGGTTTTTCTATTTCGCTGTTAAAAAAGAGACTTGAAATGATATTTACAAGGAAAAGTTCAAGAACAGACTCAGATTCAAGGCTTCATAGCTTTCAAAGACCTCTGCTGCAACTATTTTCGCTTGAATAAGGTCTGCGGAGGCTCAGAAAGGCTACAATCATCTGAATTCCCAGACTGAGTCACAGATTTGATGAAAGAGGACACAAAATCATCACAAGTTCGGCTTAGTAGCTTCTGGGCTCACTGTTAATTACAGTGAGCCCGGAACTATGAATGATTAGGCCGCAAAACGATGTCACACTTCATCTGCCAACCTCAAAGTTTTGAACATGACCACCGCCATATTGTTTTCATCGACATGTTGCGTGCCAAAATTCTTCAAAAAAAAAAAAACAAAATGAGGGTTGCTGCACGAAAATTCCCTCACTTCGTCGCAATTCCATCAAATTCCCCTTCTTCATGCGTCCACCAAATCACAATTCCAACACACTGCCGCCGTTCACAATCCAGCACACGCTCACAATTTGTAGCAATTTTCATAATTTCCACCACCTCCTTCCTGGTGGCGTACATCTGCCCTCGACATCCTCTTTTTTTTGCTGTTCATTTTCATTGTTTACAACCATTTCACCCCCCGAGAGCGTGCACCAAAGCTACACACGTCCTCGCCGTGGTAGGCTCGGCTCTCTTCAGGCAGATGTTTGGTCGACAAACGCTGAACACCTTTTCATCTGAATTGATGTCTTCCTGACATCGCCTGCGAATGTGTGCACGAGTGTGTGCTTAAGCCTTGCATCCCTAATTAGAGACATTTGCAGATGTGCTTTCGCTCGTTTCCCCGATCGTGTGTGCACCAGAACCTTTCACGTTCCAACGATCAAAACCAAAAACCACTTGATTTACCAGTTTCAGGTTATGTACGAGTGGAGTCTGTGTTTTTTTTTGGCAACAGCCACGATTATATAAACTCAATTCGGCGAAGCACAAGCCTACACAGGGAACACAGCACACAGCGTGGAGAAGCTCCCCGTGCAGCCGCAGAACAAGTTCATGTGGAGTTCTCTCCTCCAGACCCAGACGCGGACGATCGCGCTAAGGTCAACAAATTCTTCCTTCGGCTCTGTCGTCGTTCGTTACTTGGCTTCCCCTTCTTTCTGTGGTGTGTGGTTTTTTGTCGTCTTTTTGTGTCGTTTTTTGTTGCAAGCGAGAGAAGTGGAACCAGAAGACGTTTTGTTGTCTTTCCAATTCCATAATCCATCCACGATTCAGTCGGGGATGAGTCGCAGTCGCCTTCGTCGTTGCCAAAGAGTCATCCACTTGGCCTATCGTGCTCTCTCTCATTCTCTCAGTCCACTTAGCCATGCACGAGAAGATGTGATATCCCGTGGGATGATGTTTTGTTGTTCCCTCTCATGCAGCACAGCGGCATCGATGCACATCCTGGTCTGCGGGATCGGGATCGGGATCCACCGCACTCACACACACAAGCACTCTTGTCAATTGCTTTCAATTTTTCGGTAGGAAGTTGTTTGGCGAGTATCTCGAATCTCGTTTACCTGAAATCCACACTCACTGCACACATGCACGTCCCCGCTTGCGTGTATGTGCGCTCCGTGATGTATCGTTCCTCTTCGGTGATTTTAAAGGACGACTGCGACCAGCACAACCGCAATCGAAGGTTGACTACCTAAGCCACTCACACACCGCCGCCGAGAATGAGAACAGACTTGCCAGCTGCACGGCAGTTCACCTCACCAGCGCAACGGTGAAATGCAGTCTCATCGGTCGCTCTATCTAGTATCTGCTGCTGCTGCTGGTAGTAGTGGTGATGTAAATAAAATATTTACCTTTCTGCCTACGAGTACTTTCAGCTCTTATCTTATCACTTTTCATCTATTTGCCGAATCAGAGATACAGATACAGCGCCGGACTTTTGTCGAATTCTCAAACGACGACGACGACGACGACGACGTCGTTCGTTCATTTGCATTCGGATATGCGCACACGTCTCCAAATGAATGGGATGGATGCGAGGAGGCGAACTTAATTACATTGAATTACTTCACGTAACACTTTTGTGAGTGTGCCCCCCGGGGGATGGCAGGGCGGGGAATGATTATAGGCAGTGTATGCGCACGCCACACAGTCCAACAAACGTTCAGCTCAAAAGATGTATCGTGCACCGCTTAATGCCACATTCAGCATGCGTTCTGTGCAGATGTATCTTTCTACGTTGCTGCTGCTGCTGGTGTTGCAGTTGCAGTTGCTGCTGAACGCGATGAATTGAGGTCTATGATGGAACACTGAAGACGTGATACGCGGTGGTCGGCTCGTGAAATAGTTGCACCGCAATCGAATTAAATGAGAGCCTCTCCGTATTTGTAATTGAAAAGCGGTATCTTTTATCGGATTGTTCTGTTTTTTTCTTCTGTTTTAAGTAGTTTTTGTAGCGTTTATGGCAAGCAGATAGACGACTCCGATTACAGTCGACTTTGGATTGAAGTTTGAGGCGGCATTAGTTCGGAATTTAGTGGCGATCGATAGCGCATGACATATTTGTATACAAATGCAAGCTCAACGTCTTACTGATCTTCCAGATAAGAGGGGCTTTGCGTTGAAGGCTTGTGGGGACTTACTTGTTGAGCCCATTTTTTGATAAGCGACTGTCCATTTCTTGTCTTCAGACCATAAATAAAAACTGTCGTCACTTCACGTTGATAACTCAAATTTATTATTTTTATGAGGCCAAGACTATGGTTGGTCTATGTGGGGCTCAACCGACACCCCTTACCAAACCTATATGAGTACGAACCACGGCCCACATCTGTTTAAATCGTGTGGTGCTATCTTTTTCTGACTGCTAGGTTTTGCTTTTTTTTTTTTTGCATGCCACTAAAGCCTATGTTGGAACGTTAGCCAACAAGTCTCCTCAGGTAGCACGGTATATACCTGCCTTCAGTCACGCCCTTCTTTGAGGTTCATATCCACTTTTACTGGCTAACTCGTCTTCTAGAGCCTTATCCCACAGGCTCAGATCTGAAAGCCCCTTGTTGCCCATGCGTTCCTCATGGCCCGACCACCAAAGACATTAGAATCGTTGAGGACTGACCAGACTCATTTCGCAGCACTGCGCGTTTAGTTATTTGTTAAGTCTTCTCCTCATATCTCCATCATGGCAAATAGGACCAAAGATTGCCCACGCTCCTGCGACACAAAAGCATGTCTAGTCCTGCTCAGCTAAATGTTGTTCTTCAACACGAAAATGTGTTTCAGGTTCGAACCACAGACGATTAAAAAAAAATAATTTTTCTTATAAATTTTAGTGTTAATAAGATTTTCAACTCTACGGGTCCAATGTCTTAAGGTCTTAGGCGGTGTTTGCGTGAGTGGAAGAAGGCATTAGTGTCGGAAAGAGAGATTTTCCAAAATGTCGGAAAGAGATGAGTTGGAAAATCATACGATCTCCCTCCGACACTTCTGCGTTCTTTCGCTTGGAACTGAAGTTTATGCAAAAATTGTAAATATGAAGTGGTTCGAACTACAATCTATGAAATTCTGCCTCAGAGCGATCACAACAAATATTTGAGTTTTAAAAATTGTACGGGCGGTGATGACATTAACTATCAATTGTTGCTCGCTTTAAATAAAATGCTCCAGGTTGGATCCACAATAAGGAAAACTTTTCATTTTCTTTCTTTAGGTGGCGCTACATGCCGAGGTGGACTTGGGCGTAGCAGCAAACACTAGTGTTTCGTACGCTCACAAGTGGAGCGGAGTTAATATGTTATGCCGACTTCGGCCGGCTGAGTTTATGAAGTCTTACATGACTGTTTGACTCTCTGAGTATTGTCAGTGACTTGAGAGATGTGGTGCCTTAAATACGAAAATTGGTGGTTTTATCCGGATTTGAACCACGAACCATCGGTATTGTAGTATATGGACTTACTCACAACTGCAGGGCAGCCGCAAGATTGAAAACTATCGTTTCTTTTTTTTTTTTTTTATACTTTTTAGGGTGTCACAATTAAAAACAGGCTCACACACTAAATTTTTATCAAAACTGATTCGGAACTACAGTCATAAAGAAATCATGTCATTTCTTCGTTTAACTCTAAATTTGTGAGCGCCGTGTAGTAGTGGGTAAATGTGGCGAATCCTACTCCCTAAGACTAGGTTCGATTCTCAAAAAAGACATTTCACATAGCCCATCCCGGACTGAAGTGCCACAATATTACTTTTCTTATAACTCTCTATTTATTTATTTTTTCAATTAAGACTTGACTAGACTGCTTAGATGATAAGTGGCTGCACTGAAATGCAAAAAAAATCGAATGAGGTTCAAACCACTATAGAAGAGGCAGTCTATCGTGACTTTCCTAAGAATGACTTATGAGAATTGTAGACCCACGAAATACTTATAAGGTGACTTATAAGGAGGAAGAAAAACACAATTTTCGAAAAAAAATCTCAGATTTCAAGCTTTTATTAGAATATGCATTAAAAAAATATGTTTCGTATTCAAACCACAGTTGATATAAGAAAAATTATTTTTTCCTGACTTTGCTTAATATACAAGTTCATTTTTAAATACTTAAGATTAAGCAACTTAAAAGAGGCGACTTTTATTTCGTCCTCATGTCGGAAAAATCGAATTCGGCTTGATGCAGAGTTCACAAAAAAATATTCTAATTATTTCTAAAAATCAATGATCTTGATATTCAAACAAACGTTCTATTGATGATCGTGTTCGAAATTTTGTTTGAGGTTTAAACCAGTCTGTAGACATTTAACTTGAATTGAATGTCTAATAAGGTTTAAAATGAAATTTTTGAATTAGGTGCTTTAGGCCTAGAAATCATTTCCTATGCACGCAAATTTAAAAAGTGGGGATAATTGGGATTCCGCCCGTATAGGTGAAGTTGTCATGGATTTTGAAATAGTGACGACCTCCATCGAGTGATATATCAATCGACAGATCTTTTGAAATTAAATAGAGGTTTGCTTCAACATATTTTGGTCCAAAGTACTGTTTGAAAAATATGGAGCTCCGAAATCTGTTTTAATGCGTTCCCCCCTTCTGCCATTTCTAAACCAAAATGCTAAAAAAAAACCATACAAACTTGGCTTCAATTATTGGTAGATACTTTCATTTAAAACCATTTTGAGGACTCTGGCCAAATAGGTTTGGAGAGTTGGAGCTTTGGGGATATTGCCAATCATCGAATTTTGAAGGTCTCAAAACGCAGTTTTGTAGAACTCAGCATAAACAATAAAAAATTATAAATATCAAAATACGGATTTATATGCAAATTCTGAAATATAAAAGATTTAAAATTTCAAAGATTGTCACATATATTCCATGTTGTGATCGACAACTCCATACGATGAGCAGTGAAATCTCTTACATCCAATTTAACCCTTAAATACTCAGCAGCGGTGTGCAGACATGAGGAGTGATTAGGTATGAATGAAGGGATTTTCTGTGTAAGTTTGTTTGTTTGTTTTTATGTTTGAATGTAGCAACGATTAGTTAATTTCGGTTTAAATTAGAAGAAAATTTAATTGAAATACAGTCAAACCCGGTGATAACGACCGGTACAAGGGACTGACGAATTTGGTCGTTGTAAACGATTTTTTATGCTATTGGATTACATATAATGAAGCTCAAATGGGACCTAAGAATTGTGTCGTTATAATCGATGTCGCGATTTTGACTGTAGTTTGAATTCGTCGCCAGATCTTCAGAAATAAATCTTCCAAAAAATATTAATGCGACGGAACTTTCCCTGTGGGAGTACAACTCACACTTCACACAGTTTATTTTTCATTTTGCAAGATTAAGTAACTGGAAAAGGAAATCTTTTTTCTTGTCATAATCTCAGAAAAATATTCTATCCTAAATTCACAAGAAATACAAACAATTTATTCGATTTACTTCCTTTGAATACCCTCAATTAACAAAGATCCTAAGGTTTTGAAAAAATATTAACCGTGTAAGAAATTTATTTGAAGTTCGAACCATAGTTAACTGACATTATTTGAACTCTCTTAAGTTCAAAGATTTTTGTCTACTCTCATACGCTCTTTCTGTAAAACAATTTCAACTCGGGTTCAAATCCCAGTCAACAAAAAATTTAAGGTTTTCAGGTGTAACTGAACTATGAATTCTTCAAGCTTGGGACGGTTTTCCTCCCTTGGTTCAATGCATATCAGGAATCAGTCATATCTAGAAAACTTTAAATCCATGCTCAAACCGCTGTCAACTAGAAAAAATACAAAAATAAACATGAACCCAGTCGGTGAACTTTGTTTATGTCTATGAACTGACAGAAGTTGTTGATGGTTTTTTCCCTCCTATACGATTACTTTTCAATAAATCAATAAATCTCTTCTAGCTTCTGAACCTTAAAAAGGAGTTATCTTGCTCAACCTTTGTGACCTCTGCTCATATCCTTGCAGTAAGTGTTAACAACCACGGTCTACTTTCTCAAACAATCTTGTGTCACCTGAAGGTCTCGTCGTCTCTGTCTCTAAGCGATAATCTGGAGGGTAAATCTTAAAAATGCATTGCTTCTGAGTTGAAATGTGTAAATATTTTCTGCGATATTCAGTCGTGAGAAGATAAGATAAAAAAATCAACCCACAACGAGTGTTTGTTTGTCGCCTCGTAGGCCGAGATAAATGGTTATTTGACAAAGACCCCTTTTTACGACTTGTCAAAGTAAACACTGAGGGGATATGGAAGAAATTGAAAAGATCTTGGTAAAAGTAGCTCTGAAAATAGCCGATGAGAAGGCCTTACAGTGGGCCAGAGAAGTTTGCAGACGTGATCTGTTTGATGGATGAAATACAATCGACTAAGAGCTCATCGGTACCGTGAAATAAAGCCACTGGCATTATAGTCCGGTGTGGACCTGGGCTTCGTTCAACATGTCTCTCCATCCAGCACGGTCTTGTGTCAGGTGACTGAGGTCCCTTTTCAACTGTGTATCTTGGGGATGTTTTTGTTTTTTTTCCGGTTGTTTTTGAAACCCTACATTGGAGATTCAGCAGTGTATCAAGAGCAGAGCCGTACGAACTACTGAGAGCATCACGCAGAGAGTCAATCAGCATGCACCATAGCAGAGGAGACAAGACGCCGCCTTGCGGGCAGCCCCAATTTACCCCGCCACGACATAATGGCCGCAATCCGAATCTGCAATTATAGTTCTATTCATTAGCATTGCTTTGATCGACAAGACTAATGATTTATCTACACCGTGTTCTCTGGTCGAGTTACTCATACCATAAAAAGTCGCAGCACCCTCCATATCATACGACTGGATGGCGCAGTTGGTTGGTTAAGTCCCAGGTTCGAATCCCAGTGAAATCGAATTTGGTACATTTTCCGTTATGATCAAATTAACGGCACTGGAGTAGGTTGCTACCTGGCAGTACAATGGATTTGAGTCTGAGTGCTAAACAAAATTATTGGAGTTCCAAATGTAGTAAAAAACATTGTAAAAAATTGCAAAAGGCTTGGTTGTGCCACGGTGACAGTGAGCTGGACGGAGGAACGCTAGCGGTTGCACGGTTTAGCTTTTGACAACACAATGGCGCCACACGTCTCAGGAACTAATGTGGCTGCCGTAATGGCAACCACTTCTTCTTCTTCTTCTTCTTAGGGCGCTTCAGTCCGAGGTGGACCTGGGTCTCACTCAACATACCTCTCCAGCCAGCACGATCTTTCGCCAGCTGTCCCCAGTTTCGCACACCAAGCCGGCCGAGGTCCCCCTCGACTTGTGTGCGCCACCTTGTACGTGGACGTCCTCTGTTGCGTTGTCCCACAGGCTCAGAGTCGAAACAACCACAGTTCTATTAAGAGTTTCAAAACCCGCCAGAGCCTCTGCAGCTTTCCCGACCTTCGCAACAAACTTCTACTGGAATCAACTGGAATCATCACAACTGCCAGGCAACAGTCCTTTCCTTTCTTCAGTTCTCACTCATAGATCACCCCTCACATCGTTTCAAAACATTTGCCTAGGACCTCATTGAAACAACCCCCATTTAGGTGCCTTTTTAGACCCCTAACAACGACTCACGTCTACCTACTGTCGACCTTCGCAGAGATGTCTGTCATGTCAGACGCAAATTCATGAATTTCTACTGTCAATTAGGATTGTCTACCTGTAAAGAGAAAGGCATCCCTGTCGTCTTTTCTGTTTTGCTCGCCACTTTCCGCAGGGGATGGCAAATACTCGAGAACACACTCAGCGTACGTTATGAGATGAAAGTCGATACGGGCTGCGAAGTCATTTACCATTTCGGTCGGGGAAATGACGTCTGGGAACGCATGTCATGCGTATCATATGTTCAGCAGCAACTACAGGGGTTGCAGGAATGCAACCCTTGAGCCAAATCTGTCTGCCATGTGGTTATCTGATGACTACGGTATGGAACACATATTTGGAATGCCAAAAATTCATTCACATTGGAATTGATTGAATAAAAATGGTTTGACGCGAATGATTTTGTAATCCAGCGAGGGTGGTGCGTTCAGAAGTTTATTGGTTAGCGTGGGGGACAGTTGTTTTGCTCTTCGATCAGCTGCATGTTTCACGGTTAATTTGGTTTAAGTAATTCAATCGACGCAAGCCGGTTCGAAATCATGAAACAAACAGCAGATGGACTGCATATTTTGTAACCCTGGCTTAGGTTCTCTAGGGGAACTTTAGAACCTCAACCATTTTCGGCACATCATCCCTCTCTCGACACAGCTGCACTTCATCATGATCACAATTTGACGTTTAGAGTCAAACTGCTTTAACGCGAATTCAAAGCGACACCCTTTTTCAAAGTTGAATCTGATCTTTTGATACGAGAAGACTTTCGTATGCAATCTCAAAATCGGGTCAAGTCATTTCGGTCAAAGTCATACTCTTCGAATGCATTCAGTGTGTCAGTCGACGATGACATTCTTGACTTTGAGGTCATCACTGATGGAAAACTGAGAGGTGAACAAAACGCCATGACCCTTTCGTGTGTTGAGTCAGATTCAATATGACAGAGAGAAGAGCGCAGCCGGTGACGATGCACAAGGCAACAACTCTGACCGCATGAAGGCGGTGCTTGATCATGTGCTTGAACAACTGAATGAAATTCTTGTTTTAAGCAATCGATTGGGTGGCTTTTTCATTGAGACTCAGGTCTATCTTAGATTGTAGAGACACGAAGAAGAAGAAACGTCTGCGCGGAATGTGCTTCTTAAGTTTAGTAAGAGAAAAACTTTGGAATTGAAAGATGCCGTAGGAGAAGAGGATGGACTGAGAGAAATTTACACGTACAGTGAAGTCTTTCTTAGCCGGGCGGCGATGGGGAAAAAAGAAGGTGTCCGTCAAAAGGGATATATATACTGTCCAAAGGAAAATATATACTGAAACGTGAATCGGCAAAAATTGATTGATCTACCCAAAGGTTTCACTGTAAACTAACTTGAAATTTTGACGATTGTGCTTGTCAGACGCTAACTGAAGCAGTTGAATGTGAATTAACGACCCTTAAGTACCGACATAGACCTTTTAAACACGGCTGGTGTTTCCTTGATAAGGAACGAAGAGGTAGGTACTCAACACACCAAATGAACCCTGAGACGCTGAGAAACCTTATTCCTGCGGACTTAACATGATTCTCTGATTCAGCCAATTTCGGTGCAGAATTTCCGTTTTTGTTTAGGTTCTTATGGTCTTCCAAAGATGAAACAATTGAGCGTTGCATCTAGAGTCCGACCGAACATTCGGCTTCGGCCGAAGGTGATGAAAAAGCCGAAATTCGACTTCGGCCGAAAAACTGGCCTTCGGTTCGACTTTAGTTGCATCACGAGGTGCAGTTCCTTATCTTAAACTGCATTCCCAAGTGATGGCAACAGGAGAACTTTTGTTTGTGATTCTACGATCCCTCAGGGAGTGGATGAATATCGTTTGGGAGTGTGATTATTGAACATCACTTCCACTCGGAGGCCATAGAGGCCATTGTGAATCCCTTCATTTGTGGAGAAGTCACGTCACACCTGTCACGTGGTGTGTCTCTGTGAAGTCCCTGTGAAGAATCTTCGGCCCAGCGAAGATAGGCGCCGATTCTGAAGAGCTGGGCAGTGGTAATGCAGATTTTGGATCGTCTCGGTTTCTACCTCATCGCCGCAGCTCCTGTAGAGATCGCTGGATTCCGCATTCCATTTTCGGGGAATTATTCCGATGGGACAGCGTCCTATGATCACTTCGACTTTTGGCCTCTTGAACTCGTGGCAATTCTTTGCCAACTTTGAAGCAGCAACTCGCAATGTGTAGACAGGCGGTAAGAGTGCGCCGGATTGCTGGTGCCGATGATTTGCTAACAATTTTGTGCATCAGCCTTGTTCTAATTGTATGAAAGAGTGGTCTAAAACAGAAAATGCATGCGGAGAATAGACATGAATAAAAGCAATAAGTAACCCCAAAAAACACGACTGGATGGCGCAGTTGGTTAAGTGCCTGTCCTAAGTTCGAGGGGTCCCAGGTTCGAATCCCAGTGAAATCGAATCTGCTCCAGTCACCATTGGTCGTTGGGATCAAATTAATGGCACTGGAGTAGGTTGCTACCTTACAGTACAATGGACCGGTTTTGAGTCTGAGTGCTCCAGTAGTGTTTCAAAAACTCTCGTGCTAAGCCGCCTATTGATTGCAGGGAAATAAACCATTCTTAATCATTCATGTGTATTTCATGTTTGTTACCGTTTGAAAGGGTCTTGAAACGTTTTCAAAAACTATAAGGATAAGCTTCATACTGACATTTTCGAAAAAAATATATTTCTCTTCCTAAAAATATAAGGCCCTTTATCGAAAAACAAAGCTGACTTTGTATTAGACGTTGACCATCCTAGTCCTGCTCTGTGGCACCGCAGAGGCATGGACAATATCGAAAGAGGCTAAAGACGCTTCTGGTCTTTTCGAGAGAAAATTTCTGTGGACGATCGTTGGCCCTGGTTACCTTGATGGTGATTGGAGGAGAAGATTTAACCACGAACTGTACGGGTTATACAACAACATGAGTCTAGCCAGGCGTCTAAGGATCCAACGCCTTAGATCGCTAAGCCATTTTCAAAATTTGTTGAGCCTTGTAAAGCATTTTATCTCATGTTGAAGACGCTTGCTAGTATCTCCAATTTGCGGTATCAATTCTTTGACGTTAGCCAAAAGGGTCTTACGTCGGAAACTGCAGTTTTTTGTTAAACCAAATCGAAAATAGATTAGTTATTTGCAAAACAGGATCAAATGTGTTCGAAAAAAAGAAATGATGGCAGAAAATCAAGTTGTGCTAGACTTAAGTCGTTAATACCAAATGAAAGAGAAAAAAATTGATTTAAACCCTATCAAAAACCCATAATGTTTTGTGACTTAAGACCTTTTTGCTTAACGTCAAAAAGTTCTTTGTTATATCTTCTCCTCCACTCACCCTCTATGCAGACGGGACCGAAAATCACCCGAAGAATTTTCCTCTCAAAGCAGCCAACAGCAACCTCATCCGCTTTTGAGAAAGTCCATGCTTCTGCGCCATATAGCAGGACTGGGACAATTAAGGTCTTGTACAGGGTTATCTTGGTTGTTCGAACAAGCAACAATAACTGCTGTTAACTCAGACAATTTAACATTTGGACAGCCAAAAAATGACCACTGTCTGGACACCATGACAGAATCGGTCGCTCATTCATGAAAATGGGGGACTCCATAAAACCAATCTAGTCTTACAATCTTTAGTCTATTTTGTATGAAATAAGAGGCGGAACTTGAACTTGAGAGTCTTCGGAAAATGACAGGAGATCTCCATAACCAGGTCCTGGGTAAGACACAGATCCGACCGACATACATGACAATGCTGAGCCGCTGTAAAATCAGTTCGTCAGTCCGATACAGTAGATCTGTGTCGCACAATGTCGCTGCCTACAATGGCAGGGTTGTACAAGAAATCAATTCATAGTGCAGGTCATTTACTACCCATGCGTTAGATAGATGATGAGTCTATTATCTTTTGCAAAGATAGTCAGACGTCCATCAAGGCTGTACACATAAACAATGTCCTTAAACTCTATACGAGATTGTGAACAGATGTCGACAAGTCAAAGATGCATGGTAAGATCTTTGTCAGCCACTGGATCCCATGGCATAAGCATATTCCACGCAACATGTGTCCCAAATCTGATCTAAATTGGAACTGACTTCTAATCATGGTACACCTTTCTCCAAAATGCGAGTATCAGATCATATGAGATGGTCCTGAGTCTTGCAAAAATATCAAGGCTGATCTGATCAACACTAAAAAAGTGCAAGAACTTCATAACTAGGGGAAAGATTAGGACTATTGAATGAGTTTTCAATGGACACTGCCTCATCGTTAAACTCACCAGAAGAATGATATTCCACAACAAAGAAGGCAAAAATGAAAATAGGGACGATATCTCTTTCCTCTTTCGTACTAAACACTAGGTTTCTGGGCAAATTCTTCGTCAATTAGGAATCGGGTTGACACATTTATTGAAAAAAGAAAGCAATTGACCAGAAATCAAGAGCCAAGGTCTTTCAGAAGAGAATTCAATATGTTCACCTTTTCCTTCGGTTTTTACAGGTTTTTGCGGCAATCTCGGAATCAGCTCAGCGATTATCACCGGACATCACAATGGACTTCAACTTAGTCTTAGTGGACTACGGAAATTCTCCGTGACGGACACTTCATCTGATCTTAAAGAAAGCACTTTCCTAGATGCAACACAAGCAACATTTTCTTCTCACTTTGGAAAACAAATGAACCACCCGAAGGTAGACAAAGAGGGCCTTAACTTTTTTTTTAATTAAAAATTACATGATTTCGAAAGGAGTCGCCACACAGCAACTCATGAATTGACAGAAGACGTCAATGCGACAGCAAGTTTCAACAGAAATTATTTCTTAATCCCATCCAAGGTCAGTCGAGAATTGAAAGAAAAACAATTGAATTATGAAAATCATAAAAAGACGGCAAAGTGAATGACTCAGTCGAACGACACAAAAAAGTGGATTAATTATACATTTTCACACCACAAAGCATTGCCCGCTGCTTCACGGATTACCCAGAAGATAGATTACTTCATCGTGTAAAGCAAAAATACAGGAGAGAGCATTTGTAAGACAAAAAGAAACACGTATTTACATCACGTCAACGGGCCCAAAAGCCCCGTCCATATGTGGACTTAGAGGAATTGGGTCTTGTTTTTTTCGGGGGAAAACAAAATATTCGCTGCTCCCCTCGTTTTAGATACACAAATACGATCAAACCGAGAAGCGATCTTTACGAGAACGAAAAGAAAATAAATAAATAAACTGAACATCGGGGGTTCCAACAGGGTAAACGTACTCAAAACTTGACTACAGCAACAGCAACTCACTGAGGGAACATCAGGGGAAGATGGATAAATCGTACATTACCTCGACATTTACGGTATTCCAATTCTATTTAGACTTTTATCGTATTTAACGTTTTTTTTTCCTTCTTCTTCTTTTATTTAGTTGAGCGCAATGCCGCAATGATGATGATGAGGTACCCTTCTTTCTTGCAAAGGTACACAGACACAAATCCACGCACACGCAGGCACACCGGGTGTATCTGTGAGAGAGTTGGTTGTATATTTAGTAATCCCTCTCGTCGATTGGAACTCTTTGTATGATTTCGATGGGGAATTGCGCGATCTTGGCGAAGAGATCGCGTGTTTTTTTTGTGGGACGGAATGAAGAAATCCTGTTTTGGGTTATTTTATGTGAACATGTGCTTTTTGGTGGAGGACGCGAGCACAGATACTTCGGGGGAGACCACGAAAATATTTTTTTCTTTTCTTTTGAACACCAATTGGATTTGAATCAGAACACTTTGGAAGTTTTATTCACAGAAAACCACAGAAAACACTGGCACAATGGTTTTAGATACAACAAATAAACGACTGGATGCATATGTGTACAGTGGTCTTATTTCATTCTCACTCTTACGAACAGAAAGTGTGGGTGAATAACAAGATAAATAGCCGGGGACAAGGATGAACACACACTTGACGAGCGACAACGACGCACATAACAAAACGAACGAAGAACACAAAATAAAACCGGCAAACAATTGTGTGTGAATGTATCTGAGTATCTCTCCGCTTCAAGAACAACAATTCTGAATTTGCAGAAATTCTCTTTGTGATGTTAAGCGTGAATTTCCTTAGAAAAGATACACTTGCATCAATGTTTCTCCGTTTTGATGTATCTTTTGGATTGAAAAAAAAAATCAAAAAACAACTTCACGGATACGAGGATGAGAGGTGAAAGAAAACGAGACGAGGAGAAAATAAACTGAAGTTGGAGAAAATCAAACGGAAAGCAACATAACGTATGTTCGTTCGTTCAAACAGCTCGCGTGTAACTAAACTCTTGAGCTGGAAAACGTTCGCTCAGATACTTTTATTAATTTCACTCATGTTGCCTATGTTTTGAGTGAGTCGCATGCGACTCTGTCCGAGGGTGGGGAAATGAGTGATGTTGATTATGCTGATTGAGTTGTTTGCCACCGACGCATGTCGACGCATGCACTCAAACTTTGAGTGATGGTATGTGTTGTGTGTGGTGCGCTACAGAATATCATGGGAATTGTTTGCCTATTTCTTCTTTTTTTGTAGCCCTCTCCCGCTGGACAGTCCCTGCTCTGACGTGACGACCGACGCAACAACGCGGCACAATCACCTCGGTGTGTGTCTGTATCTGAACCGCGTGCCTTCTGTGGAGTTGCTCGTTCGTCGTTCAGGAGAAAGAATGAGTGCACGTCATGGTTCTAGTTTCCCGATGGTATCCCCTTTTTTTCGTGTGTCGGTGTCGGTTAGCACGATTATTAAGACCGAGAGAGAGACTGTGTGATCTTTGTGCGGAGAAGCAGTATCGGCCTAAGAAGCGACGACGTGCTAATGGGAAAGAGGACGGATGGAGAATCAATCGTTCGATGGATAAAAACCGATGAGGAGGAGGAGGATGAATGGATGGGGGATGTGTAATTCTTGCTAATTGAAAATTACCACTAGAGGATGTAAAATCCCGCAGAGGATGAAGACCGAAGACTGGAAACTATGCGGTCAAGCTGATAGACGACACCACAGCGCACTGAGGGCGGCTGCTGTTCTCCGCCACAAGTGAATGAATAGCCCCTGCGCCTCTGCCTCATGACGATTGATTCGTACGAGCCGAAGAATGGAACGGCGTGAACGATAAACACGGAAGCTTGAGCATATTCGGCTGGACTGGCGGCAGACAGACAGAATCTGAGGGAAATGTAAATATTTAGGCGGCTGCTCTAGGGGGAGCAGTGAGCATTCTTTTGTTCCCTCATCCAGTCAAGCAGGTTGTGATGGATGGAGGAAGGGAAGAGGGCCCACCGGGTTGCAAGGAGAAACTCAAGGGCACCTGGAGCGCATCCTAATGGAACGTGACAAGGCTATCGGCGTTATGTTAATTAAATGAGTTGACATCAGGGAAGCATGAGAGAGGGAGAGAGATAGACTCTTTACATGAGATCTTGTTTCTGATTCGTTCCGGGATTGTCCGTTTCAACAGAATCTTCAGGCACTTTTGGTACAGATTTTGGATTCGAAGGAAGAGCAGAGAAGAAGGAAATCATTTAGAGACTAACGAAATGCGGTCGGAATTCATCGAGAGTTCTTTGAGCGGCGAATATCATCCGTGACAAGTGGCCGATAGGATGCGGAAGATATCGACAGTCAAGAAATGACGGCACGATAGTGGTGGAAAGGAATGTAAAGCCGATGGGGAACAGGATGTCTCTACGTTAAGAGGTCAGTTACAACTTGGTTGTGGGAAAATGATTACCACTTCATTCCAATAAGAGAAATCGTAAACGGAATGGCGGTCGATGTCCGGTCATAAATACTCGTTAACGAATTAAAGCATTGCTCGCATACGCCGATGACTTGGTGGCATACAGAACAGCGCCGAAGGTTGAGGACATTCAACTCCAACGTGACTTCGAGAAAATTCAGCAAATTTGCGAAAATATGAAAATCAACTACCAGAAGTGTCAAACCATCCTTTTCCGAACTCCGTTATACAAGGCCTCAAGGGACACGAAAAAAAAACTGGCGTAAAATTCGGCATAGTTGACCCGCAGGGGAACCGATAGCAGTGAAAAGTGTAGTAAGGTACCTAGGCATTTGGCTGGGTCAGTATCTATATTTCAACAGACATATAGCTACTGCTCCAAAGAAAGCTAGAAAGGCCTTTGCTGTGGCAAGAGGGTTGTTTTATAGCAGCCAACTTGATACCAGGGTGAAGATAATCTGCTACATGGCCCTCATCCGGCCAGTCATGGCGTACGGTTGTCCAGTGTGGTTCAACGTGAGTCTTTCCCAGATGGAAAAGATGAGGAACAGCCTCAGAGGCAGTGTCTCCGGACTTGTCTCAAGAAGAACAGAACCCCAGAATCTGAGTACAAAAAATTCTATTCCAACGAGTTCTTGTATAACGAAGCAAACGTGAACAGGGTGGAGAATTTTATTATAAAGCTGATCCGACATTCAACGAGACACGTTGCACAGCTATAACCTCGGAAAATGAGCTGATATTTGGAGCCTAATATCCCAATGAAGTATATTTAGAGAACGCTCGCCGAAGAGGATACATTCCACCGGAAGTGTTTTTGTTCCTTGACCCTCCAAGAAGCGAAGGGATGTCCATTGGTCTACCGCGTGGTGCGAAGGACTGTGGATAGGCGACTCTTCTACGAAGACCATGTCGCAAGAGTTAGCCTGGATGATCTCCGGTTCAGTAGATCCATCTCTGTTCGCGACAGAACGGAGTGTGACAATGTTCGTGGGTTTTACTGGTGGTTGCAGCCCCATCAAACGTCCCAGCCGTAGCCAGCTTAATCAGCTAACTGTTGGTCCCTTACGGCTAGCTTACATTTAGGTTAGGACATTAGACTAGGGCAAATTTAAGAAAAAAATCGTAAAAACAAAAAAAAAAAAAATATAAACTAATAAAAAAAAAATAGATAGTTTAGTTACGTCAGTTTAGGTTAGGTAAGCTAATTTTCAGTTAGGTTAAGCACATAAATAAAAAAATTTTTAGATTAACAAAGTTTTTATTTAAGTTTTTCTTAATATAAGTATTTTTTTAAGTATTATTAAAATATGTAAAAACCACAAAAGAAGCCGAAAGACAAAATAAATTAAAAACTCCTAGATTAACTTAGAGTGCCCGCATAGAGCCAGTAAGATAGTATAAGAATCCCATTACTGTATATATAGTTTAATTAAGAAATATATAGTTTAAGCAAAAAAAGCACTTCCTTTGCTGTAGTGAGCCAGTTAGATTAGCCTCTGGAACCGGCACGAAAAACCCCACAAACTCTATAGCAGAAGACAGTAGCCAGGATTTGTTGACTCTTAGTTTAGAACGATCGAAGCCTTGTCCGGACATTGATTTGCAATCGTGTTCGATGGACAGACTTCCGGCAGACGGGCAGGTCAAGACTCTGGTTATAGTATCGATGATGATGAAATAAATACATCAATAAAACCCAGGTATCATTTTCGAAGACACGCGAAAGATATACGACCGCGTTCTTAAAGTAAAGCTCCAATATGAAAATCGAAGGATATTTGGTAAAGAAAAAAATTGGATTTCGGATATGATTCAATAAAACCTTTCACACAAATAAGTTGTTGTGTCCTGGGAAGAGGAAAAATTACGTGTATCATGCGCATTCAGGTAAGCCTGCATTGACAGACAAGGGATGAGACGATTCAAAAGTTGCAAGGGATGCAATAAAAGATCTTTCCATTCTCTGCACACAGATAAAATAAATAAATACAAGAACGTGTACATAAGAACTGAGTCAAGAGGAAGCTATGTACTGCATTCAATAAAAATTATCTGTTTTTGTTTGAGAGTTTTTCGGTACTTTAAAGGGCCCTTACCCTTTCATCAGCAATGAACATTGCATACGTGCACTTACCTGGAAAGAGAAGAAAAGAATATTAGCCGTGGTCAATAAAACTAATTAATTAAACTACCAAAATTCAACTCAATATTCTGTATCAAAGTGTATGGCTATTCATAAGAAAGTGTGTTCAGATTGAAGAAAGGACTTGCAGGCATGATCTATGTTAATTAAAACTGTGTTTTTAGATAGCTAACTTTAAGTTACGCAATAGCCAAGCATTTGTCAATATTCGTATAATTAGGAAGGGGAAAGTATACACATAGTTAAAAAAGTCCCCGTTTACCAGTTAATGCCGTTTTAAATTTTGGAATAAACTCTTTAATGCGGTTTGAAAACTTAAAAAATAAACTTGAAACTATATGAAAATAGGGATACAATAAAGTCATTTAATTTTAATGGAAAACAAAAAATATTTCATTGAAAAAAAAAACTAAAACTTACTCACAGCACAAAAGTTGAACAAATAAAAGTGGCAAAAAAGTCTCCATACAATTTTTGGGATTTTCTTAAAACAAATAGTAATAATAACAACAAAAGAGTAATAAGAACAATAAAGAGAAAGAGACAATTAAACAAAATCAATATTTTGTCGGCCTCCTTTGTTCCGTACAACTTCATTCAACCAGTTTTTTATGGAATGCACCAGTTTGGAAGCCGTGGCTGGAGAAATCTTATTCCATTCATCAAGCAAGATGGCCCTCAAGTCAGTTTTGTTTGGTATTGTGCGATCCCGTACTTTATTTTCTAAATGGTCCCAGAGATGCTCAATTGGGTTTAAGTCTGGTGACTGAACAAGGTGTTTGATTTGTGTTTAAATGTTGTAAAGTAGCCATTTTTTCAACAAAAATGATGTGTGCTTTGGGTCATTATCCTGTCGAAATATGAAATTATTGCCGAGACCCAGTTTTTGAGCACTTGAATGAAGGTTTTCTTTAAATATTTCCAAGTACCCATATTTGTCCATCATTGAATCAATAAATACAGGATGTCCAAGCCGGAAGAGGCCATACATCCCCACACCGTTACATTGCCTCCGCCATGCTTTACTGTAGGGGTTAAGTTTTTCGGATTAAGAGCAGTGTCTGGCTTTCTCCACACCATGCGTCGTCCGTCTGAACCAAAAACGTTAAATTTACTCTCATCTGTAAATATAACGTGATCCCAGAAAGCATTAATAATAATAATAATAACGGCGGCGCTGCAGTCCGAGGTGGACCTGGGCCTAACTTCTCAGTAACCACTCGTGTTGTGCGTACTATTGTTCTCTCACGAGTGGAGGGGATCTACAGTTTGATGCCGACTCCGAACGGCGAGATTGAGAAGCTTTTTCTAGACAGTTATACTCTTTGAGCGTTGTCAGTGGCTCGAAAGAGGTGGAGCCGCGAAACATTTTTTTTTTTACATTGTTTTGTTTGGACTTCGATTCGAACCTAGACTGTGAAAGTCTAATGCGCATGAGTCGACGCACGTACCCACACGGCCACAGCGCCCAGAAAGCATTATCCTTCTCTAAATGTCCAGTAGCTTTCCGAATATATGGCTTCTCCCGGCTCACTCGACCTTTGTACCCATTTCTTTATAGGACATTCCTTATCGTCTGAGGAGTCACATCTATTCCATCAGTAGTTTTTAATTTACCGGCGATTACATTACTTTGCCGAGGATCTTCTTCCACTCTTCTTACTAATCGCCTCTCCGTACGACTATCTATCTTCCTCGGACGTCCAGATTTTGGCTTGTTAGCTATAGTTTTTGATTCTCTGAATTTTTCCAATACGTACTGAATAGAAGAACGGGGTCTCTTAATAATTTTCGCAATTTCTCCCAGCTAATTTCCTTCTTTTCTGAGGTCAATAATAATCTTCTTGTTGGCCAAAGGGATTTGCTTATTTTTGCACTCCACTTTATTTCCTTTAAAAAAAACACGAAATACTTGCTGAAATAGAATTAAAAACATGTAAACTTACCAAATAAGAAAATAATCCTCGATAACATACTTTACACTGCCAAATGAAACACAAGAATGACATCTGTACGGAAACTTTTTTGTCTCTACTAACTGATCGCAGAGAACGATCCTTGTCATAACGGTACTCATAGGCGACGCAAATCCCTGGAATTTGGTGCAATTTGGAAAGAAGGGAAAACATATTCCCTTTCTGTGTTTCTCTTTAAGGATTTATATTAAACCTTACCAAAATTAGTTCATTTTTTTTAGCAAAAATTATACAATTAGTCCGCTGTACGGAGACTTTTCGATTATGTGTATATTTTTTGATGGGTGACAAGCATTGACCAATCTTAGTTTTCTAGGGTTAAAATTAGGGAGGTTTATAACCACGCTATGTATCTTGAGCAATAAAAAAAACTTAAATCTCAATATAATTACTCGTTAGGTCGCGAAATCATGCTACTGGGTACACAGCAATGAGCACTCAGTCTGAACCCTTTGCAGCGTTCGAAAGAAAATACTTGACGGATTGTTAGAAAGGACTGCGATTTCGAAGTCACAACAATCATTAACTCTATGCGAACAGAAGAACAACAGCAAACAGTTTCTCTTTTCGCTTGACTATCGTCTTGGTTGCTTCTTTGATTCATTAGTGGTAGACAATATTTGCCGTGTCGTGCCCTGTTCTCCACTTCATTGACTAAACAAATGTTATACAAGGTGGCATAAAATTAATCATCCAATTTTGTTTTTGAATTACTTTTTTACTAAATAAAAAGTGGTGGAAATCGATTTTTTCTGCTAATTGGAAAAGATGATATCCGCTAAGTGGTTGCCGCCAGTGTTGATACACATTTATGCCCGTTTTATCGCACAGCTATTATTATTATTATTATTATTAATAGCTAGTGGTAGTCCCACAGAGTGGTTGACGAATGCTGAAGTCTGATCTGATAACAGCTGATGTTGGGTATATCACAAATTATCTTATAAATAACAACTTCCCTCGGAGCATACTATCAATATGATAGGTCCAAAAGATCCAAAGCTGATCAAAGTGTCTACATTTTTTAAGGACGACGAAATCGTTTCCTGTTGATGCGTCTGTGGATTTTCTGTAAGTATTAATGATCAGTCTGAATTGTGCTGGTTTCCGATCAATACATTATCGTATTGCCCGAAATCAACAACTTTACGAAATCAACACTGTCCCAAAAATCGATATCGTTTATCTTATCTCACTGCAATCTGCATTTAACACTGTGTTTATGCCCATAAGCGACTCGTGAAATATGACACCTGCCCAGCCCAATTCCGGTCGATCCGGCACCCCTGCCACCAGTCACATCGGCACTTCGATCAGAATACTAAATTGCCGGCCTCGCAGATAGCAGTCGCTATCTTGATGTGTACACTTTTTTCGCATCAGAACTGAAGTGTGCTGCAGTCGAAACGCGTAATTGGACGGATTCGTTTTATCACGTACACCAAACTGCTGCCGCCACCGACACCGTCGTCGCTGCTGGGAGGTGAGACTGACTAAGCCTCGTCTGGTGTTACATGCAAATGCCGGTGATAAACGTGAGAGTTGCGTGTTGAAAATTGTGGACCTGCTTGTAGCAACAAATTATCGTTGATGTGCCTTGTAAAGAAATTAACGCCAGCAGATATGACAAGGACTGCTCATGGAGATGGAGATCTGATCTGGTAGATGACCTATTAAATGAATTAGAAGTTTGCTTGAGAACTTTTTTGGAACCCCTCTTCTGAATATAGGACAAAATGTTACCCTAGCAAGAGACTTGCCGATTCATTGTGCGGCATACATCCACAATCAACGAAAAACAATGTTCAATTGATAGCCGAACTTATTGAAATGTTTAAAAAACTCAGAGCCCTTGGTTATTCGGACAATTATTTAAAATGATACACCAGCAGCTTTGAGCCCATGAGACATGAATGCGAAGACAGGATTAAGCCAGCTCTGTATATAATTCTCATCTTCCTGGTTCTGACGAGGAGATCGTTTGCAAATGCAATGAAGACACTTTTAAGGTAGCCCTAAACGACGAACTTGCTCGCCGAACTTCGTGCTCGCCGCATTTTCGTCGTGTATGGGCTGGTTCGCGAGCCGCTCGCTGTTGGTAAAAAATTTCGATTTTGTCATGTTGGTTGGCTTTGATGTTCGCCGTGTAGGCCCATGTTCGCGAGCAAACCTCATTTTTGCTGTGAAAGTCGCCGAGTGCATATCGCGGATTAAGCACAATGTCAACAGCCATGATTTTATCGAGGAATTCAGCACTTGCGCTTCCCTATCACACATGTTGCCGGTTTGAAGAATGAAGAAGAATGAAGAATGAATATACGCCAAATGTGTTCGTCGTGTAGGGGATAACGCAAACGAGCAAGTTCGGCGAGCCTGTTCGTCGTTTAGGGCAACCTTTAGTCATCTTTAGGAAGAGCACTGCTTATGATCATCGGAGCTCTTTTTGTGTTAATGGCGATTAGCGGAGTATGAAACTGTAGTCCGGCTTAAGAATTTAGGCCTCGTAGACCCAGAGTTCATGTCTAAATTCGACCAAAGTTTGTGGAACCAACTTGTATTGAGGCTCAGGCTAAAACTGGTGTTTGTGGAAGACTTCACATAATTGACTCCATTAAGTTGAGAAGTTTCTCTTGATTGTTGTTCTCCTGAGTCAGTGATTCGAGAGAGGTGGTGCTGTGAATATAAAAGTTGGTGTCCGGTATCGAACCTAAGCCCACTTACCCAATACGCGCCACCATCCGATTAGCTATTCTTGTGGAAATGCCACAGTTGAGGCCATCAGTGTGGTATACGTACTAAGTTCGTTTTATTGAAATACAGGGTGACCAGATAAAAACGGCGTCATCATCATTTTCAGTGACCCCCATGTTCCACTAAATAGGTCGCGAGGGCAATGCATGCACGAAAGATCTCCAGGAAACTCGATCCTCCGCCATTGACTGCGGATTTAAACGTTTGGCCTTATTTCACTTTTAAAAATCCGTTTTTTCGGCTTTTTTATCTTCATTTCGCACCAATTCCTGTTTTGTTAGGCCTTTCAAATAAAACAACAAATTCATTGATATCCTACAAACGGTGCCGCGAATAAGGTCTTATTTCGCTCTGTAAAGCAGGTTAACGACAGAGAAATAAGGCCGCATTTAAATGTTTGGCCTTATTTCACTTTTAAGAATCCGTTTTTTTGGAAGACATTTTTGAGCGAAGAAGTACTGTTCGTGCGTTCGACTAGATCGAGCCCTTCTAATCCATGTATTTTTGTGTCTGAGCTATCTAGTAGATGGTACAACTCAACTGTGTGAGGAGTTTTGTCTTCTCCTCCATTCGGCCTTCTCTTAGGCAGAACAAAATATCCGTCGAAGGAATAAAAAATCCGCTCCGTTGTCATGGTTTACATCCAGTTTTCGAGTCAATATATCTTCTTGACCTCGTACTTACTTTTGAAAGTCTCACCTCAAGACGCCTCCACAGCCTTTCTAGACCCCCTTTGCAGTTTGGGCCCGCCAACAAACTGAGCAGATAATGACGACCTACCCAGAAGCCACCTTGTTTCGATTTCCATTCAGCCCCTCCATTATATTTCAAGGTCCCGCAAGCAATTACTTGCTCGACCACATTCTGGATCACCATCGAACCCGAAATCCATTGAAAACCATTAAAATCGATAAGAACTTTCACAATTAGAGACCTTCCCGAGAATTCAAAGAATCCACCGGTCTCCTAAGTGCCGGCCCGCCGCATCGTGATCTCAAGTTTAACACATCGCCCATCAGTCAAGCTCTGTTTCAGTCCAATCTGTGGGTCATAAAACCATTAGTAGGCTGCAGCAGATGGCGCACGTCCCTCCACGCCAGATAAACTCCTTTCCCTTCGAAGTTCATGTCCAGCCGAAGGAGCACGCTCGTAAACAGCATGCCCACCGGCTGCTTTATGGACTTTTACTTTTGTATCTGCCTCACATCTCAATCCTCATAAACCCCATCCGACTGCATTCATGCATTCCCCTCAGTCACTGATCACGATTTGGCTCCTAAGCACACACACACACGTGCGCGCAAGCCCACGCTCAACCGCTCTTCTGGTTCTATTCGGACTCAGAACACTCGTAAGTTGCATTCATTTGGAAGTGATGCACTCGACGGCTTTCTATTCACGGAAAGACCTAAAAATTGTTATCATTTCCAATTTCTAGAACTCGAAAGTATCTGCGACGTGAGGCGCAGAAGATACTCGTACTTCTTGTGGCTTGTTCTTGTTGCGCAGTCGTAACTCGTCGCCGAACACAGAGAGCGGAGTTGAGACCACAAGTAGTCGCATAATAAGGAGAAGATTAAGATACATCTCTCGATATGCCGCTGAACTCCTGTTTCAGAGTCGATTCGCCTTGGGACCAGTCAGTGTCTCTGGCTCCGGCCAGCTGCTGCCTTATTTGGCAGACAATATTTATCCATTAGATGCCGAGTCACTGTTTGTCCAGCGGAAAGCGGAAGAAAATTTATTCATCCATCCAACACGTCCGTGGACTCTTTAACTGTCTGCCTGAGTGTGTGTTCGGCTGTTCTGGACGATCGCCATAATTGCGGATCACGAGGAGGTACCTCACCTCCACCAGCCACCCACTCAAGGCTGCCGAGTTAACCCTTGAGGTTAATCGCACAATTCGCTAAGTAAACGAGCGGTACTTAAGTAATCTCCGTCGATCGGGATATAACGACGCACATGATCACCGGGTGGCTGTTTGCGCGGAATCGGGAGCTCCCCGGCCCAGTAGTTAGCCAATCAACTCGGGAACATTAACTTAAGCGGGCCCCTCTGCCGATCAATCTTGACGATGAGGCAATGGCGAGGCTGTGCCTCAGAGAGCTCTCGCATCTCTGGTGTGCCGTCTTGTCATGTGGTTTATGCGTCAGTTGTAGGTCATCTCAGCCTGGGATGGTGGAGCGATGAAGACGCATCGGGTTTCTTCCATTGTTTTCCATTGAGACTAATTGTGGTGGATTCTGGGAGAATGGCACAAACCTGGGATCTGATTGAACTTTCTCCCGAGCGCGCGCCGACTTTGTTGTTTGATCGATTGCGGGCTGGATGCAGATGCTTGGCGGGAGGTTTCTGTTGTTTCTCGTGAAAGCATAGGTAAACATTGGTATTTGTGGTTGGGGCAAGTGATTGGGTTTCAATTAGACGTGTCAGTTGTGGAGACTTGATCCTTGACAGAGGCGAAGTTGTGCTCTTGTTCGCTAAGGGATCATGTTCTGATCGTGGTTAGGATAGAGATGGGATGGACTGTGACTTCGGAGACAGTTTTAAGTGAAAGGAAGTTTCTTGGGATTACCTCGTGGGAAGCTGTGATTGAATGTCACAGTCTTTCTGTGGTTCAATTGATCGCGTCTTTGGATGCTGTTCAAGATCATGCTTGTGGCATTGTCTGAATCTATTGATTAGTTCAAATCATTTTCGGCCATTATTTTCTGCCAATTGACTTCCAAGTCATACAAGAAGGATTGTGGATCAACTGGCGCCCGAATGAAGTTTCACTGACGACATTTCCGCTCGGAGTCGATAGTCCAACCGTCATCTCCCCTCACCGCGCTTTGTCAACGAATCGAAAAATCTTTCACTTGGATCCATGATGGGTCAAAATATGAAAAGAAACTAGGAGCTAGAGGGATAGGACCAAGATGCAGCCTACACATTCCTCTCTGCAATGAGTCAACAATATTTCAATCCGAGCTGTACGCAATCAATGAAGCAGCACACCGCATTAACGACAGAAAACTCACCAATACCAAAATATACACACTCTCAGAGAAACAAGCGGTTCTTAAGGCGCTAATTAGGTACACTTTCAACTCTAAGGCTGTCTGGGAATGTCACGAAATACTAATCAAAGTGACAGAAGACAACAGACTAAAGTTGACACCGCTGGATGACGCAGTTGGTTAAGTGTTTGCCCCAAGTTAGAGGGGTCCCAGGTTCGAATCCCAGTGAAATCGAATCTGGTCCAGTCACTATTTGCCGTTGGGATCAAATTAACGGCACTGGAGTACAATGTCAGTACAATGGACCAGTTTTGAGTCTGAGTGCTCCAGTGTAGTGTTTCAAAAAAGTTAATTTGAGTGTCAGGCCATGAAAGCGACGAAGACAATGAAAAGGCTGACATACAAGCCAAGAAAGTGCTCAGGTACCTTTTACGGGACTTTCACCCCTTTATAGCTTCAACAATACGGACACAAACATCTACACAAATGGATCATGAAACAAAGGAACCAGTTTAGGAACAAGCAAGACGGTATTAAACACTCAAGAACGTTCATGACTCGTTCCCAAACGAGTCAAAGAAGCTCTAGAACCAAACAAAGCAGACCGAAGCGTGCCATGTGAAGCTCTAACAGGACATGAGGCATGTAATTATCACCTTCACAAATTGGGTCTCAGCGGCACAGAAATCTGTAGGCGATGTGGACAGGCCAAAGAAACTATGGAACATATACTGACCGTATGTCAAAGATTTAAAATGTTAAACCGAACAAACGCAACAGGGAAAGATTTTGAAGAAATCCCATCTAGAGAAGTTGTCAAATTTTTGAAGGCAGCACTAAAATCCTAAACCAAAAGAAGGGTTATGGTTGTCGTGCCACACCCCGAGTTCCTCAATTCAATTCAATTACCTTGGACAGCAGCGCCGCTTCTGTTCTTCTGGACAGAAGAAAGATATCGTAAAATCAACAAACCAAAATAGCAGCGACAGTTAAGGGTTTGCCTTCTTCGTCTCTCACCGGAGTGTCCGGACATAAACTTCTACCTTAAAATTCATCGATGATTATGTATTGAATTAGTTTTTATAGCGACGGGAATATTTTTTCTTGACAGCTTATATTTCGTCAGTTGCCGAATGAATTCATTGGGGTGACTGTTTAATTGATGCAAATGCTAATGGTTTGCTGGGAATGCACGATGATGTCAGTGTCAGAGAGCTGTACAGTCTTCCGTGTTGACACCTTTCACTTTTTTTTATTCTTTTATCTTTTCTGGCAGAAGAATGCAGATCTACACAGCGCCTCATGCCTCATGCGATGCAAATTTTCCAAGATTCGAAGGCCCAAGAACCAAATAATTTGATGCATCGGGTATTTTCAAGAACGGTGAGACGCAATCGAATTAATTACCGCGGAATCGCAAATTCGGTCATCGCTCTTTAAAGCTGGAAGTCACAAACGATATAGTAATCGCGTCGAAAATCAGTAAGGGGATGTATCAGTTCAGTTCAAAATTTGCTTATCTATCGAATCGAAAACCGCATGCCGGTTTAATACTGTTTAGCACACTCACACCAAAAATTGGATGGGAGTTTGCGTAACATTCAGTCTTTGTATAAGGGTTCCTTTCTTGTGAAAGAAGTTACCAAAAAAATGTCTTAACTTTGCCCTATACAGCCTTGGCCAAATATATTAGGCACCCTTTTGAATCGTTTCCGGACTGTTGGCATAACATCGGCCCTTCACGGTTCCCCACAAAAAAGTGCAAAGGGGTCAAATTGCAGCTCTGAGACGGCCAATTGACATCGCGAAACCTGACGGCTGGTAACACGATTTGGGAATTTGGCGCGCAAACGATCGATTGTTGGCATCGGCTGTGTGGCATGGCACGCCATCCTGCATGAACCAGAGGTCGTCCAAACCATGTCTTCAAGTGAAAAAAGTCGGTTAACATGGCTCTGTAACGCCCACCGTTGACCAAAACGCTGTTCTCAGCCTCATTTTCGAAGAAAAATGAAAAATATTGTCCAATGATGCCACCATTCCACAATTCACACCAAACTGTCACTTTCTGTGGATGCATTGGCTTCTCGACAATAATGTGCGAGGTTTCCGAGCCTCAGATGCGGCAATTTTGTTTGTTAACGTAGCCGCTGAGATGGAAATGCGCTTCGTCATGTGTGCGATCATCAAATGCGATGATTTTTCGCCCAAAATCGTTGTCCAATTCAAGCTGCTCTAACGAAGCGGATGGTCACGCGCCTTCAATTGCTGAATCAATTGGAGCATGTAAGCGAATAATCCGAGGTCTTTGTGCAGAATTCTCCTCAGGCTAGGGTGTGAATGCTGAGCTGTTGAGATCTATGGCGAATTGATGTTCGTGAATTGAGTCTCACACTCTCAGCCACATTCTCATTTGTGCGCACCGTACGACGATGGGGACCATGACTGTCGTCCACTAGCACACCAGTCTCACGAACTTTTTGCACAAACATGCGTAGAGCAGTCGCGGTGGGTGCTTCATTTCGGCCAAAACTTATTTTCAAAATACGCACTGTTTGGGCTACACAGCACTCATTTTGGAAATAAGTTTTCAGTATTTCTCAACGTGTAAAGCGACTCAGTTCCTTTCGCGGAGGTATGATACTGACTTTCTGTCAAGATTTCGAGCTGGAAACAGCTGTCAGTGTCAAAATAACCTATGATTTAAAAAAAAACACTAGATGGCCCACCCTGTACAGCCGAGACCATACCCAAAGCTTCTCCCCTTTAGTAGATCAGTATCCAGACAAAATATTAAAGATGCAAGTAGGCAACACCAGCAATTCTAGTAAGTATCCAAGCCACTTCGGTCGAACTACAGGGTGACCAAATAAGAACGATAGGAAAAGAAATTTAAATAAGGTGTGAGATATGAATATGGCCGAGCTGGCGGTGATTCAAGCGGTCGAATATTAGCGTTTCGAATATTGACTTTGAGCTTGTCCAAAGTGGTTGGCTTGTTTAGCTTACACTAAGACTTGACTATGTCAATATAGTCGAGTGGCATGATCGCGGCGTTCAATTAAATACGCCTCGAAAAATGGTTCCCTCTCCTTCACAACTTCGAGCGTTGCGTTGCTTGTATGTCATGTTAACGACTGGATGACGCAGTTGGTTAGGTGCCTGCCCTAAGTTAGAGCCCTAATTTGCCAGGTTCGAATCGCAATGAAAGCAAAGTTAATACGCTTTTATCACTGGAGCGGTCGATCAGTGGTAGTAGTCTGACTGTGGGTATCACGAGGGAGCAACATGGTCTAAGTTTGCTGGTGAATTTCGCTAGCAACCTCCTAACCTAACCTAACCTTGTATGTCATGTGGCGCCATCTTATTGGAACCACAGTTCGGATATGTCGATGTTGTCGAAGTTTGACCACAGAAAATCGGTTTACATCGCTATGCGTCTGAGACCACTGACGGAAACGGTGTCTCCTTCGAAAGAAATAAGGTCCGAAGATCCCCCCATCCCTTAAACCGCACCAAACAGTCAATCTTTGTGGATGCATTGATGTTTGGTTGACCACTTGTGCATTGTGTTCGCTCCAATAACGACAATTTTGCTTGTGGACATATTCTTACTTATTTACTTAACAGGCCTACGCCCCATGGAGGGTCCGAGCCTGAGACAACACTGCTTTCCATCGTTGACGGCCATGGGCACGCTGCTTCCAGTCATCCAGACCAAGCTGTCTTGCTTCCGCGATGACTTGATCTTGACTTGAGGACATATCCGCTTAACCAAAAATTTACCTCGACGGAGAAGATGATTTTTCGATCAAAATTCGAATCTCCAGTCAACATTTCCAGCGACCAATTAGCGAACTCACGGCGTTATTTGTGGTCGCCCGGCTTCAATTCTTACGTCAGCACAATCTCATACGGATGAAGGCCCAAATCTAACCGCAAAATAAGCTGGGTCGACACTCTGTCGATGCCCAGTTCAGCTGATCGGCCCAGAATCGACATTTCTGGGACTTCTTCGATACTGGATGCTACGGTGGTTATGTTTTCTTCATTTCGCAAGAATCTCCCTCTGTTTGGGGGCTTAAGGTCCAAAAGAGTGTACTCATGCTCCATGGTGCGCCAAAGTGGCTGCACACTGAAGAGTCTGACAAAAATCTAGCCAAATTTTGCAAAAAAAAAGAAAAGTAAAACACAAACACAAGCCCAAAAGCCTAGTCAAACAAACCACTTACTACCAGACTTTTGTAGGTGATTATGAAAACCATTCCGGCACAAGTTGGCCAAGAACAAAAAAAAGAAACAAATAATTACTCTTCACAGAGACAAGTGTAAGGAAGCCTATTCACTTGAGACGCTCGTACGCTGTCTTGACAAACACGGAATAAAAAGTTCAAGTGATTTGTGGCCCCTAATTGCCACCTCATAGCCACTAATTTAAAAATCGTGATAATTACACTGAATCAAGACGAAACACTGCTTCGCGGCCCACCCCATTCGAACGTACATCCATCCATGCGCACACTTTCACCACCCACATTCGGCTGAGACCCATCCATCAACCCGTCATCGTTCACATGCGCGCCCCGCCGCCGCGCACATCCATCGCACGGATCCATCGGCAACCACTCGACTCAATCCGAAGATGAATTCATGTCAATGGCCGTTTATTTCCTCAGTAATTACCACGGGATGCTGTGGTGCTGGTGCTGGAGTTGATGTCGAAGCTAATCGTGCCAGCGACTGCTGCGCTGGTGGTGGTTGCGCGGAACGAACGCCCCAAAACATATCTCCGCGCACACACGAATACGGTAGCGAGGCTCTGAGATAGGTCCCGGCACAATGGTCCGTCGTCCGCCACCATCGGTCCCCGTCTGAGGATCCACGTCCCGCCTCGGAGAGGTGCGCTAACGAAGGTAATTCTGTGCAGTCTCTCCCTGGAAGCGATCCTCTTCCAATTCTGATTACGGAGCAGCCGAGGCACCCACATCCGCGCAGTTGTCATGCCCAACTCCCTCTGGCGGCGGCGAAGCACACTCGCAACGGGTATAATCAAATTAAGTTTCACCATTTGGCTTCGGCCGCCCCACGGGTCCCAGGCACACGCCACTTCGCGGGCTTCATAAATTATTATGTAACGGGAATTGTGGTCTCCTCGGGTAGATCTCCGATCGATGCCTTCGCCAGATGAGCACCCACGACCACGGGAAGACAGATGAACGTGCTGCTCACCAGGAGCAGCAATGAATCCAACACGCGAGTGTAAATTGCCAATCAATCTCGGCAAACGCTGAGATTTAGATTTTATGGCTCACCTCGAGGCCGACCCAGAATCCGTGGCGCAGTAGAACGCTCCGCGAACGCCACACCACCTGGAGGAGGCGTTCCATCGTCATAAATTGCGAAAATTTGATTCAATAAATGGCCAGAGCCTCTCGGCTCTAAGCGGCCAGTTAGCCAGAGCTAAAGCGATCCGTTTGCATAAATCACCGGGCTCACGGATAATTGAAGCGACAGCCAGCACATGAAGCGATGTCGGAAAAAGCACAAGTAATTGTTGAACTAGATCCTCGGCAGGGGCTGTGCTTGAACTGGATTCCGAATTCGGGTCAAGTTCTCATTGTGTCGTGCGGTCGTGGGTATTATTGATGAAATGGAAATGACGGCCGAACCGGGTCTGGCTGCTGCTGGACCTGGGGATTGATTCATGAGCCACTGGAGTGATAAACAGAGTGCTGGGTAATTTATGTCCGAGGCTCCTGACCATGGACTCTCGTGTTTGAGGGAAAGTTTCAAGCGGCGAGTAGGTTTGTGGTTCGGTGTCGTGGTTGAGGGTGATCGGAGCTCTGAAATCAGATAGGGGTTGCAAGAGAAAGGCGAATTTGAGAGGGTTCTGCACCTGGGGGGATTTTTGTAGAAAGTCGGGAGAAAAGTGCGTTTAAATGTCGAGAGGAAAAGGTGAACGGAGATTGGAGTGATGGGGAAATTCACAAGATTTTTCGCGATGTCCAACCGAGGCGAGGCTTATTTTGTAAATGTCAGTGGATGGACACTATTGCGTGATCTTCAAATCAGCAGAGGATCAAAATCGTTGATTTGTAGTTCCTCCTTTGTAGTGTAACCTCTAACTGAATCACAGGGGAAATTAGACTCATCTCCACTTTTAAAACCAATAATCTTTAGAATTTTTGGGCGAAAGTTGGGATATGCTCTCAGATTGGACGAGCTTGTGCATGCTGCTTTCAGCTACTGTGCCAACTTTTATGTCATCGTCACAACTTCCGAGGCGTGCCTTGAATGCGATTCCATCAGGTAGGCGACCGCTTGGCAGACCCAGGACGAGATGGTTGGACCAAGTCCAAACACTCGCCTGGTTGCGCTTGGACATAGCTCCTGATGAGTTAAAGTCGATGCCGGAGGATCGAGTGGCCTGGAGATCTTTCCTGCGTGCGTTGCCCCCTCAACCCCTTTAGTGTGTCCAGCTAGAAATACCCCCTGCAGATCACCTGTTCCATGGTGGAATGCAGAACTGCAGACAATCCGCAAGGATACCAGGAAACTTTTTGAACTCTCTCAAAACCGACTTGGAAGAGGACTGGAACCTGTACCGATCAAAACAAAAATAATATAAGAGGTTAATTCGGATAAAAAGTGCCTCCCATAGGGATTTTTGTGGAAAGATCGAAACACTCAATGAAACCAGCAGACTGGTTAAAGTTCTTAAAAAGAACAAACCAACCAAACTGGAAACACTCAGAAGACCAGACGGTACCTACACTGAGTCAAAAGCTGAAACCCTCAGCCACATGCTTGAGACTTATTTTCCATGTAACCAGATTACAACCGGCTCAAAACCAGTTCCTATCCCTGGAACTGAAGATGAGCTGATTAATGTAATACGCCGATGCTAGTTTTTTCATCGCTCGTGGTGACCGATGAAGCTATCAAACACGCAGTCGCGTCCTTCGATGGTTTCAAGTCGCCAAATACCGATGGCATATATCCGGCTTTGCTGCAAAAGGGTATAGACCAGTTGCTGCCGGTTCTGAAAAGAATTTTCACAGCCAATCTGGCACTGGCCTATATCCCGACCCTTAACGTACAGTTAGGGCAGCCTTCATAGCAACGATCGGTAAGAGGGACTACTCACTCGCCAAGAACTTTAAACCAATCAGTCTAACTTCCTTCTTGCTGAAATGCATGGAAAGGCTGGTTGAGCTTCATGTGCGCAAAACCGCTTTGTGAATTCATCCTCTGTCTCAGATGCAACATCCAATCTTGCGAGACTGCACTTCAAAATCTCGTTGGCAGAATTTGATGTGCACTCGACAGGAAAGAGTGACAATGCGGCTTTTGATGGCACGTGCAACTCGGCCAGAGAACACGGTGTAGATGAATCATTAGTGCTTTGGATTAAAGCAATGCTGATGAATAGAACTATTATTGCGCACGCGGATTGTGGCCAGTATGTTATGGTGAGGGTAAATAGGGGTTGCGAGGGTAAATAGGGGTGACGTGTTGTCTCCTCTATTCTCCTCCTCCTCTGCTCGATGCTCTCAATAGTTCTAACATCTACGCCCAGGCCTATGCGGATGATGTAGCTGTTCTGTCTGTCGGATCATGCTTGGCGGCTGTGTGCGCAAACTACCATCTAGACGTGATGGGCTTTCAGTCAATCCTCTTAAAACCGAGGTTGTTCTCTTCACGAGGAGGAGGAAATTGACTCGTTTGACTCAACTAGTACTAAAAGGTGTCACTATCCGCTTTCCCGATGAAGCTAAATATCTGGGTGTCATTCTAGATAGGAAACTTCTGTGGAAAAAACTCATCGAAACGAAAATTGCGAAGGCACTGTCAGTTGTCTGGCAGCGTAAGGGAATTTTCGGTAAATCCTGGGGTCAATCACCAAAAAGATCCGTTTGGATCTACACGGCTATGATTAGGTCCCTTCTCTCCTATGCATCGGTCGTTTGGTGGAATAAGCTTTCGCGTAAATGTGTAAATGCTGCTTTCACCAAGCTTCAAAGAACGGTCTGTCTCGGCTGCATAGGGACTTTCTCTAGTACGCCTGGCTCTGCTCTTGATGCACTGCTGAGTCTCCCATTTAAAAAGAAGTGATCTTTGATACAACTCGCACTGGAGCTTCGACGACCTTGCGCACCATCTCAGTCTTATGGATATGCCGTCTGACCCACGGACACCTGTACTCCAGCTGCGACGAACATACAAAGTCAACTTTCCCTGCACTCAGGACTGGCTCTGTCCAGAATCTGAGCCAGGAAAGGAATGTCGTCGAATCTTCACGGATGGCTCCAAGACCAATGAAGGATCTGGTGCTGGTGCCTTCGTGGAGAGCGACAACTTTAGACTGCACACACCTCGTTAGGTAAATTTGCGTCGGTTTTGCAAGCGGAAATCTATGCGATCCGAATGGCCACGAGCTATATTGTGAAGAATATGTGGAAGGGGCGAAGCATTTGTGTCTGTAGCGACAGACAAGCTGTGCTTAAGGGCTTGCTGAACCCTTTAACCACTTCCAGGATAGGAATGAAAGACTTCTCAGTAGCTTCAATTCGTTAAGACTTATCTTGGTCCAGGGGCACCACGGGATCATAGGAAATGAGATCGCTGATGAACTTGCTAGGCGAGGATCAGATGAGACATTCTCAGGACCTGAACCTACGCTGGCACTACCCGCGTCCTTGGTTAGGGCTTCCATCGATGGTTGGACTTTTCGAGAGCACAACCGCAGGCGGTATGAGTCTCCAGAATGTAGACAGAGCAAGCGCATGCTCCCCAACGTCTGTAAGAAATCCGCGGCTTTCTTGTTCTCTTAACAGAAAAGACTGCAGACAACTTATTGGCGTACTAACGGGGCACTACACCTTCGCGAAACACCTAAGTGTGCTTGGCCTAAGTGATGAAACCGTTTGCGACGCCTGTGGAAAAGACGATGACATTGCAGAGCACTTCCTCCGTCATTGTTCCGCCTTTACTCGGATCAGGTGGCAGTTGTTCGGTGCTGATGAGGTGAGAGCTGATGGTGTAGGCTCTTCATCACAGAAGCGCCTGATGGTCTTCCTTAGGAAGACCATGAAATTTCAGCAAAAGTAGGTTGCTGCCTGGTAGTACAATGGACCAGTTTTTGAGTCTGAGTGCTCCAGTGTGGTGTGACAAAAGCCTACGACAAAAAAAAAAAAGAGTTCTTATGCGATTGATCTCGGTACTGATGTTGTTTGTACTATTAACCACGGGGCCGAGGTAAACGAAGTCCCTCACAACTTCAAAGTTATAGCTGCCTGGTGGTGCCTGATAGTGACGTTCTGGCCAAGTCGTCGACGTTGTGTGCCCTTTCTCAATGCCAGGATATACTTCGTTTTGTCCCTCGTTTACCACCAGACCCAATTCGGACACCTCCATTTCAATGCCAACAAACGCTTCATGGACGGCTTCCTGTGCTCTGCCAATCGCGTCAATGTTAACCGCATACGCCAGCTGTTGTATGAACTTTTGGAAGATCGTGCCTCTGTTGGCCAAAGAGTTTGCAGAATCTTCTTAAGAATTGTGTAGAAAAGGCCACATGGTAGGGCGTCGCATTGTCTAAAACCTTTTTTGACATTGAATTCGTTACCGACCTTGATCGACTAGCGTGAGTTCTCCATCGTCATTCTGCTCAGTCTGAATATCAAAACTAGACATGGCTCTGTATAGCTCGTCTCCATGCACGCTGTCATATGCGGCCTTGGAATCCACGAATAGGTGGTGAGAGTCAATCTGCATTTTCTGGTCTTTATCCAGGATCTGCCGTAGTGTTAAGATCTGGTCTTTGTGGACTTCCCAGGCACGAAACCACACTGGAAAGGATCTATCAGAGTGGTGACGAAATGTTTCAGGCGAACGGCAGAAAAGATCTTGTACGCTATGTTCAGGAGACTTATCCTTTGATGGTTGGCGCAGCCAAGTGGTTCTTCTTTCTTGTGAAGCGGCCAAACGACACAGAGATTCTACTTATCGGGGATGCTTACAGATAAGCTGGTGTATGTGTCAACCAGATCATCTGTAGCTGATTTGAAGATCTCAGCAGACAGAACATCTGCCTCAGACATCTGACTCGATATTCCTATTTTAACCTTGCCTAGATGGGGGGACCGAATTCTCTTCTACCATCGTCCAAATTGAGTGGAATACACTGCCAGACAGCGGTATTTGCATCTTCAACGCAATTTAACAATGAAATGATTCTTCAAAATTCTCAACATCGATTGCGATTCTTTATGTCCATTCTATAAAAGTTGCAACCTCTGGTAAAACTTTCGGACATCATTCCTGCATCTCCATTTTCTCGATCGCGCACTTTTCGTGCTCTTTCTTTTTCTTCCTGAGAAGCCGGGTCTCTTCTCTTGGTTTCTGTTCGTAGAGCTCATAAACTGCTTTTGTAGTTCGATGCAGCGTTTATAGATTTACTGGTGATTGTAAGTGGGCTGTGGGTGCCGTGGCCGTGTGGGTCTGTGCGGCCAGCGAACCATGGATGGTTTGAGTTGAGCCTAATCTACTACTGACTTCTACCCCTACACGATGCTTCCAATCATCAAGATCAAGTTGTTCTTCGTCCACCCGCCCGGTCTTCCTCCCCACGAACCAGGCGGCTTGAATCCGAAGGCTTTCTTAGCCAGAGCACTGGTGTTCATGCGGTTAACATGACTGAGCAAGTTCAGTCGATGAACTACATCCACATCTTTGCATAGCTCACCGAGTTTCAAGCTATTTCTACTCCTCTATACGAACTTCTGGCAGAAGAAGAAAATGTGCATCAGTCAATAGTGTCAAACAGGGAATCTTTGTAGAAATACACAGAACAGTATTTAAAAGGCATAATGACAAGTTAGCCTAAAACTTGAGTCATCGTTCTTGTGTCTAGAATCAGCGATGAATACCTCATTCGACTCTAGAGCCCCAATTGCATGACGACCGTCAATTCCCATCCCACCAGGCTCCCACAACTTGAAGATGACTTTAACTTGAATCCATCTAAAGAACACTTATTCCACATTCGGCACACGCCAACGCCCTCGCTCGAAAATCAAACGATCTCAAGATGAACCCTCCCATCCCTCGAAAATCGAATTAGAATTAAATTTCTTTCAGCGAACCTTTAAGCCCTCCAGACACTCTCCCGTCGAGATGCACTTGAGCCGCCTATCTCGCATCTGAAGAGCACCTCGTGTGATTGTGTGTAAGTCTTCTTCATCTACGGCATCTACGTGACATTCGGGCGCTTTCCACGCCACACACCCTACCGCCGGCCGATGTGGAAATCTGTAAATAATCGATACATTCCGCTGAGTAACGGTGTATCTTTCCACTTTCAGTTTTTCCACCGTAGGGAGCTCACATTTTTTTGTTTTCGAAAGTACCCGCGCACTCGTTCTTACGCAAACTATCGAACGACTTGACCCCTAAACGGGAGTTGGACTGTTTCTCAGGGAAAAACGATTCCCCGTCCTCCAATCAGTGGCGGTGCCCAAAGAAAACAAAAACAAAAAGAGTTCATTTCTAAGCGCCCAGGCCGGGGCGTATCCGTCAAGCACAGACCGTGGCAAACCGACAGAAATGAACGAAAATCAAAAGTATCTCGAGAGCGTGTCTCGGCGTGAAAGTGAAAAATGCATTTCTGGGACTTCAATGAGACACGAGAGGCTTTCGAAAGGCCGTCCGGGCTGACGGTGTTTTCTTGAAATTTTCCGTTGTTTCGTGGCGTTATTGTGTTTTAATTCATCACGTTGCGTTACTTACGACCTTTCGATGTGCGGTCTTGGCAGGAGAAGCTTAGTTCGGGCGGCCGAGGGGGATGCTCGGTTTCACTTTTGAGACAAACAAGCCGAGAAAAGACATCCATCATGTGTACGTACACGGCGGCATTGTCGGGCGCGAGCGGGACGCTCTCACAGGTGATGGGCTGGCGGGCCCATTGTGTGTCTTTGCGGCGGCGTCAAAATTTGGGATGCCTTGGCGGGTACTTAGCGGCCATCGGTCTCGATTGTCTCTTGTGGCTTTGTTGATCTCTTAATTTGGAAAAGGGGGCGGTGGGTAACGATGTTTTAATTCGTCGTGCCACCGACCGAACTGAGGTGCGCGCCGCCTTAATGAAAGCGGCGGCGGCGGGGTTGGGCAACGCTGCGATTGCGTTGCAAGAAGCATGAAAGCGTGCGGAAAGTTGCACCCTGAATGCAGTAATAAATCATTTTCGTCTACTGAAAGTTTTTCACCTTTCCCGCGGGTCCATTGAATGGCTCCATCGGACGGGGGGACCGCTGAAATGTATCAAGTGCATCGGCGGCGGTGTCGTGGTCGTGCCCATCTATCAAACGCAGGCAATGAATGTGTTTCTCCTGTCATCGAAGACTTCTTGTAATTCGGTCCGGGGAATGGTCTCACAATCAAGCGCTGAGACGCACAGGCGACTGGTTTGGGTGTAGCTTTGTTCGACAGAAATGGCGAAAGCAGTCGACCGTCAAGACGTCATTTGACGGCTTTTGTGGCGTGCAGTTACAAATGGGCTGCGATGGTGTTGAAATGCTGGTTATTTCACTCGTTCTATTCAACGAGAGCGATGATGTCAGTTGGAAATATTCCATCACTGGAGCCCGTGGATGAAATTTGGAAAAAAGTCACTCTAGATCCAGTAAGCACTCAGTAATGACCATATTGGCGTTTGGTCTGTTCTAAGTGTTGGCGTCTTAAATGTCATCGGGTTGAATTTAGCATTGATCACGAAGTGGGCAGCGATGAGCAACCGAGAGTAGAAGAGTGGTAGAGACATCGACGAATATCACACATCAACGAGTAATCATATCTAACAAACAGTCGACATCGATAGGAAGCCAGCACCGTCGCGCAGAAACTGTCAACGAACTATCGTCATCGACGATGAGTTAACTTCGATGAGTAGTTAGAAATCGTAACCATCGATGAGCGTTTGACTTTGAAAATCGTTTGGCAAGCAGTGGTCGACCCATAGGCGAACAGTGGACGATGAGATGTCATTGACGAACAGAAGGGATCAACGAGCAGAAGAGATCAAAGAGCAGAAGGTATCAACGGGCAGTTGGAGTCAACACACAGTCAACAAGCACTCAACGTGGGCAGAAATGGGCAATCATCAGTAGACGAACGGAAAAGGCATTGTACACGAGTATTGCACATTAACGAGTAATCGTCTCCAACGAATAGTCGAGATCCATTGGCAGTCAGCATCGACGAGCAATGATTAGGCAATGATTAGTAGACGCATAGACGAGCAGTGGACGGTAACAAACAGAAGTCCTCAACGAGCGGAAAGAATGAACGAGCAGTTGACTTCGTTCAACTGTCTACGTCAACTAAAACTCAACATCAAGGAGCAGTGGAACATTAATGACAAGTCCATATTGATGAACAGTCAGTATCTTGAGGAACCTTGCATTGCTTGGCAATAGCCACGTCGACCTCGGTCTTCAATATGCCCTTCACATCAACGAGCAATCGACAGTGACTGGGAGTCGCCACCAATTAAAGGGTGGACCAAATATAAGTTTCTTTTTAAAAATGCAATAAAATTAACAAAATTTAATTTTGTCCATGTATTATGGCTTCATTAGTAAGAACAAACATTCCCATTAATTATGAAATACAAAGTGGTTTAAGAGGCCGCCTCGGCTGGCTTCGCAGTGCCGCATTCTGTCACCCCAATTTTCCAAGGCCTTGTTGATAGTTTTGGGCTGCAGCTCACAGATTGCTTGGATAATATTGGCCGTAAGTGCTTGAATCGTTTCCGGATTGTCGGCATAAAATCGCTCCTTCACGGTTCCTCACAAAAAATGTCCAAAGTGATCGCAGGTCCGAGGCGGCCAATTGACATCGCCAAGACGGCCGATAACACGATTTGGGAATTTGGTGCGCAAAAGATCGATTGTGGAATGGGCTGTGTGGTATGGGCTGTGTGACATGACGCGCCATCCAGCATGAACCAGAGGTCGTCCAAGCCCATGGCTTTAATTTCAGTAAAAAAAATTCGGTTAACATGGCTCTGTAACGCCCACCGTTGACCGAAACGTTGTTCCCAGCCTCATTTTCGATGAAATATGGTCCATTGATGCCACCACTTCACAATCCGCACCAAACTGTCACTCTCTTTGGATGCATTGGCTTCTCGACATAAACGTGCGAGTTGTCCGAGCCTCATATGTGGCAATTCTGTTTGTTAACGCAGCCGCCGGGATGAAAATGCGGTTCGTCAGAAAAGAAGAAGACAACGCCCAAAATCGTTGTCCAAATCAACCTGCTCTAAGGCCCAAACTGAGAAGCGATAACGAAGAGGATGGTCACGACCCTTCAATTGCTGAGTCAATTGGAGCCTGTAAGCGAATAATCCGAGATCTTTGTGCAGAGTTCTCCTCAGGCTAGTGCGTGAAATGTTGAGCTATTGAGATCGATGGCGAGTTGATGATCGTGAATTGAGTCTCACACTCTCGGCCACAGCAGCCACATTCTCATCTGTGCGCACCGTACGACGATGGGGACCATGACTGTCGTCCACTAGCACACCAGTCTCACGAACTTTTTGCACAGACTTGCGTACAGCAGTCGCGGTGGGTGCTTCATTTCGGCCAAAACTTCTTTTCAAAAAAACTCGCTGTTTGAGCTACACAGCACTCACTTTGGAAACAAGTTTTCAATATTTCCCAACACTGTTCAAGCAAAAAGTGTTTAATTTCGTTCCACCGAGGTATGATACTGACTTTCTGTCAAGATTTCGAGCGGGGAAACAGCTGTCAGTGTCAAAATAACCTATGATTTAAAAAACACACTAAATGGCCCACCCTGTATATCTAGATCCAGCGCCTAAGATGGCTAAGCCATGTAGAGACTTACCTGCAGCCAGAAGAATCTTCAACTCAAAGCCTGCGGGACAACGCAATAATAATAATAATGGCGGCGCTGCAGTCCGGGGTGGGCCTAGGCCTAGTTTCTCAACAACCACTCGTGTTGTGCGTGCTATTGTTCTCTCACGAGTGGAGGGGACCTACAGTTTAACGCCGACTCTGAACGGCGATTTTGAGAATCTTTTTCTATACAGTTATACTCTTTGAGCATTGTCAGTGACTCGAAAGAAGTGGCGCCGTGAAAAATTGTTAGATGTTTTTTTCGAGATTTAAACCTTAGACCTCGAGCATAGGAGTCAACGCACCTACCCATCATGCCACGGCGCGGCGCCCATAGAGACAGCGCAATAGAATACGTCAAGTCGTGCTGGCTGGAGGGACTTGTTGCTTGAGGGCTATGTTCACTCCAAACTGTAGAACCATAAGAAGAAGACTAGCAAATGCTTCATTGACGACTCGGTTCATTTGCCAAATTTCGACAGTGTTTTTGACGTTTGACAGCTGGTGTAAAAACAATCGCAATATCTCGCCCTTATGGCCAATGAGTTTTGGACGATCTTCTTAAGGATCTGAGTTGACTTCTCGGTGAAGTCCTTACCGAACTTAATAAGGCAGCGTCGTTTTGCTTCTAGTTTTTGTACACTTGTCTGTCTACATCCAGCGCATTAGACCGAGATGCCCGATCGACATAACTCTTCATAGTCTGTTGTTGCGGTCGAAACTTCTCGGCGCCGATCCTTGGTTTTTGCATTGATCCTGTTGTTCCATCGATAACCCCTGTATATAAAAGTGAAATGATCCTGGTCCTCTCACAGATTTTAGGACCCTACCATTTATCAGCAGATTGTCACCTCTCAGGCGTTCTAAACGACGACACAAGACGTTAGAAAGAACCGAGTCCCTTGAGATCAGTTTTTAGCTGAAGAAGTGAATCAAGAGCCTCTTGTCCGAATTTGTTATTCTCTGGGCCCTCTTGTCCTCACATTAACGTCCAATTCCTTTGATCTATGCCAAATTAGACTCTGCACTCAGCTGAAAGGCGCTTAATCATTCCTGCACGACAAAAGATCGATGTTTATTCAAATGAATTGCTTCAATCTCACACTTCGCAGCCAGAGACCAAACCCTTCAAGTGATTCTGGACAAATGCCCACGTGAACAGTTGGCATGCCATGTTTCGTTACTGATCACGGAGAATAATCTGCTCACGTCTTTGTCTCGCTGCCGAGTCAGTTGACCACAAAAACATTCAATAGGAAGTCACCCGGCACACAGCGTGGATAAGCTCACTCGCAAGGCATTTCCTAGTCGCCACTGTCGTCACACCGGGGACAATTGAAAAGAAATCAAAAATCTAACAACTCGCCTGCTCCGTGGACCCTAACCAGTCATCGCAGGCAGGCAGCCCAGTCATCTCGGCCAGTGTCCGAAATCTGCTGGGCTCGTCGTGAAACAATTGAATTTATCACGGTCCAGTGATCCGAGCTCGTTAGAGATACTTTATCTCCTAAATGATTGTTTTACACTGTTTGCTCGTTGCTGGCTGTTGACTCTGTTCGCCTAGGAACTTGTGCGCGCTTGTCCCGTGCGCTATCTGTCTCTTTAAGCGCAACAGATGTAAGCAGTCCTTGACAGTACGCGAGTGCAACACGACAGAGAACCGCACTCGTGCCAGATGTGTAATCACCGGCTTGAGATGGTGTAGTCATGTTAATTCGTATCTAACCTCACTCGGAAGACTTTGGTCACTTGTGTTTTTGAGCCCGCGGGCCGCTGGGGCCGTGCGGAGCTTATGAAAGGGGATCGGTCGCCCAAAGGTGAGTGGACGAGCTTGTGGGGCGTTTATTGCTGGAAATTCGTTTTGCGCCATACGCGATCTGTTGTCTGACTGTCGTGCGGTTGGATTAATTTCTGTCACACATGCCAGCTTGTGGTCGACAGTGGGGTTGACAAGCTCCGTGACACATTGTTTTCTATCAGGATTTTAAACTTTGAATAAGGTATTCTTCATGAGAAATTCAGGAATTTAACGAAATGGTCACCTCAAATAATCGTTGCGACGCCAATGATGATGACGCAAGATCAGATCAAACCAGAACAACGTTTGAACCCAGATCTCTTGATATTTTCTATTCTGTGTCTTGTCACGCAAGAAGGGTTTCATGACTTAGGGGTTTTAGGAAACAAGCCAAGGTTACAATGGCTTCAGCAAGTTGTAGACTTTGGTCATTGACTGCCATTTTTATCACACATTCCAGCTTGTGGCCGATAGTGGGGTTGACAATCTAAGGGACACTTTGCATTTTACCGTGAGTCAGTTTTGAACGAGGTTTCCTTCGGCAGAAATTGAAGTTTTTATTGAATTGGTCGTTCTTAATAACGTGACGTCAACAATGAATATTTGAATTTAGATCATGTCAGGAAAAAATTTGATCTCAGATCTCTTGATAAAGGGTGTTTTTTTAAAGTTATACAGGGTGGGCGTGGCGTAGTGGTGCGTCGACTCCTACGCTCAAGGATTAAGGTTCGAATCTCGAAAAAACAACACCTCATATTTTTTCACAGCCCCACCTCTTTCGTTTCAGTGACAATGCTCAAAGAGTATAAATGGCTAGAAAAAGCTTCTCAAAATCACCGTTCGGAGTCGGCATTAAACTGTAGGTCCCCTCCACTCGTGAGAGAACAATACCACGCACAACACGAGTGGTTGTTGAGAAGCTAGGCCCAGGTCCGCCCGGACTGCAGCGCCGCCATTATTATTATTGCGCTGTGCCGCAGGCTCAGAGTCGAAGATTCTTCCGGCTGGAGGTAAGTTTCCACATGGCTTAGCTATCCTAGGCGCTGGATTCGTAGACGCTTGGCTAGATATACAGGGTGGGGCATTTAGTGATTTTTTTTAAATCATAGTTTATTTTGACACTGACAGCTGTTTCCCGCTCGAAATCCTGACAGAAAGTCAGTATCATACCTCCGCGGAACGAAATGAGTCGCCTTACGCTTGAACAACGTTGGGAAATATTGAAAACTTATTTCCAAAGTGAGTGCTGTGTGGCCCAAAACAGTGCGTTTTTTGAAAATAAGTTTTGGTCGAAATGAAGCACCCACCGCGACAGCTGTACGTAAGTCTGTGCAAAAAGTACGTAAGACTGGTGTGCTAGTGGACGACACTCATGGTCCCCGGCGTCGTACGGTGCGAACAGACGAGACGAGAATGTGGCTGCTGTGGCCAAGAGTGTGAGACTCAATTCACGAACATCAACTCGCCATCGATCTCAACAGCTCAACATCACTCAGCACCAGCCTGAGGAGAATTCTGCGCAAAGATCTCGGATTCTTCGCTTACAAGGTAAAATTGACTCAGCAATTGAATGCAGTTATCCCTTCGCAGTTCGGGCCTTAGAGCAGCTTGAATTGGACAACGGTGTTGGGTGAAAAATCATCTTTTCTGACGAGGCGCATATTCATCTCGGCGGCTACGTTAACATACAAAATTGCCGCATCTGAAGCTCGGAAAATTCGCCCTGCACCTTATTATCGAGAAGCCAATGCATCCGCAGTGAGTGACAGTTTGGTGGAATTGTGGAGTGGTGGGATCATGGGACCATTTTTCTTCGAAAATGAGGCTGGGAACAACGCTTCGGTCAACGGTGGGCGTTACAGAATCATGTTAACCGACTTTCTTTTTTACTGAAATTGAAGACATGGATTTGGACGAGCTCTGGCTCATGCGGGATGGCGTGCCATGTCACACAGCCCTTGCCAACAATCGATCTTTTGCGCACCAAATTCCCAAATCGTGTTATCAGCCGTCTTGGCGATGTCAATTGGCCGCATCGGAGCTGCGATTTGACCCCTTTGAACTTGCTTTTGTGGGGAACCGTGAAAGACCGATGTTATGCCAACAATCCGGAAACGATTCAAGCACTTAAGGCGAATACCATCCAAGCAATCCGTGAGCTACAACCCAAGACCATCAACAAGGTAGTGGTAAATTGCGACAGAATGCGCCGCTGCGAGGCAGCCACTTGAACGCGACGTTGTATTTCATAATTAATGGGAATGTTTGTTTTTGTATTTGGCCCACCCTGTACTTAATTTTGCCTACATTTACAGCCATACCCATTTTAGACGCTTCCATTTCAATGCCATTGAACAACAAAATTTAGGGGTTTAAACACAGACATAGATTACACTGGCTTCAATGAGTTCTAGAGTTCGGCTACTGACTGTCGTTTCCGTGGGGTTGGACCGTGGGGACCGTGGGGTTGACAACTTTCGTAACATTTTGCTTTTTATCTGGATTTTCAGCCTGAAACAAGGTTTCATCCTTGAAAAAAAGAAAAAGACGATCAATTTTCCTAAAAAAACGTTGTGACGCAGGTGATTAAGCAGGATTAGATCAGAGCAAAATTTTATGTCGGATCTCTTGATTCTTCTGTTCTGTCATCGACCAGTGGAAAAACACAACAGAGGACGTCCACGTCTAAGGTGGCACAGACACAAAGTGGAGAGGGAGCTCAACCTGGTGTGAGGAATTGCAGACATCTAGCAAAAGATCGTGTCGTCTGGAGAGGCTTGATGGTTGAGACCCAGGTCCATCCCGAAACTGTAGCCTCACCAAAAGAAGATGTTGTGTTTAAGGAAAGGGTATTTGGGGTTCGAAGAAAACAGCTAAACGTCAGAGTAGCTTCTAAGAATTCTAGACTTCAGTCATTAATCCACGAGTCGGTTTGAATTCCTTCAGATCGACCGTCTGCCCATTACAAAATTAGACAAACCCTAGGCCTGTTACGTCAAAACCCTCGTCTCCACCCTTAAGCAATGACACTCCACAACTCATCGCCTCATCGTATCCAACCGTCCATTGACCTTGAAAGCAAAGCAAAAAATCGCAAAGAAAACCATCAACAGATCGCGAAGACATACCACACTCATCCATTGGCCTCTTGAGAGAGCACATAATCCCATAAACTAAGCCACTCCGAAACGGGTTCCCCCCCGAAGGCATATCATCTTCTGCGAAGGAATTGAATCCCAACAATTCCGTCTATTGGCAATCGGTTAAATATGTCAGTCAGTCGCGGCCGATGTGGAGGCCTTCACGTCACTTTGATGTCTCATCGGTTTCGATCGGCCATCTGCTCCCGGGACAATCGCACGCACCACCGATATGGCAAGTTATGGCGAGCAGCAGCCACTGCCCGCCGATAAAATCATTTCTAATGGGCTCCGCACAGCCAATCGGCTGACAGTGTGAGAATGCCTTGAATTTCTTCGTTGGCCGCAGTCGGTGAAGCTCTGGAATCTAGGTTGACTGTGTGCGCGCGCCTCTGTGCCGCACGTCTAATGAAGAGATACAATATCTTTTCGCTGGTTTTCGAACAAATTTTGCAGAAATGACTTTGGTTCTTTGGCCGCGCGGCCGCTCTAAGCGGATCTGCTACGCGCCGAGCAGCGCTAGCAGCAGATGAAGAATTGTTCTCTGCAAACTAGTTTCCGGATGATGGCCGCTAATTGGCAGCGGAGAAACGCTGACTGAGTTATGCCGCGGATTTATCATTTATCAATTTGTTCGCCGGATTAATGGGGATCGATGGGGGGAATAATTTCCGTCGTTATTCAAACATTTCACCTGTGGTCACGGCTAAGCACTTATGCTGCTCACATTCCCGGGTAATGAGTGTTTTAGGGGCGCATCTGGGTGTTGAGTGGTCACGGAGTGCATACGCTAATTGGACCTTAAGTTCGGACGGGAACTAATGGGGATTGTGCGGTGGCAACTTAGAGCGCTTAATGCATCCGCTGCACGAGCTGGCATGCAGACGTGTTCCAGTGATTATCATTTGGACTTCTGTTTGGTGGCTGCTCCTTCGGACACTTAATTCCGCACGAAGTCTGCTTAATGACTCGTCATCACTTCATTGCGCTGAACGAATCTATCGTTAGGCGTCGATCGAAGGTCTAAGAGGAGTTCAAAGACCAAGCGAGGTGGATTGCAATCGGATTTTGTGAAGTTGAGAATCGGTGCAAGAGTCTGAAACGAAGTGCTTCGACACCTCCTGTCACGAAAGCCTGTATTTAAAGCACATACAACATTTTTTTTTGAGTTTCATAATACAAATAGCTCACTAGAATTTGACAGATATCTTTTCTGAACAAATATTTAGACGTGTGCCTTTAAGGTAGCGCACACAAGTGGAGAAAGACCTCAATCAACTTAGTGTGCGCAATTGGAGACAGCTAGCGAGGGATTGGCTAAAGAGGATCACTGTTGAGGAAAGAAAGTAGATGGCCGCCGTGGCGTAGTGGGTAGGTGCGTCGACTCCTTCGCTCGATGTTCTCGGTCACTGACAATGCTCAAAGAGTATAACTGTCTAGAAAAAGCTTCCCAATCTCGCCGTTCAGAGTCGGCTTTAAACTGTAGGTTCCCTCCACTCGTGTGAGAACAATAACACGCACAACCCGAGTGGTTGCTGAGAAGCTTGTCCTTGGTCCACCCCGGACTGCAACGCCGCCATTATTATTATTATGCTCTTGATTGAAATTGATTTTGAATAAAGAAAAGAAAAAACCGCGGAGACTTTTTATATGACTTATATTACTTTATTTTAAAAATGCGTTTTAAGTTCAAAAGCGAATCATCTTATAGCCGATCTTCTGAATAGCCGTCGTCTGTAATCCACTGACTGATGTTTTTGATTTGTAGGCGATGTCGCTAATAGTCGCCACTTATGACGAACACGACGCTTGTGATTATATTACGAAACAACGCCTGATACGTGTCTTTTTAATTTGATTAATTGAATTAATGGTCCCTTAACAAACGAAGCAATGAAACAGACACCTGAATACTGAGTCATCAAAAAAAGCATCAGAACTAATTTTGTAGGTCAAGCTATTTTGAGCAGCCCTGTCAACGGGAAACGGAGGAATATGATCGACTTTTACAATCCATCAAAGGCGCCTGGACTCCGCTGGCGACTTATGTCTTCTTTTGCCCTATAATGGACATCCACAAATATCATCAAAGTTAGAGAGGAAGCTACAGATTATCGTGCAGAATCTTAACGCCAAGAAAACCAAGGTCATCGGCCTGGGAATTACTTCAACAACTCAATACAAAAACGGAAGTGGCAGTCGATTATTCTCATTACGAAAGTGAGCTGACTAACTAACAATGGGACCCTTTATTTACAAATCAGCAACTAATATGTTGCGTATCTGATGTGAATGTGATCCAAGGGTTATGCCAATGCGATGAACTGACCTTAGCTCGTCTGCTAAGGAGGTACACATTTCACTTGGGCTAGTTAAAGTACAAATTACAATATATCACATTTCTTAAAAATTGTTAACCTTAGACGGTTAACTAACTGCGCAATATCTAGGAAGACATGGCCTGATAACAACATACAGAGCCATCTAGTGTTTTTTTTTTAAATCATAGGCTATTTTGACACTGGCAACTGTTTCCCGATCAGAATCTTGTCAGAAAATCAGTATCAGACCTCCGCGGATCGAAATGAGTCCCTTTACGCTTGAACAACTTTGGGAAATGTGGGCGCCGTGGCGTAGTGGGTAGGTGCGTCGACTCCTACGCTCGAGGTCGTCAGTTCGAATCTCGAAAAAAACATCAAACATTTTTTCACGGCTCCACCTCTTTCGAGTCACTGACAATGCTCAAAGAGTATAACTGTCTAGAAAAAGCTTCTCAATCTCGCCGTTCGGAGTCGGCATTAAACTGTAGGTCCCCTCCGCTCGTGACAGAACAATAGCACGCACAACACGAGTGGTTGCTGAGAAGCTAGGCCCAGGTCCACCTCGGACTGTAGCGCCGCCATTATTATTATTATTATTATTATAACTTTGGGAAATATTGAAAACTTATTTGCAAACTGAGTGCTGTGTAGCCCAAACAGTGGGTTTTTTGAAAATAAGTTTTAGCCGAAATGAAGCACCCACCGCGACTGCCGTACACAAGTTCGTGAGACTGGTATGCAAGTGGACAACACACATGGTCCCCGTCGTCGTAAAGTGCGCACAGATGAGAATGTGGCTGTTGTGGCAAAGAGTGTGAGACTCAATTCAAGAACATTAACTCGTCATCGATCTCAACAGCTCAACATTTCACGAACTAGTCTGAGGAAAATTCTGCACAAAGATCTCGGATTGTTCGCTTATAAGGTCCAACTGAATCAGCAATTGAAGGCGCGCGTGCATCCGCTTCGTTTACGTTTCGCAGTTTACGCCTGGGCTCTGGGCTTGAACTGGACAACGATTTTGGGCGAAAAATCATCTTTTCTGAGGAAGCGCATTTTCGTCTCGGCGGCTATGTTAACAAACAGAATTGTTGCAACTGAGGCTCGAAAAACTCGCAAGTTATTGTCGAGAAGTCAATGCATCCACAGAGAGTAACAGTTTGGAGAGATTGTGGAGTGGTGGCATCATTTGACCATTTTTCTTCGAAAATGAGGCTGAGAACAACGGTGGGCGTTACAGAGCTATTTTAATCAACTTTTTTTTTTACTGAAATTGAAGACATGGATTTGGACGACCTCTGGTTCATGCAAGATGACGCGCCATGCACACACACAGCCCATGCCACAATCGATCTTTCGTACACAAAACTACCAAATTTTTGTTATCAGCCGTCTTGGCGATGTCAATTGGCCGCCTTGGACTTTTTTTTTTGTGGGGAACCGTGAAGGACCGATGTTATGCCAACAATCCGGAAACTATTTAAGCACTTAAGGCCAAAATTATCCAAGCAATCTGTGAGCTGGAGGCCGAAACCATCAACAAGGTCTTGGAAAATTGGGGTGACAGAATGCGCTACTGCGAAGCCAGCCGAGGCAGCCACTTGAACGCGACGTTGTATTTCATAATTAATGGGAATGTTTGTTCTTACTAATAAAGCCAAAATACATGGAAAACATTTAACGTTGTTCATTTTATTGCATTTTTAAAAAGAAACTTGTATATGACCTACCCTCTATATGCACAAAAGTAAGGAGCACTGGTGCTTCTTCCCCTTTACATTTTCTGGACGCGATAGATCTTGCTTTGGGACATTTTAACACTGATCACAAATCCCTTTTGCGGGCATCATACATAAAAAATCAACAAACTTAATCAGAGAAGCGAATCCAAATTTTGGCGAAAGTTGATCCGATGACTGATATGAAAGTCACCAGTTTTGCCTCCGGGTCACACAGCGAAAGTCATTCAGCAGTGACTGGCCCGCTAACAGCTCAATCTTCAACACATTCGATTACATGATATGGCCCGATTTAGGAGATATGGCCAAATGGCCAAAACATGAGTAATTAATTCCGCTCCTTGTCCGAATTGTTAACAATATTTCATGCACTTGACTGCGGTAGATGATTAACGCCGTACCTCAAGTTGGACCAGAGCGGAAGTCGAAGACAGTAAATAAATGAAAAAAAATGTATCAGATCAGACTGAACATACCCACCGAACACACTCGCATACTCACAGTTTAGCACCTCCCCCGTCCCAATTTCGACCAGAACTTACCTGAAAGTAGACCAGAAAAAGAGGAAAATTAAAAACTGAGACTAAACAATTTGAAAGGAGAAGCGGAAGGGGAAGAACAAAAGCAACTCCCAACAAGCAAATAGAACACAGCACACAGCACCCATTCCTAACCTTGCAGCGCCACGAATGTGGAACACAACATTTGCGCTCATGTTACACTCGGCCAACAAATTACAGCGCACTCCCTCGTCGGGTTCCTTCTCGTCTTCAACGCCGGCATCAACTTCGGCCTCCATCCTCTGCTGTACCTTCCATATTTTGATACGAGTGTCTACTTGGCGTTTTTTTGCAAGAAGGCAACGCGAAACCTTCATAACTTCTATTACAAGAGATACCGTTTTTTGAGAATGTCTTAAATCGCCTTTTTTATAATGACACCGTTATATAAGATTACATCAACATCGGCGTTGGTCTCTTCTGCTCCGCCTGCCGCAGCTGTACACATGTGAGGTGCTCCCGCGGCACATGCATGCATTAATCTGAATCTTCTTACGACGGGGAACGGGACGACATCGGCGAGCTGCACAATGGCAGCACAAAAAACGTCGAAGCTGAGCAGCAGCGGCAACGGCGATTGCTCGCTGAGGAGATCTGTCGATGATAAACTGGCACAGTGACCTTCATAAATGTGTGTGTGATCAGGGCTAAGAGACCGCCGCCGCTTGGCCAGCACTGGTTCTTCGGCTGCGGCGATGCGGTAAAAGCATTGAAATGGGCAGCACTTTACGTGTGTCCAGCGGTGGGCACGAGGAGCGGCTTTTATGGGCCTCCTATGCGCTGAATTTGTTTTACGAGTGTCCAGGTAGTTAATGCTCGCACAAGTACATGCCCACGTATTTAGGTTTGAAGTTGCTACGTGACCTTTATTGTGGCTTCGAGTGAAGGATGCTTGAGCGTGATGACACGGGCGTCTTTCGAGAATCGAGATTTTGTTGCTTCTCGGGAAGAGGAAACTGCTGCAGCAAGCAACTTCTGCTTTTTCTGCCGGGTGTGAAGGTCAGATGATTTGGACTGGTGGTGGATTCGGTGTCAAGGCTTTAGTGAAATTGTGGGCGAGTGAAGGCGAATTTGTCAGAAAACTGTGGTGAAGGAAAGGAGGCAGTTCAGTGAAAGTTCACAGGAGATACGAGTCACTGAGAGGAGTTTAGGCACACGTACGTTCGTTTCTTTTCCCATACATTCGGGTGCTGCATCAAGACAAGTTTGAAATCTACTCATGAGAAGATCAATTCAATTTTGCCTCCACCCCGAAGATGTTCAGCGAGGCCATTCGAAATTCCAAAAGGCACCTGTGGAGTTGATTGAGTGCTCATCAAGCCGTCGCTTACTAACGAAGAAGGATTGTTAAAATCAATTGGAATCGCCATAGCAACAAATCAAATTTAACAGAGTTCCGCATATGACAATGGGGCTTGTTCGTAAGTTAATATTGTCTGAACTGTTCAATCGAACCCAGGAGGCAGAGTCCTATTTTAGCTCACAGTTTTGGGAGAAATCTGTCTAGACCGGCTTTTTTGTACACTCGCTTAATAACTAAAGGAACAACTATAATCTTCATCGACTGGATGGCGCAGTTAGTTAAGTGCCTGCCCCAAGTTAGAGGGGTCCCAGTTTCGAATCCAAGTGAAATCAAATCTTGTCCAGTCACCATTTGCCGTTGGGATCAAATTAACGGCACTGGAGTAGGTTGCTACCTGTCAGTACAATGGACCAGTTTTGAGTCTAAGTGCTTCAGTAGAGTATCCTCCGAAAAAAAAATAATCTTCTTTTTTAGCGGGCGCTGAAGTCCGGGCTGGACCTGGGCCTCTGTCAACATGCCTCTCCATCTAGCACGGACTTGGTCTAGCCGCCTTCAGTTTCGTGCGCCCAGCTAATTGCGGCCAACTATAATAGCCCTACAAAAACTTAAGCTTATGTCAAAAGCAAACAAAAAGTAACCAGAAGAAACTTCAATTTTCAAAGTGTCTGTTAATTACGTCTAAAAACTTAAACAGAATTCAGCTGTCAACTGAGATTTGTAAACGTAAAGAGCGATTTAATTCTTTCATGCGTAAGTTGGCAAAAGTAAACGAACCTAACGAAACTGAACGAACTTAAAAAAACTGAAAAAATTTACCGAAACTGAACGAAGAGTTTATTATGATCACAATGTACCATTTTTATGTATTCGCTCGGTTGCAAATACATTCTTAAGTTCTCTTAAGTTTTCATACGGCCAAAGTTGCCATAAGATACCAAAAGAAACAATTGTGAATGATAGACAGGAATGGCTTAGGGAGAGTGAGAGAAGGATTGGAGGAGCATGATAGAAAAAACCATGAGCCGAGTTGAAACGAAAAGGAAACCTTAAGAAGGGTTTATAAAAGATCATCTAACCGAGACTGTGGAGAAGTTAAGGCCTCTTTGGGATACTGGCCAATCAAAACACAAGAAGATTCGAAACGGTTGTACTCTCTGCGACGATGTGGAAGCTTAAAAAAGGAATCTAATGCTATGAATGTTTTTTTTTCGGAGAATTTTTGAAACACTACTGGAGCACTCAGACTCAAAACTGGTCAATTGTACTGACAGGTAGCAACCTACTCCAGTGCCGTTAATTTGATCCCAACGGCAAACGGTGACTGGACAAGATTTGATTTCACTTGGATTCGAACCTGGGACCCGTCGAACTGGAGACAGGCACTTAACCAACTGCGCCATCCAGTCGCTATGAAGGTTAGTAGCGATAGTGTCAATTCCAAATTAATACATGAGGGATACCGGCGCCTTCATACCACGCGGTAAACCGATGAGCAGGCATACGGCCAAGACGACAGCAGGATTTCAAATTGTGACCTAAATTCTTTGAGATGTCTTTAAATCTCGTACGCGTAATGGGTAAGACTACTACGCTCGAAATCTAGGTTCGAGTCACTAACAATGTTCAAAGAGTATAACTGTCTAGAAAAAGCTTCTCAATCTCGCCGTTCGGAGTCGGCATTAAACTGTAGGTCCCCTCCACTCGTGAGAGAACAATAGCACGCACAACACGAGTGGTTGCTGAGAAGCTAGGCCCAAGTCCACATCGGACTGTAGCGCCGCCATTATTATTATTATTATAAGGAAGTCAAAGGGTGCAAACGGGGATTACAACTGGCTACAACACTGACTATATTTGTCCTTTATTAGACATACTGATGAAAGGAATTAGTTAGTTCTGCTGATGGAAGGCTTTAGACAAAGGTATTCACAAAAAAATGCCTGGGCACTGGAAACTGCATCATCGGAGCAATAAGAATACTAAAAAGATTCTCGGGCACATTATGTCTACCCTATTGATGGCTTTAGGTAAAAAACATTGAAGTCATTCCACGCGTGAATCATTATAACCGCTTCACAATTCTGAATGGACTCAGACTAGACTCTTGCCTAACCACACTCCGACAAAAAGTTCATAACCATAATTTCATCTGAGACAGACTGTCGGTCTAACAAATTGCGAAGCTATACAAACTCTCCTGTCGTGCGAGCATTCCGAAAGAGAAAATCCGTGCACTACACCCGATGCTATCGGACATTATTTCTTTCGAAATGAGAAAGGAGACACCTTTACCGCCAATGGCCTCTTTCTGTAAAAAGAGTTCGACAACATCGATATATCCGAGCTAAGGTTCCAACAAGACGGCGCTATATGCCATACGCGATGCGATACTCGGTGTTGTGAAGGAGAAATTTTGGCGACTGGGTCATCTCACGGTGAGCGTTCATCAATTCGCTGCCGAGATCATGCGACTTGACACCACATAATTAATTTCTCTGGGGCTACGTCAAGTCCTTCGTTTACGCAACAAACCAACGACTTGGGGGGGCTGTATAATTGTTGTCTACCAATGCAATAGAAGCTTCAATTTCGTTTAACTAAGACTAAAATTTAAACCCCGATCGAAATGACCAAATCTCCGTCAAAAACCAATGTTAAATAGAGTGGCAAAATATAGCCAAAGCTCCTGTTGTACTTAAGTCAAGCCTGAAGTAGGAAACAAATAAGTAATGTAGAAGGGTCCAACAAAATCCGCCTCTTTAAAATAAATTTTAAATAATTTCAGTTTATTCCTAGCTTACGGGAGGCTTAGTAAAGGTTTCGAGTATATAGTCTTTATGGTAGGACCCGATGTAGCCATCCTTACACATACCCCTTCCTTTCATTCTTCTCTTTCCATATACGGTGGCTGTCATACGACCCCTGTAAAGGTTTAGCCCGGCGAAGGGACCAGTTTAAAAAATAACCAAGTCACTAACGGAGCATTCAGAAGACCAGGCGACCTTACCGAGCTGGCGCTCATGAAGTCCCGGCCACTGGCAAGTGAAAAACGCATCCCAGCAACGCTAAGGCGACCTACGCCGGTCTGTGGCGCTCTAACCGTCCCTCAAATTTATTGCCAAAAGCCGGCGTGGATCGTACTAAAACTTCGAAACCAATAATTCCTTCTCTGTACACAAAATATGCCTCTAGTACGTCTGGTGGTGATGCACAATCCAGATTCTCCATTAGGAAGTTCAGGCAACAGCGAACACAGTTCAGAGTTAAACACTTCAAGGTTCTCGCTGATTTTCTTAACAAAATATTAGCCTAGACCAGCCAGTAATATTCCCTCAAAGCAGACGGACTCCACGTCCAAAAGACACTGAAAAGACACACCTGAAAAGGCTAACATTTCTGAGAGAAGCTAAACAGGTGCAAAAATGATGTAAAATACCGAAGGGCGACCTAATCAATGCGGTTGTTGACTGAAGTCATTCCGCCAGCAGTATCTTTCCTTTTAATTGGAAGAAGATAGAAATTAGTCTCAGAGAAGGACCTCAGCCAACTTTGCATGTGTAATTGGAGGCAGCTGGAGAGGCTTGCTGGTTGAGGTCCAAGTTCCCGGACTGTAGCGCCATCAGAAGAACCAGAAGTAAGGTAGCCATCTGCCCATTCATAGAGGCCCAGCACTCATTGACTTCGATCGAGGGTGGTATCAAGACTCTCAAGCTGGTCACTTTCTTAGAGCAGAGGTCAGCTGACCTACACAAGCCGGCTAAGCTAGATAAAGTCTGGTTTGTTGTCTAAATGCCGTCATAAGGGATCAGACCCCGAGTAGGCTCAGAACAAGAACCTGGTTAGCTATATGATTCTTCGATCGCACCTTAATTCTTAAAATATTTAAGCTGTGGAATCTCGAACTTCCAAAAGACTATTGAAAGATATCAAAATTCGAGGAGCCTATAGGTTATAGACCAACCATCATTGCGGTCGATAAGGAGTCCTTGCCCCTCTTACCAAGTCCATGGAGACAATTCTACTACGACTTTGAAACTGTTGCCCAAAGGTTTACGGAAAAGACAATAGTTCTGAGGAAAAGAAGCCCTTTCCATCCACTTCCTCTTCAGTAAGACCGACTGGATAATAGATGTCATCATGCCACACGTCACACATCAGTCAATCAATCAAAGGCTTTACTTTTCAAGCAGATCCCGGGTTACTTTCATTTTCATGACGGAAACTCCACGCCAAGGCCCCAGCCCGCGATCACCATCGCATGTAAGGCGATAACCTTCAACTTGTGATCGGCGCACACGATACGATACGGATAATCGGAGACCCCTTGTCGGTGGGAAAACATGCGCTTAATCCGCTCCTCACCGTCTAATCAGTGGTTTCCATCCGAAAAATCGGTGGTGTACGTGGCTGAGGAGCACGTAATTACAAGATCACTTGTTGCATCCTACTGGGAGTGCCCCCGGCAATCGATCAACTCCCAGATGCCAGTGATTACAAAACAATCCCGCTCGCCGAGAACGCCGGGCGCCGGAAAGGCTGCCGTCATCAATATCCACAATTACAAGATTATCCGCGCTCCATCTAGCCGGGCATTGATCAAAAATGACAATTAAATTGTTAGCCCGGTCGTTAATGGCCGCATTCAAATGAATGCCCGAGCAGGAGCCACAGTCGCGGGCGCAGCCGATCGCCAGTCTGTGAGAGGGTTTATCTGCGTAGCACCAGGAAAGTTCAATTTACCGTAATTGACGGTGCTGTCGACTGCACGAACTTATTTACGGTGAAATATGGTGGCTTTTAGAAGACATTTTCGCCGAAAACTTTCGTTTCCTCTGAACTCGCTCGAATCGCAAGATCGCACATCCATCCCGAGGGCAATTATCGGGACCGATTGACGTGTGGGCGGTCGGGAGATGATATGTTAACAACCAGGGAGTGGTGGCAGCTCCGGCATGACTCTGAGGTCATGATTGTGTGTGCGGAGGAGAAAAGCGAAGTCGGTGGGAGATACGAACAAAAAAAAAGTCCATCAAACAGCGTTAATGGCAGACCATCAACTGCGCGCAGGATAAATCACTGACGTGGTGAACGTTACCGATGGCAGTTGGTTGCGTCATGCATGGCGTATGAAATGCCCTTTCTGTGTGACCCAGAGCGAAGAAGGAAGTATCGAGACACGCACGATGGAGTGTCGCCTGCGGCTGAGAGGCTCGCCGGTGACCACGCACTGGCAGATTGGTCAGGAAAGTCTGTGCCGCATACATTGTGACCGTTAAATGCAATAATTGATGTTTAAATTGAATGAATTCATTCAAGCTTCGGAGAGGAAGGAGAATTTAGTGCTGTGCTCAAGTGAGAGTTATCCAGAGCAGGGTGGATGTGCCAATGAATAAGAGGTTGACCGCAAAGGAGAAAGTTATAGCCTTGCAAGTCCAGGAAGTGTTTGAGAAAGGAAAGAGTCGATATAGTGCTTTTTTGGGAGGATTTTTGAAACGCTACTGGAGCACTCAGACTCAAAACTGGTCCATTGTACTACCAGGTAGCAACCTACTCCAGTGCCGTTAATTTGATCCCAACGGCAAATGGTGACTTTAACTTGGGGCAGCCACTTAACCAACTGCGCCATCCAGTCGTACGATATAGAGGGTACTGCGACTTTTGCTGGCATGTGTACCTCGGCCGGAGAACACAATCTCCTTGATCTGGGTTTCCGGGCAGACGGGCATAAGCGGAAACGAAGCAGCAGACGAGCTAACCAGGCAGGGATCCAAACTCGTTGTGATACAAGTCCATGCTCCACAAGGCTTTGTGAAAAACAAGATCTATAATCACTTTCTCAAGATCGCCAACGAAAGATGGGTCAAGCTGGAAACCTGTGTCCTATCCACAAGCTTATGGCCCAACTACAACCAAAAGAGAACAAAAGACCTGCTCAACGACAGTAGAAGAAATATATCCAGCATTATAGCGATCTGTACTGGACACTGGGCTATTCACAGGCATGCTGAAAGACTAGGCATACCATTTAACTCGCACTGCCGCATCTGCCGGAAGGAAATCGAGCCGGAAACCCCCGAGCACTTTCTGTGCAAATGTCCGGCTCTGGCTAGAGTCAGACAATGCACTCTGGGCAAAGCCTTCTTTAACACCCCCAAAAACCTCTTGGAGGTAAAACATTCATAATATGCTAGCCTTCATAAACTCCACAAAATGGTTTTAACAATCAAGCAAATCTGAGAGATCACACACTCCTTTCACCCCCTTCACACCAAATGGGTATCGCATAGGATGTGGCATCAAAACGGCGCTAATTAGGTGCGGCAAACAGGATCTGTCTGTCCACCGCCACTTTTGCCTACCTACCTACCTACCTGCCTGCCTACGCTCAGGCCTATGCGGATGATGCATCTGTACTGTCTGTCGGATCGTGCCTAGCGGCTGTGTGTTTAAAAGCGCTGCCAGTTCTAGACGTGATCGATGATTGGTGTATTAGAAATAGGCTTTCATTCAACCCTCTTAAAACCGAGGTTGTTCTCTTCACGAGGAGGAGGAAATTGACTGATCTGATTCAACTAGTACTAAAAGATGTCACTATCCGATTTTCCGATGAGGCTAAATATCTGGGTGTTATCCTAGGTAGAAAACCTCTCTGGGAAATAACGCATCGAATCGAAAACTGCCAAGGCGCTGTGAGTTTTTTGGGAGCTTAAGGGAATTTCCGGCATGTCATGGGGTCTATTACTGAAAAGATTCGTTTGGATCTACACGGCTATGATAAGGCCCTTCTCTCCTATGCATCAGTCGTTTGGTGGAATAGCTCTCGTGTAAATACGTAACTGCTGCTTTCACTAAGCTTCAAAAAACGGTCTATCTCGCCTGCATAGGGGCATTCCCTAGTGCGCCTGGCTCTGCTATTGATACACTGCTGAATCTCCACCCCCTTGATATCCACATCATGGGGTGTACTCTCAAGCCCACCTTCCGTTCAAAAAGAAGTGGTTTTTGGTACAACTCGCACGAGAGTTTCGATGACCTTGCGCATCGCATTTCCTTTGACCTCAGTCTTATGGATATGCCGTCTGACGCACGGACACCTGTACTCCAGCTGCGACGAACGTATAAAGTCAACTTCCCCTACACTCAGGACAGGCTCTGGCCAGAATCTAGATCCAGACTTGTCTAGATCCCGGGCTACCACGGCATCACAAGAAATGAGATCGCCGATGAACTTGCTAGGCGAGGATCAGATGAGGCACTCTCAGGACCTGAACCTACGCTGGGACTGCCTGCGTCCTTGGTTAGGGCTTATATCGATGCGTGGACCTCTCGAGAGCACAACCGGAGGTGGCATGACTCTCCAGGATGTAGACAGACCAAGCGCATGCTCCCTAACGTCTGTAAGAAATTCGCGGCATTCTTCTTATCTTTTGACAGAAAAGGCTGGAGACAACTTGACGGTGTACTAACGAGTCACTGCACCTTCGCCAAACACATAAATGTCCTCGTCCTAAGCAAGGGAACTCTCTGCAACGCCTCTGGAGAAGACGATGACACTGCAGAGCACTTCCTCTGGCACTTTCGCGCCTTTCCTCGGATTAGGTGGCAGTTATTCAGTGTTGATGGGGTGAGACCTGATGATGTAGGCTCCTCATCACAGAAGACCTCATCTTCTGGAAGACCAAGAAATTCCAGTAAAAGTAAAAATAGACAATGAGCTTGTTTTTGAGTCTGACAAAAGTCTACCGACAAAAAAAGTGTTCGAAATTACACAGGGCGGAATATTCAACTGCAAATATTGGCTTGGAGACATGACTGTTTCGAAACGATGAACCGGCAGGCGGCAGACCGTTTCTGGTGACAAATTTCAATGCAGTTGATGTCTGAGTAAAGGTAGCCCTAAACGACGAACATGCTCGAGAAATTGCTCGTGCTCCCCGCATTTTCGTCGTATATGGGCTAGTTCGTGAGCCGCTCGCTGTTGGTGAAAAATTTCGATTTTGTCGTGTTCGTTGGCTTTGATGTTCGCCGTGTAGGGCCATGTTCGCGAGCAAACATCATTTTTGCTGTGAACGTCGCCGAGCGCATATTTCGGATTAAGCTCAATGTCAACAGTCAGCCACGATTTTATCGAGGAATTCACTACTTGCGCTTCCCTATCACACGTGTTGTCGGTTTGAAGAAACAACACGAAATTAATGTTCGCCAAATGTGTTCGCCGTGCAGGATAACGCAAACGAACAAGTTCGGCGAGCATGTTCATCGTTTAGGGCTACCTTAATCCATGGGAGGAAATAAGTCAAACCAATGACAAACGTTGTGGAAGCAGGTACAAAAGCATGCGAAGTTAGTTTGCTAAAAGAGTAGGTTGAACTCAAGCTTATCAAGGATCTTGTAAAGGGTCTTCCAATAGGGACTTCCGAAATTTGACAGTTGATAGCGGCCATACTTTTAAAGCTACATCTGTCAAACTGGCTGTAATTTATTCAGTCTCTTTTGCCAAATGACCACGGAGGGACATAGCGTTTAAGAACACGTGCAAATGATAAAATTGTTTTATCAAAATGGGTGTTCTGTTCGGTCAACTTTCAGTGTGCTTTGTCCATTTTGCGGTCGCCATAATCGTCCTACCTAGAGGCCTATTCGCAGTTAGTGGACAAAATCGAGTCCGCTGGTTCAGATAAAACAACACCCGTACGTCGACTAAACGCAAGATCTGCCGAAAACATACCCACTGTCCGTGAGAGTGTGCAGCAGAATCCGAGGCAGTCGAGTTCGCGTCACTCACAAGAACTCGGTCTTTCGCTGACCACAACTTGGCGAATTTTGCGTCGTGACTTGGGCCTGCACCCGTACAAAATTCAATCGACCCAGGAGCTGAAGGTAAACGTGGTGCCGTGACATTGTGCCAAACGACACTGTGCCAAATGGAAAAATTTGGTATAATGACGCTTTTGAAAGTGGCATTAGGCCAAATTTTCCCATCTGGCATAATGTCGCTTTTGTAAAGCGTCATAGAGCCAATTTGGCACTGTCACTTTGGACAGAATAAGTATGGGTGTCACAGTTTATTAGTTTGCTGCAAATTTAGACAATCTTGCGCCATTTGACATAATGTCACTTCTGCAAAGTGTCATAGGGTCAAATTTGGCATAATGTCGCAAACTAATTTGGCCTGTTAGTTTTAATATTCGGCCCAATGACACTTTCAAAAGCGTCATTATGCAAATTTGGCACAATGTCACGGCACCGGTAAACGACCATAGACAACGACATGTGTTCGTTGAATGGGCTGCTGCTCCAGATTGGCACCGGAACTGACCCTAATTTTCATCGAAAAATCATCTTCAGCGATGAGCCCCACTTCTGGGTGAATGGGTACGCCAAGATACAAAATTGTCGAATTTGGGACGACACCAATTCACATGAGACCCAAGAGCGTCCATTCATCCCGAAAAAATCACTGTTTGGTGTGGATTTTTGGGCTGGCGGCATCATCGTTCCATATTTCTTTGAGAACGATGTTGGCAGGCCAACGCCAAGCGCTATAGGTCGATGATAAGCAACTTCTTTTGGCCTGAATTGGATGAAACGGACACCAACGACATGCGGTTTCAACAGGAGGCCGCTACGTGCCACACAGCTAACGCCACATTGGAAATTCTTCACGAGCGATTTGAGGGCATGGTCATCTCACGTCGAAGTGATGTGAACTTGTCACCGAAGCCGTGCGATTTGACTCCGTTAGACTTTTTGTTGTGAGAAACTTAGAGGTCGACATAATTCAGACGAAAGATTCCCAGCTCTTTCCCTTATGCGTCATAGCTCTCGCTGAGACAAATTGAAGCGTCAACGAACTCCTTCGATCGCTTCTGTCTTCTGTCACGGCTTTCACTCATAAGTTTATGAATATTTTCGTCTGTTTCCCCATCTCCTCTGGCGCTGCCACCACATTTTGATGAACTGAAAATAATCAGCTCAGCGTAAACTGATGGAAAGGGCTGATCTGCAAGCCCGCTCAACTAACTGTCTTAAGCCCCAATGACACGACTCGAGAGATGTTTTCTTAAATTCCTTCATCACTTGATCCTAATCAGTGACCAGCAATCTCCTCTGGCGCACGCTTAAGCTCTCGGGCTTATCAAATTCCAAAACCATCAGACGACGAAGGGGGCCAAACGGCGTCACTCCCAAACTTTCGATCTCACAGCGTCTCTCTCGAAATGATCCTCTTAACTGATCGGCCGCAGATTTCCCACTCGACGCGCACAGATTGTGGCCAAGGAACGCGCGTTACCATAAACATGTAAATTTAACGACTCTCGTCGCACGGAACCTGCCCACTTTCGCCGGTCCAGATAAGTCTCATAATTAGCTTCCTGCATTAATTCAGATCCCAGATCCCCGGTGGAAATCGATTAAGAGTAAAAGTTCCCAACCCTGTCCCGCGTTCACGGTGGTTATTCAAAAAAACACAGAAACGGCCGTCATAAAGAACCGGCAGCTCTCTCGCGAAAATCTGTTCCGATTCACTTATCAGCGGGCCTAATTAATTTCTGTGATTAATGCGATTCTTGCCATCGATTTATGTCTTCTGGTCTTGGGGTTCGCAGCTATCGCCCGGATCTGCTCCGAAATGTCAGTCAATCAAGAGCGCGCCGGCTGAGCCCGACGAAAGTGAAACTGACACTTGATCCGCGGGCATTCTTAAGTAGCCTCCAGGAAGACAAATATGTCTCCACTGGAGGGTTCCCCGCAAAAGGTCGCGCGTGCGGCGTGGACTTGTCGGAGAGGGACCTCGATTTCTGTTGGTTTTCGGATTGTGGGAGACATCACGGACGCTCCTCCTGCGCGCCTCCATCGTTGGGAGATAATTTGTTGATTTATTGTTCGACCTGCAGACCACGACCACGACGACGAGGACGTGAGCGACGCGACTGAAAGTGAGCGCCCAGAGAGCGATGACAACGCGGAAAGCAGATAAATCATCTCGAATATGACCGGACACAATAGAACGGTTGGCTGGTCACATTCGCCGTCCCGGTGAACCGAGCAAACATTTCGGATTTTAATTTTGATTACGTGCCGTGCGGCGGCCGGTGCTGCTGCCGCGACTGCTGTCGCTGATCGCGCATATCTTAAGGTCCAACCTCCTGCGATGTGCAATGAAATTACTTCACCGGATTAGCTCGGATTTCGGGGGGCGAACGAAAACGAAATTTCCATCGTTCACGTGCGCGCAGGATGCCGGGCCGAAGAAGATGGTGGAGGTGATGTTGCGGTCAGAGCGGCGGTGTTCGAGAAGGAAGTGGAGGACCCATTCATACGGGGAACGCTTGTATTATATTCAAATTTCGAGCCTCCAATTCGTTGTACGGTCGCACTCGGCGAGGCACTTTCATAATTTCAGGCGATTTGCACTGAAATATGGCCCGCATGTGGGGTTTATGGAGCGCAGTGCCTGCGGCGACACAGACAACTTAATCGAGAGAAGGAAATGGAAATGGGCCACGCGATTGCTTGCGAACCCGAACCGCTTATGATTTATGCCGGTAGGTGCATGTGAATGCTCCTAAATAGCCTTGTTTGCTCGAATGATTGCTGCTATCGAATTCATTTCGGCTGCGCAGTTGTAAGTGCTCGCGGGTCTGTACCAGATGCTTTCACAGAGTCGATCAGTGGAAGCATTCAGAGATGTTTCCTGATCCTTTCATGACTCTGGAGAGGGTTGTTTGGGCTGTGTAAACGGATTGCGACTGCAGGGTGGTCACGGGTGGATTAACTTTAAGGAAAGGGCGACATTTTTGTGGGTTTTTTCTGTCAACCTCTCAATCTACAGGACATCTGATGGCCAAAGAGGAAAGAACTGACAATTGTCTGTCTTGCTTAACATTTCGAAGAATTGATATACCTTTAAGGCGATGTAAAGGGTGGGCCATCTAGTGGTTTATTTTTAAATCATAGGTTATTTTGACACTGACAACTGTTTCTCGGTCGAAATCTTAACAGAAAGTCGGTATCATACCTCCGCAGAACGAAGTGACTCGCTTTATGCTTGAACAACGTTGGGAAATATTGAAAACTTATTTCCAAAGTGAGTGCTGTATAGCCCAAACAGTGCGTTTTTTGAAAATAAGTTTTGGCCGAAATGAAGCACCCACCGCTACTGCTGTACGCAAGTTTGTGCAAAAAGTTCGCGAGACTGGTTTGCTAGTGGGCAACACTCATGGTCTCCGCCGTCGTACGGTGCACACAAATGAGAATGTGGCCGAGAGTGTGGCTCCTGCTCGGGCATTCATTTGAATGCGGCCATTAACAACCGGGCTAACAATTTAATTGTCATTTTCAATCAATGCTCGGCTAGATGGATATCTTGTAATTGTGGATATTGATGAAGGCAGCCTATCCGCCGCTCGCAATCGATCTCAACAGCTCAACATTTCACGCACTAGCCTGAGGAGAATTCTGCACAAAGATCTCAGATTATTCGCTTACAAGGTCCAATTGACTCAGCAAATGGAAGGCACGCGACCATCCTCTTCGTTTTCGCTTCGCAGTTTGGACCTTAGAGCAGCTTGAATTGTACAATGATTTTGGGGGAAAAATCATCTTCTCTGACGAGGCGCATTTTCATCTCGGCGGCTACGTTAACAAACAGAATTGCTGCATCTGGGGCTCGGAAACCCCGCACGTTGTTGTCGAGAAGCCAATGCATCCACAGGGAATGACACTTTGGTGCGGATTGTGGAGTGGTGGCATCATTGAACCATTTTTCTTCGAAAATGAGGCTGACAACAGCGTTTCGGTCAACGGTGGGCGTTACAGAACCAACCGACTTTTTTTTTGACTGCCCATACCACAATCGATCTTTTGCGCACCAAATTCCCAAATCGTGTTATCAGCCGTCTTGGCGATGTTAATTAGCCGCCTCAGAGCTGCGATCCCTTTGAATTTTTTTTGTGGCGATCCGTGAAGGACCGATGTTATGCCAACAATCCGGAGACGATTCAAGCACTTAAGGCTAATATCACCCAATCAATCCGTGAGCTACAGCTCGAAACCATCAACAATGCCTCGGAAAATTGGGGTGATAGAATGCGCTACTGCGACGACTGGCGAGGCAGCCACTTGCACGACGTTGTGTTGCATAATTAATGGGGATGTTTGTTCTTACTAATAAAGGCATAATCCATGGAAAAAATTCAATTTTGTTCATTTTATTGCATTTTAAAAAAGAAACTTGTATTTAGCCTCCCTGTAGAAAACACCTTATTACTCAAGCATGTGTACAGATGGGAGCTCCACAAAGCTCTTTTCAGTCACAATTTAGCGCTTCGAAGAAGACTTTATTTTTAGGCCCCCAAACTTTATTGAATCGGGCCACATTCATTTTTTTGTGTTTTTTTCCGTGATCAAGTTGCCTCTGAACTTTATTGTTCTTACGCTTCTGGGAAGTTAAACCCACGCGCAACGCCCAACCGCAAGGGCAGGCCGATTGCTTTAACTTCTGGACAAAGGGATTCGAACGAATCCGATGTTGGTGGCTTCTGTGGCTTTGAGCGCCGCCCTTGGCCTTAAGAAACTGTGCTCATTTGCCATAGTCTCTGTTCGATGGTCCCGACTAAACTTGGAAAAATCTTTTAAGACAGACTCCGAAATGTATTGGAGTAGTCCTAAAAGGATTGCGAATCGGGTAGCTTCTGCTGACTGAAGCTTTGGATGCCACCGTTGGCCAATCAGTTAATCAGCTCCTCCGGCGTCATCCTAAAACAAAGATAAGTCCTGATACAGACCAAATCACAACAGAGGACGTCCACATTTAAGGTTTCAGCTGGAGGAACTTGTTGGTTAAGACCTTAGGTCCAACCCGGAACTGAATGTAGTGTCACAAGGATAACCCTACATAGACTCCAAAATGAAGATCCACCAGTTTATCCTCGTGCCTTTAGATCTTTTTTTTGCGGGCATGGGCTGTTAAGAGTGCTTTTTGAACCAGTCAATCTGGCAAATGGAACTCAAGCACCACAGTTCATGCAAGCTATTAGGAGGGGACTTTAAGAAACCTTTGTTCACCTCGGACTGAAGCGTCCTAAGAAGAAGAAGAAGAAGAGATACTAGGTTTCATTTAAGCCAGGACAGTACTTCGCTGATTGCCATGATATGTGCCAAAAAACGCTACAGTGATTGGTGAAATGAAAGGAGGTGCAGTCAAAAGCGCTTATAACGACATCGGTTATAACGACAAAATTCTTAGGTCCCACCTGAGCTCCATTACATGTAATCCAATAGCATAAGAAATCGTTTATAACGACACATCGCTTACAACGACAAAATTCGACAGTCCCTTGAAGGTCGTTATAACCGATTTTGACTGTACTTATATTCAGCACGTCAGAGAAGACGCCACCCTTACTCCCTCCGCCCTCTTATACCAATCCGTATATATGTGGATAGATTTGCTGAAGAGGAAGGTTCTAACATGCCCTAGGTCCCTATCAGGAATAAGGGTTTCAAAATTCTTGTCGTGTTAGTAATATGGTAGTCAATATTGCTGTATGGGAATTCCACATCTTGCAAGCAAGTAAGCGGTCTCAGTCGATACTGAAAATTTGAAAGAATCATTTCTGCAGACTTTGAAACTGGGATGAGGATACAAATACCGTTGTCAAGAAGAATGTTCCAATTCAACTTGTACTTCAACGTGCCACAAACAAGTGGAGAAGGACGTCAGCCAACTTGGTGTGCGCAATTGGCGGCAGGTGGCTTAATATCGTGCTGGTTAATGGCCTAGATCCACACCGGCCGCAAAAACAAGATTGTTCAAGTGAATTGAATGAGTGAACTTGTTCCCGACACACACCTCACAACGAACATCCACCAATTTATCCCCGTGTTTACATTAAGTCGTACTAATGATTTTTAATCTGAAGATGAATTTGAATCTGAAGTCTGATGATGAATTTGTCAGCCCATCTTCATTCATTGGAATGTTCTAAGAAGCAGCAAGTTCCTCTTCTTGCTCTTCCTCTTAACCACCGACTAATGATTTCTCAATACACTTGACTTCCATGCTCCAGGAAATCAGAAGATTCTCCAAAACAAGTACAAAGAACTTAACGTTGTTTCCAACATATTCAAGTTCCAGTCAACTTTCGATCAACAACTGTCAAACACGTCAATGGTGCTTCAAAGGCAGTTAGTTCCTTTTTGTTCTTTCTTCGGCTGGTGCTACAATTAAGGGTGACACTGGTTCTCGGTCAACATACCTCTCACTCCAGCACGGTCTTGTGCTAGGGGCCTCCTGTTACGCACATTCAGCTGACTGAGGTTCTATTTCAGCTGTGTTCCGGAGGCACGCTATTCCTTTACCGCATTGTCCTTCTGGGTTGGAGACTTTCTTGGCCGGAGCATTGATGTACATTTGTTTTACATGACCTAGACATCTGAGACTAGAGTCCCAACCGGTCGATGTCGCTTTTGACTTGGTCGATGTCGCTGGACAGCCCGTAAAGTTTGTCGTTCAGGCTCCTCCTCCAAACACCGTCCTGTGTATACGGGACCGAATATAATCCGAAGGACCTTCCTATCAAAGCGACGAAGAATCTACTCGTGCGCTTTGGATAATGCTTTTGTGCACCACAACAAAACTGGGACTCTCATGATCTTATAAGGAGATATCTTCGTTCTTTGAGAAAGTGATTTATTCCTCAATTGCTTTCTAAGCCCAAAGACACAGCGAGTGTGCAAGAGTAATAATTCGTTTGATCACTGCGGTGGTGTGATTGTTTTATTTTACTCCGGAGCACAGTTAGGGAATGTGCAGGAGTAGCAGCAACACCTACGAGCCTGAGTCTAATTTCTTCAACGTGCTTCTGTCCAACTCTTCGAGCCCTGATGGATTGTTTACGCCTTTTGTGCTTAGTGAAGTAATTTCTTTTTCATGTGCTTTGCCATCGATTTCGCGTCCTATAGAGTGACGACAATTTTTCTGAGGTACGTAAATGATCCTCTCCTCACGTGGAGTAAGTTTTGTCTAGAATACTGCCAAAATAAGGTGCAAACTTCGCCTAACGAAGGACTTCTGTATCCGAACGATGGCAATGTTTACCTCCCCAGAACTACACTCTAGTACGTCACTAAGTAAAGTGTTCGTTGGCAACAGTCCACCCATATACAAGACATTCTCCACCAAAATTCGCATTTCATCGTCAACCAAGTGCAGCAATCAATCAAATTCATTCAAATCTCCCCGCAAAGCGCAAGGAGTGTCCATTCAAATCGCAGATTTGCTGGAGTTCCCTAACATTTTGTTGCATTTCGAACTTTCCCTACAATTTCTGAGTTTAAATCTTCATTTGCATCTGCATTCCGACCGAGCACCGCAAGGCCTTTCCAAATCCGACGCAACAGGTGGATTCATTTTAATCATCACCACCTGTGGCCAAAACACCACCACCAGCACCACCGACTGAAACCTTTCCCATCACTCCGTCCATTCCATGGTCATTTGGACGAATGCCGCTCTCCTCCAGGAACCATCGCCGCTCTTGTTGATACACTTTATTACGACTCCAGTTGCAAATTACTGGCGTAAAACTTTCCTCAACCACAAGCGGCCAAACGGTCCTAAACGATCAACATGCCAATAAAGACGTTCGGCTCTCGTCAGGTAATAAAAATCGACTCGAAATGGTCTAGTGTTTTGGAGCATGCTAACAGTGCAGATTACCAAAGGAACACGGGTCAACTGGCTATCGCCAGACATTAACTCAGCTCCGTGGGCAGTGAATTCAACTGATAGGCGGCGGCAAATTGTGACTGACAGATGCCTCAGGGGATGTACGGCACTCCGCACAGATCTTGACTTACCGAGTGTTCGTCCAGACGCTTTTGCAGCTCCTCGATGCTGAACTGCGTGGCCTCCGATAGAGACGGCGCATTCTCTAGTTTACTCTCCATTTCACGCAACCACTTGCGCAGCTCCTTGGGGTCCTCTGAGGAACCCTCCTCACGGGAGGTGTCAGTCAACTAAAAGTATGCAACGTTAGTTGATAAGACATTCAAATTTATGTTAAGTTTGTACACAAACCTTTGACGACGACTCAGTTTCATTCGCTGTAACGCTCGCAGCGCCTTCAATTTCACACCGGGCCTCCTTGCAAGTGTCCAGCAGATTCGTGTCCATGATGTAGTTGTAATTGGTTTGCAGTGCAGCCCAGAAGTCATCCTTCCCAGACACCAACCCGATTATGCCGCCGGTGGCGTTGCTGTGCAGACTGCACGAACTATGGCTGTGACCGCTGCCCCAGGAGTGGCGCCACGTGTCGCGCTCGTTATTTCGTTTTTTCTGCAAAAAAAAGAGAAACAAAAATGAAAATCGTTCAAACGGGGATGGTGATGGAGTTAAGTCAATTGATTGACGGAGATGTCAAGTTAATTGTTTCGGTCGCTTCCCATGCCCATTAGGCGCTAGTCGGACGGACGGACAGGCGCTGGAGTTTGTTTAATCGGAATGCACTCGACAAACTGGTTTCGCGACGGGGCTTGTAGCTGTCATCGCTTAGGCATGTGACGGCTAGTCGTCGCCACGGCCGCCGGCTAACAAGTGCTCGTACAGATGTCATAGGAAACGGCCGGCGAATTGGAAATTTATTCTGTGACGGGGGGTGGTGGATTCTGTTGGGGGCATTCGGAATTAGCTCGTGTGGTGACGGGTGTATGGTGATTCAGCTGCACGTGCTGGAATGGATTCTGCGGAAGCAAAACGATTCACGGTGGATTTGAATAGGGCTCAAGGACAAGTTGAGTTTGTCTTAGAAGACAAGGGTTTAAGAACCAGGAGTTGTCTTGCGTGTGGTTAGCACGTGTGTTTGACCGAATCACAGAGCTCTGATTCTCGAGGCCTTCCAGAGAAAAATTCAGCGTCCAATAGAGGGCGCTGTCTGGGAAGGAGGTGAATGGAAGACAAGATATAACTGGGAACTCTACAAGCTGCACCAGGATGTGGATGGAGTCTAAGAGGCAAACATCACATCACATCGAGCGCATGGACACCAAACTGAAGCTTTCTAATCCGAGACTTCTAGTTCGAGAACGAGAGGAAGACCAAATTCAAGTGCTCGCGGATAGCCTTGATGACTGGAAGCAGCTCACATTGAACCGTCTGTCAAGTACGGGCGGCAGTTATAGATCAGACTCAGACCCTCCGTGGATCGCTGGCCTGGAGGCCAAATTTGAAAACGAAATAGGACCACATTTTTCGAATTTGGCGTTGGTCATATTTCACTTCACCTCTGTCTACTTACAATTGAACAAATCTCTAGTTTTCAAAGAACAATCCAACCACACAAAGAGTGTCATTGATCTCGTCAGAAATAGGAAACAGAAAATAAAGAATTGCATCAGCAAAAGCAGACTGTTTTCAAGGTCGTCGAATTTCAGCGCAGGACACATCAGCATTGGTGACTATCACAAAATCCTATGAAAACTCGTTCAATGATCTGACGTCAAACAATTATTTGAGTCGAGCGACTAAATCCGTATGAATCGATAACTCTAATCAATTTCAAACGCAAGATTGTGCCCAACAACTTGCTGATTAACTAAAACAATAAAGAAATCAGTTGACTGGTTTATACAAAAGAAACAAGGGAAGGCTTGAGTCATTGTCTTGGAGTAAAAAAATACAAAAGAATTCTTCTTGAGTGCCTGTTTGATTGATTGACCAAAATAAGCGTGCGGTTGACCAAGAGCTCGTGAAGTTCTTGGTCTTTTTTAGATAAAAGTTCTGCGTGCGATTTTTAATAATAATAATGGTGGCGCTACAGTCCGAGTGGTGGACCTGGGCCTAGCTTCCAAGCAACGTGCTTCAGCTCTATTTTATTCAGATCCTCCAACTCGTCAAAGAAGTAATTGTGTAGTGTTCGGAGCCTGCATCCCCGTAGGGCTGGACAATCGTATAGCAGGTGACGGATGGACTCTATTTCCTCCTCGTCCCTGCAACTTCTGGAATAGTCGCTATAGAAGACACCTAATCTTCTGGCGTGGGTGCCTATGGGATAATGTCCGGTGAGAGCTCCCACCACCATCCGTATACCCTTGCGACTTATGCTAATCATTGATGATGATTTGTTCCTGTTCAACACGGGTCATAGGGCTCTCGTCGTTGACCCAATGCCCAGATTCAGCCATCGCTCCTTTGTTATTTCTAAGGCATCGTCCTCTATTTCTTTCCTTAGGAATCTTACGGCATGTTGACATAAGGTCGTACTAAAGATTTATCTAGCTATGAGCCCTCCTTTGCCAACACGTCCGCTCTCTCGTTTCATTGAACTCCTGCGTCTCCCGGTACCCAGCAGAGAGTCACCGTGTTTACACCCGAGATTTCGTTCTGACGTTCTGTCTGCATAGTTTAACTAGTTTCGACTTTACAATATCCGACGCTAGATAGGTGCGTCGACTCCTACGCTCGAGGTCTAAGGTTAGAATCTCGGAAAAAACACCTAACAATTTTTTTCACTGCTCCACCTCTTTCGAGTCACTGACAATGCTCAAAGAGTATAACTGTCTGGAAAAAGCTTCTCAAAAATCGCCGTTCGGAATCGGCATTAAACTGTAGGTCCCCTCCACTCGTGAAAGAACAATAGCACGCACAACACGAGTGGTTGCTGAGAAGCTAAGCCCAGGCCAAACTTGACTGTAGCGTCGCCATTATTATATTACTGTTATTATTATATGGCTCTTTTAACCGTTTGGCTGTCGGAGTATATAGTTATCGTTTTTTCTCCCAAACTAAGCCGCATTTATTGCCGCCACTTCCGCTTGGAAAACTCTACATTCGTCTCTTAGTTTCAAGGATCTTTCGAAGACACCGTAGAAGACCTCCGCCCACATTCCTGCACCTGTTTTCGCGCCATCAGTGTATAGGGAGATCTCTTCACCGGCATTCGCTGATAGCACTTCCCAACCTCACCTGTCCGAAATTCGGATAGAGAACTTCCTCGTGGTAGTCAGGGTTGGTGGCAGATAATCCGACGTTGTATCTGTATGATGCTGTCCATCTTGAGGGGATGAACGCGTGCCCATATGACTTGTCTTTCCACATTTTGCCTTCCCTAAATCGCATTGCGGTTGAAGCCGCCCTGCTACTACAGAAGATGTAAAGAGGGGAAAGATAGAGTAGGACCTCGAGCGCTGCTATCGGCGTTCTGCTTAGGGCGCCCGTGACTCCTAAGCAGGCCGATCTTTGGACCTTCGTCAAGCTAGAAAGAATGTATTTCTTCTCCAGTCAACTCCACCAGACAGTTGATCCGTAAGTTAAGATCGGCCTTACTACCGCTGTGTATAGCCAGCGTGTTCTAAGACCTCAGGTGTTTCCGAAACTAAAAAAAAAAAACTCACTGGCCAATACAAGAGGCACGATCTTCCAAAAGTCCGTTCAACTGTTAGCTTACGCGAATGACATTGACGTGATTGGACGAACACAGCGAGCCGTCAATGATGCGTTAGCTGGCATTGAAACGAAAGCGGCTAAAATGGGTCTGGCGGTAAAGGAGGGCAAAACCAAGAATATGCTGTCATCGAGAAAGGAGGCACAACATCGACGACTTGGCCAGAACGTCACCATAGGCAGCTATAACTTTGAGGTGGTGAAGGACTTCGTCTACCTCGGCTCCGCAGTAAACAGTACGAACAACATCAGCACCGATATCAAACGCACAATAACTCTTGCCAACCGCTGTTTTTTTGGCCTGAAAAGGCAATTGAGTAGTAGAACCCTCTCTCGGAAGACCAAGCTAACTCTATACAAGACCTTGATCACCCCAGTCCTGCTTTACGGCACAGAGCATGGACAATATCCCAAGCGGATGAACAGTCTCTTGGTCTGTTCAAGGTTCTGCGCGCGATCTTTGGTCCTGTTTGCGTTGATGGCATTTGGAGGAGAAGCTTCAACCACGAACTGTATGGGCTGTACATCGACATGAGTCTAGCCAGACGTCTACTGATCCAACGCCTAAGATGGCTAGGCCATGTAGAGCGTATGGACAACTTAGCTCCGGCCCGAAGAGTCTTCGACTCTAAGCCTGTGGGACAACGCAACCGAGGACGTCCACGTACAAGGTGGCGCACACAAGTCAAGGGTGACCTCGGCCGACTTGGTGTGCGAAACTGGAGACAGCTGGCGAAAGATCGTGCTGGCTGGAGAGACATGTTGAGTGAGGCACAGGTCCACCTCGGACTGTAGGGCCCGAAGAAGAAGAAAAAGAAGTTTAGAGGAGTGGCCAAAGGGATTGTTCGTCCACTAGGCGAAGGCCATAAGACGAATAGCAGTGTTTTTTGCTAGTAGTCGGCCAAAAATGTTAAGTGGGGATAGGTTCATGATAACGTCCAGAGCATCTGAAGATGTGCTTCTCAGAGCACCCCCTAAGCAGATGCAGGCTTGACGTTGAACCTTCCTGAGGAGATTGTAGTGTATGGCTTTGTCTAGTAGGGGCCACCAGACATGTACTCCATACAACAGAATGGGTCTAACGACGGCTTTGTAGATCCAATGGATCATGTGAAGTTGGAGACCCCATTTCTTGCCTAATGCTCTTTTATATACGTAGAGAGCAAGCGTCGCCTTGTGGGTATGCTCCATTATATTCAACTTCCAGTTAAGTATCTTGTCTAGGATGAGCCCTAGATTTTTGGCAAACTCTGAGAATCTGCAACTGGTGCCATTCAATGACAGGGGGGTCGATCGAAGGGATTTTGTTTTTCCCTGTGGAGAGAAAGATTTCCGTTTTGAGGGCGTTGATGCCCAGGCCGTTAGTCTTGGTCCACGCCGATAGTTTAGAGAGAGCATTTTGCATAAGATGTGTGGGCGCCGTGGCGTAGTGGGTAGGTGCGTCGACTCCTACGCTCGAGGTCGTCAGTTCGAATCTCGGAAAAAAACATCAAACATTTTTTCACGGCTCCACCTCTTTCGAGTCACTGACAATGCTCAAAGAGTATAACTGTCTAGAAAAAAAGCTTCTCAATCTCGCCGTTCGGAGTCGGCATTAAACTGTAGGTCCCCTCCACTCGTGAGAGAACAATAGCACGCACAACACGAGTGGTTGCTGAGAAGCTAGGCCCAGGTCCATCACGGACTGTAGCGCCGCCATTATTATTATTATTTTGCATAAGATCCCTTAGCAATGCTGGATATTTACCCGAGATTGCTATACCAATGTCATCCGCATAGGCTATCACCTTGTACCCTGCCTTATCTAGCAACAAAAGTAGTTCGTTGTAACCCAATCTAACCTAAAAGACAAATTTCGCAATGCAAGCTAGCTTCCTGACTCCCGAATTAAATGGAAATTTTCACACTGCTTTTCACACCTTGTGATGACTGAGATGAATCAATATCGCCTTCCTATCAGAGCAGACGAACCCCTCCCCAGCAGTCCAACAAATCCCCGCCAGAAAGACATTTCCGACGTCCAAAAGTCTCTTGAACCCACTCAAGCTTATGGCGCTATTCAGTAGAAGCCGTCAGAAAGTCGAAATTGCCGAACGTTTACTGCGCACTGACAGCAGCTACGACCAGACGGCCAGACATTAATTCCAAGAGAAAACCCTGATACACTCAAATCAGTGAAAGACCTGTTGCAACTACATGCACAGCCACCAGACTGAAAGGAAGTCCCTGACGCGGCTTCCAGTGGCGTGTGAACTTTTACCAATTTTACGATCTCAACCCATTAGACGTAGACGTAGCCCAACCTACAAATGAGTCCACAAATTTGCCCCGCCAAGGCAGTAAATTCGTCGAGTCCCACAGCAGCGACTTCACTCGGGAGGATGTTTATGGCACCCCCATCACCCGACGGCTCACGACAGCCGATTGGAAATGCCTTCGTTCCGAACGAATTGTATCCAATTTCATCGACAAACATCCGCCCAGTGGTGGAGTAGGGCTCCTCAAGTGGTGTCTCGCCAAGTGACAATCATCGCGCGCCCATCATCCTCGCCCAGCCAGTGGCTACTTACTCGCAAACTCCCAAAGGTTATGTCCTCGGTTGCGTCTTCCGCGTCTTAATGAAATTATGCAGTTAACAGATACAAAACGAACAGCCCTTCCGCGGCTCATCAAATGCACGAGTCTCGACGACGACCTGAGCGAGTGGTGAATTTGTGTTTTATTTTGGATGTCTTACCTTAAGGCTGTTGTACGGTCTCTCAACCCTCAGCTTAGCCTTAATAACTTCGCGCCCCTCCTGCTGCTCGTCGGGCGGCAGCGATGTCATCGATAGGGAGGCCTTTATGTAGGAGCCACCACCACCACCGCCACCGCTTCCACCGGTGGCAGTGTTCACACCACCAGCACCGCTGGTGCCGGCATCGCCTTTTGGTGGCCGCTCCGCTGATCCCTCAAGACCACTGCTGCTCGGGGCTTGCGGTGTCGCATCCATGGTGGCACTTAATTCGGTTCCAGTTGCACTGCCGCTGCCTACTGACTCATCTCCGGTTGCTGGCGCCTTCATCATGTCTCAGGTTGTCGTCGGTGGTCAGCGTGGGCTTCAGTCAATCAGTCCACGGCGCATATCTGACGGCAATAATCTGAAAAGAAAACCAGAGATGGATACGTTTAGTGAGTTTCTAATTAGTCACAGATCCTCCAGTCGGCGGCGGCGAGGTGACTGCTCTCGCATATCGCACGACCGAGAGAGGTTTCGCCTGGGAGCCGGAATTAGTTCGGCCCAGGCGTCCACGAGAGAGGTGCAATCTGGAGTGGCATACGGACGGCTGGCGTGGAATTGGAAAAGCGAAAGTTATTCTTGCCGCGATGTGAAGCGAACGGCTTGCAGCCGTTTGGCCGGCAAGGCGCTGTATGCAAATTGCGGCCACCTCGGAGCCGGTGCCGGGTACACCGCATTCCGGGGAGTTACACTTGTCTGACATTTGGAAATTGCTCATACACATAATTGAATTGACACAACAATTGGCCATTGTTTGCTGGGCTGATTGGTAGTTGGCCAGCAACGGCTGTTGTTCGGCAATATTTTCTTCCTACTTGACGTGTGATGCGGGAGGCGATCTGGTGGGAGTAAACCGGACGAGTTCGGAAAGGGATTCGGAGAGAGAGAACGGGAATAGATCACACAAAGCGAGTGAGAAAGGTGTTGAGGAATGCGGAAAGAACAGTGTTTTGGAAGGGATATCGAGACTTATTTTGTGTTGAAGTGTTTGTCTCGAAAGGAGAAGAGATTTTGAGAGTTGGTAGGATCGATACTTATGAGAAGACATGGTTGTTGCCAGATGTGCTGCCATTGAATCACATTTGAAAGATCGTTTTGACTTCTTTAGCTAGTTGTTTCTTCAACGCGCACTCCATCTTGGTGGCTAGGTTTAAGGAGAAAACAACCAAAAGATTGTCGAAGATTTACACAAGTTTTCATTTGTGGAATAAATCTCGTTTGTACCTCTTTTTCTGCTTTTTCTTTTTCGAAAAGAGCATCAAAATTCGAAAAATGGTCCTTCAAGGGCCCCAAGATTTGGATCGAAGAATATTTGGTTCCATCTGCGAACTCTCACTTGAAATGTGCGGCTTCTCTAAATTTTGTTAGGGAGCTAATCACTGACCAGAAAACTGTCTTGAGTTTACTATACAAAGTTGGACACAAAAGCCAAGCTTGCGTTAATTCTATGAGGCGTTTCTGTATCGATTCTTTTCTGAAGCGGATCACTTTCGGTGGAAGGGTTCATGATCAGATCATGAGCAATGAATGGTAAACCGTCACAAATGTGCAAGACCTGGTTGACAGAGGTCTTGCGTGTATGGTTGAATTGAGGACCATAACCTACTTCCTTTTCAGACTGGTGAAACGACTTTAGTTTTTTAAATCTAAAGTCAGCTGTCAAAACAATCAAATTGATTGCCACTGGAGAATTTGTCTTCTTCATCTTTCTTTACGGCGAGGTTATGGTCCGGAATAAAAGGATCATAAGCCTCCCGCTTTACTGCATCCCTACTGGTCCGCCTGTGGGGTTTGCCGGTTTGACCCCAGGAAATAACAGCGTGCTTCCCGTTTTCGGATCATTTCGTTGCTGAGGCCAATCAAATGCTGGTATTTTTGCATTTGTGTGAACCAATTGTTCTTTGGTTTGCCTTTTTTTGCTCGATTGTGCAAAAACGTTGATTGATGTTGCCTTTTTGACGGGGTTCGAAGAATCTTTCCTTTGAACATGACAAAACCAACTGAGCCGGTAGTCTATGTTATGTCTATATGTTCCTTGTGATGGGTTATTTTACATGAAGGCTTCCTCAAATCTTCGAACTTCTTATTCTATCAAGTTTTATTACTTCTGCTGTCATGCGAAGCATCTTCATCTCAGCTGCCGTTAATTTGCTCTCATACTTTTTCCAGCATAGTGAACCATATGTGAGCGTCGGACGTACAACTGCGATGTAGAGCCTTACTTTCAGCTTAGGGGAAATTTTTCTATCGCAAAAGATAGCGGAGTTTTCCCGCCACTTTATTAACCCTACCCTTTTTTGTCTAGTAGATGGAACTTCTCTATGTGCTTAATAATAAAAGCTTCACAGCCATCGGATATGCTGACGATATATCCATAATTATAAGAGGTAAACATGAAGACTTTATAGGAAGCCCTAGAAACCAAGAAACCAAGAAACTACTTGGAACTGGTGCGATGAAGGGAGACTCTCCATTAATCCCAGCAAAACAAACATAATCTGCTTCACAAAGATAAGAAAAAACAAACTTCAAATACTAAACATCAAAGAAACCTGCATTCCATCAAAGGATGAGGTAAAATTTCTGGGCATAACACTGGACCGAATAACTCACTTGGAATGCACACATAAACAAAATATTCTCTAAGGCTATTAAAGCTCTCTGGTTCTTAAAACAACTCGTAGGCAAAACATGGGGACTAAGCCCAAAAATGAGTCTGTGGATCTACAATCAAATGAATAAACCAACCATACTTTATGGCGCTGCTGTATGGTGGAAAAAATGTGAACAAAAAAGTGAATTTGCACTATCAGTGCAATGAGAGCGACTCGAACTGTAGGAATGGAAGTTATATTAAACATTCCCCAATTCCACACTACTATAAAGGCTGAAGCTGCAAAACAAGCCTTAACAGTACAGAGAAACTAAAAATACAAAGAGGGAGACCTTGTGGGACATCTAGATCTAGGAAGGTATAGGCCGATAGATGCAGCCTACACATTCCTCTCTGTAATGGGTCAACAATATTTCAAGCCGAGCTGATCGCAATCGATGAAGCAGCACAGGAAACCCACCAATATCAAAATATACATATTCTCAGACAGCCAAGCACTAAAGAGCTACACATTTAACTCTAAGGCTGTCTGGGAATGTCACAAAATACTAAACAAAGTGGCAGAAGACAACAGACTAAAGTTGACACGACTGGATGATGCAGTTGGTTAAGTGCCTGCCCCAAGTTAGACGGGTCCCAGGTTCAAATCCCAGTGAAATCGAATCTGGTCTAGTCACCATTTGCCGTTGGGATCAAATTAACGGCACTAGAGTAGGTTGGTACCTGGCAGTACAATGGACCAGTTTTGAGTCTGAGTGCTCCAGTGTAGTGTTTCAAAAAAGTTGATTTGGGTGCCAGGCCATGAAAACCACGAAGCAAATGAAATGAAATGAAATGAAAAGGCTGACATACAAGCCAAGAAATGTGCTCAGGTACCATTTATGGGGCCTTCACCCCTTTATGGCACAAACTTACATCTACACAAATGGATCATAAAACAAAGGAATCAGTTTTGGAACAGCAAAGAGGGTATTAAACACTCAAGAATGTTCATGGAACAAAACTACAATCCCAAACGAGCCAAAGAAGCTTTAGAACCTGATAAAGCAGACCTAAGAGTGCTATGAGAAGCACTAACAGGACATGGGCATGCAACTACCACCTTCAAAAATTCGGTCTCAGCAGCACAAAACTCTGTAAACGATGTGGACAGGCCAAAGAAACTATGGAACACATACTGACCGTCTTTTCAAGTCTTGCCCGAGAAAGATTTAAAATGTCAAAGCAAACAAACTTTCAAGAAATCTCATCTAGAGAAGTTGTACAATTTTTTAAGGCAGCACTAAAATCCTAGATCAAAAGACGGGGGTACAATAGATCTTTATGATCGCAGTACTAGCGTTACATACATGACGCACCCCGAGTTCTTCAATTCAAACCCTACGCTTACGCGATGATGATGCACTTTTCCATTCAAGTAAATATCTGGAGTGGGAGCCGTGGCCGTGTGTGTTCGTGCGTCGACCCAGCGCATTAGACTTTCACAGTCTAGGTTCGATTCCAAGTTCAGACAAACAATTTTTCAAAAAAAAAATTGTTCACGGCTCCACCTCTTTCGAGTCACTGACAATGCTCAAAGAGTATAACTGTCTAGAAAAAGCTTCTCAATCTCGCCGTTCGGAGTCGGCATTAAACTGTAGGTCCCCTCCACTCGTGAGGAACAATAGCACGCACAACACGAGTGATTGCTGAGAAGCTAAGCCCAGGTCCACCTCGGACTGTAGCGCCGCCATTATTATTATTATTATAAATATCTGGAATAGACCGGTGTGGATCAGAGAATAGGAAACACATATTCTCAGTCTTTTTTGTTCTAATACGATACCCATTTCCCTCCAAAACATCCCATACAACAAGTGCTCGTTGCAGGGGCGTTTGATCTTCACTTACGGTGGCTCCGTCATCAGCAAAGAATAAATGATGCACTTTGGAGTCTGCCACTTTTCCTTCAAGCAGATAATCAAGGACTGTAATAAACACCAAAGGACTGAGAACGGTTCCCTGGTGTACCTGCGGGGCACCTTACTCTTGCCTTTGCTCCCTCATACATATCCATGATCATGTGCACGTAGGTTTCTGAACGCCTTGTTGTCTTAGCGCTACCCATGAGAGGTCTCTTGGTTATCTATCAAAGGCTTTTTCAAAATCAACTAACACCATATGCAAGTCATTTAAGACATCCCGATGTTTTTCCATTATGATTCTTTGGATTGCATCTTTTGTTGATTTACCTGAGACAAACCCGTATTATTTTCAGCAGTCGGCCGTCTAATACCCTCTCAACGATCTTCATGGTGTGGGACATCAGCTTGACAGAACGGTAGTCATGGCAGTTTCGTGTACCGCACTTTCCTTTGTGCAAAGGAAGAAGATAACTTTCCCTCCACTGATTAGGCATTGGATCACCGTTCATAAGTTTGGAGATAAAAATCGTGAGCCATCTGGACCCGATTTGTCACTGGAGAATTTGTCGCTAGTTCGAAAGTACCGGGTGATAAAACCAGTCTCCTTCTCTAATTCGAACGGTTTCTACCTTTGAGACACAGAGTCAAAGTGAGGAAAAACTTAAGTTTAGATCCAGGGTAGGAGGTAGCACAGCGGTCAGACTTAAAACACTCCATTTGTGGTGTGAACTCCTCAATACCATTATTGACACATTCGGTTACTTCTCCAAGACATTGGCCTCCTACTACCCCAATCTTTCAACCAGCATTCCCCCTCAAATCTGACTAGAAGCCTGACCATCAGACACTGGACAGTTTGCGTATTTTTACGAACAAATTCAAGACCGATGAGAGAGTAGCAATAGGTCTCTATACCATGGATCTCAATATGAACATATCCCTCCATCCAGTTTGGTGCGGATTGTGGAGTGGTGGCATCATTGGACCATTTTTCTTCGAAAATGAGGCTGTGAACAACGTTTCGGTCAACGGTGAGGGTTACAGAGCCATGTTAACCGACTTTTTCTTACTGAAACTGAAGACATGGATCTGGATGCAGGATGACACACCATGCCACACAGCCCATGCCACAATCGATCTTTTGCGCACCAAATTCCCAAATCGTGTTATCAGCCGTCTTGGCGATGTCTCGGAGCGACGCCTCGGAGCTGCGATTTCAACCCCCTGGACTTTTTTTTTGTAGGGAACCGTGAAAGACCGATGATATGCCAACAATCCGGATACGATGTAAGCACTTAATGCCAATATCATCTAAGCAATCCGTGAGCTGTAGCCCGAAATCATCAACAAGATCTTGGAAAATTGGGCTGACAAAATGCGCTACTGCGAAGCCAGCCGAGGCAGCCACTTGAACCACGTTGTATTTCACTAATGGGAATGTTTGTTTTTACTAATAAAGCCATAATACATGGAAAGAATTTAATTTTGTTAATTTGTTTGCACTTTTAAAAAGAAACTTGTATATGGCCCACTCTGGAGAATGCATTTGCTTTCTCTCTTTCTCTTTCATAAAAAGTTATGAACTGTCAATTTTTTGACAAAGAACAACCGACTCAACGGACTTTACGGGCCACGGTCTTTAACTTGGCATGTCTTCAGCCGTTGAAAGGATTTATTGACGTTTTCCCATTTATAACGGAATACTTCACAATTCTCGCCCGTTTTTTGCTTAAAGAAGTGTCCCTAAGGCCTCGGTCGATAGAATCTGTTGATTGATTGGCGTTCGATTCGGTCCAAAGAACACACAATCCTTATATGAGGTGATTCATAGGCAATGTATTCCTCAGGCTCAATGCATGTAGCAGCATAAATTCTAGTCATTTTCTCAACCACTTGCGTTGACAGCTGTCAGAGGTTAACATTTTTCAAATTTTTGATTCTTTGGAAGTGATTCTGTTGGACTTTGTTCATTTGAATTTGTAAATAGAGGCAATATACCATCGGTTTATTTAAATTCCTCACGATTCTATGGCCCGAGGCCTTGAAACCTTCACACAATATCCAGCACTCGCGTTGCCTAGCTACCTGTGACAAGAAAAAGACTGAACAAGTTTCTGTAAAGCACACTCGGCATTGACGCGCGACTCCCGTTTGTGATTAGTCGAGTCAATACGACCACTTTGTGCTGTTTATTGTCTTTGTTGAGTAGCACGAAAAAACATCTTCACTTCCACTTCACCCAACGGCCATAAACCCAGCAACAACTGTGGCGTCTTTAATGCGTTCACGCATTCAATCATATCACACTCAGACCGCGTGTGTTCGTTTCGAAGTGAAGTTCCATGTGCCACATCACCGAAAATAGACATCCACGGAATATGTCATTACTCCATTAGCGGCGGCACAAGCAGATTTATTGCCCACTTATGGAAAACCTGTCCGCTTTATGGATCACGTATCCAGTGCCCACTTAAGACCATCTTCACATCGGCCCCACTCGCATGAGCCATCGGCTAAAAATATGACACCCAATTCATTTTCGCACAAAACTCAACTTCGACTTCGGCTGTGGCCGTGAAAGCACTCCCACGCTATCGGAAACATCATTCACTTATCGGGCGGTTATCAGATCGCGCCACAGGTTGCAACAACAGATATCTTACGTAAGCGCGCCGGAGTTTCGCTCATAAACCAGCAACCGACCGGCGGCGGCGGCGGCAGCGACGACGGTGGTCTTGCGAGCCACCTCTAGCCACTCGCGCCCATTATCATCGATTAGATAATTAGAGTACAAACAACAGATACACGGATCCAGTGTTTCGCAATCGGTCGGTCGGCTGCGAGTAGAACGATCGACGACACGCCGTTGGGTAGTGGAGTTTTTTCCGCACCTTTCACTCCGTGGACTCGATTGTCTGCAAGCAACTTGTGTGCGAGTGAAGCTTTGGACTTTGAGTTGAAGTCCATCAATTGGATGGGAAAGAAGAGATGCGGGCGCGACACTTCCCCCAGTCTTTTCAGGGAATTAAGAACCAATTTATGTCACAGAAGCGGCCGCAGTCAACGAGACACATTTATCTTCATCGACGAGGCGGTGCGAGGAGTTTCGTCGAATTAGGCCGGCAGCGTGTGGCTGACTAATTGTGCGTGCCAGCTGCGAGTCCTTCCATTCCTTTCCCAACACACGACCCAGAGATACATTAATTACCAGCCCTGGCTCGTTGAAAATACCCCCGAACCCGTGTCGGTTTTGTGTTTGTTTGTGTCCCCAATGAGAACCACCACCAATCGAGTGTGTCTGCGAGTCGTGTGTGTTCACCGCCAGTTAAGTAAGACGCAAAGCAGAGGTATCGAGTTACCATGGAGCGGCGGGAGGGCTATGACCCAATCTCGGCATCGGTGGAGATTGATTTTGCAATCGCCTAGAACCAAAACCAACAGAAGGTATCGAGCACACGGTAGCCAGAGACGGGAGTGAGTCACCAACTCAGTGGATTGTGGTGATGTGTGCGCTAAACTGTGCGGGCCATTGAGTGGCCAAAGAAAGTGACAGCGGGTTGAGTGACTTTTGACAGAATTATGAGCTACACGGTATTTGGACATGACGTTGCTGAGTCTGATTTACGGATTAGTGTGGAAAACGATGAGGACTTTGTTATTAATGGTCAAGTCTGGGCGCTGTGGGACTCGATGGGGGAAACCGCGGAACTGATTTCGAATGAGTTTCATGGGCTTTATGTGGGTTAGCCAAGAACGGATCGTAAATAACGAAAATTCAAATCAAAGTGATGGCAAAAGGGAAGATATTCTCGGTCGAGAGAAAATCTCGTGTGGTATGAGCTCTGGAATTAAGCAGATTTCTACGTTGGAAGTGTGAGTGACATCCCTCATGGTCACAACACGAAATTTGGGCTGATTTTGATGAATAAGTTGAGAAATTTAGGCTTTAGCGGGAGCTGATGGAAGGAAATTTTCTGCTTTTCGGTGGAAAACGGGTACAACGCGCGCACGAGAGATCTCCGTACCACTTGATCCTCCGCCACCGACTCTAACGCATCAGGAGCTATGCCCAAGTGCAACCAGGCGAGCGTTTGGACTTTGTCCATCCATCCATCCAACTGTCGCCTACCTGATGGAATCGCATTCAAAGCACGCCTCGGAAATCGTTATGATGGGGACATTCGTGCCACGTGACCAAATCATCGAAGTACAGCTCTTTCCGTTTGAAGAAGCAGCTGCCCAACATTGAATTCCTAGCGCACTGACGCCCTTTCTCACCTTATCCCGACGAGTAATTCCCACAACAGCACGAAGAAATCTCATCTCGGCAGCTTGCATTCGCGATCTTATTCTTTCTATCGTTGTCCGAATTTCATGACCATAGGAGAGAGAGTTGGAACAAACACTGCGTTGCAAGCCGCTAACTTGGCTTTGACACCAAGTTCGGCCTTCCCGATTACAGATCGACCAAGCTGTTTTCAAATTGACACACTCTTCCAAAAGATGACTTACTTACTCCCAATGTGAAACATTCCTCGCCTCGACTGCGCTGTAACATCCAGTCCATATATATAATAAAAAGGAGAGGTGACAAGACGCACCCTTGGCGAAATCCAACGTCCACGGTGAAGTGTTGATTTACTACCATTAACCCGAACACAGCTGCCACAGTTTGTGTATAGAAACTGAATGGCCTTCAATAAAGACCCATCAATCCCACACTCCTGCCGAACACTGCAGACTTTACTTCGAGGAACTCGATCGCCTTTTTCAAATCTACAAAACAAATGTAGATTGATTTGGCATACTTCCAAGCCTTCGGGAGTACCATTCCTAGAATGAAAAGCTAGTCGGTTGTACGGTTGTACGAAAACCGCATCTCCCATCCTGGATTCGACCATAGCGCTAGAACGTGCCTCCAACACATTAGTGTAGAACTTACACGGGAGACTTAAAAGAGATATGCCCCTATAGTTTAGGCACTCTCTTTTGTCCCCCTTTTGGAAAAGTCGGACAATCGCCCCACTTGCCAATCGTTAGGTGCCTCACCGTGTTCCCAAGCCACCTTAATGACATGAGAGAGCCATAAAACTCATTCTTTACCCATAGCCTTAAGCATTTCTGGCCGGATTTCATCCACACCAGCGGATCAGCAGCCAACTTTTAGCGATTCAATCGTCTGAATGACTTCCTCCACCGTTGGACTATTCTCCGCCTTACTCAAGACTACAGATCTGTCACCCGCAGTCCCTTTCGGTATTGAGCAGCTCCGAAAAGTGCTCGCTCCATCTGCGCAAGATGTAAACCTCATTGGAAAGCAACACACCAACTTTAGATTTGACTCCTTAACAAGAAATATAAGTGATTCAAGGCATTATAACCGTAATAGGGTACTTTCCTTTAAGGCAAGGTTCCGTTCACAAAACGAAAACTTAATAATTTTGGTATGCCTATCCGTCCGTCCGTCAATCTGTCTGTCACACCTTTATTTCCTACATTTTTAAATATATCGGCATGAAATTTTCGAATTAGGTACTTTCGGCCTAGAAATCATTTTCCATGCAGGCAAGTTTAAAAACTCCCGCCGATGGCTCCCGCATAGGTGAAGTTACCATGAATTTTGAAATATTGAGGCACCGCATCGGCCAAAAACGGTAAAATATATCAATCGACAGATCTATTGAAGTGAGGTGGAGGTTTGCTTAAATGCTTTTTAATCTAGAGTATGGTTTTAAAAACATGGAGCTCCAATGTCGGTTTTAATGCGTCTCCCTCTGCCATTTCTAAACCAAAGTGTTTAGAAATCTGAAAAACTCACAAAAACATCAGTAAGCATTTCGAGCATTTTAGCCCAAAAAGTTTTGAAGATATTGGCCAAAAACGGTAAATCATCAACATGCGAATTTTGAACATCTAAAAACGCAGTTTTCTAGACCTCAGCGTAAGCATTAAGAAATGATAAATATCAAAATATATGGGCGTCGTGGCCGTGTGGGTTTGTATGTCGACCCATACGAACTAGACTTTCACAGTTTAGGTTCAAATCCCAGCACAAGCTACAATTTTTCAAAAACAAAATTGTTCGCGGCTCCACTTCTTTCGAGTATAAATGCCTAAAAAAAAAGCTTCTCAATCTCGCCGTTCGGAGCCGCCATTAAACTCGAAAACGCCATAACACGAGTGATTGCTGAAAAGCCAGGCCCAGGTCGACCTGGGACTGTAGCGCTGCCATTCATAATCATCATCATGGCGGCTCTACAGTCCGAGGTGGACCTGGGCCTAGCTACTCAGCAACCACTCGTGTTGTGCGTGCTATTGTTCTCTCACGAGTGCAGGGGACCTACAGTTTAATGCCGACTCCGAACGGCGATTTTTGAGAAGCTTTTTCCAGACAGTTATACTCTTTGAGCATTGTCAGTCACTCGAAAGAGGTGGAGCCGTGAAAAAATGTTTAGGTGTTTTTTCGGGAGTCGAACTGACAACCTCGAGCGTAGGAGTCGACGCACCTACCCACTACGCCACGGCGCTGCCAATCTTATTATTATTATTACCGTATGACAGATCCCGGGAACATCTAAAGGAATGTAAATCATCACCATCACCTATCCGTTGATTTCAAACGCTGAACATAAGACGTTGGAAAGAGACGAATTCCATGTTTAGTTTTGACATTCCTGTCAAGTTTGGCAAGCTGTGAAGGATGATGATTGAGAACTCTCGTTGCTCCATCAAAGTCGGCAATGGACTCACTAAGACCCTGAATGGCTTTCGGTAAGGCTACACATTGTCATGGTACTTCTTTAACATAATATGTGAGAAGATCGTGTACAATTCACTGGCAAACAGAAGCACGATCTTTTAAAAGTCCCTACAGATGACATTGACGTAATTGGTCAGTGCCTGCTGGCATTTGAGGGCAAAACGAAGTAAATACTGTCCTCGAAAAATTAAGTTCGCCACCGACGACTTGCTCAGAATCCCACAAGAGACAGTTTTAACTTAGAACTAGACAACAACTTTGTCTACCTCAGCTTGTTGATTCTTTGGGCTGAAAAGACCTTCGAGTAGCAGGGCCCTTTCCCGGGAGACTAAGTTGGCTTCATACAAGACATTGGTCATCTCAGTCCTGGTCTACGTTGCAGAAGCATAAAATTTGTCGAAAGCGGATGAAGAAGTCCATGATCGTTTCGAGCGTGCAATCTTTGGTTCTGTTTATATTGATGGCGATTCGAAGAGAAGATTCAACCACGAACTTTACAGGCTTTACAGCGACATGAGTCTTATCAGACGTCCAGGCGTCTACGTATCTACCATGTCAACTGAGTTGGCTACGCTATGCATTTGGAAAGGACATCTTAGCTCCGACTCGAAGAATCTTTGACATCAAATCTGTGGAGCAATGCAACTAAAAACGCCCGCGTTATGGTGGCGCACATAAGTGAAGTAGGACGCAGTGAAGTGTGCGCAGGTGGAGGCAGCGAGCGAGGGATCGTGCTGGCTTGTTCGGTGATGCCCACCTCGGACTATAATGCCACACAAAGTAAAAGAAGGAGAAGAAAACATCTGTTTTTGACATTGTAGTGGATTGCATTGAACTACAAATTTTCAAATGGAGTCATCTACAAGCTTATCTGTAAGCTATCCATTGACATCACTTAAATCAATTGGTTCTAGGCCCGTTCATCTCAAAAGTTGTGCGATGGGATGGACAGAATATTCTTAAGAGGTTAATAGCTTTTGAATGACAACGATGAATTTACAGCCCCAATTAAGCAGTATTGCTTCAAAGTGAATGCGGAGGAATCGTGGCTGATAATTCCAGCAAAGTTTTACGATACCAGTTCGGCTGCCCACATACAGTCCATCGAGTCCATCGATGGATGAAACTATCCAGAAATAAATTAACATTCTTGATTTAACGATTGGCCTTGAAATTCTAGTTTGATCGTATTAATCAGTCCTACTCTGTTCGCTACAACTTCTAAACTCTCAGACATTTGGTAGAGGTCTTCGGTGCTGTGTCAGTGCAAGCCTAATTCATCAGTTTACATGCCTGAGGTCGGATGTCAATGTCTCCTTTAACACTCCTTCTGTCTCTGCAAACATTGACAGAACAACTTGATACCATTCCCCCAGCAAGCGGGATACAAATTCCCAACACCCCACGCACTAACCCACTGCGTCACATGAACACTCTGCATCCTCCGGTTGCTTTCCACTTGTCTCAACCATACAGTTGCTCCGTTCTTCTCTCGAGCGGGGACTCCATGCTGAGAAGCACTAAAGCCCAACAAACCAACACCATCGAGGCTTTAATGATCAAATAAAACCTCAAATTTCACATGAAAGGTGCTCAATTCAAGTCAACTTACACCGGCTTAGCCCGTACGCGATGCGTCCGACATACTCCATAGCTCCATTCATGCATAAACACCTGACGGTGTCCCCTCCGTCCCTGGAACGTCGTATCTCTTGTTCGGCTTAATGGCCACCACGACCGCTTCTGAGCGCAAAAACTGCCGACCAGCGACATAAAATTATCCCCGCAATGACAAATATATTCAACGACGTTACGACGGCGCGTTTCTTTCTCTTGCGGCCTCGGCGGCGCGGGGGGAATTGGAGAAGTTTCCGCTTCCAATTTGGAAGCCCACTAGCAAAAAGTTGCGAAACATTTCTTTTTTTTGGCGCCAACCACTGGTCGCCGCTCATCGTCGGCGATATCCGGAAGTTTCTCTGAAATGGGTGATCGCCGACATGAGCCGTAAGCAGCTTATTCTCCACGAGCATGTGATAGATGTGAAGCAGGCACTCCTACATCTGGAGCTGCGTCAACGGTTTCAACGTTCACAATGGAAGGCCTTGTCTGTGCAGAGGGGTTGCTCTCTGAATGTTTGGCCAGTCAAACACGGGATCGCTAATGTCATAAAGTCCCGCTGGAATGTGCGTCGTCTGAGCGGAGTGACAAACGAATCTATTTACGGAGGGGCGTCGTAATTTGATCGCCTCTGGATGGGGAGACATATAAATTAAAGTCAACGGAACTTGGTTAAATAACCGATCGTCGCCTGAGGACTCGCAGAGTAGTTTGGCGAGATAATTAAAATCGCTGTTCAATTAGAGCGTTAAGAGCATCCCATTCCGGAAACCAATTAACTCGCAGCTGTTGCGGGCAGATGCTGTGAGTGCTTTTATTTCTCACGCGACACACTCACTGATTTCTTGGTTGAGGCTGGCGTGATGATCTTGAGGCAGGCGCACAGCTATGAGAGTAAGAAGCAACTGTTTGGTTACCTAAAGTTTGAGGAGAGCTGGTGATAGTCGCTGCAGCGTGCAATCAGACTTGGGCTGGGAGATGTTTAGGTTTTTGTCAGTCACCTGTGAGGTATTCAAGTCTCACATGGGAGTGAAATAAATCGCGGACATTTTGCTTGAATCAAGCAGCGTTAGGACAGATGTACGGGCTTGCTTGTCGTTGGACAACAAGAGTTGACCAGTCACAGGTTACTGGAAATGTTTTGTATTCAGGATGACTGGAGAAAGAATGTTGTAGTCGGACTGTAGTATTCTTTAAAACAATTTCACTTTAACGGTTATGAAGGTTAAAGCCATTTTCCAACAAGTTGAATGTTTCAAAGGACATTTGAGGGCTCTAAACTGACACTTGGATAGTATACAATGTTGTATGACTATTTAAAACGTCACCCAAAACCATGAACATCGATTTTTTACCCAAGAACTGCTTTCCGTCAGCTCAAGACGCAGTTTCAACAACACTTTGTTTCGTTAACTTCTTTACCGAGTGTAGCCATGTAGTACCACTCAATCGATCAGCAGAATCAAGAACGTTAAGAACGCCGCACAGTTGTATGACTTATTCTATGGAAGGTGTGACTCCGAAGTGAACTGAGCTTCGAGCTCATTTTCTAGTCGTCTCCTTATTAAGCGATGTCATAACTTTAGCTTTATTCGAAGGTTCTTCCTTTTCAATCCCTGAAACAACATAACGGACTTACTCTGGGCTGATTGCACTCTTAAGCCACTTTAACCTACGTAAATGTTTGAAACTGTGGTCGAGAGTATGAGACTCAATTCACGAACATCAACTCGCCATCGATTTCAACAGCTCAGCACTCAACATTTCACGCACTAGCCTGAGGAGAATTCGAATTCTGCACAAAGATCTCGGATTATTCGCTTACAAGGTTCAATTGACTCAGCAATTGAAGATGCGCGACCATCAACTTCGTTATCGCATCGCAGTTGGGGCCTTAGAGCAGCTTAAATAGGACAACGATTTTGGGCGAAAAATCATCTTTTCTGACGAGACGCATTTTCATCTCGGCCACTACGTTAACAAACAAAATTCCCGCATCTGGGGCTCGGAAAACCTAAACCCGCACGTTATTGTCGAGTTGGGAAGCTAATGCATCCACAGAGAGTGACATTTTGGTGCGGATTGTGGAGTGGTGGCATCATCGGACCATTTTTCTTCGAAAATGATGCTGGGAACAAAGGTTCGGTCAACGGTGGGCATTACAAAGCCATGTTAACCGACTTTTTTTTTACTGTAATTGAAGACATGGATTTGAGCGACCTCTGGTTCACGCAGAGGCCACAATCGATCTTTTGCGCACCAAATTCCCAAATCGTGTTAATAACCGTCTAGGCAATGTTAATTGCCCCCGATTTGACCCCTTTGGACGTTCTTTGAGAGGAACCGTGAAGGGCCAGTGTTACGCCAGCAATCCAGAAACGATTCAGGCACTTAATGCCAATATCATCCAAGCAATCCGTGAGTTAAAGCCCTAAACCATTATCAAGGTCTTGGAAAATTGAGGTGACAGAATGCGCCACTGCGAAGCCAGCCACTGTGGCCGCCTCCATTTGAAAGACTTTGTATTTCACAATTAATGGGAATGTTTGTTCTTAATAATAAAATCATAATACGAAAAATAATAAGATATAAGAAATAATAAGAAAAAAAAGAAACTTGTATTTGGCCCACCCTGTATAGCTAATTATTTTCCTGCTACCCTGCAGTCTTAATTCCCGGCTTTGTCCACGAACAACCACCATGCGCCTCATCTGCCACCAATCATGGCTCCCCCAATCGACCTCGTGAACATTCAATCTAAACCATTGTTCAGACAAAGCCCAAGAAAAATAAAAGGAATTTATATCTCCGCATGCAAAACTAAATGGCGCTTACATTTTCACACAAGTGCCATCGGTCTTTGACCTTGAAGAAGCGTGAGATTCACAACACACCACACCCACAACACATGCAACCTCCAACAAAAGACAATCATACCCAAGCAACAAGTGCTTTTGACAGTATGGCAGTTATTTATTAGCAACGCAATTGATGACCATGCTGACAAGACCTAAGCGGAAACAGTGTGAACAGAATATCAATTCTTGGAAGGGCTCCAAGCCCAGTCGCGTATAGAGTCATCACGGCGAATAAAACACCACGGTTCAGTGATCTTTCAGCGAAATAAAAAAATAAATAAATACAAAAACACGAACACTTCTGCGAAGGGTCTTGTTCACCAGACCGTTGAATAAAAATGCGCTGCAGACCGATGACAGGCTGTCTGCATGAAAAATGACAAAACTCGTATTTAAGCCCGAACCGAACTCGAACCCAGAAACAGAGCACGATCGGTTAATTACTGCGAATTAACAAGATCTAATTGGACGTGTGCTTAACCGGTGATAATTGCTCATAGGCCCGGGATTTGTTTTGATTTCGTATTCACGGGAACGCCGCGCTGTGAATTATGAGACCAGTGCGCTTCGAGTGGGCGCCAAGAGAAGTAGTTCAAGGCTTGTTAGGCCCGGGAGAAAGTTTCCCTTGGGAAGCCCTGCTTGTTAATTGGAACTTCATCAACACCTCACAAGATCAGGGAACTTTTTTGAACAAGTGTGGTCTGGTTTTCTCCGACATCGTGGCGCCGGAGGGCTTAACGATGATGTCTGTTTGGAAAAACAGTTTTCAAGCAATAAAGGAAAAATTCGGATTAGTCTTGCACTAAAAACATCGTTGCGTGAGTTTAACTTAACGGTGAATTGGCGCATTCCGGATTAGACACAACACGCACGGTATGATTGTGGAGGATATTGTGGAATTAATTCGGTTCTGGTTAAAAGGTGAAATGAAGACTATTCAATTTTGACCGGATTATGAGGTTGTCCGGATTAGGAGATGTTTGAATTAGTGAAAATCCGGATTAGCAAAAAATATGCAGATGTCGTCTGTAAGGTTTGTTCAGAACATCTACAAGGTTGTCCGGATTAGTAGATACCGAGTTAGTGGATATCCGGATTATCGGATTTTGCAGATATCGTCTGCAAGGTTTGTTCAGAACACAGTGGAGGTAGGAGGGTTTAGACGTGCTACAGGGAAAGGATTTACTTTTAGACTATCAAATGTTCGATGACTTTTCGGTTTAGTCGTTGCTTTGGTGACTGATTTTTTTTTCGGAGTATTTTTAGAACACTACTGGACCACTCAGACTTAAAACTGGTGCATTGTACTGCTAGGTAGCAACCTACTCCCGTGCCGTTAAGTTGATCAAAACGCCAAAGGTTGACTGGACCAGATTCGAATCTGGGACCCCTCGAACTTGGGCAGGCACTTAACCAACTGCGCTGATAGTCACCGAGTTTGCAAAGATTAACATTCAATCTAAAGTTAGAAGGGTTTTGTCACGCCAGAAGATCTCAGTACGAACGTGAGCACAGCCACAACTGCTGGCTATCATACTAGCAAACTGCCATAGGAAGTGCTTCCATTGAATTCAAGTTCTGAGCTGTAGACCTCTAAATTGAGGCTGTAATGGACTGCAACTACTTCTACTTAATCAATTAGACCCTCTTTTGGTATGTATTAGGTAAAAGTTCCCATCGTCCTTCAGAGAAAATGCACTTAGACCCTATGGTGCTTGATTTGTACCAAGAATCAAATGATTTGGTCGATGTTCCTTCAGAAGCCAGTGCATCGTCTGTATGACACTGACGCGCATTTTTTCCATCATCAGACACTCCGAATAAAACATGTGACCCCGTGTCCAATTCCTGTTTGAAAACCGATAGAATATTTTCAAAGCATCACATGTTTCCATCAAAACCTTTGAGCAGAACTCACACGAGTCCATTCAACATAAAACGTGACTCAATGCAAATAACTAGCGTGACTCTAGACACTTACGGCGGGGCGTTCAAGACCAAAGATCAACCTCTTTCTCATCTCATTCCGATTAATTGCAGGCAAGACTATGAAAATCGCCAGCAAAAAAAACCACAAGCGCTATTCAAAATGAGTCAGAGTTTCTGCCTCGTCTTTCACAAGGCAGCTCCGGAAGTTGCGAATTTGCATAAAGAAGTGATTAAGATGTAAGCGTTTGGGGCGTGTCACTCATCGGCGAAGGTAACCGCGTGGCGTCTGCTGTAAACTGACTTACAGGAGCCATGCAAAATTATACGTGCTTGGAATGCACATTCCGATGAAGAGGATATTTTAATCAACGACGCCTTACAGGGTGTGATTAGAGACCATCAAAACACTGCCATGGCAGTGGCTTAAGTGTCAGTTAGTGCTTTGGAAACAATTTAAGTTTACTCTTGCGGGAGGTGTTCTTCGGACGGGTTCGAATATGGCCTGGTGGGGGTTTGCTTTTTGGGAGTGGGTTTATGTTTTCAAACCTTGTGGTCCCAAAAAAGTGATGAAGTGACATACAAATACTTGTATCAATGAAGGACTCCCAAAAGGCAGTCGACAATCGTGCTGCCATAATGGCGATGTGGTGCGTTATGTTTTATTGAGTTTTAGATCTGTTTAATAATTGGGAGCTTTTGTGTCAGTCAATGTTTCCATTCCATTTAGAGAAGGCGACGCGCTGTCATGTGATTAACATCGTTCTTGAGAAGATCGTGCAAAACTCACTGGCCAACGCAAGAGGCACGATCTTCCAAAAGTCAGTTCAGTTCAACTGCTACCTTACGCGGATGACATTGACGTGATTGGACGAACATACCGAGCGGTCGATGAGGTGTTTACTGGCATTGAAACGGAAGCGGCTAAAATGGGTCTAGCGGTAAGCGAGGACAAAACCAAGTATATGCTGTCATCGAGAAAGGACGCACAACATCGACGACTTGGCCAGAACGTCACCATAGGCAGCTATAACTTTGAGGTAGTTGAGGACTTCGTCTACCTCGGCTCCGCTGTAAACAGTACAAACAACATCAGTAACGAGATCATGCGCAGAATAACTCTTGCCAACCGCTTTTTTTTGGGGGGCTCAAAAGGCAATTGAGTAGTAGAGCCCTCTCTCGGAAGACCAAGCTAACTCTATACAAGACCTTGATCATCTCAGTTCTGGTTTACGGCGCAGAGGCATGGACAATATTCCAAGCGGATGAACAGTCTTTTGGCCTTTTCGAGAGAAAAGTTCTGCGCGCGGTCTTTGGTCCTGTTTGCGTTGATGGCATTTGGAGGAAAAGGTTCAACCACGAACTGTATGGGCTGTACAGCGACAGGAGTCTAGCCAGGCGTCCAACGCCTAAGATGGCTAGGCCATGTAGAGCGTATGGACAACTTGGCTCCGGCCCGAAGAGTCTTCGACTCTAAGCCTGTGGGACAACGCAACCGAGGACGTCCACGTACAAGGTGGCGCACACAAGGCAAGGGTGACCTCGACCGGCTTGATGTGCGAAACTGGAGACAGCTGGCGAAAAATCGTGCTGGCTAGAGAACCATGTTGAGTGAGGCCCAGGTCCATCTCGGACTGTAGCGCACTAAGAAGAAGAAGAAGAATGTTTTCATCCAGAAGGTTAGGCTTCTTGGTCCTTTTCTTACCGATTAATTTTCCGAGAGCACGTACCGACTTATTATCAAAAAAAATTATTAATTGGGATCGTGGTCTAGATCAAACTTAACCTTCCTTCAAAAAAGGTCAACTTTTAGTTTTATACCGCAAAGTTAAAATGTTTGTCCGAAAAACGTGATTTTTTTTAAAACACTTCCTCGTCTTGAAATAAATGCCCGAAAAAGCTTAAGGTGTTTCGTTGAAGAAGGCTCTCACTTTGTTTGTCCAAATATAGTAAAATCTTTCTAAGTTGGCCAACCACGGTGCAAACACTGCTGGCCAACTTACGCAGTTTTTTTCCATTCGTGTGATGATAAAAAAGTTTAAAAATGTAAAGGTTCGCAACATTGTATAATAATAATAATGGCGACGCTACAGTCCGAGGTGGACCTGGGCCTAGCTTCTCAGCAACCACTCGTGTTGTGCGTGCTATTGTTGTCACGAATGGAGGGGACATACAGCTTACTCCCGACTCCAAACGGCAAGATTGAGAAGCTTTTTCTAGACAGTTATACTCTTTTAGCATTGTCAGTGACTCGAAAGAGGTGGAGCCGGTAAAAAATGTTTGATGTTTTTTTCGAGATTCGAACCGACGACCTCGAGCGTAGGAGTCGACGCACCTACCCACTACGCCACGGCGCCCGCGCAACGTTGTATACGTTTTTTAAATATTTTGTATGAAATTTTCATGACATTTTCATACAAAGGGAATTCTGTATTGTCATGTTATCAGGACTTAGCACTTTACAACACGTTAAGGGTCTACTGTTATCTTTTACCATAGCATCTACTACAAGGACTTATACTATCGGACTTTACTTTGCTACTAACAATGCTCAGAGAGTATAATTGCCAAGAAAAACTATTCGAACATCACAGTTCGGACTCGAAATAAATCTGTAGGTCCCACCTATTCGTAAGAGATCAATGTGAGTCTTGCAAATTGTGAGTTTACCTGCAGAAGCGTACAGTTCAGATCACATGCGTGCACTGGTGGAACTAAAGTTTTACACAGCAATTGGTTGGGGTTTAACATATGAAAAGCCTGGTCTCTCAAGTCGAGGATTATGTTGGTTTTAGATCAGTGCAATCGGAATACTTTGGTGAAGCCTCTGGGACGTCTCGAGAAAAAAATGCTGCATGTGGACAATTTTTCATAGCGTATCCGTTTTGTTTGATTTTGCATTATGAACGTAACGCTGATTGATGTGTTCGGGGTTTGGATTGATGAAATTATTTAATTGTGTTATGTTTCGCAGGAGGGTAAACATGTCTGTTCTAAGCGAAAAATTTTACGTCGATGAAGACCAAACATTCGTACACCACGAAAACTAAAAATTTTACTCAATCGATGAAACTGTACAAGAGGAAGCATCAATCGACACGGTAAGATCACGGTCTTACCAGGGCCGCTTTAGAAATGTAGCAATCTCTAAACCAGGTAAGTAACCTCACGGGATGTCCTCATACGGACAAATTTCCATGCATCTTTGGGAAAAAAAAAAGGAAATGACTTCACTTTGACTGTCTCACTCAAAGTCAACTTCAAGCCACTCTACGACGAAACAAGTATACAAAACGCCGAAAGAATTTGTCTGCATTAAAAACAAGACAAGAATGCTCAATCATATCCTTAGATGTGGCGCGGGCTTTCGTCAGGATATGGCATGAAGGATTGTTCAATTAACTAAGAGTATACTGGGCGCCGTGGCGTGGTGGGTACATGCGTCGACTCCTACGCTCGAGGTCGTCAGTTCGAATCTCGGAAAAAAACACCAAACGTTTTTTCACGGCTCCACCTCTTTCGAGTCACTGACAATGCTCAAAGAGTATAACTGTCTAAAAAAAGCTTCTCAATCTCGCCGTTCGGAGTCGGCTTTAAACTGTAGATCCCCCCCACTCGTGAGAGAACAATAGCACGCGCAACACGAGTGGTTGGTGAGAAGCTAGGCCCAGGTCCATCACGGACTGTAGCGCCGCCATTATTATTATTATACTGGTCAGAAAGACGACTGGATGTCGCAGTTGGTTAAGTCCCTGCCCTATTATTATTATTATGGTTGAGGGTATATTGCACCGCGACCTTTAAGATCTATTGTGCCCCCTTTCAATACCTTAGCACAATTACGAGTTCCCCCGTCCTATTGCGCATAGGTGAAGAAATCTGCTCTAGAGTATTCTCTCTCAGTTTCCTTCAGAAATCTGAGAGTGAGAGATGGTTCTTATGATTGGATTGCTTCTTCTGATATTAGGTACTTGCTCAGATATCTTTCTCTTTTGTGGGCTAGTGCCTCACAAAATCCCAGTATATGTTCTGTATAGTCCTTGCCCCAAGTTAGAGGGGTCCCAGGTTCGAATCCCAGTGAAAACAAAGTTAATACGCATTTATTCGGTTTTTCAAATCTGGCCCAGTCACCATATGCCGTTGGGATCAAATTAGCGGCACTACCACTGGAGCGGTCGATCAGTGGTAGTAGTCTGACTGGGGGTATCACAATGGTGTAAGTTTGCTGGTGAATTTCACTAGCAGCTCCCTAACCTAACCTACTGGTCAGTATAGCACTATTTACTTGAAATCGTAAATAAACAACCAAATTCACAGTTTCACACGAATTTAATATTGGCAACGTAATGGGACCATAACTCCACGACAGTGTTCCTCGTGTTCGTGCGCTCGGTATCGAAACGTGAGGAAAAAAAATAGTTTTACGAAGGGTGATGCATCTCCAACGGAATGTAGATTTTTTGACATAAAAACGAAAACATTTGCTTGCAGCAGCTCGCTTATTTGTTTTATTTTAATTTGTTCATTTGTTGTTCCACTCTTGACTTGTTCTAGGGGAAGGTGTCAGTGTGGTACCGTGCGAACAAGTGGGGGTTTACCAGCGGAAAGCAGTTCTTTGCCGAGTGGGGACTGAGTTCCTACCAACTGAGTACGAAGACAGGCTGTGAGAGGAGTTTCGGGCAAGTAATCCAGGGCAGACAGAAACTATGGAGATGTCCGTCAGTGTTGTGCAAGGGCTGTTCTCCCATTTGAATGAACCAGTGGTCGAAACGGTCCGATTGAAATGGGTGAGGCGGATTATCACGACACTTTAGCAGAACCAATTAGCTTTAGGGCATCGATTAAATGCATCTTGGTCAATACTTGGTCGATTTGCACCACCGCTGTCATGAATAATAATAATAATAATAATAATAGCGGCGCTACAGTCCGAGGTGGACCTGACCCTAGCTTTTCAGCACACAGCTGTCATGAAAGGGCAATTTTTTGGAACCGGATCGAGCGCACGTGAGTGTCCCCGAGGGTGGAGATGCGGACTCAGTTGCTACCACGACAAGGGTGAGTCAAAGCCCTCAAAGACCTTTCAGCTGCTGTGGCCCTCAAAGCCTTTTGGTTGCTTCCGGTGCCGTCAACGTATTCACGGAAGCCCGCTGGCTGCCACTAGTCCGTTGCAGTGTTGTCTATGCACTCTACCTAGCCATCTTATGCGTTGGATCCATAGACGCCTGCCTAAACTTATATCGCTGTACAGCCTGTCACCAACTCACTTTAGATTAAACTGTGCTCAAATTTTACTCGAAAGTCTTGAATTCTTAGACCTCAGCTCACACTCTGAGGGTTCATACGAGCAGGTATCCTTAATTTGAAAAGAAAAACCTTGCGCCTTTGGTCTGTAGCCTTGAAATTACCGGAAAGTCCCAAGAATGTCTGCATTTTTTCCCGCAAAATTGCTTCAAACTTTCCACAGATTCCCGCTCTCCACCAAATTCATAATCGACAGAGGACGGCAACATCACTTTTCCTCCTGCAAATTGCAATCGTATCTCACTCGGAAGAGAGCCCACAATTAAGAACAAATCGTTCGCTTTCCAATCCACCAGCAGTGCCACTGCGGCGTCCCATACACCCAATGTACACATTTACTCTCGTAATTACACGTATCTCTTTCAAAAGTATCGGTTCTCAACTGAAAACAAAACCGTTTTCTTCGTCTTTTTTTTGGTTCATTGCCAACATTCTAAGCCAAATCAACTTTCGCCTAAGACACCACACGCCAGCAAACACCAACGAGTGATGTTCGCCAACGAGCCACCGAGAGAGAGAGAGATGGAAAAAATTACACAAAATTAAAATGAAATGTCAACAGATCCATTGGGCCTACAATTTTAACTGCCAATACCGAAGCGCGCCAATAAAATCTTAAGTCCGCCTGCCTCGGACCGAGCGCAAGCCGACGTGCTGCGAATGAAGTCCGTCGGTGGTGTCAGCGCGAATGTATCCGATGTCCGAGTGGTGTTGGGATAATTAACATCCGCCTTATATTTGATTTTGAAAACCATTCTTTCTTGTTGTCATCCACAAAGACAACTCGCCACCTCCCCACTTGCCAGCCGTCGAATGAGATAATTGAAGAGGCTCACAACAACAGCAGCAGAGTATCGCTTTACACTCATTCGAGCCGATATCGATAAATCTGCGGCACATAGCGCGGGACATCTCAATGCCATCGATGCCCCCGAACACAGGTAGGAGCGCGCACATCGACGAAAGTATCTATCACCGTGTGTACTCGCACTCACTCACTCACCTATTATTTGCGAGAGAAGTTGATGCGGTTTTCTTCTCCTCGTTCGGTTTTACTGCGAACGGCTGCCAGTCCACCTGGAATGATAAGAAACATAATTAATTGGACAAATATTCTGAATTAATGATATAGAGGAGTATGAGATACAATATGTGCAGTTGCGAGGAGTGGGTATCTGTTGGAAGGCCGTTTGCGTAATGTGCTTGTCTGAGCGTGTGTGCGCTGCAAGGGGTATCTGCTGAATGCTGGGAGTGTGAATATCTGCATGCAATGCGGGCCGGAATGTCATTTATCCGATAGATTCTAGAAATTGCTGTAAATCATTGAAGGAAATCGATGAAAGTGCGCCTGTGAGGTGGCTTAGTGCCGAGGTTAAGTTGAATGGAAAGGACATTCCACGCATGGCGACGATTTAAGTTTATGAAATCGTCAAAATCTCTGTAAAATTTTGATGTTTAAGTGCGTTGCGAGATTAGCAGAGAATTGGTTTTTGTACGAACTAATGGCGTGAAGAAAATTGTGGATGCGATCAGAGGCACACTTACTGATGATGCGTGGATGGGTGCGGCAGTGTTCGAAAGTTGATTTTTATGTTTCAGATAAATGGACAAATTGTCAACGAGATCTTCAGTGCAAACACGGTGACACTCTTTTGGGTACCGGGATACACAGGAGTCCAAGGAAACGAATGGCAAACGTGCTGGTTTGCCAGCACGGAAGGGTCAGAATTGGTCAAATCTCTGGGACTAACTTATGTCAGCACGCTGTTAAGTTTCCCTAAGAAAGAAATAGAGGACGAAGCCGTAAAGAAGGCAAATGAGCAGCGATGGGTGAATCTGGACATTGGGTCAACGCTGAGAGCCCTATGGCCGGTGCTGAACAGGAACAAATCATCAATGGTTAGCATCAGTCGCAAGGATATTCGAATGGTGGTGGGAGTCCACACCCAACACTTTCCGACAGGTACCCATGACAGGAGGCTAGGTATCCCCCACAGGGAATATTGTAAAAGAGGAAATAGAGTTCGTCCGCCACCTGCTGTGGATTGTCCAGCTCTACGAAGAATGAGACTACTAATACTGGACAGTAACTTCTTCGACGAGCAAAATGGACCCAAACTGTTTGTCTAAGTGAGTCGCGACACTAGGGCACACTTTAACCTACCCACCATGTTCCAGATTGCTTTTACTGATCGGATACGTTAAGTATGGAATATGATGTCTGTTACGTAGCCGCATTTGACAATGGCGCAGGGTAGGCAGGTTGGTTGGTGGTTAGAATCCAAAACTCACTCAGGTTATTGAAGACCCATTGTGGTACCCAACTGGGGATTAGTATCCGTACTTACTTCCTTGAAACTTGTACTCAGTCATTCAGCCATCCTATTGATCTTACAGTCCCGAAAAGAGAGGTCAAAGGTTTATTTGTAATTTCTTGAAGGTCGTGGATGAAGTATTCTCCCAGAGTTCTATTTCTGAACTGACACCGACTGGGGCAGTGGCAAAGGTGTTGTTCCTTGTTCCTCTTCATCCCTATAGCTTTTAAATATGTTCCCATTGATGAGTCCCATTTCCATGAGAAGGTTCTTTAGACGATTATGACTAGTGAGAGCTCCATCTACCAACGTCAGCAACATTTTGCTGTCGCACTGAAGTTGTTGTCGTTTTTAGCTCCATTATATCCAGTCCATAGTGTCCGAAGTGTCTCGGGGGAGGAGCACCACCTTCTATTTGTTAACTCAAGGATCCAATTGTATACCTTTTTCCTTAAATCGGGGAAGGGTGGTTTGATCATATGAATTGCTCGTTAGATCAGTCACTGACACTTTTCAGGCAAGTGCATTGGATTCCTCATCGCCGGCTATGGCTTTGTGACCAAGAACATAGCATTCCTAAAGAAATATGGTCCAATAATTCCGCCTGTTGAAATGGTGCGCCATTCTGTTGCTCTACAAAGTTCTAGTAGTCTTAGCTGTTTTCGGTTTTTGGTAATCTAGAAGCGACTATTCTGTTTATTAACAAAGGCTGTTAGGTCGGAATGTCTAAAATTATCGATATATACAAGATGTTTCAAAAATGCAATAAAATTAACACAACTAAATTCTTTTCATGTATTATGGCTTTATTCATTATGAAATACAACATCGTTCAAGTGGTTACCTAGGCTGACTTCGCAGTAGCGCATTCTGTCACCCCAATTTTCCTAGACCTTGTTGATGGTTTCGATCTGATGGTGAAGGTTGATAGTCCTTCACTAATAATAATAATAATGGCGGCTCTACAGTCCGATGTGGACCTGGGCCTAGCTTCTCAGCAACCACTCGTGTTGTGCGTGCTATTGTTCTCTCACGAGTGGAGGGGACCTACAGTTTAATGCCGACTCCGAACGGCGATTTGAGAAGCTTTTCCTAGACAGTTATACTCTTTGAGCATTGTCAGTGACTCGAAAGAGGTGGAGCCGTGAAAAAATATTTGATGTTTTTTTCGAGATTCGAACCGACGACCTCGAGCGTAGGAGTCGACGCACCTACCCACTACGCCACGGCGCCCACTGGTCCTTCACTGTTCCCCACAAAAAAAAAACTTCAAAGGGGTAAAATCGCAGCTCCGACGCGGCCAATTGACATCGCCAAGACGGCTGATAACACGATTTGGGGATTTGGTGCGCAAAATATCGATTGTGGTATAGCCTGTGTCATGGCACGCCATCCTGCATGAACCAGAGGTCGTCCAAATCCATGTCTTCAATTTCAGCAAAAAAAAAAACAAAAGTCGGTTATCATGGCTCTGTAACGCCCACCGAAACGTTGTTCCCAGCCTCATTTTCGAAGAAAAATGGTCCAATGCCGCCACCACTTCACAATACGCACCAAATTGTCACTCTCTGTGGATGCATTGGCTTCTCGACAATAAGGTGTGAGTTTTCCGAGCCCCAGATGCGGCAAATTTTGTTTGCTAACGTTGCCACCGATATGAAAATGCGCCTCGTCTCAGAAAAGATGATTTTTCGCCCAAAATCTTTGTCCAATTAAAGCTGCTCTAAGGCCCAAACTGCGAAGCGGATGGTCGCGCGCCCTTCAATTGCTGAGTCAATTGGACATTGTAAGCGAATAATCAGAGATCTTTGTGCAGAATTCTCCTCAGGTTAGCAATCAGGCGTGAAATGTTGAGCTGTTGAGATCGATGGCGAATTGATGTTCGTAAATTGAGTCTCACACTCTCGGCCACAGTAGCCACGTTCTCATCTGTGCGCACCGTACGATGACGGGGACCATGAGTATTGTCCACTAGCTAATCGATACCAGTCTCACGAACTTTTCGCACAAACTGACGTACAGCAGTCGCTGTGGAAGCTTCATTTAGGCTAAGACTTATTTTCCAAAGAACACACTATTTGGGATACACAGTACTCATTTTGGAAATAAGTTTCCAATATTTCCCCACGTTGTTCAAGTGTAAAGCGGCTCATTTCGTTCCGCGGAGGTATGATACTGACTTTCTGTCAACATTTAGAGCTGGAAAAAGCTGTCAGTGTCAAAATAACCTATGATTTAAAAAAACACTAGATGGCCTACCCTGTACAGTGCAGCAGGCAAGCAGTGACATGCGATGAAAGCTCTTACAAGACATTAATTGATTATATTTGCAGATCGCGGAAATTTCAACCAACGAAATAATTTAAGCCCAAAAGATCGATCACTCTGATTGCGGCAAGTTCTAATAAAATGCTTAAAAATCAATCGTCAACACCTTTGCATCAATTCCGTTCTCAAGTCACGTTCTAGAAACGATCGAAAATACGGTTAACGAACTTACTGTGAAAACAAATCGATTGCTGGGTGTCTTCTGTGCAATGGTTCCGATTGAAAGCACGTCCACTTCGATCCAATTGTCATGCCAAAAAATGCCACACGGGTGACTATAACGTAGTTGCCAATTTTATTTTCACTGATGAGAGCACTTCTAGACCCAATAGTCACTCCGTTGATGATTTCATTAACTGTCCTCCGGCTGCTGCCAATGAAATAAATTGCTTCTGTTTAGTGTTTTCTAACCGGATTTGAGAGTTTGCCGAATTACTGCACAATTGATACGCAAGACGAGTTTACACCTGAAGAAAGTTAAGAATCATTAGACGCATGGGCTGTGGAATGTGTGTTTGCCTAGGAGAGCAGAGGAATTCTGAAACGAAATGCAGTCTTAGCCAGACGCACTTTTTCGAAAACGTGTCTGAGGGCAAACTTTCGTTTAGTCAACTGATTCTGCGAGAATGTCAATGGGATCCTCACCCATTGAGCCTGAATGACGTCGAAATTTTTGATCCAAAAGACTCGTTTCAACCTTTTGAGTTAGAAATTGAGCGTTTTAAGACGTGGCCACAAGACTCACAGTGGACGTTTTTCGACGCTTTTAAAAATCCGTCTTTCAGCCTTGAGTTAAGAGTTTAAGCCAAGGGGTATGCAAGCCATTAAAAGAGAAAGGCCGTCCCTAGCGAATTCATTAAAAACCCTCCAACAGACTCACAGAACAACCTTCCAACCGCCTGCACTCACTTCTGACTCGCTCAAGTGGGCCACGCTAGAAAGCAGAACGCAATCCTTATCGAAAATTCAGTCGCGTGCAGCTGTCAGTCGATCAATGACAACGAAACCGATGTCCACCTCAAGCCACAAGTGCATTCCATATTGTCCACCTTCATCTCACTCTCAAGGCCCCCGCCGTCGTCCAGTCGCTGACAACCTCAATTTCTAATGACCTTAAATGGGAGTTAACCCCTGCCGTCATTATTCACCGCCAAGAGAATTGAATTCCTTGCAGCACTGTAACATGAGCAACCTCTGTCGCTTTGCAAGAAATCTCCAACGGCGGCGTCCTCGTGGAATCTCTCTTTACCCGATGCACCTCGCCGCTGTGTCGTAGCCACCTTCGAAAGGCCGCGCCGGCACAATGGCAAGTGAAGTTGCTGTCGTTGTCTTTTTGTTCCTTGACCTTGTTCCCGAAACCGATCAATAATTCAATAAAGGAAAACCGCAGCGCATCGGCAGCGGCACACACCGGCACAATTCTAACGGAAACCGGGCAGGCAACAACAAAAGAACGAACGGGACCGCAGTTAACGGCATGCAAGCGTCAAAATAAAAGGAAGACAGGCTGCTGCTGTTGCTGTGGCTGTTGTTGTTGCCACTGCGGCTGTTGCTGCTGTTGCCGTCGTCGACTTGGAGTGCCTACCCAATCAGCCGTTCATTTATGCCGCTCCGTTTGACAGTTTTCCTTTTTCCTGCCGAGGGAGACGTTGGCGTACTCACAGTCATGCGCACGGGCGAGAACATGTCGTCATTGAAGATTTTCATTTTTTTCCCCGAAATGGAGTCTTTTGAGGGGATAAAGAATAAAGACAGTGGAGGTGAAAAGTTAAGCATCAGATGGGGAACAACTTTTGTTTGACAACAGACACATTCTCTGCTATCCGAGACAACGGGCACATCCTCGGGTACCCGACAAACAGACACATTGTCGGGTACCCGGCGACAAACAGGGGTTCCCGTCGGGTACCCGACAAACAGGGGTTCTCGCCGGGTACCCGAAAAACAGAGATTCTCGTACCCGACGAACAGACACATTCTCGAGAACTCGAAAAACAGAGTTCCTCGTCGGGAACTCGAAAAACAGAGTTTCTCGTCGGGAACTCGAAAAACAGAGTTTCTCGTCGGGAACTCGAAAAACAGAGTTTCTCGTCGGGAACTCGAAAAACAGAGTTTCTCGTCGGGTACCGACAAACAGGGGTTCCCGTCGGGTACCCGACAAACAGGGGTTCCCGTCGGGTACCCGACAAACAGGGGTTCTCGCCGGGTACCGGGCAAACAGAGATTCTCGTACCCGACGAACAGACACATTCTCGGGAACTCGAAAAACAGAGTTCCTCGTCGGGAACTCGAAAAACAGAGTTTTTCGTCGGGTACCGACAAACAGGGGTTCCCGTCGGGTACCCAACAAACAGGGGTTTCCGTCGGGTACCCGACAAACAGAGGTTCTCGTCGGGTACCGGACAAACAGAGATTCTCGGGTACGCGCCAACTTTTTAACCCCACTGTCATCGAATTAAAATGCACCGTCAGTGCCGCACACAATAACAGCCGATGGCGAGAGATTTTGCGAAAGCGAATCACTTCCCCTGCCGAACAGATTTGAAGTTCAACAAAAGTGAAACATATTTCGTTCCACGACGCGAGACGGCCCAAAGCGGTGACGGTGAAAGGGTGCGAGAGGGTAAGAGAGTGTGTATGTGTGTGCATTCGTTCGCATTTAAGACAGAGACTTACTTTGCATTTAACCGTTAATAATTGCCCCTGCGGCTGTGGACTGGTACACATCCGAGACATGGGGGAGCGACATGTACGACACACACTCGAGCAGCGTGTGCTGGGAATGTCTGCCATTAGATCGGAAACAAGTGCTTTTCCAAAGGAGCGACATTAGTTAGTCGTTCATCTGCGGCTGATTGGGATTTTGATTAGCAACGTACTCCTCAGTGGGCACATATGCTGCTGCCCCACTGATTAAGACGAATACACAGTTAAGCGGGTCGGAGTGGAGTGGAGTGGGCATATTCCCAGGACGCAGGAGGCCCGAACAGCACGAACAGCTGGAAGTGCATTTGAATGTGATTCTGCGTTCGTTAGATGTGATTAGGTGGCTTACACGCAGCGAGCGTGTATATCGGATTCAAGACACAGGCTGCGAACTCGGAAATGAATGGCGGACTGAATCCGGTCGCACAATTGATCCGAGATGCACAATCGAACGTTCAAGTCGAGGACGGCCGATCGACCGATCGAGCGATCGAGCATTGCGCACGACACCGGGGTGTCTCGGATCGTTTGTCGTAGGCCGCGCATGGAGGCGCTATCGATTTAAGGTATCTTTTGGCACTCACGTGAAATTGATAAATCACGAAATGAAAAGTGATCGGGAGCGCTGCATAAACCACCTGACTTTTACCTCTCGTTTGAGGTGAGAAAATGTCTACGGTTTTCTTTTCCGCCAACGATATGGGGCGCGAGTTGGAAGGGAGAGCGGGGGATGATCTGTTCTTTTTTGGGGGCCTATTTTGGATGTCTCTTGTCAACATGCAGACACATTAGACACAGTGGATTTGTTAGCACAGCTTGGTGTCAGAACAAGTGTTAATTGGGTGAGGCTAGGAGGAAAGTTTCTGTTGGGCTGGTGAGGGAGCGACTGAAGGTTGGATCTGTCTGCAGCTGTTATGCTGTTGACATATGGAGGAAGAACACAGATAGCTGTCAGATCGGTGTGAAAACACTTGAAACTAGACCAACAAGAGTGAGGCGGATGTTTTTGAAACGATGGTGTTGAGAGAAAATGTTCTCTTACCCTTATAAAGAGTAGCTCTCCGCCATTATCCCCAAGAGGGTTTTTATAATAAAGGTTTTATAACGTGAAAACAAAAGAAGATTGTTTTTGTTTTTGTTCGTTTACGGAACGGTGCCGTGGCCGCCGACTTTGCGGCAACAGATGGATTTATTACTTAGATTGGAATCGAGTGTTTGAAGATGAGAGTCACGTTAGACACCTGTTTAAAAAGAAATTACTTTGCCCGTGGATTCTTTCTCGTTCTTCATGTGGATTGACAATTTAGAAGAATGATCTCAAAACGCCCAAAAATTGCCGAAAAGTGGTAAGATGACGTATTTCTTCTAGAGGGTGAAGTGATTTTGATGGAAGTAAAGGTTTTTCAACGTTGCACACTTTTGTGCAACCCGTTGCATATCGGGTAAATGACATCCAAGGTTTTTCTGGCACATACGCACTTTTTGTCGAAATTTTCCGTAACTGTTTTACATAAACGTCGTTGAAGCAGTGCTCAGTTAACACATTTAAGGCGTGATTCGATGCCATATGTCATAGGTCTTTATTGCAAGAAACTCCGAAGAAACTGCGTTAAATAGCATGATCAGGGCGGCAAATTCTGACGCAAAAATTGAATGGACCCTTGGGCTGTATGGCACCGTCTTGTTCAGAAAGCCCATGTCGTTCGTATTCTGAAAATTTGGGCATAAACACACTGGCAGTAATCCAACTTCCAATTCACTAACTGACCATCCAAATTTTCAAAGAAGAATGGTCCGATGATGCCTCCATCCCGAAATCGGCCCCAGACGGGTAAAATTTTGTGCATCCATTTGCTTCTCAACAATTATCCATGGATTTTCTGAACCCTAAAATTGGACATTTTTTTTAAGATCACTAACTAATCCTGTCTCTCAAGATTTTTGAACTAAACTTTTTGCAGTTGATTAAATTAAAACGCTATTCTGATCATAGTTTGTATGAATGCGAATTGTAGACGCCAAATCTTTATAATGTTCTTCAATTTTGAAAACGTTTTCTTTCGCGCTTAGCTCCATTTTTTTTAACCCTGAACTGCTGCAGATGTCACATTGTCAGTTCAGTGCTTTGTGGACTACAAATTGTCTTCACTCATTAGAAAACCCTCAAGGGCCTAGAACATAAGATAAATTCTGTTGCAAATTAAATTAAGTCTTCAAAAGTTTACACATAACGGTCCTAATAATAGTCCAACAACAGCATTAAAGGCTTTGATATGATGTAAGATCTTCACAAACAAAATTCAAAATTTCGACTACGATCATTTTTGCAAACAGTTCATGTTATAGAACTGTTGACCTTTTCGAGATTCAGCCTACCCGCTCACTTGCTCAACACCACCATGAGTTACATGTTGGTAACCCTACCCACTGATAAGCGTCGATGCACTTGTTGTCATTCCCTTATTTGTCTACGTGTTGTACCAATAGCGTCCTTTCCTATTTCCTTAGCCCTCTCATTTGTTTACGCCAAAAACGTTTTATCAATTGTTATTGTAAAAGTGCATAGACGCTGGAGTTTAGTTTTGTCAGGACCGCCGACGAAAGTCGGTTTATTTTAGTTTTCAAACCAAATATATATGTTATTACAAACAGTGGTCCGTTTTTTAATTTGCTTGTGTATGTTTTGTAACCATTCCGTCTCGGAACGTAACTCATGGTTGGTAATCTCTTTAAAAAAAAAAGACTTGCATACGAATTTTTCCCTTTGGAGTACTTTATATAATTTGCGCTCGCAAAACAGGTTGCGAATACCTTTTTCAGGCACAAAGATTATATCGAAATTTCTTTCATGTTCGAAGCGCGCCCAGTGCTCCAGCAATTTACTGATTGGTCCAACGTTTTTAGCAACAAGGGGCTGTCCGTGATCATCCGCGTGCTGGAAGACCTCGTAGAGTTTGAAATGATGTGAACATTGCTCGGGTGCAAGCAAGTGTTGGGGAAAACCCCGAAACTTCCACCAGGCGACATTCTCAGCAGTTGGTGATATCTAGGAGGTCATTGCAGGAATTTTAAGGCAGTTACACCTTTGTTACAATCACATCTCATACAGCTCGTCCAACTATGGCTCTCCTGAGGGAAATTTTTGGTGATCGGTTAATATCGCGTTTTCCTTATTTTAGCTGGCCACACCGCGTTCGCCCGATTTAACGGCTCTAAATTTTTTTCTTTGAGGCTACCCTAAAATTAAGGCGTATGCCAATAAGCCAAAACCCATACAACAGCTTAAGGCCAATATTAGAGAAGTGAGGCGCTAAGACCTGAAATTCTAAGAAAAGTAATGGAAAATGCTCTGGAAAGAGCACGTCAGGTCGGATATATTTAAATTTTAAATTTCTAAATTTTAAGAAAAATGTTACTAATCAAGTAAATCTTAACGTTTCTAACGCGTTTTGCGATTTTGTTCGTCAATATATTTTTGACGTTAGGCATAAAGCATAAAACCAAATTGAAAAACAGATTAATTTGCAAATCGGGATTAAATGTGTTCGAAAAAAAAGAATTTATAGCAAATAAGCTCTGAAAGTGCTAGACTTAAGTCGTTAATACCAAACGAAAGAGAGAGAAAAATGAATAAAACCCAATCAAAAACCCAAAATGCTTTTTGACTTGAGACCTTTCTGCCTAACGTTAAAAATATATTGACGAACGAAATCGCAAAATTCGAAAAAAAAACTCAGTAGTAGAAAATGCAGGATTGTTAAGGAACTGATTAGTAATTTTCAACTTCAACTCAAATTATCATAGAGTTAACTTAAAGGAACCACTGAAATCCTGAAGACGCGTTTCGTAGTGCGTAAGTTCATGGTTCGATCCCGGACACATTTACTTTCATGTTCTTGGCAACTCCTTTACATTCGCCAGATGGATTCAGCACACAACTGTAGGCCCTCTTTACTCATGAGACAATAAAAACCGTGCCGGATGAAGAGACTTGGTTCTATCTATTGTCGACACAATACCTAGATAAGAACTTGATAAGCAAATATCTGAGTTAGCCTATTTGTCGCTGTACAACATCATTAATCATCGTCAAGACAAACGGGAAAAACCAATAAGGGTTTCTTTATCCGATCTATATCTCATCTGCACCGGAGAGAAGGAATGACTATGATGATGAGGGTCTTGTAAAAAAAACATCTCTCTGTTTCTTGAGCTCAAAGAAGCAACCATAACCGAGATCGATCTTGGTGCTCATGTTATTTTTGGTGTTAACTGCGGATGTCGATGAATTGCTGTTCCATTTTCAAACAGAACAACTCATTGAAAGAATTATTTGCCTTTCCAATTAGGGTGCAATCCACTAAAATTGGAAGCTATACATGGTTCGCCTATGTATGCTAGAAGTGTCAAAGCTTTCCACGGCGTTGTACATCTCGTCTTTATGCACGGTTACGTCTAATGACGTCGACTGTCACTCACTGTGTGCGAATTTGACAGAGGAAGGCAAGGGAACAAACTAAAGCTCGCCCTACAGCCTGTGAGCAATAATTGGAGTGAACTGCAACAGTGGCAAGAGAAAATGATACATCCAAGCAATGTACAACCCTCCAAAAACTGTCCTGCAAAATAAAACACCCTGTGTGCTAGAAAACCCAATGAATTGCCAATAAGATCTAGTCCAATCTAAGGTAGGTAATGGCCCTAATCCAGCCCGATCTAAACCGAAGTCAAAATGGTTTCAGTGTAAAACTTTCGCAAGGTCTTTAACAAGACGAGTAGCTTGACGACCAATCTTTGACCCAATGTATGATCAATTTAGAGCAGATTGGAGATCAGGTGGAGGAGAAAACATCTCCGCACACAAGTAGGTTGCCGCCCGTTGATTAACCCCTTCCGAAAGACCTAAGAAGACTTGTGACCTCCATCAAATCGAATTCCCTTATCCCACACAGACATCGATTAATTGGCCGCATATTTTTGTCTCTCCTCCAACTCTTATCTGCAATTATCGTAAAACTCAACCAATTTGTGATCGTCGAGATGCAAAAGCAGCAAACCATCGAATTCTTTCACAATTACATCGCACGATCATCGCCGAGGCCCCCATCAACCGTGTGTCTACGAGAGGAAAATACATTTTTACGAGTCTTTTTATGTCTTGTACTATCTCCGCCGAACTTGTGTAGATTGCCACAAAAACAACACAGAAACAGAAACCTCTTCCGAAATGCGAGCGATATCGAACCAATCCACTTCGCAACGAGAGATACAGCCGCCGCCGTCGTGCGGTCGGAGTAGGTGTTCGATAGGCAATCTGGTGTCTTACAAAACTTCAACTTTCATCGCTTCAGCGAGATCAGCGCCGATGAAAGTGTCAAGACTTTAACCCCGCGATGACAGAGTAGGATCAACGATTTTCTCCGCCGCCGCCGTCTTCCTGCGGCCGACCGGAATGACCGCACCGGACGAGGGCGTCGTGTGAATTGAAAACTGGAAAACCCCAGGCGATTTCCCCCGATGCCACACACCGGAACGCAATTTGTACAAAGTACCCACTCACCGTACGCAGTCGGCGCGGATATCTCGAGGAAATTGATCAGATTTAGCAAGAAATCCCCTCGTGATGACCAGTTGACCCGAATTACACGCTGATCTGCGGAACTGTCTGAGCCCCCTGCCCTAAGGCCGTACTCCGGGGAGTCCGGATCCGATGCGGTGCCCGCACCCGATCGATCATAAACGAGTTAAAGTGCCCGTTCAGAGTTCACCGCCGCATCTTGACGTTCGACATTGTAAAAGCGATTAACCGCGCCGATAATGACGGCGATGGACGAGGAAAACCTAAAATTACGGTATTTAGCATAAATTTGAGCAGCAAATTTTCCATCTGCTGGACTGTGTGTGTATGGGTTTATCTGATTGAATTTGACACACGGATTCGGTTGTGACGACGACGGCACGGAATGGTAATGACTGCAGAAACCGTGATAGCCTCCGGCACGGCGGTGGTGTTTCGCGATGAATTTTGTCGGCCGGCATTTGGTGCGGTATGGCGGTCCTTGGCGGTGGGAACTTTATGTGTGGGGTCTCCACACGTTAGGTGATGATGACATTTATTACGACGCTGTGAAGTTTTCTTTTATTGCGGGGAAGGTTGTTAAAACGAGCCACGAACGGGATTTGAGTGACTTAAAACGAGACTTCGGAGAATGTCGAACGTTTTGGACTGTTGACGACAATTTTGTGGGGTTTTTTGAAAGTGATCGTTAAAACTGAAGTCACTGGATGTTGTGAGAGGACTTTCGCAGCCTTTCGCTTTTTGAGAAAAAAAAGGATTAGGAGGCTACTGCTTGGTTTTTCAACTGATCCTTGATTTGGTTGCGTTGAGGATGTGAACAAACTTCACGAAGCTAGATGAGGCCCTCAATCAAAAAAGTCAAAATGACGCCTAGATTTCGTGGTGAACTTGACCCTCAACCAACAAGCCAGCCAGCAAGATCTCTGTAAAATCTTGAAGTCTTCGTAAAGTTATGTGCGCCACCTTAAGCTTATTAGCTTTACTTGAACTTTTGAAAGCATTCGACAGTGTTAACCGTACTTTCCAACCAGAACTGAGTGGAAAAGCGATAGAGTATTCCAAAACTATGACATAGCCATCTTCACAGACGGTTCGAAGATGGACTCTGGAGTGGGCGCTGGAATCTTCTCCGAAGCCCTCAAGATATCAAAGTCACTCAAGCTACCAAGCATTTTCCAGGCAGAAGTGCAAGCGATATATAATGCGTGTCTTGAAATTAAAAACAAAACAGAACCAGCACAGCGGATAGCAATCTTTTCAGATAGTCAAGCTGCTATCAAGGCTCTAACATCCATAACCACAACGTCAAAACTAGTGGATTGCTGCTGCAAGGAACTATCCATTATAGGTGAACGGAGCCCGGTCTCTTTGATCTGGGTTTCCGGGCACACGGGTATAATAGGAAACGAAGCAGCAGACGAGCTAGCCAGACGAGGATCCAAAGTCGATAGTCTCGTTGTGGAACAAATCGAGGCTCCACTAGGCTTCGTAAAAAACAACATCTACAATCACTTCCTCAAGATCGCCAACGAAAGATGGACCAAGCTGGAAACATGTGTTCTATCCAGAAGCTTATGACCCAACTACAACCAAAAAAAAAACAAAAGACCTGCTTAACAACAGTAGAAGAAATATATCCAGAATCACAGCGGTCTGCACTGGACACTGGGCTGTTGGCAGACATGCTGAAAGACCAGGCATACCATTTAACTCGCACTGCCGCAGCTGCCGGGTGGAAACTGAGTCAGAAACCCCCGAGCACTTTCTGTGCAAATGTCCGGCTCTAGCTAGAGTCAGACAACGCACTCTGGGCAAAGCCTTCTTCAATACCCCTAATAATCTCTCAGAAGCAAACATTCATAGTCTGCTAGCCTTCATAAATTCCACGAAGTGGTTTCAAAATTAGGCTAATCTGAGTGAATATACACTCTTTTTCACCCCCATCTCACAAATTAGGTATCCCATATGATGTGGTATCAAAACGGCGCTTTCATGGCGCTAATTGGGTGCGAAAACAGGATCTGTATGTCCACCGCCACTTTTACCTATCTACCTACCTTAACCCGTCAATAATTTGTCACAAACTGTCCACCCACTTTAACTTCAGTAATCCCACTAATAAGTTGTACCTTACTAACCGTGTTCAAGCTGTCTTATATAACTCAAAACTGTCATCTTTTTGTGGTGTTCACAATGGAGTACCTCAAGGTTCTATTCTCACCCCGTTATTATTCTCAATGTTCATTAATGATCTTCCTAAGGTGTTGTCGTATTGCAAATATCATATTTATGAGAGTCAGAACGAATTTGTGTACACGTTCTAAGCTTCCACAAAGATTAGTAGGATAGCGAGCACCGAATTCAAATTAATTTTTAACAAAAATTCTGTCTCAAAGTGCATCTAAGAAGTTTTGATCTAATTTTGAAATCCAACCTCTCGCTAACGTCTTTAGCCAAGATTACTTGCCGCTACTGTCATAAGAGTCAAGTTAACAATCGTTCTGTGTTCGAACGTTGAAATTTCGCAAGTCTACATACGGATGAGTATAGGCCCAAGAGTACTCTCTTGAGGTATTCCTTGTTATACATATTTCTTCCTTTAATGCCGAAGTGTTCCTCTGGCATAGACGATTATTAGTCACTTTCAAAAAACTGTGGAAAATGGTTTAACTCAAATACAGCTTTGAAATGAGATTGAAATCTTTTTGAGAATTTGAGCACTTATCAGCTCTTATGGATTTCTCTCTTTTATATTGATCGGGCAAAAATTGGATGAAAAACAGCGAGAGAGCGTTGTCTTATTTGGATGTCGATTTGTTGCTCGAAGTAGTCAATAACCCCTCTACAATCCTCATCAGAGATAAATTCGGGAACTTTAGTTTGACTTGCATTCACGTCTCTACAGAGGACCACGATGGCTACTGTGATCTCCTAAAAAGGACAACACGATCAATGGCCCAGCTACGACACCAGGATTGTTCTAGGAGATTTTAACACTAAGCTGGTTAAAGAATCATCAGTAAACACAGCCTACACGACACCGCGTCCGAAAACGAACATAGGTTGGTGGACTTTGTTACGGGGCGGAACCTCTCTGAAGCTAACACGCGTTTCCCACAACTCAACATCCACAAAGAGACCTGGCGGTCTCCTTATCAGTCAATCGTCATCCAGATTGATCACGTTGCACACTCCTCCAGTATTTTTGATGTTAGAACATTCCAAGGAGGCAACATAAATGACTTGGATCATTTCCTTGTTGTAGAAAAAGTAAAAATACGGATATCGAGAGAACAGAGGAGTTGTGGAAAAACACGACGGTTTGATGTCAGAAAGTTGCAATCGGAACAGACCGTAAGCCACTTTTGCCGATTAAGTCTCCCAGAAGGTCTTCGAAAGATGGACACCGCCTGCTCGGATGAGAGATGAAGAGTGGAATGGTTGTCAAAAAAGCCGTCAGAGAAGCCGCTTCTGATGTACTAAGTTTTACGAGACAACCTCGGTAGAGCTCGAACATGCAGCAGTAACCTACAAGGCCTACAAGCCAACGCTGCATTAAGCTAAAAAGAGCTGTTCGTTACCATCTTCGAAAAGAAAAAGAAGGACAGAGACAAGACTTCTTAGGAAGAAATAAGAAAAAGCATGAGAAACGTACCATCGAGGTGCTATGACAGGAATGATGTCCGACATTTTTACCAAAAGGTGAAACGACTGACAAATGGACATAATTTCTTACAAACGAAAGCCTGCCCAGGCGAGGAGGGCCAGCTAGTAGCATAGTCGCAGTCGATATTAAGAATTTGTTTGTGTTAACAGATTTTGCTGTCAGGCAGAATATCCTCCTCTATCTGGACAAAATAGACAAGAATTCCATCCTCCCGAGATGTTTTTGATAGCCATATCGAGACTAAAGTCTAACAAGACTGCTGTTGCAGACGGTAACGTTCTGAAATTTCTAAAGCAGATGGGGATGATCTGTTCAACCGAGAACAAGCCTCGGGTACGTATTATTTTAGGGCCGACGACAATGGGCAACGATATAAAAACAACAACCTCGGTTCTGCACGTGGAATGTGAGGTCCCCTAATAGACCACGTGCAGCCGATGAACTTGCAGAGGCCGTAGAAGCCTACAAGGCACACACACACACAATTCAGGATGAGCAATGGGATGGGCCGGACAAAAAGAGGATCTTCGACAGCGATTGTTGCAGAAGGCGAAGGCAGCGATTGTTCGGATGCGAGTTTGTTATTCGAAGTAGACGAGGCAAGATGTCTTAAGCTTCAAGTACATAAACGAGCTCCTCATAACAATCCAATCAAAGCTTAATTTGGGACACGAGAAGCGCGCTGTCAAGGAAATAGAGAGGTGTTACAGCGGACATTATTGCGTCCAAAAGTTCTATCAAAGGATAAATCATCTATCCAGGAGGTATAAACTGCGGACATAGGCTATAGGGACGAGAAGAAACAGAGTAGTAGAGCTCGAGACGATACTGAAAATCAAAAATCACTTCTGTAGACTGTTAAACGGCGATGGAGACACCAATGCCGCTGTCAGACAGAATATTCCACTCAACACAAGAGACGATGATAGACGAAAGTTCCTTCCCTCAGACTTAGACGAGGTCAAGATAGCAAAAGCGAGACTAAAGTCGAATAAAGCCGCTGGTGCAGATGGACTGCTTGCTGAACTCTTTAAAGTAGCCGGAGATGAACTGGTAGAGCGCATGCATTAGCTCGGCTAAAAGATTTGGTCGCAGGAAAAGATGACCGACAAGTGGAATCTAAGTATCGTTTGCCCGATCCACAAGGAATGAAATCTCATCGCCTGCGCCAACCATCGAGGGATAAGTCTGCTAAACATCGCCTGCAAGATCTTCTGTGCCGTTTTATTTGAGCACCTGGAACCATTCATGAATAATCTCATAAGTCAGTGTTCAGGCCGGGGAAGTCCACCATCAACCAAATCTTCACACTGCGACAGATCCTAGAAAAGACACAAGAAATGCAAAACGACGCACACCACATATTCGTCGATTTCAAGGCCGCATATAACAGCGTGCATAAAGACGAGCTATACAGCTCCACGTCTAGTTTTGACAGGTCTGACAAACTCGTCAGACTGAGCAGATTGACAATGGAGAACTCTCGCTCCATCGAGGTCGGTAATGCACTCACCGGGATCTTTGATGTCAGAAAAAGAGTTTAGACTAGGCGACGTGTTGTCATGTGACCTTTTCAACATCATTAGTCAGAAGATCGTGGAAAACTCACTGGCCGACACCAGATGCATGATCTTCCGAAAGTCTGTACAACTGATGGCATACGTGGACGATATTTACTTCATTGGTCGAACACAGCGAGCCGTCACTGAAGCGTTTGGTGGCATTGCAACGGAGGCTACCAAAATTGGTTTAGTGGTGAATAAAGGAAAACCGAAGTATATGTCAAAAGGCCCGGCACAGTACCTAACCTTACACCACAATCGAATTCAGCGAACCAGGGAAAGAAACCTGTCTCGGATTGTGGCTCATCGCCAAAAAAAAAATATCAAAACAACTTGAACACCTCTGTTGAGTAGATCAAGTCTTTGGAAATCATCAAAGGAATACGATTATGACCCAATTCCACTTTCTGGTCGAGAATAAATTTTCAATTTACTCTAAACAACTCAAAGAGCACACTTATATAATAAAATGCTCTAAGTACGTAATTCTCTTAAAACTAATGAATCTGAGAAATTTCCAAAGCAGATGTTACCTGACGTATGTAGCTGACGTTGCCGTAGCCCACACAAACTGATCGACCGATGAAGTCATGGTCGCTTAGTATATCCAAATCTTCACCACAAATTACGTTTGTTTGGACTGTCTGAGTAAATAGACTCAAAGTGTTTTTTTCCCAGACTGTAGAAGCTAAGCAAAGTCTTGTCATGGACAAGATTTTGTGGTATTTTGACGCATTCAATTTTACATAATTATTTTTAAGTATACAAAGGTGTTAGCTAATGTGAAAGTGCGTCGACTCCTACGCAGAGTCAAATTCTGATGAACACACCAATTTTAATTTTTACTGCGCCACCTCTCTTAAGTGACTGGCAATGCTCACAGACTATTTATAACGAAAATCTTCTCAAACTTAAGCGTAAACTATAATAGCGGTACGAAAACTTAAGCTTCTTAAAATCTTAAAATTAAGGACAATTCAGTTCTTAACTGACATTTGCATACGTAGAGAACAATTCATTCTGCTCCCGCGTAAGTAAGCCAAACTGAACGAACTGACCGAACGGGCTTTCCAAAACTGAACGAAGCCTTTATTATGAAATAATGAATAATCATTCTAGATAGGAAGCTTCTGTGGAAAACAAAACAAATCGAAACGAAAATTGCGAAGGCACTGTCAGTTTTCTGGCAGTGTAAGGGAATTTTCGGCAAATCATGGGGTCTATCACCAAAAAAGATCCGTTTGGATCTACACGGCTATGATTAGGCCCCTTCTCTCCTATGCATCGGTCGTTTGGTGGAATAAGCTTTCGCGTAAATATGTAACTGCTGCTTTCACCAAGCTTCAAAGAACGGTCTGTCTCGGCTGCATGGGGGCCTTGATGCCCTGCTGAATCTCCCCCTCCCCTAGATATCCACATCATGGGGTGCACTCTCATAGCCATCTTCCGTTTAAAAGGAAGTGGTTATTGGTACAGCTCGCACTGGAGTTTCGATGACCTTACGCATCGCATTTCCTTTGACCCCAGTCTTATAGATATGCCGTCTGACGCACGGACACCTCTACTCCAGCTGCGACGAACATATAAAGTCGACTTTCCCTGTACTCAGGACTGGCTCTGACCAGAATCTGAGCCAGGAAAGGAATGTAGTCGAATCTTCACGGACGGCTACAAGACCAATGAAGGATCTGGTGCTGGTGCCTTCGTGGAGAGCGACAACTTTAGACTGCACACCTCGTTACGTAAATTTGCGTCGGTTTTCCAAACGGAAACCTATGCGATCCTAATGGCTACGAGCTATGTTGTGAAGAATAGGTGAAAGGGGCGAAGTACTTGTGTCTGTAGCGACAGCCAAGCTGTGCTTAAGGGCTTGCTGAACCCTTTAACCACTTCCAGGATAGTTCAGGAATGCAAGTCTTCCCTGAATTTGATCGGTAGCTTGAATTCGCTAAGACTTGTCTGGGTTCCGGGGCACCACAGGAAATGAGATCGCCGATAAACTTGCTAGGCGAGGATCAGATGAGGCAATCTCAGGACCTGAACCTACGCTTGGACTGCCCGCGTCCTTGGTTAGGGCTTCCATCGATGGTTGGACTTTTCGAGAGCACAACCGCAGGTGGCATGACTCTCCAGGACGTAGACAGACCAAGCGCATGCTCCCCAACGTCTGTAAGAAATCCGCGGCTTTCTTGTTAACTCTTAACAGAAAAGACTGCAGACAACATATTGGCGTACTAACGGGGCACTACACCTTCGCCAAACACCTAAGTGTGCTTGGCCTAAGTGACGAAACCCTCTGCGACGCCTGTGGAGAAGACGATGACACTGCAGAGTACTTCCTCTGCCATTGTCCCGCCTTTGCTCGGATCAGGTGGCAGTTATTCGGTGCTGATGAGGTGAGAGCTGATGATGTAGGCTCCTCATCACAGAAGTGCCTACTGGTCTTCCTTCGGAAGACCATGAAATTTCAGTAAAAGTGGGTTGCTGCCTGGTAGTACAATGGACCAGTTTTAAGTCTGAGTGCTCCAGTGTAGTGTCACAAAAACCTACGACAAAAAAAAAGCCTTTATTATAGTTCACTATGACTATGTATTAACATTAAACAACGCTTCGCTCAGTTCGTTAAATTGCAGCGTACTATTATAAAAGCTTCGTTGAGTTTCGGTAAGTTCGTCCAATTGCTATAATAAATACTTCGTTTAGTTTCGGTAGATTCGTTCAGTGTATTTATGTATTTGTATATTCGCTCGGCCATATTGGCCTTTCGATGTCTGCTTAAAAGAGGAATATAGCAGCGAGGACCAAGTCCATCACAAACTGTAGCTCCAACCTAAAGGAAGCCCCTTTAGAAACTTTGTTCTTAATCTCTTATTGTAGGGTTCAAGGTTTGGCTACCCTGCGACCGATTTCTGTAGTTTTCTTCGCTGGACTGTGAGATCAGAATAAACCCCATTTTGGTCTAAGTGGGTCACATATTTCCCTGCCAGTCACACCAACCCAACGTAACTGCATTTGTTAAAATTGATTGAAATCAGAATCCGCAATCTAGACGTCAATGTCATCTGTTGTCAAAAGCACACATCAGGTTTGTGTATCTGCTACCGATCAATGCCCCACATACTGGGCATCGGTGTTTCTCCCCCCCAAGATCTCAAATTACATCTGCCACTCACCGTTCTCGCAAGAACTGTTTCTGTCATCAATCAGGAACGCAGTGGACCCACAGCAATGTGAAAGTAAACATGCGCCGATTGACGTTGCCCACAAAACAGATTATCTGAGCGCATGGACTTTGGCCAAAGCCTGGATCTGTAAACCGAAACCGACATCGAATCCCCCCCAGAAGATTAACGATTATTTTTAATAAATTCACCCAGAGACCAGTGCCTCGTGCCACTGCGCAAATTCCCCGTGGCCAGCAACAAACTCTCGGAGTGAACGGATTGAGGTGTCACCGGATCTGAATTACGCTCGAAAGAAGAAATGAATTCGCTTGCAATCCATATCAATGTGTCAACCGATACACCACCGGCGACAAATCGTGATTGCCTCTGCAAGTTCCGTCGCAGAGTCTTCGCAGGTGTCAGCAAGGCAACGGCATCACCTCTCAAGCAGACCGCGGGCCAACTCTGACACCGTCATGGTGGCAAGTGTTGCGCGGACCGTAGAACAGTGTCAGTCTGCCATCGGGACGATTCTCCCCGTGGTCAGCTTCCGGAACCGCACCGAATCTGATGGAGTGGCAGCAGTGCAAGGTCTCAATAAAGTGACGCCTCAAGTGGGCGTCAGCGAGCAGCAGTGCCCCCAGACGTCACCAGTAAGTGACACAAAGGTTTTGGTTTCACAAATGGAAAGTAGGTGGTGCACGGTGCGCTCGCTTATTGTCTCGCTCCGCGGATGCGGATACGCCAGAGGACGCCGTTCTGTGTGTGGGACTGCCGGCATCGAGATTTACATGCACACATGGCTGCACCGTCGTTGAGGAGGAGAAATTCGCTCGGCTCTCCTCCGCGCACAGCAGGTTGCCTTCGGGTTGCCCTGTAAATCACAAAAATTTTGCATTTAATTGCGCCAGCAGCCTAGACACGCTCGCTGCGCTTCGATTTCAATTAAAAGATCCAACAGAATCGATTACGATGGCCAATGACTTGAATTAATTAATGCGAGCGGGACGGTTCGTGTGCGAGCGAGTGGTGGGCGGTGTGCGCCACTCTGGCGCTGGGTGTCGAGGAGGTGGAGTCTTTTGAAAGGATATGCATCTCGAGCAAGGGGGCATGACGCTGCCGCAATAATCATGCACCGCAGGTGTAATACAACCCGCGAGTGCTGGGATAAGATCGAACCGGGCCAGGTCCTCGGTGCACCGTGCAAACATCCATTGCGTGCGTTAATTTGGTTTCCAGGCTAAACCACCTGCTAGTTGAATTTTCAATTCGCATTGTTCCTCGGAAGCTGGTTTCCCGGTTTTGGGATCATGCGAGTGGTGGCCTCTGGGAAGCTGCCGGTGCTTGGTTTGCTCTCTGTGCGTTTCCTGGTTGAGTGGCTGTGAACTGGAGTGGATTAGCATTTATGAATTGAATTGATTTGTTCTTTGGCTCGGCGTGGAGAGAGATCTGCGTGCACAATGTCGACGGAAGCTGATTAACGACGCGCTGTGATTTGAGCATAATTTTGCATTGAATCGGGGACGCATGCTTTCATTTCTGCAAAAAAAAAAACGGGAATATGCTTACAATGAACAGCAATATTGGGGTTGACGCGTCGTGGTAAGACGTCTTTGAAGAGACATGACTCATGATTCATTGCTTTCATCTACCGTTCGACTGCTGATCGCTCTTCATCTTTGAACTAGTGGGACAACGCAGTCGAGGTCGTCCACGTCAAAGGTGGCGCACAGAAGTTGGGAGGAACCTCAGCCAACTTGGTGTGCGAAATTGGAGGCAGCTAGCAAAAGATCATGCTTGCCGGAGGGGCTTATTGGATGAGGTCCACAAAACGAAAGAGAGGATAAGCGACGTTTAGAAGACTTATCCGTCCTCCTATACAACCAACTTCCAGTCCAGTCAAACCAACGTAAACTGGGAGCTCATCTCATTTTCGTTTTCGTTGCCCGCATGGGTCGCGGAGGCAATGCACGCACGTCGTCGACTGTGACACATCAGAAATTATACCCAAGCGCAACCAGGTAAGTTTTTGGACTTGATCCAACCATCTCGTCCTCGGTCCGCCAACCGATCGCCTCCCTGATGGAATCGCATTCAAGGCACACCTCGCAAACTAAAAGCTTCTAAAAAAAATCACTGATTCCTTCAGATGTTGATTGCGATCAGGTACACAAATCTTAAACTCGTATCTGCTGCTTACTTGAAGCCATACAGGGACCAAAATAGTCCGGTAATCCTTTCCATAGAAATTTCTGACAGGAGAATTACTGAGTGATCAGTTGAATTCCATTCGCTGTGCTAACCATAGATGTAGTAGAGGCCTTACTCTCCATTAAATCAGCTGTGGTGGGCGGTGTGCGCTACTCTGGCGCTGGGTGTCGAGTAAGCATCGAGTGTGAACGGTATATACCCTCAATTTCGGAAACTTGTTTTGCCTTTCAATACCATAACCATGCGCTGCTAGTATCCAACTGAATGGAAACATGCCAAAATATCGCCCATTCCCAAAAATGACAACAGCAAATTTGTCAAAGGTTGTCTAAGGTTTTAGAAGAGTTACTGAAGCAGCTTCAGACGTATTAACGTGACCAGCAGCTTCTCTGCTTCTCTCAATCAGGTTGCCGAGCTAAACGAAGTTGTAAGACCGCTCTTTTGTAACTGATAATATCAGAATTAAGGCCTTCGATACAGTCGATCACAGCATTCTCTGTACATAACTGCTAAATTTGTTCAGGTTCTCATCACTTGCTACAAAACTCCTACAATCATACTGGGGGTCGCAATGTGTAGCCTTTCGAAGGACGAGTACTAATATTTTTCAATGTCGCGGGAGGTGTCCCACAAAGATCTATTCTTGGGCCTGTTCTTTTCTCCCTGAAATTCCTTCCCAACTCTATCTTAGCTGCCCAGCCTCCAATAAAAATTACTGCTGTTAGCGTCATGAATTACAGATACAAAACGTCGGATTATCTACCATCAACCCTGTCTGCCACGAGGAAGTTTTCTACCCGAATTCCGGACAGGAGAGTTTGGGAAGAGCTATCAGGGGATGGTGGCGAAGAGATCTCCATATACATTGATGGCTCGAAAACAGGTGCAGGAACGGGAGCAAGCGTCTTCTGCGATCTCTTCGACAGTTCCCTAAACCTAAGCGACGAATATAGCGTTATCCAAGTAGAAGTGGTAGCAATAAATGAGGCGGCGGCGCTTACGCTTATAGAGCTTAGTTTAACTGAAAAAACGACAACTATATATTCCGACAGTCAAGCGGCTATAGGAGTCATAGCGTCGGATCTTATAAAGTCGAAACTAATCAAGCTATGCAGATGGAACGTCAACGAAATCTTCAGGCTAAACACGGTGACTCTCTGCTGGATACTGGGACACACAGGAGTTCAAGGAAACGAGAGAGCGGACGTGTTGGCAAAGGAGGGCTCAGAGTTAGATAAATCTCTAGCACTACCTTATGTCAACATGCCGTAAAGTTGCCTAAGGAAGGAAATAGAGAACGATGTCTTAGCCTTATTTGTGAATAACGTAATAACAATAAGATGAGGAAAGTGGCGTTATACAAGCTATATTCACCATTGTGTATCAGGGATTACAGAATTTAAGCGTAGATTTTTTGTTAAATCCATCCCTGGACCCTGGACTGTATGATTGTTAAGAGGGTTTCAAAGCAATCTTGCTCGTTTAACGTTATTAAACGTTTTCCTTAAATTGTCTTGCAAGCTGGCAATGCGATGGTGTAGACCGAAGACTAGAAAATAATCATGAAAGTGCCTCCAATCTGTGTTATCGGTTAATAAAAGGTTAATAAATGGTGGTCGCCGTGGCCGTGTGGGTTTGTGCGTCGATCCATACGCACTAGACTTTCACAATGTAGGTTCGAAACCCAGTCGAGACAAACATTTTTTCAAAAAAATATTGTTCGGCTCCATTTCTTTCGAGTCACTGACAATGTTCAAAGAGTAGAATTGTCTAGAAAAAGCTTCTCAATCTCGCCATTCAGAGTTGGCATTAAACTGTAGGTCCCCTCCACTTGTGGGAGAGCAATAGTACGCACAACACGAGTGGTTGCTGAGAAGCTAGGACATAAAAGGAAATACTATGAAACGACAAAGGTCACTGGTCTGTCTGTCCAATGACGGCGGTAGCTGTTGAGACCGGTCATGACTCACGATGACAGATCGCGAAGACTTTGAAGATGCTAGCACTTCTATGAATGTCTGTAGCTGATGTCCGAGATCAGAATACATCTCTTAAAAAAATCCCAAGTGCCTTTAAGACCGATGAAACGTAAATGTGAAGACTTTACTATCAAAACCCATAATCATAACCCAACGTACAGAAAGGAAAAGTTTTCATCAACTCCCCCGTCAGCTCATGAAAACGCGGCGATCACAACAATGGCATTCCATTTGACTCCTCCGTCTGCCACCCATCACTCTGCAGACATCACTCCACCGAATGGCATTCACCTTCATTTGCATTGGAATTTGCAATTTATTCAGAAACCGAACACGGTTCAATTAATAATTGAAGTTGCTCACTTCCATTTGCTGCCGCTGCACTCAAAGCAAACTCCAAGCGAACACGGCGGCTTCCCTCAGACAGTCAGTCAGCAATTTTCCCCGATGACGATGACGCTTTGCACCGCTGGCGGAATCAGGAGAAGGGTGTTGTCCCTGTCCAGACAAACATCCCGAATATTTATTATTTATTGCTTCCGCGTTTTGTTGGCTTTATTTTTTGGCTAATTTATTGTCTCCTGGCACGAACGTGCATGTCCTTATGGTCGCTCCTCGAACCCCGCTTCGCAGACGGAACACATGGCGGGTTGCCATGTCGTAAAACCTTAAATGAGGCGGAGCGGGGTAAGATAGTGCTTTCTCAAGCACATGTGCCGCGTCGTAGTCGCCGGTGGTGGGCCGGGTTTTTGAGTTGGGGTCATTCGTTGTTGTTTCTCGCCGGCAGACAGGTGATTGCTACTCATGTGGGTCGTCGCTGTCTGCTTCTTGTTCGTTTTTGTTTTTTGTGATTATTTGGCCGCCTTTGTGTGTGTGCTGATGTCGGGAGAAGGGGACTGTGTGGATTTGCATATGCAATGGAGTTAGATACCAAGAAATTAGCTGACGCTAGCGGACGTACTTTAGTTGGTGAGTGGCTAATTTTTTGATCCGCTGTACAAATGCGGGTCGTGCGGAAACAGGACGAGGTCAGACAGGTGTTTGAATGATGATGACTGGTGGCATCTTACAACCGAGAGGAGAGACTGGACGGATTTGGCGAATTTCTTTGAAGGGACTGAGGAATGAGATGATTTTCAGAGGAAAAATGCGATGTTTTCTTGTTATGACACAAGACGTGCCAAACAGACAACAAGACTGTTGTCATTTGGACCGTGTCACTTAAGCTGAGTTTTCTGAGAATTAATTTTCAGGCCGCCAGCTGGCGTTCACAAAACTCAGTTTAGGCGACACGACACAAATGACAACAAACAGCTTTGTTGTCTGTTTAGCAAACAGAAGGAACACGAGATTCGTCTCTTCTCCAAGCCAGATGTCCAATCGTTAGAGAACAACTAGCAACGATGAGAGGCTTATACCGCCTCAAGGTCTACATTGAACTTAGTCCAAATAATTGTAGAAATGTTCAAATTTTCGAACTACGGATGTGCCAAGAGCCAGACTCCACTGGAACAGACGAGAGAACATCTTGACAGCTTAAGGGACGTGAGGTTTAGTAAGATTTTGTCACGATCCAATTAAAAAGACAAACTTGGTCTTGCTAAGACTTATGGAAAATCATGATTGGGGCTCCTATAAGGAATCCCCAAGGAATTAAAGATTGGAACTGAGGAAAGCACGACGGGAGTGGAAGACTTTTCTACGGAGCTAAGGTTCTCTCCACTTGCACTACAATATGAGATTACCACAAAAAACTGGACGACTCTTGGACCTTTTCTAGCTAAAAATCTCTTGATGTTTTATAAAAAAAACTCATTCTCGAGTTGTTGTTGTGATACCAAACACAAGAGCACACCCGCCACACAGGCGCAATGTCTAAACGCAGAATTCTTTGAGCAGCACAAACCTTTTAAGTCGTCTGAACTTGATAGCATACAGCACACCAGCAGAGTAGAAGCAAATTCCTGAAATTATTCCACCCTGGCTGAAAATCAACTTCAAGAGCTGCTTTAAGGTAGCCCTAAACGACGAACATGCTCGCCGAACTTACTCGTGCTCGCTGCATTTTCGTTGTGTGTGGGCTGGTTCGCGAGCCGCTCGCTGTTGACGAAAAATTTTGATTTTGTCGTGTTCGTTGGCTTTGATGTTCGCCGTGTAGGGCCATGTTCGCGAGCAAACCTTACTTTTGCTGTGAACGTCACCGAGTGCATGTCGCGGATTAAGCACAATGTCAACAGACAGCCACGATTTTTTCGAGGAATTCACCACCTGCGCATCTTTATCACACATGTTGACGGTTTGAAGAAACAACACGAAATGAATGTTCGCCAAATGTGTTCGCCGTGTAGGGGATAACGCAAACGAGCAAGTTCGGCGAGCATGTTCGTCATTTAGGGCTACCTTTAGCCTTTCCTACATTCTCAAGAAATGGAAACAAATAAAAGTAGTTCCCCTACCTGTAGTAGGAAGAATTGTTTCCCAGAAAAAACAGGGTTTCAGGGTCTCAGGGTATCAGGGTTCGAAGGTTCCAGCAGCTGCTTCTGTCTTAGGGTTTCAGGGTCTTAGAGGCTCAGAGTCTTAGGGTCTCCAGGGTCTCCAGGTCCCAGCAGTAAGTCTCAGTAAGTCTCAGTAAGTCTCGGGGACTCAGGGTCTTAGGATCTCAGGGTCTCAGAGTCTCAGGATGCGAGGATTTTCGAGGAGTTTCAGGGTTCGAGGGTTCCAAGGTCCCAGCAGCTACTGCTGCTGCCTAAGGGATTCAGGGTCTCAGAGTCTCAGGATTCGAGGATTCCAGGGTCCCAGCAGCAGCAGTAAGTCTCAGGGACTCAGGATCTCACGGTTCAGGATTTCAAAGTCTCGGGGTCTCGGGGTTTCCTTAACTCACTCTTGTTGTCTATTTCCTCGTGTTAAGTCCACCGGCTGGTAAATACTCAGTTCAACTCGTTTCGGTTAAGGAGTACTTTTAAAAGTCAAATTCGTCAACAGTCGCATTTGATTATTGCAGAGTTGAAGTTTGCGAGTCCACTCGTACTAAATTCTTGACTGAAGAAACAGATTTTCTGAAATGTTGGTGTTGCATTTAAGCGGAGTCGACTATAACTCCAAGAGGGTGCGTAGTGTGACAACTAATGGAATCTATCAGCGTCCCCCTCTCATGGAAGTGTTGGTAAGCCAAACAAGACATCACAGGGAAGAGCTTCAATGCTGGCAATGTCCCACCCACATCGTTGCCTCTAGAGGCATGCCGCAGGGAGGTGTAATTTCGCCCCTTCTTTCGCCCCCTTTTCTTGTCATCAACGAAGTTTTAGAACAGCTCAGATATTCGGGAGTGAAGGTAGTTGCTTATGCAGACGACGTAGTGTTGATAGCAAGAGGCAAATTCCTCCCGACTATAAGTGAAGTACTTGAGGGCGCTATAAGAATTCTAGCTAGGTAGGCAAAAAAACTGCGAAATGGGTGTGAACCGAAGTAAGACCGAATTGGTTCTTTTCTCCAATAAAAGAGTCATTCCGCAATTTAGGCTTCCAGCTGTATATCCGACAGTGCTAGATACCTAGGCATCATTCTAAAAAACTAAATTGGAAACTCAATGTCATTGAAAGGGTAAAAAAAAAACAACATGCACTTTTTATATCTGCGCCAAAATTTTTGGTTAAAAAATGGGGACCAAACCCCAAGACCATCCTATGGCTGTACACCGCTATTGTCAGACCCATCCTTACGTATGGCAATGCTGTCTGATTGAAAGCCATTAATCTTAAGGCATTGACAAAAATACAGAGACTTGCGTGTATGGGAGTTACTGGACCAATCAGCTCTACCCCAATAGCTGGACTGAAAATGATCCTACACATGCTACCGCTTGAACTTTATATGCAGGCAAACGCCGCTTAAAGTGCTCTGAGAATCAGTCAATCTCGCGTCTGGTGCTCAGGTACCATAGGATATGCAAGAATTCTTAACAGACTTGCAGTATTAGAAGTTGAGACCGACTATAGGCTCCCATTCCTCGACTTCGAGAGACCCTTCAATTGCCACTACCCCACTAGAGAGTGGGCGTCCAATGAACCCATCAACAATACGACCATAAAGGTATATACCGATGGGTCAAAGATGGAAGCAGGCACAGGCCCGGGGCATTTTCTCCGATGAGCTAAACTTGCACTGCTCCCTGATTATGGCAGTGTGTTTCAAGCGGAGGTCCTGGCGGTCAAAGAAGCGACCAAAACGATATCAATGATGGCGATACCACCAGCTGATATTACCATTTTCATTGACAGTCAGGCGGCCATGAAAGCTATATCCGCAATAGAAATCAAGTCCAAGCTAGTCGCTAGCTGTCGCGAATATCTAAGGGCTATTGGCTCACAGCATTCGATCAATCTGTGCTGGGTCCCAGGACATATAGATAGCTGATGAACTTGCCAGAACAGGGTCAGTGACCGACGTGTCACAAGCAATTCATGGAATCAAACCGCCCCTCTCAGAGTTGAGGAAAAAGGTGGATACAAGAATCATTGGAATGGCAAAGAGTAGATGGCGCGGTCTGTCTACATGTGTGACTACTAAAGCATTATGGCCCAGAAACGATCCAGCAAAAACCGACAAAATCCTTTAGTGCGACAAAGAGTTGCTTACGATGGTGGTTGGAGCATAATCATCTTAGAAACTACGCCATGAAAATGGGACTCTCCAACGACAACATTTGTAGAGGCTGCGGTGATCAAAAGGAACGAGAGGACACTCCTCACTACCTCTGTCACTGCCCTAGTCTTTGTTAGTTGCGTCATAGAATACTGGGAGAATTTTTCTTCCAAGACTTACACGAAATTTCAAATAAACTTCTAAGATCTCTTTACAAGTGCATAAGGAAATCGGGATGGCTTCGGCACAACGAGGGACCATGATTACGGCAAGGGTTATAAGGGGACACTAATCCCCAATTGGCCATCAAAATGGGTCCTCAAGGACCTAAGTGAGGCGTGACTTACGCCCGTCTACCCACTTACGTACCTACCTACCTAATATCGTTGCCGTTGGCTGGCAAAGTCCTTTCTGGCAATTGTTCATTTTGATGGGCAAAAAGTTGCCCATGCAAGTTTGGTCGCTGTCGAAAGATTCATCAACCGAATCACACCTCAAAGTAATGGGTGACAATTGCTATGTCTCAGCAACTCAGTGGCCCTATAGTCCGGAATGGGCCTGGACCACTACCAACAAATCTCTCGAGCTAGCACGAACTTTTGCCATGTCTTGACAAATGACATCCACCTGTCAACATATTCAGCAAGGTTTGCCGTTTCATCATACATTGTTTCACGCATGCATTTTGCTGGATAAAAACAAATGGGGAAGAGACTTGGGAACCTTCTAAAGCCGAGAGCAAGTACAAAGGAACTCGACGCTGGCCCTTTTCCGTAAAACAAAGCACTTACAGTAGAATCGCGAAAAGATGAACAGATATAAAACAGGCTCCACTTATATTCCCAAGCATCGAAATTTACGTAAAGTAGAAGTAGACGTTTTTCTATAGTTGACTGTCGCCTTAAGAAAGATGGAAAAAAAACGTTCATCTTTCCGAATCTTCAGTTCGTATTATAGAATCGAACATATTTTCGAGATTCTAATATTCTGACAATGCTGCCGCCAACAAGACTGACTTTGAATAAAATAGCCCGACGAAGGGAATGAGGAGATCGATCGATTGTACAGTCAGCAAAGCATGCTCCTAAATTATTCATCGCACAAGCTCCATGTCGAACCACTAAGTCATTAACAACCGAGCCATAAAAGGATTTTGGTGTCCTTCACTCTCTGACTCATTCCAGTTTAGTTTAAATGCCCGCAATTACTCTCACCCTACCCCAACGGGGAAAAACCCACTCCAAATGCAAAAAAAAACGACAAATTCGATTTTCCAAACTAAGGACACAAACAGTCATTCGTGCATACCACAGCGGAGTCTTTAATGCCACACAATTGACACTGACAATAGCATTGAGCCGTTGACTACCGCCGACTGCCGCAAATGGCTAGGAAGGGGCTCGCTTCTTCCAGCGAAACGCTGTGTTCCCACGAAACTCACTTTCGTGCGGCGCACACAAGGACCCACAAAACAGCCATTTAGACCCGAAAACGATAAACGAGTACATGGAGTTCACCTTCAGCGAGCCAAGTTTCACAGGGATTATATTTTTCTCCCACTGCCGCGGTCCCATGTTCAGCGCCTCCCCCAACGTGTGCAACCCGATATCGTGTGTGCGAGCGGCAAACTTTCTGCAAGTGCAGTTCTTTTCTTCCCGTGTGTTTCTGTGTTTCTGCCTTTTTTCAGTCAAAATCGCCGTCTAACATGAGGAACGATGTACAATGGGATCAGAGTGTTGTGTAGATACGGATCGTATGGACTGCACGCCCGACGGATTCACAACAATCGTTCGAGGCGGAGTTTCTCTCCGGTGACACGGTTTGATGTGAGAGATGCAGCCGCGAGGATGACATCTCTATTGACGTGCAATCCTAGAGGAGACGGAAGCACAGTTCAAGAGATACACGTCGTGGATGGATTTGATTTCAAGAATTTTCCGTTTCACTTACTCTCTTGTCAATCCCATCGCGGTGTCTGGGCGAGTTCTATGGCAAGTCATCTCTCGTTTCCATGCTACCGAATCGGAGTGCTAACCTGATAAACCACCACGGGAGGATAGGCACTTCTATGGAAACGGATATGCTTAGCAAAGTAGCCTGCTTCGGGTGAATCCGACGGTGTATTGGGTTTCGCAGTCATACTGCACGGGATGAGTGTGAACTGTGCGAACCGGACAGTTTGTTGGTATCGAATTCGAAGAAAAGAGCGACGACAAGAATTGCTGTGTCCTTCGGAGGATTTCGAGGAAACCTTGTTTCTGTTGAGCAACTCGTCGACGTAATTCCGGAGAAGTTTTTTGAGAAAACGACAAGCATACTGTTCAGTGGTTTTCAGGAGATTTTTAGGTTAGATTTCTAGAGATTTTCATCAAAACATGTCTCACCGTTGAACAAAAGTTTGCTAGAAGCAAGTTCTTTACGTTTTCTGGGGACTCAACACCCAAGTTAGGAACGAAGCAATAATTGTCTCAATTCAAAAGCGAAATAACCATGAGTTCTGAAATTTGGCGTTATTGCGCAGAGGGTAATTTCAAGACACCATTAGCAACTTCTTTAAATCCTGGTAAAAAAAAATATTTTAATTTTGAAAACGATAGTCTTGTGTCGACTTGGTTCCAATGAAATGCGGCGCCGGCAACTAGCTCTATCAAGTCAGCACCCAAACAAGCTCACAGTGCGCTTCGAGTGATGTGCTCTCTAGCGTCAATGATCCTACAGCTACAACTTGTTGCATAAGTGGATGAGCCAACATTGTGACCTTTGCAGTCAGTGAATATCAGTCGGACAACTTTTAACATATACCTACCAACCAACCCGACGTTTTATTCCTATTCATTTTTTTTTATTGAAGCTAAGCTCTATCTGTCAAATCATAGCTCCCCATCTGGGGGTAATCTTTCGACATCGGTCCGAGTTCTGTAATGGATATCCGTTGTTCTGGTTAAATTATAATCAGACCAAGTTTTGCCTTAACATCTAGATGTAGCACAGTTATTCAAACGGGTCCATCTAAGGCTGGCTTGACCAACCCGAGCGGGATCGACACATCAATTGCGGTCGAACGATACAGAGCAGATCGTAGTCTTGCGAGTTCGTTAGCTTTCTCGTTCCCCACAATGTTGCGATGTCCAGGAACCCAAACTAGAGCGATGTTGCACTGTTCCTTCAGCGAAACCAGCTCATAGCGACATTCCCTGACTAACTTGGAGCTTATGCGGGCCGAGTCGATAGCCCTAATTGCAGCTTGACTGTCAACAAATATAGCAATGTTATGTTGTAGTCTAGTGCTCTGACGTGAACTTAAGATACGACATAACACGACTGGATGACGCAGTTGATTAAGTGCCTGCCCCAAGTTCGAGGGGTCCCAGGTTCGAATCTGGTCCAGTCACCATTTGCCGTTGGGATCAAACTAACGGCACTGGAGTAGCTTGCTATCTGGCAGTACAATGGGCCAGTTTTGAGTCTGAGTGCTCCCGTAGTCTCAAAAAACATCCGAAAAAAAAAATGAACTGGGCAAGTGCGAGTTGTACTCGCACGGGTAAGGTTCCATCGCATAATATTGATGGATGATTTCTGAATATCAAACGACGTTTCCAAACTATTTCAGTTGAATTTTCTTCTAACTTCAACCCAAATCAACCCTTCATTCATACATTCATAGATCCAATCAAAAAATCATTCATCCATACACATATCTATACCTCTATCCAAATTTATCCAACACAGAAAATCGCTTCCATCATACACATACCCAATCACTGCTCATGCCTGCGGTGCGTGTGTTAATTTCTGTTGGGCATTTAGGGGTAGAGATCAAAAGATAACACTCATCAACGAATAGAGTGATCGAACACAGCATGAAATTTATGTGTGAAAATGAAAATCGTTCTCATTTTAAATCTTAGATATCTCAAAATTTCAACATAAATCGATATTTTGAAATGTATCATTTCTTAATGCTTGCATTGATGTCTTCAAAACTGCGTTTTCAGATCTTCAAAATTCGCATGGCGATGATTGACCGTTTTTGGCCAATATCTCCAAAACCATTAGGGCCAGAATGTTCCCAATGGTTTTAAATGAAAGTACTCAATGAAGCGAAGTTTTTGTGATTTTTTCAGATTTTTAAACTCTTTGGTTTAGAAATGGCAGGGGGGATGCATTAAAAAAACTTTAGAGCTCCATATTTTCCAAACGGTACTTTGGATCAAAAACTGTTGAAACAAACCTCTACCTCATTTCAAAAGATCTGTCGATTGATATATACATATGTCGATTGGGTGCGATAATGTTTCAAAATTAATGGCAACTTCACCTATACTGGAGCCACCCCCAAATGGCCCCAAATTTTAAATTTGGGTGCATAGGCAATGACATCTAGGTCTGAAGTACCTAATTCCAAAATTTCATGCCGATATCTTTATAAACTTCGGAGATAAAAAAGGACGGACGGACACACCGAAATTATAAAGGTTCCGTCTACAAAAACGGATACGACTGACCTCTCGAATAGCGACGATCTCAGCTTGGAAAACACTAGCATAGTTTGGAAGTCTGAATGAAGTGGGTATGTTAAGAGCTTCTGAGAAAACACCCGCTCCAATGCCGCTGTCCATTTTTGAGCCGTCAGTGTATACGTCCACATCTGGGACGAGACTGGGTCATCTTTCTTCACATGCATCCCTAGTGGGGTAGAGTGCACCAGTACGTGATGCTTCGGGGGGGGTGTCCCGTGTGGAGTTTTGCCAGTTCTTCAATCGGGCGCGTCTTGTGTGTGATCCGTTGTGCCAACTATGAGTCCTGCCGATAGCAAGCCCAAAACAATACAGACTCTTTGAATCTAACTGCGGTGTACGCTGCGACAGTTAGCAATCCGTAGCCTAGATTTTTTGAGTCTAACTGCGATGTACGCTGCTGTGTATGTGTATGTCTACGGGTAAGAGATCTAGCATACCATTCGGAGCGTCTGTGGGAGTAGACCTAAGAGCGTCTATAGTGGCCATGCATGTCATTCTCTGTTACGTTAAGTTTCTTTCAATTGTATTTGTTGCGAAGAGCTGACAGCCAAACTAAAGAGCCATAAGTAAGAATGGGTCGTACTACGACTGTGTACACCCATTTAGACAGGTTAGGTTGGAGACCTCATCTCTTGCCTATAGTTATGTTACAGGCACAGAGGGCCACACATGCCTTCTTGATTCGCTGTTCAATATTCACTTTCCAACTCAGTTTGGTATCTAGATATACCTAAATACTTGGCCGTTGGCGAGAGGGTAATTGATATACCATTGAGACGGGGTAGTTTTTTTTTTTTTTTTTAAATGTATTTTTTGTTTTATTTTGAAAAATTATTTACTTAAATGCTAGATACAAAATACTTAAAACTAGCTTAACTTAACTTAACATATGTTTACTATTCTAACTTACTGACCCTATGCGGGTGCTCTAAGATAACCTAAACTTATTATAAATTGCCTTTCGGCGCAAGAAGACGGGGTAGTCTAAAGGCAGGTATTTTCGTTTTCCTGGTGAAAAGCAACATTTTCGATTTGCCCGGATTAATACTTAGGCCACAACTCGTAGCTCAGTTATTTATCTTACTTCGCGCGCTTTCCATGATATCACTAATCACGGGTTAAACATTTTCCTGTTATTAAAATCACCAAGGCATACGCTACCAATTTAATTCCTTTCCAAGTTTGAGTTTTCTTGTCCAAGTTGAGGAGTATTTTGTTCATGACGATGAGGCATAGCAGAGGTGAGATAATACCACCTTGAGGTGTTTCTCTGTTAGCGTATTTGGTTATACAACTGAGATACATCTCGCATCTCGCTAACAATCCATTCGATTGCGGTCCCCAGTTCCGTTAAGGCTTCGACGATCGCTTCCATAAAGACGTTGTTAAAAGGACCATCTATATCTAAGAATGTAGCTAGCGTGTATTCCTTATAGTGCAAGGATTTTTCGACAGTGCTCACTACTTCGTGTAGAGCGGTTTCTGTTGATTTACCCCTAACGTATGCGTGTTGCGATTGCGATAGACATACTGGTACTATCGAGTCATGTATATGAAAGTCTAAGGTATGCTCGAGCGCCTTCAGAATAAGGGAGATAAGGCTGAAATCCTTCGCGCTTTCGGAACGACTCGCAACCGTTGTTGCGGGTGCAGCTTCTATATATAGCATTAAGCCATGGGAGAGATATCTCGTGCGTTTTCTGTACCATGACTAGAAGAATACCATCCATTCCCGGCGATTTGAAGGGGGCGAAGCTGTCAATAGCCCAGAGGATTTTTTCATCGGTGATCACAGGGGTTATTCTATCAGAGGATGCATGATTCACACATTGTCCGGATGGGATTGTTGGGATGTTCTTGCATCCCGGGAAATGAAAATTTATGAAAAGCTCAAGGAATCTGCAGCTAATTCTGTCCACTCTCCGTCTGACTGTCACAGAAAAGTTAGGTTGGAGTGCTCTTTGGGCAGAACTTTGCTAAGCCTAGCAGAGTCTTTAAGAGATTCAATTGATAGGCAATATTCCGTCTAGGACTTTCTTTTGGTCTCCTTAATAGCTTTAATGTAGATGTTAAGGCTTTTCTTGAAGGTAGCCCAGTAATTACAACTGTAGAAAGATTTTCGTTCCACCAAGGTGGGAGAGATCTCCTATTAAATTTAGTTGGACACGAGATTTTATACGCGGTCTAAAAAGCTTTTTCAAAGGTATCAACTGTCGTGTCCAGATCTGCAGTTGCGGTGATATTAGGGTGGGGTAATTTGTGAAGTTTAAATCTCACGACCTGTCCAAACTTGAACCAGTCGTTCGATTAGGGTCTCTATAAGGTTTTCGCTCTCTAGATCCAGATCGAAGAGTATACAATAAAGCGTACAACTAATTAGTTGCTGAAGAAGTTCCGCTAAGACACTCTTTGAGCAATTATTATCAGATTTATTATCAACGTCTTTATCCTCGTGGCATGTGACAGCATATTTCCTTTAAAATACTCGCTGTTCCAATGGGAAAAATGAACATAATATGATAACTGATCTATTTTTGGATCTTTGACACAGATAACATCTGGGTCCGAAACGAAGTGGTTTCACATGTCACAAAGCCCAAGATACAATGCAGTTCACGTTTCATATCATGACATGTGTCGGTTTGGGCGACTACAACTATGTTTAAGCATATGTCATGCGATATCACTCTTTTTTTCTTTGGTTGATGCTTTCTTTTCGATTGTTTAATCTGGATGCATGTAGATTAGGGAAAGAGAGGAGATATTCGACACATTTTAATGATGAAAAGTAATAAAAAGGTCTTCAGATTGAAATCGTTGAAACTGTTTGTTCGATTCGTTTGAATGTCAGTGTCACGGTGAATGGAGAGTTTTGTGTATTGGGCGAGGCAAGACGTGATTCATGCCCCATCAAAGCTGATCTCCAGCATTCAGTGGAATAGATGAACGTCCCAACACACAGTGCGTACGAAAAGTTGACTCGCTAGCTTAAACTCGAACCTTCACCCGTCGCATAAATATATGATTATGAGTCCATCGTTATATATAAAAAATTGTTGCAAGTGCGTTGTGACTTTATAACTCACGAATGGTCAAACAGAATTCGATAAAATTTATAGTTATAGAAAAAAAACAGAAATTAGCATCTCTCAGCAAACATTCGACGGATAGTTATGAAATTTTTCACACATGTTAAGAAAATCGGGATTAGATCCCTTGGAAAAATAAGAGGACATGCCCACCAGAGAGGGCGTAGCGAAGCACGATGGATACTCTAGTTTTTGTACAAATTACTTACTGTATAATTAACAACATTGTCTTCTTTTAAGTTTACCTGAAATGAAATAAATAAATACAAGATTAATAAGTGAGAAATTGAAGAAAAGAAGGTGGTTGTGTTATAAATGAAGCATTGTGTCAAATGACGTTTTATAAAAATAAAGATTTTGTAACCAACTAGTCAAGACTTGTCTAGAAAATCCCTTGAAACATTTTCGTTCAGGAAATCGAATGCGTTTTTTACCTCACTCAGTGGACAGCTTAGAAACCATGATTGGGAGGACATCAGGTCTGAATTACCCTGGGTAAATCGATCAATAAAACGGAAATAACGTAGGACAAAGGATACACTCTGATTCGGTTGTACATGGGTCAATCCACTTGCCCATTAGTAGGAAACAATTTGAAGCTTTCGATGTGTGTAGATTGCCAATATATCCCTCCCTGATGTCACGGATGCTCTCATAGAAGTAAGCCAAAAAAAAGAGCGTCGAAGGGAGGACAGAGACGGATAGGTACAGAGAAGACGTATAATCAGCATCTGCAGAAGCACCGAGTCTTCTATCATGTTCGCCTGTGAGACAATGTCCAATGATGATGATTAAGATGCCGATTTTTGATCTGTCGAGAGAGATTAGTATCTTAGATCGTTTGTGTCTACCTTACGCCAGAGCATTTTGAAGGATTGGCAGTTGGAACCTCTCATCCGGGCCATATTAAAAATCAGCAATCCACCGATTAGTACTGTATTAAGACATCCGAGCCGTTTTGAGCCTGCACCGAATTTCGGCAGAGATGCGCTGTCCTGAGACTTCCTTAATCTGGTTCTGGGGAAGATAGTGCGATGAGCAGGTGTGAACACGGAAGGGACTATCTCTTCATGATATCGACATTGTCTCGCGTAGAAGATTTCAAGCCGATCGAAGAAACAGTCGGTCTTAAGGTTAAAGACAAGGCGAAATATTCGCTATCGAGCAAAAACCGTCTTTTGGTTTGTTTTCCTCGAGACAAATGTGGCCTCCACAAAAGACATCTTGGTGGAGATTCGACGTAGAATAGCCCTTGGAAACCGCTGCTTCTTTGGTTTGTCCAAACAACTTGTGTCAAAAGTGATTCGAAGGATCAAATTCATCCTCAATAAAACCCTTATTCTGCCAGCCTTGCTTTATGGAACTGAAAGCTGAACGATAAGTGGGTCGGAATTGCTGATTCTTCGCGCCTTCCTAAGAAAAACTCTTCTTCAGATATTTGGTCCTATCTGTAACGAAAACGATTGGAGGAGAAGATACAACCGCCAACTCAAGGTGTACAAAGATGTAGACATAGTCCAGATGACAAAAATCCATAGACTAAATTAGGTCGGCCAAATCGTTCGAATGAACACCATTCTTTCAGATCAGAAAGTCTTCGAATCCAAGCCTCCTGGTTCGAGAAGGTGAGGAAGACTAAACCTCCGTCAGCAATGGAAGGCGACAATAGCTAAGCCTCATACCTTCGGGGGGCAGCAGACTACAGAATTAAAAGTGTCCATTGTACAGGGCAGGCTATCTAGTATTTTTTTTAAATCATCGGTTATTTTGACACTGACAGCAGTTTCCCGCTCGAAATCTTGACAGAAAGTCAGTATCACACCTCCGCGGAACGAAATCAGTCGCTTTACCCTTGAACAGCGTTGGGAAATATTGAAAACTTATTTTCAAAGTGAGTGCTGATTAGCCCAAACAGTGCGTTTTCTGAAAATACGTTTTGGCCGAAATGAAGCACCCACCGCGACGGCTGTGCGCAAGTTTGTGCAAAAAGTTCGCGAGACTGGTATGCTAGTGAACAACACTCATGGTCCCCGTCCCCGGTGCGCACAGATGAGAATGTGGCTGCTGTGGCCGAGAGTGTGAGACTCAATTCACGAACATCAACTCGCCATCGATCTCAACAGCTCAACATTTCACGCACTAGCCTGAGGACAATTCGAATTCTGCACAAAGATCTCGGATTATTCGCTCACAGGGTCAAATTGACTCAGCAAATAAATGCACGCGATGATCCGCTTCGTTATCGCTTCGCAGTTTGAGCCTTAGAGCAGCTGGAATTGGACAACGATTTTGGGCGAAAAATCATCTTTTCTGACGAGGCGCATATTCATCTCGGCGGCTATGTTAACATACAAAATTGCCGCATCTGAAGCTCGGAAAATTCGCCCTGCACCTTATTATCGAGAAGCCAATGCATCCACAGTGAGTGACAGTTTGGTGGAATTGTGGAGTTGTGGGATCATGGGACCATTTTTCTTCGAAAATGAGGCTGGGAACAACGCTTCGGTCAACGGTGGGCGTTACAGAACCATGTTAACCGACTTTATTTTTACTTAAGTTGAAGACATCGATTTGGACGACCTTTGGTTCTTGTAGGATGGCGCGCCATGCCACACAGCCCATGCCGCAATCGATCTTTTGCGCACGAAATTCCCAAATCGTGTTATCAGCCGTCTTGGCGATGTCAATTGGCCGACTTGGAGCTTGCAATTTGGATTTTTTTTGTAGGGAACCGTGAAGGACCTATGTTATGCCAACAATCCGGAAACATGTGTCAAACTTCGCCGTTTAAAAACGGCATAAATTTGCAGGTCTCCCGTACTCGTGAGAGAAGGCTAGCAAGTACAATAGGAGTTGTTGCTCCAGAAGCTGGACCAAGGTGCACCCCAGACTGTCGCCCCACCTAAAGAAGAAGGTGAAGGGAAAGCTATTTTCACTTCATACTCTGTTATGCATATCTTCACAAAACGAAATTGTGACGCTAATTTAAAGAACACGTTGTCAACTCTTCTCACACATTTCCCACCACACCCCACCTCCCTTCCTCCATCATCAGATGCCTAAGCACTTCGGTCTGACTGACTACAAAGCCTAAACAAAAACGTCAAAACATCACTTTCTGACGTGGCTTAAAATTGCGCAATTCACTGTCTACTCTCAATCCCTTCCGATTCACATGTCATTCGAGACAAAATAAAAATCCAAAACAGCCCACGTTGTTAACCAAATGTTGCAACTCAACTCCAAGCGAACACAATGAGCCTCCCTGCCCCCGTAGTCAAATGCGGCCGACTACACGCCACTCATAAGCGGTATAATTTACATCTTGCTTTGACGCAATTACAAGCTCGAGCGAGCGTCAAAATCGTCTTGCTCTGAACCCGGAATGCACCTCAAGCCCAAGACTGTGTCCACTCCAAATTCGCCGCCAATGCACCGCCGAGCAGCATCATAACTCATTCCATTAATTGCCAACCGCCTCCCCTCGCGCACACGTCCGCCTGCCATCACCCACAAGTCCACGGCGCATTCACAAATGGGAATGGGAAATCGAAATCAAAATCGAAATCGAAAACGAAATCCAATGCGGCCTTAATTGAGTCTAACGAATTTTACATAATAACACACTGCTGGCCGGCGAAGCAATCCGTGAGATTGAAAATGCCACCGGCACGATGCGCCGCCGCACCGCCGCTCGCCCGCTAAACCCTAAGCTTAATCCTTGTAATGGATGGCTCTGTCGGCAGCGGCCCCCGCTCCCGCCCGTGGAAGAGAACTTCTAATTTTCTGGATTGATCACTTGCAAACAGCAACTCAACAGCAAATAAAGCGCGCGGCAATAAAAATCAACTTCACGGATGTCACTACACCGAACACCGAATTTCAATTGTGTAATTCCCGACGTCACCACCGCCGCCGCGCCGAGCAGCAGCAGAACAACACGTTCATCCCCGAGACGAGTCTGGGCGAGATGAAGCCACGGCGGGCCGAAATGGCAGAGCGACTCTGCTGCCACCGTTGAATGACTCTATTGAGCAACAGACCGACTAGCAGAAGTGGGCACGGCACGACGACAACGGCGCAGCCCCGCGCCAATCCGAGTCAATTCACGATCAAATGATTGCCTCCATTCAGTCGACGATGCATAAACATCGTCATCGTCATCGTTGTCAGAGCCAGCCGGCTTGTCTGTCGGTGGATGGATGTGTACCGCGGCTAAACGGATTCGCTGGCGAATAATTTCATCGATACACGCGATGTCGTAGATACCCGCCAGCCCCGGGCCGCAGCTAAAGAGCATTATTTCGAGTCATAAATTAAGTATCTCGGTCTGGCGATAGTTGCGCATTTGCATCCTCCGCCCCGGTGGGGTGCTCTAAACGAGATTATCTGCCAGATACACCCGCTAGATGAATATTCCATAATTACCACGTAGTGGCGGAGTGGTGTCAGAGCCAGCTGAGGACTCGGCCGCGGCGAGAGCGATATCGATCACAACACACACGGACACGGACACTCACGACGTGATTGCTCAAAGTGGGCCGGTGTCGGCGCACCGCCCGCCTCGCATTCTTCTGGCGGTTGCGATCTCTAAACACCTTTCAAATTCACTGCCTCCCGGACGGATGCGGGGAAGGTCCCGTCTCGATGTCGTGAGTGTGGCTCCGATTTAGGCTGCCACCAAAAAGGTGGCTGCCATGACACCACACATGTGTGCGCAGGGAACACGCCTGCCCTGTTACATTATGTCCGTCAATTCATCACTTTCTACGCCACGGAGAGGGAGAGGCCTGGACGGTCGGGAAGGAAGAAAGGAAAGCCATGTAAAGGCCTCGTCGCGACGAAAAGGAACACAATCTTCCACGGGAGTGCACAGATCGGTTGGTCCTCGCGGCGCAACTCCGTCGCATAACTAACGCGGCAGCAGAGCAGCCATATATTATAAATTATAATCTGAGTCGGTTTTGGAATCTTGATTTAAATTTTCCGTCCGTCGGTAATCGGATGGACTTTCCCTTTTTTGTGCTGGTCGAGGTGCAGGTCTCGTTTGTGTCCTCCTTCGATAATCGATTTGATGAAATACCGAATGAATGCGATCCGTTGACCCGACATGGGATGTGGGGGATAAATGGGGGACATTGGGAACTGCATGTGGCTCCAACGATGACACCGGTGGAGTGGGAGATTATGCAAGGCAACAAGAAGAGATTTGAGAGGCGTTTTTCTCACGATCTTTCCCCGGATCAGTCACCCTAGTCGGTTTATGTCGCCGACAGTGGGATTAGACACAAGGGCGATAGTTCCACGTGGTCTTAAAGGCTTCTTAGCATAATTCATCGCTAAGGACAGACTGGGGTTGCTGAAGATTTTGACTTTTGGGCCATGAGTAGGAGTGTTCCGGTTTAGGGGCATTCACAAGACAGGTTGATGTTCCAAATTCTATTGTGAGTTAAATTTATGAGTTTTTCTTCCAGAATCAAACTTGATTTTCGAATGGCATTGAATTTAGTGCAGTCCCATTGAAACAGGTGGAGAAGTTTAAGTATCTCGGGGTCTTCTTCCCGAGTGATGGGAGGAATAATACTGAGCTTTCCTGTAGGATTGGTCAAGCTGGGTCAGTTTTGAAATAGCTTGGTCGATCTGTAATCATGAAGGCCGAGTTTGGTGTCAAAGCCAAGTTAGCGGCTTGTAACGCAGTATTTGTTCCAACTCTCACCTATGGTCATGAAGTTTGACCAAAAGAATAAGATCGCGAATACAAGCTGCCGAGATGAGATTTCTTCGTGCTGTTGTGGGAATTACTCGCCGGGATAGGGTGTGAAACACGGCAGTGCGCGAGGAACTCAACGTAGCTGCTTCTTCGAACGGAAAGGGCTGCAATTCGTTGGTTTGGTCATGTGGCACGAATGTCCCCATCATCACGACTTCCGAGGCGTGCCTTGAATGCGATTCTATCAGGTAGGCGACCGCTTGGCAGACCCAGGACGAGATGGTTGGACAAGTTCCAAACACTCGCCTGGTTGCGCTTGGGCATAGCTCCTGATGAGTTAGAGTCGATGGCGGCGGATCGTGTGACCTGGAGATCCCTTGTACATGCATTGCAAATAAGATTGAATTTCAGTTGTTTCTTAAGATTGTAACGAGACGAGACTGTTTTATGTCAACGCATCTTAATGCTAAGCACTCCACGAGTAAACCTCCAGAAAATTTTGAAGACCAAAAAATGCTTCCAAAAATGGTTGAAAAAATTCCTACAGTGTGACATGCAAGAAGAAGGCGCAGAAAAAAAAGAAGGTAGTGTGTAAATGAAGGGCATGGGGTTTTCAATGTTTGACGAGCGAAGAGATTTTAGGGAGCTATTCTTCCAGAAATGACGGAAAAAACAGTTTCTACAGTGTGACATGCAAGAATTGCCTGGTGGACTTCTACTTAAGGAGCAATATACAGACACAAATACTCTCAGCATCGCAACATGCGTATTGCAAGGGAAAATCAGTCGAAACTGCTCTACACAACATGGTTGGCACGATCGAAAAATCGAATATACAATGATTGCTTTCCTTGACATTGAAGGAGCTTTCAATAACATAACTCCGGAATCTATAATCGAAGCATTAAGCAGGTTAGGAATCCGTGACAATATCATCAACTGGATAAACCTAATGCAGGGAAATCCATACCGAATTCAGTAGCAGCCAAATGAAGCGAAGAGTGAAACGAGGTACGCCACAAGGTAGTATACTTTCGCTAAACAATGCAAATTATACAAAAACGATCAACAGCAAGAGTAGCTCTCTTCGGCGTTAAGACTAAAGGAACTCTTAGAATGGAGAAAACAAAATATAGGTCACGCCAATATTCTAAACACATATAACTTTCTAGAAGAATCTACAGACTATCTAACCCCGAGCTTAGACTTCAAAATCGAATATAGAACTATTATCCCAAACAAACAACAATGGGAAACGAACATGGTTCAACAGCAACAACGCTAAGGAAGATCTAAGACTGGTAGTGGAGTTGGCGCGGGTATTTACTCGGAACATCTCCAAATCAGCCAATCTTTTAGACTACCGGATCAATGTAGTGTTTTCCAGGCGGAAATTACGGCTATTCGTAAAGTCGCTGAATGGCTATCGACGAGAACGATATCCAGTGAAAGTATCGTCATTTACACCGATAGTCAAGCAGCAATCAAAGCACTCGAATCACCAATTCTAAGATCTAAATTGGTAAGTGGCTGCCGTATGTCTGTCAATGAGATATCGAGACAATGCAGCCTTATGGTGTGCTGGGTATCTGGACATAGAGATATTCCAGGAAACTGTGAAACAAACAAACTAGCCAGAAAGAGCACAATAATTACTAACCCCACCATTATCAGAGTTTCTGTGCCGATGGAAACCTTGAAAACCAAGATCTCAGAGCTAGCAATCAGCAGGGCTTGTGAGATATGGATAAATATTAACACCTGCCTTCAGGCGAGACAGACATGGCCAAAGATGGATCTTCGGAAAATCACAGCCATTCTCAGCCTTAACAGGAATGAATTGGGTAACATAGTAGGAGTCCTCACAGGACACTGCGCTATGGGAAGACAAGCCGCGAAACTAGGCCTGCCTTACAACGACTTCTGCAGCAGATGCATGGATGAAGAAGAGGACGAAACGCCCTCACATTTTCTCTGCAACTGTCCTGCAATCGCCTACAAAGGGAAAGAAACCCTAGGAGTTTTCTACTTAAATTAACTAACGGACATAGCTGAAATAGGTGTCAAGAGAATCTGGATATTCATCCAGAAATCAAGATGGTTTCAAGAGTAGCGGTGGAAAGCCGACTCAGTGGCATCACAATGGACCAATTCACCTATGAGGGAAGACACCTTACCTACCTACCTACCTAGGTTCGAGGAACAAATCCCGAACAACACACCGACTCTCATTTTTAGAGCACCACCTCTCTTCAGTCACAAAGAAAGTGCTCAGGGACTGTAATTGTCAAGTAAAGGTTTTCAATCTTTTAGGCTAACTATAATACGCAGACACAAATTTAAACTTATGTCAAAACCAAAACGAAAAGTAACCAGAAGCGTCGTCATATTTCGAAGTGTCCATGATTGCATCAAAAAACTTACGGAGAATTCAACTGTCGACGGACATTTGCAGACGTAGAGACCGATTCATTTCCCTGCCTCTTAAGTAGGCAGAAGTGAACGAAGTTAAGGTAGCCCTAAACGACGAACATGCTCGCCGATCTTGCTCGTTTGCCTTATACCCTACACAGCGAACATTCAGCTCGTATTGTTTATTCAAACCGTCAACATGTGTGATAGCGAAGAGCAAGTGGTGAATTCCACGATAAAATCGTGGCTGACTGTTGACATTGTGCTTAACCCGCGATATGCACTCGGCGACGTTCACAGCAAAAATGAGGCTTGCTCACGAACACGGCCCTATACGGCGAACATCAAAACCAACTAACACGACAAAATCGAAATTTTTCGCAAACAGCGAGCGGTTCGCGAACCAGTCCATACACGACGAAAATGCGGGGAGCACGAGCAAGTTCGGCGAGCATGTTCGTCGTTTAGGCCTACCTTAACCGAAACTGAACGAACTTATCGCAACTGAACGAAGCGATCACTATAGTCACATGGAAGTGTATCATTTGTTTGTTTCTCTCGACTGCTTCGGTTCTTTTAAGTTTCCGTACGGTTATTATAGTTTGACCTTTAGCAACTGGGGGTCCGCATAAAATTGTAAGTTCTTTCCTCGCATGAGAGACCCTATCACTCGTAACACGGGTGATGTGCTGTAGATGACAGGTTGAAGACCATGACTGTAGCTCCACCAAAAGATGAAGAACCGACCATTTGTACAATTCTACGGTTGGGATCTAGTACTTTTTTGACACTCTTCGACACGAATTAACGGCAACAAAACCGCACACCGCAATGTAGACTGGGTTTTCACCGCAACCTACCTACCAACGACCCTGTGAAAGAAACTGGTAACGGAATTCATTTTTGTCCCACTTGACCACGAGCATTTCATCTCCACACAGGATACTGGAAGCACAGATTTCACTGCATTCCAAAAAATAAATGTGAACGGTCAATCATACGACGCGTAATAACTCCAATAAATTTCACGAATCTGTCAGTCAGATGACTTTCTCTCACGGCCACTTGGCGGAAAAAGTGATCCCAGCACCATATTCGGAGTTAAACTGCACCTTTCGCCTTCATTTTCCCACACAGCCTTCGGGCGGATCCAAAACAAAAGTCGCTTGGCTTCCGAAATTCAATTAAAAACTAGCGCTTGATTTGGACGCGTGGAATTTTAATGCAAATCAGAACATGGTTTCCCTTTACCGGGAGAAAATTGAAAAGAAACGCATTCCAGAAGTACGAAAAAAAAGCGCAAAAGTGGCACAAGTATTGTCCCACAAAAAATCCTGTTTCCACGGCGGAGCTTAACAAGACACGCCGGCTGAAGTACTGCGCGAGAAAAAAGCGAAACAAAATCCATCCACCTGATTGCAGCGACCTAATTGCAGTCCGGCCCATCAATTTTCCTTCTTGACTCGCCGGGATCAATGGTGAATAATTAAAAGGAAAAAAGCAAATTCGAGACCCACTTCCTTCTCGTCGGAGGCATAATCAATTCACGAGAACCCGGTTCCATCATCATCGCGCCGTTTGACACATTTGTGCGTACGTAACGTGCGTGTACCACATTCCGGTGACTCCATCGCCCCTGGTTACAGAGGCCGTCTCGCCATTCCGATGACCGCGCCAAGTGAAACTGTCCAATTTCACTGGGACGGCGAGCACATTTCAAAAAAGGTGTGCTTGTGTAGATAACGGTGATGTGATCGATTGCAGTTTGGGACTGACATCAGCGTCACAGCAGCATGTGGTCCTGTTGCAGTGCGCATATCATTGCGCCTCGCGAGGGTGTGCTGGATCAATGATTGTCAGTCGAAAGCAGTCACCAGCATGTCACAAGGCCCCCTTGACAGTATGCTAATCATTTCCGTCATCCATAGCTCCGCGTCTATGCAGCAGGCAGGAGGGTCCCCGATCGCGCTCGGCAAATTATGGTAATGTGTGTGAAACGGCGTGTCAGACAGCCGGGAGGAAAATATTGTTTTCCTCAATTCGACGGGCTAAGTGTGCGTTTGATGTGCCAAACGTCGATTGCACTCCACAGCCGACCACCGCCGAGGTGGGCAGAGCGAACACACACTCTGTGTGGATGCAGCGCGCGTGTAAACAGCAGCCGATGTCGATGGCTGCTCCACCACCTATGGATTGGTTTACGCAATCCGAGCGGTGAAATGCAGAAACGCCGTAAACACACTCACCTGAGTCGTTTACTGAAATTCTGGGAATTCGTTTCTGGGGCAATGGGCGCAGGAGCGTTGCATTTGTGTGTTTACATGATTTCATGACGCCCGCTTGGGCAACCTTTGACTCTTCGGGCAAGCAATCCGCTCGGCGTTATGCAACGCGCCGTCAATTTACTGCAGGTGCACGTCGGCTAATTGAGCGGATGATAGATTATTTTCCATAAATCGTTGCCGGTAATCGGTTCCTGTGGTCCGCCTAGGCGACAGGCGTTACGTGGACGTGGATGGGCTATTAGTCTGAAATGATATCAGAGAGAGACCGCTCTTAATGACGACTGAAGATGGGCAGCGTAATGAAGCTGTTCTGGAGGAGGGTCAGCGCTACCGTCGCTTGCGCAGAAGCTGATGGCGAGTCATTTGTATAATTTTGTGAGAAGCGAAGCGGATGGAAAGTGAATGAGCGGCGAAGGTATTAGGTGTAAGAAAATCGATAAATTAACGGTGGGCATTTTGAAAGAGACGCTGTTGCTGCAACACTGCGGTAGGGCGCGATGGTTTTTTTGAAAGTTCTCTGTGACTCGTGATAGATTGAAGTCCTAATTGCGTGGATGAAGCTTAAACGCTTTGATGTGATGATTAAATGATCACGCCGCTGAAGCTGTGGCGTAGTGAGTAATTACGTCGACTCCCACACCGAGGGTCCGGGGATCAAATCCCGATTAACACATAGACTTTCAATTCTACACCCACCTCTCTTGAGACAGTGACAGTGTTCGGGGAGAGTAACTGTCATGTTAAGCTTCTTAAAAGCCAACTACTACCCGAATGAAGGCTTAAGTTTATGTCAAAGACAAAAGAAAAGAAAGTGAAAGCATCGTCGAATTTCAAAGTGCTTACAATTGATTACACCGATTCATTTCGCTCCCGCGGAAGTAGGCAAAAATGAACGAACTTAACGAAACTTAACGAAACCTTGTTCGGTTGTCTCAGTGCGGCTATTATTTTCGGCCCTTTAAGCCCGTTTGGTGAGAAAGAGAAAATGAAGTGGTTTTTTGTCCATTCGAAGCGTACACAAAGAAGCTACAGTGGGGTCGCATCAGCTGCCGCACCATTCGGGTAAAAAAAATTATTTTGAGTGATTTTGGAGCGAATAGGCCGCCTCGCAGTACACGCTCAAATTGGAGTTTCGGTACCGAAAGGGTACCACGCGAGGAGTGGCGGTGGATTCGGGGTCACCTAGTGCCCGTCCACTCTATTGGTCATTTCGTTATTCGTTCCACTATAAGTGTTTCGCGGACAGTTGGCCACAGAGCCCAAGCTGTCGCTGGCTCAAGGTTAGATTCCTTTGAATCAACGTGTGGGCCAAGATTTCCGAACCAAGGCCATAATTCGGTATTCTCCTAATTTGCTGTTCGCGTTCTCTGGCGTTCGGCAAGAGACTTCGGAGTTTTGGTTTTTTTTTACTTTCATTGTTGGCGCATAAAGACGCTTCAGAGTTTTGTCGTCCCCGTCGAATTTCAAAACTGATTATAGAAACTTAGGGAGAATACAGCCATAAACTGACATTTTCATATCATCATATGTAGAGAGCGATTAATTTTTCTAGCTTCTCACTAACCACTCGTGTTGTGCGTGCTATTGTTCTCTGACGAGTGGAGGGGACCTATAGTTTATTGCCGACTCCGAACGGCGATTTTGGGAAGCTTTTTCTAGACAGTTATACTCTTTGAGCATTGTCAATGACTCGAAAGAGGTGGAGCAGTGAACAATTTTTTTTTTGAAAAATTGTTTGTCTGAACTTGGATTTGAACCTAGACTGTGAAAGTCTGATGCACATGGGTCGACGCACACGGCCACGGCATCCACCCAAAAAGAACAATAGCCCTCACAAAAAGAGAGCTGCTGTAGAAACAAGGCCCAAGCCTACTTTGCACTGTTGCACAGCTCAAACAATAAAGAGGATGATGATTAAATGATGCATTCGTATGGAGTTATGGTCCGAGGCATAAAAAAATGGTTAATTAGAACCAAATAACTTCCTTTTTTATACCAGCAATTAAATTATTTTTCAAAAGTGACATAACAACTTTGTAATTTAATACACACGCATCCTTAAACAATTTTTATGATCTGTCAATGTCAAAACGTAAACAAAAGTTTACATTCCTATTGTGGTGAATTTCGTGAACGAGCAACGTCTCTAAAAATTACTGCCGAAATTCTCAGTCGGTGGTCGCAACTCCAAGAACGCTTGCATTAATTTTTGCTCATAATAATCGTCCAACCAGAAAGGCTGTACGTGCGATAGTGGATAAATTCGAAACATATTCACTAATGAATGTCTCTGTCCCAGTGAGACAACGCATCGCTAAAAGAACTGAAAATATCGCAGCCGTAAGTGCCTTAGTTCGAAATGATCCATATTAGTCGATCCAAGGCCGTTCACAGTTATTGAGAATCTCTCAGTCAACATTGTGGCGTATTTACATAAAGATCTCAGACTACATCTTCGCAAGATCAAATTAACTCAAGGACTGAAGCCTTTTTATCATTTGAAGCGCCGAAACTTCTCCGCTCTTCCTTATTTGATGAAATTTCTAAATTTCATTGAAAAATCGTCTTCAGTGTTGGAGCTAATTGGGCCCTGTCAATAAGCAAAATATGCAAAAACCCATATGTGGCTCAAGAGACTAGTTGCGTCCACAAGTGACAGCCTAGTGGGGATTTCATGCCGGAGGTCTGATTGTGCCGCATTTCATTGTCGATAAAATGATTATTTAATGGAGATCGCTGTAGTGACCCAAAGGTTATTTTTGGATGTACTTTGGTATTAGGCCCTCTTAAAACTCAAAAGTAGTATTAAGCTGCCACTTATCTCTTTGCAAGATGATCGAACAGGTTAGCATTCGTCTGTGCTGGTGACAGACCATAGAGATGTCCAAAGCAATTTCAAAGCGGACGAACTTGTCAAACAAGCCCCCACATTTACTATGTGGACACGCCACTTGTTACATGCTGGCTTAAATTATTAACAACAGATAGGCGAAAGCCAACGTGCCACACCTCTAGAATGATCTGACGTAAGCTATATTCCAAACGATCTAAAAATTTGATTTATCTTGACAGATCACATATTGGCATTATGAAAGGTGTCATAACAACAGGATAGGGTCTGCAAGAAAGCTGGAGTTCCTGTCTGGATGATATCGGCAACATACCGCGCTATGAATTTAATAAGAGTTAGAATAACGCCTTTGGACTATTTTCTTTGGGGAAATGTCATGTAAAGTCGCTTGTATATATTGATAAATCAGTGTTTCTGAATAAAGCCAATATCTTCATATAACTCTAAATTAAGCTTGTTACTCAAGGCACGGCAACATCGTTGTGGTTATTTCCAATATAACACCTGCTTCGTAAAGTTTAACGTACGTTTTTAGAAGTACATATTCGCAATCTGAACGATTTTCTTCTTCGTATTTCGTCGTGGGTTTACTCATCAAGAGTGCACCGGTCAAGTGGCTTCGACTTTTGGTGATGCACCACCATCCTGGGCAATCGTGTTTAGCTGGTTTGCTGTTCGTTTAAGCTAAATGTGGTGTTGTGCCGGAAAACATCGATGATGCGTGCAACTGGCTAATGCGAGGGCGTCATACGTATGACTTGCGAAGAGATTGAGGCATCCGTAGGCAGTTGTATGACGAGCATACATAATAATTTGGATGAAGATGCTAGACTGAATTCAGCATAATTTAACGACTAATTTAACAATCGCTTTAAAAAAATGTTTCTGTCGATTGGCTCAAAGAGATGTTAGCAAAATGTAATTGCAGGGCATCAAACGACGTAGACAACACTGCCACGAATAACTAATCCTAATATATGTGTTGCGTTACGTATATGCGCATGGTAAACCAAACCCAACAAAATTGGCTCACACGGAATGTATTTCTAGCGCAAATGACCGCCGCTGATTTTTGACATTTCGTAATCGCGCCTTAGGAGCAATGTAAAGCGGTCAGTTTTAAATATTACACCATTTCTTTGACGGAAGTCTTCACTGAAATAAAGAAAGCGAACCGCAAATGAAGGATAATTCCCCTATAATAGTGTGAGGTCTCACACAACGTCTCAGACAACTGACTTTTTCACAAATCTAAACGTCAAATTTGTGAGTTATCCGCCATGCAGCCGCAATTTAGTGCATTATCTTTATGCTTGCATTTTACCATTTATGCTGCCGAACAACAGTAGATCCAGTTTTGGCCAGTAATGTGTCTGAATACCTGAACATCAACAGAATTTTCATACCTAGTGGCAAATAAGATCTCCATAAAAGACACGGAGGATAGGTTGTCGCAACTATTGCTACTAGAGCCAAGTTCAAAAATTTGGTATTATTATTTTTTTCAACGCTACGCTGGGTAAAGAGGCTAGAGTCATCGGTAAGCACAGCCTGCACGACACCACGTCCGAAAACGGACTCAGGCTAGTGGACTTTGTTACGGAGCAAAACCTCTCTGTAGCTAGCACGCGATTCCCACACCTCAACATCCATAAAGAGACCTGGCGGTCCCCTGATCACGTTGCGATCGACGTCAGACACTCCTCCAGGAATTTTGATGTCTGAACGTTACGAGGCGCCAACATCGACTCGACCATTTCCTTAAGGTCTTTGTTTACCTTGGCTCCGCAGTAAACAGTACAAACAACATCAGTACCGAGATCAAGCGCAGAATAATTTTTGCCAACCGCTGTTTCTATGGGCTCAAAAGTCAATTGAGTAGTAGAGCTCTCTCTAGGAAGACCAAACTGTCTCTATACAAGACCTTGATCATCCCAACGCAGAGGCATGGACAATATCCCAAGCGGATGAACAGTCTCTTGGCCTCGAACTATATGGGGTGTACAGCGTCTAGCCAGGCGTTTACGCATCCAACGTCTAAGATGGCTAGGCCATGTTGAGAGTATGGACAACTTAACTTCGGCTCGAAGTCTTCGACTCTCAGACTGTGGGACAACGCAACAGGGGACGTCCATATACAAGGTGGCGCACACAAGTCGAGGGGGACCCCGGCCGACTTGGTGTGCGAAACTGGAGACAGCTAGCGAGAGATCGTGCTAGCTGGAGAGGCATGTTGAGTGAGGCCCATGTCCACCTCGGACTGTAGCGCCGCCATTATTATATTATTATTATTATTATTATAGGGTGCGCCATCTTTTATGTCGATATGTAAACATTGAATAACTTTGACACTTATCAACCGATTGATTCGAGTAGATATGTCTTTGAAACGTCAATTCAGTACAATTTTAACCACGGATCAGTTCAAAACATCAATGCGCCGAAATAGTGACGGTGCAAATCCAAAATAGTCGTTTAGTTGTGTTAACTTGTCGTGCATATCGTTAAAATCATCGTAGCCAACAAACACCATCTGACAACGCTATTCGTCGTTTGGTGTCGAATTTAGTTAAGCACGGAACAGGGACAAATCGTCGACAAGCGGTTCATCAACGCTCAAGACGTCCTAATGAACTGTTTGAAGCGGTACGATTGTTGCTGAGAACCCATATATGTCTTATCATCACCGCGTCCAGCATTTTAGCGTCAGTGGAACCAACGCATTTTGAAGGATAATTTGCATTTTTTCCGTATAAAGTGCAATCGATTCAAAGAATTTTGACGACAGACCGTCCACGTCGCTTGGAATACGGACAAATAGTCGTTCGACTGGTTGACAATGATTTTTGGGAGCAAATTACGATGACCGACGAAGCCCATTTCAGAAGCAGAACCCACACGAGATCCGTAAACCACCATTGCGTGACTAAAAAGTTACTGCTTGGGGCAGCGTTTGCGCCAAAACCATCGTCGGTCCATTTGTCTTAAAAAAAGCGTAACAGCCGATATCGGTGGATGTTGGATGCCTGCCCACAAATATATGAAAAAGTTCTAGAGACGGTAACTGGTTTCAATATGACGGTGCGCCATGCCCAACTGCAAAAACAATGAAGTCTTCGCTAGGTCTGAGCGATAATTCCATAGAAGTGTGCTATTAGAAAATTACGACATTGACTGCCCACCGAGATCGAGATATTTGACCCCTCCGGAACCCTTTTTTGTGGTGTACACTAGTAAGCCTCAGACCATTGACGAACTCAAGGCAAACATTCGTGCCGAAACCATCGCTATACCGCCCGAGGTACTCGAAAAAGTTATGGAAATCGCAGCAAAAAGGGCACATTTTGCTTTGGTCAATGTAAGGGACCAAATTTAGATAAAAATATCTCATATCTGGAAACACATTGGTCACAGAAGCGGTAGGCGCAGCAAATAGGGAGGACAGTCCCACCGTTTATAGAATCACCAACGAGCTAAAAGCCAAGCATCGCTCAATGCAACACCCGGTGAAAAGTCTAGACGGTTTCCTACTTATTTCGGAAGAGGACCAGCTCAATCGGTGGGAGGAGCATTTTGCTGCGGTACTGAACAGTGTATTCGCCGACGTTATGCCCCCAAAAAAACAACAAAAGGGAAGGACTTGACTATTCGTCCTGTGTCTCCTGCCTAGGATCACCGTTGAAGTTGAAAGTTGTTGTGTCCAGGATCGAATCATGGACCTGAAACATGAACCGACAAACTTAGGCACCGCACTACGACACGGCGCCCATCACGAAGAAAGGCGAATAACTTCTTGTTTCTTAAAGAATGTCATTTTGCATTGGAGCATAGTTTGTATCAAAATCAATCCTGTTCTAAGCTCCCATTCACTGGTCTCATTTATGGCTCCTTCGCTTGTTTTATTTTCATCACCCTGGACTATTCCAGAGATATCTCTCTCATGAATCATTATTTGATGGCCTTCATACCCGATCATTCAAGAAGTCCACAAAACCAACTTCTTTCGAATGCAATAAAACTCTAAGCCCCAAGTGCTTAATTTTATGTCCCACGCTTGTCTTTGAACACCGTCCTCCGTCGCGACAAGGTGTCAGCTTAGAAGTCCGTTCCCCCTGGGCTCCTTCATTCGAGCAAATTAACGCACAGCATTCCGAATGTGGTACACCTCTCTAAATTCCAAATGGCCTGGACCTTCTCAGCAGCTCGGGCCGGTGGTGCTGCTGCGACAATCTAAAGAATTAATAGCGTCACTCAATTCGCCGGCGAAGGCAATTACTACACTTCCCCGAGGCAAAAGTAGTTCAATAATTAAATTAAGCCCACCACCGGGCCCGGTGCACTTATCTCTGCAAATGTGACAAATGCAATATTAATTCGAGCCATCAAAACCCCCAGTCCGACTGGGACCAGCCGCGGCTGTGTCCTAGTTCTGCCGGTGCAGCTAATCTGTCGATCGCATGAGGATGAAATAGCGCTCGGTATCTAATGGAGTTGTCATGAACTAATAACGCACTCTGCAGTGAATGGAATGACTGCCGGTTGCCCCAACATTTGGGGGAGTTTAGATACACACTCGAGATGGTGGCTGAATGGAAAATCAAGCCGGCACCGGGAATGAGACGTCAGTTTCTTTGTGCGCGCCGGTGGGAAATGAGTTGGCAAAAGAACAAGAAAAACCAACAGACAGTGAAGACAGTTAAAGTGTCAAAAGTGCTCCTTCTTCCGTGGGAAGAGGGAAAACCACAGCAGCTCATGTGTGCCCCCTGTCCATCTGAGTTCGGAATTTTAGGCCGCACTCACCCGCCACCGAGCGCACACTCCACTTCAATCAATTGTGAATGGATAGTGCTGCTTAAGGGTCCGGACCCCGTCATTATTTGAATGGATTCCTCAGCGAAGCACGCAAACATCTCGAACGGGGCCGAGGATTCTTCGGTGTGTGCGTGTGTTTTAGAGGTCTTTTGGATGCATGCCTCTTCGTTGTTTTGTCTTGAAAATCACTTACGACCACGCACGCTTGTATAACCGCAACTGGCGCAGGAGCTCCTCGTATGCCTCTTGTGGCTGATGCTGTTTAATTATGTGCAACGTGATGTATCAGCTGTACAGTGGTGGTGCGAAGTAGTGGGACACTTGGAAAAACTTGTGGTTATGCGAAGTAAATTGTCGGATTGGTCGATGGGAATGGTAAACGGGGTTTATTTTAGGCAGTATTTAGCGATTGATTCACTTTTTTAACCACTCTTGTGAATGGGGCTACATTCGAGAACTTGAACTTGAGCTTAAAAAAAATAAGGAAAACTAGCTGTCTCTCGTTTTTTCAATTTTTTTTTCGGATGATTTTTGACACTACTCATGCACACAGACTCAAAACTGGTCCATTGTACTGCCAGTAGCAACCTATTCCAATGCCGTTAATATGATCCCAACTTGAAACTCAGAAACCTGCCAAGCGAAACAATGAAAACGTTGTCAAAGCGCCATCGTAGAAGCCGCCTCTAATCTGCTGGGTTTTCAAACGCGACTCAGAAAAAATCCTCTGGCTTGACAACGAATGAAGGCAGGCACATTTAGTGAGGCAAGCAGCATATGAAGCGATGCTGCATAGAAGGACGAGCGCGGTTCGTGAGCTCTGCGAACTAAAAAAAACGGAAGAGCGCGGCACCGGATTCTTATTTTTTATCCAATAGAAATAACCTTCGGAAAATAACCTCTTGAGACGAAGAAGGACAATTCGTACTACAGTCGCAGTCGAAATCTGGAAAGATCACCTCTGTTAAATGGCGATGTGCTGTCTTCATCGCATCTTCTCATTACCGCAGAATGTTTAACTCAACACAACAGACAATGATAGAAGAGTATTCCGTCCCCCCGACCTAGACGAAGTCAAGATACCGATATCGACACTAAAGACTGACCCTTCTGGTGCAAACGAGCTGTCTGCATAGCTCTTCAAAGCACCTGAAGATGATCTGGTTGGGCGCATGGATCAGTTCATCTGTAAGCTATGGTCGGAGGAAAGCATGCCCGATGAGTGAAATCTCAGTATTGTTTGCCCGATCTACAAGAATGGAGATCCCTTTGACTGCGCCAACTATCGAGAGATAAGTCTCCCATATATCGCGTAAAGGATATTCGCTGCTGTTTTGTGTGAGCGCCGTAAACCTTTTCTCTCCAATCTGATATGTCCTTTCCAGAGTGGTTTCAGGCCAGTGAAGTCCACATTAGACGAGATCTTCATACTGCGGTTGATCCTGAAAAAAAACCCAAGAACACAGATCAACATACACTGACCTATTCATCGATCTTAATGCCACAAATGACAGCGTGCATAGAGACGAGCTACACAGCGCCATTTATAGTTTTGACGTTCCTGGCAAACTCGTCAGACTGAGCAGATTGATTATGGGGTTCATCACGCCGTTCAAGGTCGGTAACGAACTCACCGAGACCTTTAATATACAAAAAGATTTCAGAATCTTCCAAAGATCCGTACGCTGGGTTAAGCCCACGAAGTCGTAAAAAAAGCGTTTGTAGGCATTGAATAGGAGGTGGCCAAAATGAGTTTAGAAGTGAGTAAGGAAAAAACAAAGTATGTATATGCAGTCTTCAAAGAAGGACAACCAATATCGACGACTTGGCCACAACGTCAGCATAGGCAGATATACTTTCGAGGAAGTCAACGACTTGTGGGCGCCATGGCGTAGTGGGTAGGTGCGTCGACTCATACGCTCGATGTTCTCGGTTCAATTCCCGAAAAAAACAAAAAACAACTTTTTCACGATTCCACCTCTTCCAGTCACTGAAAATGCTCAGAGTATAACTGTCTACAAAAAGCCTGTCAATCTCGCCGTTCGAAGTCGACATTAAACTGCAGGTCCCTTCCACTCGTGAGAGAACAATAGCACGCACAACACGAGTGGTTGCTGAGAAGCTAGGCCCAGGTCCACTTCGGACTGTTGTGCCGCCATTCTTATATATTATAGTCAATGACTTCGTCTACCCTGGCTCAGTACCAAGATTAAACGCAGAATAACTCTTGCCAACGGTTGTTTTTTGGGCTCAAAAGCCAATTGCGTAACGTAGACCTCTCTCGAAGGACCAAGTTGACATTGATCATCCTTGTCCTGCTCTATGGCCAGATATGGACCATCTCAAGAGCAGATGTAGAAGCCCTTGGTTTTTTCGGTAGAAAAGTTATGTGTTCAATCCTTGGTCTTGTTGATGGCGATTGGAGCTACAGGTTCAACCACGATCTGTATGTACTGCTGCATGAATAGTTTGAGAGCGATATAAATCTCGCCAGGGATCTATAGATTCGACGCATAAAATCGGTCGCGCCTTAGGCATGCTTCAGGTCATTCCACCATGCTAGACAACATCGAGTTTCTACCGCACGACACCGACCTCCAACTACCTCACCACATCTCTCTCATCTAGGCTACGATGGCTAAGTAACGACTTCTTGTTCTTTGCATAGCCCTATAGTTCGGGATGGACCTTAACAAGCCTTTCCAGCTAGGCCGAATATTTGTTTTTAAAACACCAAGTTGGTTGAGTTCCTTCTCCACAAACATCCAATCGTTAGGATGTCCTCTATTGCGTTGTCGCATAGGCTCGTAGTCGAATATTCTTGGGGCCTTAGATATAAGTATATATATATACGCTCTACCTTGCCAAGCAGGCACAGCAACAAAAGTAAGAGTAAATGATGGACGAGCTGGCAAGCACCCCGTAGCAGCTCTTTCCAAATCCCAGAGGGAAGAATTCAGAAAATTATGACATTCCTCATTTGGAACTAGATTAAGAACCTCGAAGGTAAAGAAGACTTTGATAGTCAGGTATAACAAATACTGGAGAGTGACAGCACAGTGATCACTAGGACATCATGCAACCAAAATATTCAGACTTTTGTCGCTAATTTAAATGTATTCCGCCTGGTGACTGAGTTGAGTAGGGCCTGCATCGCTTAACAATCCAGCATCTGTTCTAGGGATTTCAAGGGTTAAGGCTAGGGATACATTTTTTTTTAAATTTAACTGGTGACTCCCATCATCTTGCCAATAAGCTAGCCACGAGAAGTGATGTCTGGCATATTCCTACCAATTATGCCCTAAGTATAGCTTTGAACACCTTTCCCAATTTGTTTTTGACAACCTCCACAACTGCTACTTGAACGAAGGGGCAAAATGGCAACTCCCAGTCGTAAGAAGTTGTGGTTAAAAAAACGACATCAGCAAAAGTAATTCAGTTTATAATTCTGAACGAAAATAAATACAAGCACAAGTTTCATTCAATTGAACTCCCATACACGTATCTGCATCATTTCCCCCATCCCGTTGAATTTTAAACGATTTTTAAAATTGTTTTTTCCCACCGATGCCAAACTTTCATCCCACACTGTACACAAAACCATATCCATCAAACAAAACGTGCACTGTCACGATTCAGTGATTCTCTCATAATCAAAACAAAAACAACAAATTAGGTCGCCATTAACCGACAAAAGCAGCATCCATTAAGACGTCTTCCACGTTCCCAAGCGTCCATGTCCATGTGTTGCTGTTCACCCGCAAAACAACACAAAACACCAGCTCCCTCCGCTGACAGCGGCAGACATCAAATAAATCCAACTGTCAAATTGCTTTTGCCTCTTCCTCACATTCTTGTCGATCTTTCCGAGCTCCATTCACTTCCGATGGCCGGAGATGCGGCGATAAGCCCTATCTCGTCAATCAAACTTTTCCGTTGTCACATTGTGAATCAAGCTGTCAACTCTCGCTGTCACAACGACAAACTGTCACCTGATTTGACATTCGGTGAGTTTTATTTCCGACGCTGTGTGTGTGCCTGTGTGTTGATGCGGAAGCTGCCGCGCTTTAGTTAGCCACGAGTGGCCAATTGGGAAACACGCGAAGCGTTTATGGGAACCTAAAGTGCTACCTAACGGTTTCAGGCGTCATCAAAGTTAATTTCATGCAAATTGCTACTCGCATTGAACTTAACACGGACTTCAATACATTTCAGCGCGCACAAAGCCGCACTGGCCCGGACCTGGACAGACAGCGTCTTGGGCCGTCTCGAAGACAAACGACTGCTGCAGCGGTGCATCCAGGTGGCTGGCTGGTGGTTTGCCCATCTGCGGCTTGAGGTAATGCCTCCGACTGTGTGCATTATTGCGGTAGCGCGTTTTGTGCCATCGCATAACAACAGTATCGCCTCGATGGTAAAAATTAATTGCGTCAATGTACAGCTGACACTGGCAGAGGCGATGGCTCGCGATGCGCATGCAAGTGCCTCGCCGATTGCATCTCGAACCGCACGCATGGGAAAGGCCAGCACGACGAGCGTCTCTTAGCTAATCGCTAGGCAGATGAAGTTTTATGACATCTGTGGCCGACGTCAGCGGAGGAGATCAGCACGCGGTGTGACTTGGAAATTCCTCGACCGCAAGCGGCAATCAGGACGCATCTTGCACCATTTAGTGTTTTGTGTCTGTAAACGGTCACCCATCTAACGACTCGCTTGGCCCACATTCGCTCTTGCGTCGCGGCTCGAGATGCTGCTGTGGTTTCACCTGACGTGGCCTTACTCAGAGGCAGACTCACAGACAGCCGGTGCTGGTGCATCGGCGTCATCGTTGCATCGCTGCAAAGTGCTCTCCAGTCGCAGCGTGCGCGTGAATTTGCGCACACATCCTAAATGGGGAACATGTCGGGCCGCCGGGTTGTCGGTATGTCGTTTTGTCGCTTGGTCGATGGATTCGACTTCGACCCCGGCGCAAACGGCCATTAGTGTGCTAATGGCCGACGCATTTGAATCGATTAGTTCAAGTCCGATCGTTTATTGAGCGCTTGAGTGGATGGACGTTTGCGTGGCGCGCCATTATGGCGTGGATTGGATGACGAGCATTACAGGTTCAAACTGCGCACAGAACAGTGAGTTATATTTATGGAATTGGCTTTGGTTCTGTCGTGAGATAAGCGGTTTGTCGTTAACCGGGGGTCAACGCAATAAAGATATCGGTCACGGTTTTATTGGATCTGCTATTGGAAGAGTGTAGCCGCAATTTGGGGACGATGGATTTTATATCATCGAGGTTTTACGACGTGTTTACTGGCAGAAGGGTCAGTTCAGACGTTTGATGATGATAATGGACGCGATTGCTTGAACATAAGCATGACCTGAATGGGCGCTTATCGTGGCTGAACATTTAGAGTGTCGTTTTGGAAGTCTTTTACTCTTCTCAAGGGTGTAGGGACAAGATAAACATCTAGTACGGGCTAGAGCAAGTGCAATTGATTCTCTTTTGAATTCTTTCTTCCATTCGCGTCAGCATTTAAGTGGAACGAGTCACTCGTGTTTCAGGACAGACGAATCATGCTTTCATTTGAAACTGAAAGATCAGTTCGATCAGTTTGGCCAGTTCGTTCAGTTCGGCCAGTTCATTCAGTTCGTTGAATACGGCCAGTTCGGCCAGTTCATTCAGTTCCTTCATTTCGTTCAGTTCGGTCAGTTCGTTTAGTTCGGCCAGTTCGTTCAGTTCCTTCAGTTCGTTCAGTTCGGCCAGGTCGATCAGATCGAATGAAAACATCGAATCTGTGAATTTTATGCAACAAATTAATACAAATTTTAAGCTTCTAAACTCAAGAATTGTGCTTCAGATTGGAAATATTTTTCAGAATCAAATTCCGCCTTGATGCCATCTGGTACCTACGTCAAAATTGTGTTTTTTTTGTAACCAAGGCTAGGCTACGTCCAACGTATGATTTAATCGTGTTTTTAGGCTTTGAAGAGTGCTCAATCTTCCGTCAAGAGCGTGGAATAATTGTGTCGATTTTTTTGACCAATAATTGGTCGGTGGCGTTAGTGCAGCGCGAATTTCGAAGTCGATTTCTTAATCGTGTCGCGCCAACTGGGCAATCATTCCGGCGCTTAAAGTAGCCCTAAACGACGAATATACTCGCTGAACTTGCTCGTGCTCGCCGCATTTTCGTCGTGTAGGGACTGGTTCGCAAGCAGCTCGTTGTTGACGAAAAATTTCGATTTTGTCGTGTTCGTTGGCTTTGATGTTCGTCGAGTAGGGCCATATTCGCGAGCAAACCTCATTTTTGCTGTGAACGTCGCCGAGTTCATATCGCGGATTAAGCACAATGTCAACAGTCAGCCACGATTTTATCGAGGAATTCATCACTTGCGCTTCCCTATCACACATGTTGACGGTTTTAAGAAACAACACGAAATGGATGTTCGCCATGTAAGGGATAACGCAAACGAGCAAGTTCGCCGAGCATGTTCATCGTTTAGGGCTACCTTTAGCTACTCGACTCGAACAGACTGGAACCACAGGACACCATGCAGGGCGTGGCTGGCACCGGACTGGTCGTTCGGCCGAGAATATCGCGGCTGTGGCTACCGATATCGCTGAGAACGAAGAAACATCAACCAGACGACGCAATTGGGCATCACCAAACGGACCGTACAGCGAATTTTAATGAAAGACTTACACAAGTTTCCATACAAAGTACAGTGCATCAGTTAATGCCTTCTGACCGTCAGTCGCGTGTGAGTAACATCCTCAACAAGCCATCCTCAATATCAACAACGGATAGGACGACTTTGTGTCGAAAATCATCATGAGCGACAAGGCGCATCTCCACTTAAGCGGTTTTCTTTTTTTTTCGAAGGATTTTTGAAGCACTACTGGAGCACTCAGACTCAAAACTGGTCCATTGTACTGCCAGGAGGCAACCTACTCCAGTGCCGTTAAAGGGTAGGTTGGCAAAAGGTGACTAGATTATATTCGATTTCACTGGGATTCGAACTTGGGACCTCTCTAACTTGGGGCAGGCATTTAACCAACTGCGCCATCCAGTCGTATACTTGAGGGGTTACGTGAATAAACAAAATCTTCGTTTCTGGAGCACAAAGCCACTGTGCGGTGATTGGGCCCTATTTTTTTAAGGACGCCATCGGGAATACGGTCTCTTTTATTGGCGAACGCTACGGGGCACTGATAAACGACTTCTTATTGCCGAAATTGGATGGTGAACATGTGGTTTCAACAAAACGATGTAACCGCACACACAGCACGAGCCACAATGGATATTGTGAAGGAAGCGTTTCCTGGTCGCGAAATCTCAAGGTTTAGCGATTTGACATGGCCAGTAAGATCGTTCGATTTAATCATCCCAGACTTCTTTCTTTGGGGCGACTTGAAGTCGCGGGTTTATGTCAACAAGCCTCAAACAATCGCAGCCCTTAAGGAGGATATTCGACAGGAATGCGAACAGTTATCACGGGAGATCTTGTGGAAAGTCATGGAAATACTAATCTGAGTGAATACACACTCTTATGTCCACCGCCACTTTTACCTACCTACCTACCTACCTACCATGGAAATACGATAAAACGGGCACAAATATGTATCAACACTGGCGGCAGCCACTTGGCGGATATTATCTTTTCCACTTCCAGAAAAAATTGTAATGGTCCAATTAAAGATTTCGATTACTCAAAATAATTTTTTTATTTAGTAAAAATGTAGTTCAAAGATAAAATTGGATGATTAATTTTGCGCCAGCTTGTAGGTTGAAGCGGCTTACTAATACACCAACCTGTGCTGGCTCATTGTGAAAATACTCCCACAAGCTCACGGAGAACCTCACTTTAGATAATTCATCGATTTCTGCCATAATCCAAGAGTATCAAGGCCCCCCTCTTTCAAGATCTCTTCCAGCACGTAGTGGTAGTATTTTTGCTTATCAATCTGGAACCTGATACTCAGTCACAACAAAGAACTCAATGAAATCGTACCCCATCGAGCTGAGCGCTTGTGTACCCAAGCGTAATCGATTCCCAGAAACTGATGCCAATGAATTTCCGAGGAAAGCATTATTCTGATCCGCCACAGACCACCAGGGCGGGCAATTAATTCGTCAGTAAAAATGTGTCGAATTGACTTTTCCAAAACCGTCAACGGCCGACATGTCACCCATTCCTTTGTCCGTCCTTAACCAGCAATCAGCGATCGAATCGCTCACGTATGCGGTGTCACAAGAGGATTTAGTTCTGCCACAGAAAATCAGGTGAATGTTTCCAATCGCGACCAAGTGAGAGTGAAAATCGAATCGATATTTTGTAATGGATTCATGGACATGGAAGCCCCTTATAAGGCGCCAAAGAATTCCGCTTGCAGAGAACACACTCTTTTTGGTTTACCGCTACCGCGAGCGATTGTGCTCCAGAAGAGGAAAAGTAGGTGGTTCACCTAGAAAACTGAACTTGGACGCGGCTGCCGAGAGACGGAGTGAAGACTGTCAACTGTGTTTGCCTGTCATCGCGTCACCACTTTCTTACCAAATTTGTAACGAATTAAGGCGATAAACTATTAAGTATTAGGCCGCGTCCATAACTCACATGACTTACACGGGATGCGCGGTCCTCGGCGGCGGAGGTCTATATTTAAACATTTTATGGATTTTGTAAGGAATTGTTGATTGGCCGTGTCGTCGCCGCGCGTATCGGCGGCTTCTTCGGTTTGGGTGATGTAATAAATTCCGACGTCCTCGATGCGTAGCAGCAGCGACACGTTGCGTAACTCTCATAACTGGAAGTTATGCACATAAAAACCGAGGGAGTCCTTTTAATAAACTTAATCGTAATTAAAATCCTCTGGAGGTGGATCCGGTAGGGCAATAAATATTTTCCACAGAAAAAGATTTACGGCGGATGCTTGGGGACGGTCGAGGGCCCAACGTCGGGTAAAAATAAACACGGATTTTCACATTTGTAGTTTTGATGGATGTCTTCTTGAGCGGGCCGAGCGTGATAAATCTTTGGGTCTTGAGCGGTGTGAGGGAGGATGGTTTTCTTGGTCAAAACTGTCGGGCAGAGACTGTGGAAGTGGGTGACATTTGGCAGCACATTAAGTTCTTGTTGGATGTGCTTGTAAACTTGACTGCGATGATAATTAAGACGTTAAGCGAAAAACCACCCAGAAGAAGTCATTTCACTTTCATATTTTTCCATTTATTTGTTAATTAAAAATTGTGACTTCTTTATAAACATTTAATTTTTGTAGACAGTCATAAAATGGATCGTAGGACATAAGGAGGCCAGCGATTAGTTGTTGTCCGAAAAAAAAGCTTTTGAACGTGAACGTGAAGTTTTTTTTTTAACATGACCACTATGACGTTGTACAGGGTGACCAGAAAAGAACGATAGAGAAACAAATTTAAATTATTTAACAACGCCATTATGTACAAACAACATCAGTACCGAGATCAAACGCACAATAACTCTTGCCAACCGCTGTTTTTTTGGGCTCAAAAGGCAATTGAGTAGTAGAGCCCTCTCTCGGAAGACCAAGCTGTGTCTGTATAAGACCTTGATCATCCCAGTCCTGCTGTACGGCGCAGAGGCATGGACAATATCCCAAGCGAATGAACAGTCTCTTGGTCTTTTCGAGAGAAAAGTTCTGCGCGCGATCTTTGGTCCTGTTTGCGTTGATGGCATTTGGAGGAGAAAATTCAACCACGAACTGTATGGGCTGTACAGCGACATGAGTCTAGCCATGCGTCTACGGATCCAACGCTACAACGAGTCTTCGAATCTGAGCCTGTGGGACAACGCAACAGAGGACGTCCACGTACAAGGTGGCGCACACAAGTCGAGGGGGACCTCGGCCGGCTTGGTGTGCAAAACTGGAGACAGCTGGCGAAAGATCGTGCTAGCTGGAGAGGCATGTTGAGTGAGGCCCAGGTCCACCTCGGGCTGTAGGTGGAGAAGAAGATGATCTTCTCGAATTCCATTAAATTCTCCATAACATCTGCAGAGACCTTCTGCTGATACCCCTAGTTTCCTTACATGCTCCCTGAGTCTACAGTGCCCCGTTAGGAAGCCTGTTAGGATACGAAGGTTGTTCTTGCTCATTCTGTTGCATGCCTCGAACCTCTTTCGGTTATATTGCCCTAGGAATTTCTTGACCTGCTTCATTCCACAAGCGTTGTTCCAGGTTTCTGTTAGGTTCCTTCTTTCTAGTTCTCTGAATTCTTCTCTCAGGATATGGTATTCTACAGCGCAGAATAGTTCAGGACCTATGAAGGATTCTGATATTCCTTTTCTTGCCTGGGAGTCGGCCATTTCATTGCCTTCTATCCCCATATGGCCATGTATCCAGCAGAGATTCACTCTGTTTCTCCTACTCAGTTCTTTAAGCTTCTGTAGGTATTCCCGCACGAGCTTAGAATTGATGAAGTACAAGTCTAGTGCCATGATAGCAGCTAGACTATTTGAAATTATTGCTATGTCGCAGTTGGTATAGTTCCTGTCGAGATTGATTTGGACGCATCTGTCTATGGCATCAATTTCTGCTTGAAAGAGGGCATTCTAAATGGCTTCTTGTCGGACCAAGACAAAGGCTCTTTCGGAGCCAATGAATAGCAGAAAGATGGAGGAGATCCACTCAACCGATTGTTCGATCACCATTCGAATCGTGTTGATGTGGTCAATACATGTGCGGTTGGGTCGAAAATCGACTTGCTCCCGACGCAGATATTCCTCGACATTTGGAGAAATCCTGTGTAGGATCAATGAGGCGAGAAGCTCTTTGATTGCATTCAAAAGTGACTTTTTTCTTCAGTTTTTGCACTCGCTCAAGTTTCGGGGATGGTGACAATGATTTTCGTTCTTTCCAACTGTCAGGGACTTGGTCCGTGCTGCGCCGATGATCGGGAACAGGATCGACATCATATATGCTGCTGTCACCTTGAAATGTTCCACCGGCAGGTTGTCCAGGACGGGAGTTTTTCGGTACTTGAGCTTGCGAATTGTAAGCTCAATCTCGGGGACTGTTGGAAGAGTTCTGCGGACTTGCCTCCTGTGATTTCTGCGGAATGAAGGTAGAAAGGGGATGCACTCTTCTTCGACCGGAATTGATTCGGTAAATAGTTCCTTCCTCCGGTTCAGTTGTTGTTGTCCTGAAGCCAAAGGGGTCCCATTTATGTCCTTTAGAGGTGATTTGAATATCGATTTACTGCCACACATCTTGCGTTCGGCAGCATAGATACCCCTCAAGTTGTCACAGTGCGCAGCCATTTCCGCTTCGTTGGCAATGTCCCGGCAGAAGTTTCTCCTATCCTCTCGCGTCACGATGGAGTGGGTAAATACCATACAATGCATTGACTCATACGCTCAAAGTGTGTTCAATTCCCAACTCAGACAACAATCTTCATAGAAACAGTTCCATTTCTTTCGAGTACTTGATTTTGCTCAACGAGTATAATTGTCCAGAAAGAGGCTCTCAAACTTCTCCGCTCGGAATCGGCATAATCCTTTCGTCATAGAACAATAGGATGCACAACACGAGTGGTTGCTGCAAAAGCAGAGATCAAGCCCTAACTGCTGATCGCCAGACAGTTCTACGAATTTGTTCGTTGAATTCCGAAAAAACTGGAAAACGTACAGCAACTTCCCAAGAAATTAATGAATCTCTAATTTGAAACCTGTTCCATTTAACATTCCTGAATTCAAATCAAATTTCGATTCACACAAAGCGTCACTTTGTCAAAACAGAACTCCCCCCAAGGCGCTTTTTTACCCACCACACGACGACTAGAGTTTCTCTTCGTTTTGAAAATGCCCTTAAAACTTTCGCTCGCGCTGCAGTCTATCTCCAATTGATAGACTCCGCTTGTATCCATTCTCAAAGATTGATGGAAAATCCTAAAAATCCCATCACTCATCGTCGTGCATTCCATCTTTCTTTAGTTCACCAAAGAGTATCTCCATCTCCACCAATTTTCTCTCACCAATTATGCTAATTAAATGGTAGCTTGAAGCGCAACAAATTATACCTCCTCCCCCGGGTGTGCGCTCTGTGAAAAGTTTGCCAATAATTGATGAAATTTATATTTTTTAAGGGTTTTCACACTTATCCATAGCCCATGCGGTCCCATGCATTCCCCCACCAGCGAGACGGCCGAATGGTCTTTGTTGACTTTCTCAACTCGATTCCGGCAATTACGGTGACTTTCGCTTAACAGCCGACATCTGGAACTGTCATTAAACGTTTGACAGTTGAAAATAGAATGTGTGCATGGGTCCGCATGTGAGTACACAAAGTGCTAAAGCAACTGTCATTCGCCGAATGGCGTTTCAAGTGATGGCACTTAAACCTATAACCCCACTAAAACGCACAAAGACACAACGACGACTGTCATTTCCTTTTCTGGTCGGCATCCGTTGTGCTGAAGTGCTCCTTACCTTTTTTTTACGAGTGCGTATGAACTTGAACAGCTCGGGCAACTGGAAGTAGAGAGGAAGAAAAAGTGAATTCAGTAAGAGTCATCAAACATTACAGGGTGTGTAAGAAAATCAATCAGTTGAAATGAAATATGAAACAGATGGATTTCGAAAGCTGGCAATGGCCAGAGGGCTCTTTAAGAGGATCACTCAAAAGTTGTTACAGGGAATGAATTAAATTTGTTTCTTCCCTGAACATGAGAAATAATAAAACGATCGACTGGTTGGTCTAAACTTTCCACTCTAATGCAGCAGCTGTTTGCAGTTTTATAGCTTAGGTCTAAGAAGTTACTCCTGAGGTGTGCCATATAAAACTTTCATCGTTGGGGCAGAATCTTGAGCGTGAAAGTTATGGAGAGCGTGAATAATTTCTATTTTTATGTTTTCTCGCGAATGGCCATTTGTGACAGGATTCATTCAATTTTATGATTTTATGTGCACAGATGGGATTACAATAATTATGAGCTTCAAGAAGTGTTGTTCACGCAATGAGAGCATCGACGCGGTAAGAGTGATGGCCTATTGGTTTTCAATGTCATTGAGGAGGTAACAGAAACCCAATTGGTTGAACATTTTTAGCCAAAGGTAATTTGGGAGTGTGAATTGAAGTCATTACTTAGGATTTTTGACTTAAAGTCCTCTTTAGGTTTGACTCCATGTGGCATCAAAACGGAATGAGCCTTAACAGGCTCTTTTGGCTGTCTTTAGTGGCTAAGAACGGTGCCGTGAAATAACGCCGAGTTTTGGAATTCACATTATCTTAAACGTGGTTATCGTCTGTGCTATTGACCGATGGTAAGGATTTGGAAAACTATGCTGGATGCAGTTGTGGGATTTGGTGCTAAACCTTAGGGCAATTAAGTGAAACGACAGTAATGATGACCGACTTTGATGAGTAGGTTTGGGTGAGGTCGTATTCGCAGTATAAGCGCACTATTTGAACGTCAAGCGTTCTTAATTCCGTAAATTTTTTGCAATAATGTTTGATTTCGCGTTTTAAAATGTAACATGAAAGCAATAGATGCGCAAACAAAAGCAACCAGCGCATCATAGATTATTGTGTTGCGATGAAATCAACAATATTTTTCGACTCAATTGTCACTTTTTCAATATTTAAGTATGCTGGCATCGTAACTGCCAACATTTTTAATCAAATTATTTAGAAAAATCGTCGTTGCCAAATTTTTTGACGTTTTTACAAAAAAAAAAGAAAAGAAAATTAGCATACAAAACGTCAACAAAATGAAAGCATCGTAATGCATCGCAACATCAAAAAATCGTTGCGTCGCATTACATAGGCGGCAGTGATGTTTACGCGATGCGCATTTTGCTGCACCATCTTTGTTGTTGCACCATCTTTGCACCATCAGCCAGGCTGTGCTGAAGTCAATAGGATCCTGTACAATGAGATCAAAGGCTGTTATGAATTACCGCGGCTCACTGAGGTCCATCAGCCACCAAAAGGTGGGTCCACAACTTAATCGCAGGGCACGAGAGAGCGAACAAATTGGGCAGCCAATGGTCTGAAATGGACATCAGCGAGGCGGACACGTCACTGCGACCACCCATCACTGTATTGTTACCGGATCATAAGCGACACAATAAAAACAAGGGGCCAACTCGTCTTGGCTTGTATGACTGTCACGCGACAAAATCAACGTGGCCAGAGATTAACTGCGGCAAAACAGAGAACCTTCTGGCGCTGGACCGAAACTCGATCCGTATGCATATTGGAGTGTTCACAGGACACTGCACCATCGGAACAATGCTCCGGAAATGGAATGCGGAATCCAGCGCAGGAGCTGTCGCGATGTCTTCTCATTGAGAAGCTTTTTCTAGAAAGTTAGCTTTGTCAGTGACTTGAAAGAGGCGGGTATGATCCAACATCTGCTTTGCCACTGCTCAGTCCTCCAGAACCGGCGCCTAGCTTCGCCAATCCAAAGATTTAAGATGTAAGCTAACAAGAGTGTTTGATATCTTGTGGAAGACGACTTAAGGTTATAGTACATAGAAGAGAGGTGCACTCGTTCTGTAAGCCCATCTCCAGAGCTAACTACACCAATATAACAGTACTACAAAAGCGTACCTCAAAGCGTCTTGGTACCCTCACCATTCCCCTATTTCGATAATCACGGTCTGATTGAAGCAGTGCCGCTCAATTCTCATATCGCCCTTTTAACTGTGGATGGATGAGTTAACTACGATCGCAATGTGACACAGAGTGCTGGTGATAATTTCCAGTTCAGTAAAGCGATACCAAACCGTGAAGTTAAATATGTTTACAGGCAGCATCAAGAACTCTGGATGCCTGAATAGTGATGGAGCTCCCTTGATAAACTCATTAGCTCCAGTGTGGTGTAAATGACAAAAATCGGTCACTGTCTTGCAGCTGATTGGACTTGGAATGCAACGCCGAAATTTATTGCGTAAAATTGTCATATCTATTCTTCACGAATGTCAGATATGATTTGTCAAAAATCATGTTGGGCATGTCAACTTGAGCATCTGAACAGGCTCAGATTTTGAGACCAAAACTTGAACAGGCCGTAAAAAACAAGGGAGAACTTTCTTCAATTTAGGGCTACCTCAAAAGTGAAATGAACCAAATTTAAAAAAATTGGGTATTACTTCCTTTTCAAAAGTGAAATAAGCCCAAATTCCTAGTTTGGCCTTATTTCACTTCAGAAAACGGAACGAAGCCAATTTGGTATTATTTCGATTTGAGGACGTAAACCGTTGGTCCTATTTCCAGATCAAAATTGAAATAACACCAAATCATTCATAAGAGCATATTGTTGGACCAAATTAAAACAATTTTTCCCAAAAACTTCAAATTTTGGAACACCATTTTACTAAATTTCCGTGAAATTTTGGACTTATTTCACGTCTTCACCTCGAGAGTCCAGGCAATATCTCGAACTATTCAGCCCACGTTAAAAAAAGAACACTGTTGTGGTCAAATTTCCCACTTCAAAGTCTTCTTCTGCTCGCAAAAACTATGTTCAAATTTTCAATTGAATTCGCAGAAAACCATCATCCATCTAGCTCCTCACTCCCCGCCTTTTCAGTCGTTAAGGTTAACGCACTGAGTCCCTCCAGACTCGCTCTGACCCTGAAATCCCCCTCGTAAAAGCAAATCGCATGCGCCATACGCGTTTTCTCACTCGCGACATGTCAATGAATGGGGGTCCCGATCGCAGCGGACACCCCATACGCGCGTAGATTCAAAGTTATGCCGAAAACATGTTCCCTTTCGCGCGTCGGTCCGTTCTTTGGCGCATGAAGTCATACCTTCATCTCGGCTTCTATTTTCGGTCGCAAGCCAAAGTAGTCACCCTTTAATTTGCACCCCGAAATAGTCATCGCGCACACATCATCCATGCGCGCAGAAAAACGGGGGAACTATTTTCGCGCGCCGGAGTAAACAAAAAATTCGCTTGTATCTGTGGTTTGGTCGCAGGCTCCATAGCTAGTGCCAAATAGGATGGAATAATCCCTTCGGTCTCCACGCGTTGGATGATATCATCTCTCATCGGGAGTGCACTATGTTGGGACGATGCCACAGCGCGTCACACACACTCCGCCTGCCACCCCGCCGACGACGACAGTAGTTCTCGAGAATCACGAGCTGAAAATAGAACTCGCCAGAAGGGCCAAGTCAGGAGGAATGTCTCCCGTTTGAGCTCACACTCCTGGAATCGGCCGCGCGGAGACACAAAATGGAAAATTGACCGTGTGCGTGACTGTGACATCTCGAATGGAACACACGACTTTGTGTCGATTGCCATACATTAGGATGCTCGGGCAATTCGTCATCGCAGCTTCCTGTTTCAAAAGGTGTAAAAATACCCCAAGCCGGTGGGTCTATTTTCGACGTTTTATTACGCATTCCCTGGATAAAAATATGACGAAACCGAAAAAGACGAATCCGAAGGGAACCCGAGAGATGCACGTGAATTTCTGTGGTTGCACGCCGGCCGTCGTGCGGCTAATTTATTCGACACGTCCTCGAGACGATTGTATGATGGATGGCTCTCTGGCGCTGGAGGAGGGTGGGAATTTCAAAAGCTCCGTGGATCGCCTACAATAATTGGGGAGGAATGTCAGAAGGAATGCGTCCGCGTGGAGGAGGAAGATGCATGGCTTCCTTGCTGCGGTCGTGGTGTAACAATTAGTTGTCGCAATGGCGATTAGTTTCCGTGCTCCGGAAGGGATGTTGAGCAATGGGAACAGGAACATCGGGGAACTTTGATCGATCACCACGCGGGGCTTGGGATTAAAGTGTTCCTCCGGGTGGTTGACAAATAAAAAGGAATGCAACGCCCGGAATAGCGCTGCAGAAGCTCGCATCAGGAAGCGGCCTGGTCATGTGGGTTTGATGGACAAGCGATTCAGAGATCACAGGCGAGGGAGTGGCGCGATACCAGAAAGGGGCTGTCGAGTGTCGGAGCTAAAAGGCGTAATTAATCAAATTTCGAAATATGCATCGTGTCCGTGAAGTGGGTCAATGGGATTGATTTAGTGAGAAGATGCGTGTGTCCATTAGCGCAGCGGCAGCATTTAGGAGTGCATTTCGAAACGAAAAGTGAACAATTGGGGGCAGAATGGAATTGATGCGGTTCATGTGGTTTAAAACGTCTGTCATGTTCAATATTTTTCTTTTCCACAAAAAACTTTGTCCGAGAAGAAGAAAATGTTTCAAAATTCTTTCCACTTCCACGATTAAAACAATCGGACGAGCTCCCACCATAAAATAAATGCCAAGTAGAATTCTTCTTTTATGTATCTACTGGTCGTATTCTCAGAAAATGTCGAAAAACGAGAAGGATTTTGCTGGAGATTTGCCTCCAGACGTACGTGAAACAGACACGAATTTTCAAAAATTTGTCTGAAGCCAGAATTCAAAGGAGGTGTCTCTACCGAGTAACTTTGCTTTTTCTGATCAGTGAACCGTGGATACACTGAGCCTAAGCAAATTCTGACTTACATCCTTGAAGGTCTACGCCATGTTGCTTCCAGGCATCAAGACGAATTTGTCTTTTGTTGGGGATCACTTGGCCTTTACATCGGATATTCGGGTCTCTTCTACTTCTCGAACCAGAAGGCTCGGGTTCGAAGACTCCGGACCTTTACCTTCTGGACTACGTCCATATTACTGCACAACAACAGAATTCGTAATTATGTCTTCCCCATGCAGGCAGCGAAACATATCCGAAATAGAATTTTCCTTCGAAGGCAACAAGAATCCTCTCTGTCTTCCTGTTGGTCTTTCAGCTTTCGGCTCCGTATAGCAAGAATGTAAAAATTAGAGTAGAACGTGATTTTGGTCCTTCGAGTCATGAATTTTGACAAGCCGAAGTAGTAGCGGTTGCCAAGGGCGATTCTACGTCGATTCCTCTCCAAAATGTCGTTTATGGAGTTCACACATATCCCAAGGTAGATAAACTCCATAACTACCTCAAGATTGAAGCTGTCGATTGGGAATTTTGGTCCTAGATGATGGGCGACAGATCGACCGTTATGTCATTGTTAGTAATAGAAATGTGCGAAGAAACAAATGATTTCTCTTAAAGCTTGGCTCCCCAATTTGATATACGCACGGGTCAGACCTTGACACAGGACCAAGTCCAAGATGGCATTGTTGGATAAATTTACCACAGAACCACAACGACTTAAACCATCATTCAGACGGGAGTCTGTACTATATACAGGGTAGACCAACACACACTCACCTACTCATAGACATTCACTGCCACAAATGACAGTGTGCATAGAGACGAGCTACGCAGCGCCATGTCGAGTTTTGATAATAATAATAATGGCGGCGCTACAGTCCGAGGTGGAGTTGGGCAACCACTTGTGTTGTGCGTACTATTGTTCTCTCACGAGTGGAGGAGGTCGACTCCGAACGGCGGGATTGAGAACCTTTTTCTGGACAGTTATACTCTTTGAGCATTGTCAGTGACTCGAAAGAGTTGGAGCCGTGAACAAATTTTAGGTTTTTTTTTTCGAGATTCGAACCTTAAACCTAGAGCGCACGAGTCGACGCACCCACCCGCTACTCCATGGCGCCGTGAAATAAGTGAAATAAGTTCAAATAAAACAAAAATGGTGTTTCAAGATTTGTAGTTTTGGGGTAGATCCCAAAAATACAGGGTGGGCCATCTGGTATTTTTTTTTTTTTAAATCATGGGTTACTTTGACACTGAATGCTGTTTCCCGCTCGAAATCTTGAAATTAAGTCCTCCGCGGAACGAAATAAGTCGCTTTATGCTTGAACAACTTAAAGCAGCTTGAATTGGACAACGATTTTGGGCGAAAAATCATCTTTTCTGACGAAGCGCATTTTCATCTCGGCGGTTACGTTAACAAATAGAATTGCCGCATCTGAGGCTCGGAAAACCTGCACGTTATTGTCGAGAAACCAATGCATTCACAGAGAGTGGCAGTGACAGTTTGGTGCGAATTGTGGAGTGGTGGCATCATTGGACCATTTTTCTTCAAAAATGAGGCTGGGAACAACGTTTTGGTCAACAGAGGGCGTTACATTTTTTACTGAAATTGAAGACATAGATTTGGGCGACATCTGGTTTCGCGCCATGCCACACAGCCCATACCACAATCGATCTTTTGCTCACTAAATTCCCAAATCTTGTTATAAGCCGTCTGTGCGATGTCAATTGGCCGCCTCAGAGCTTCGATTTGACGCCTTTGGACTTTTTTTTGTGGGGAACCGTGAAAGACCGATGTTATGCCGACAATCCGGAAACGATTCAAGCACTTAGGGCCAATATCATCCAAGCAATCCGTGAGCTGTAGCCCGAAACCATCTTCTTCTATACCTTCGGCCCGTGCTGTGTCTTGATTCCGAACACTTAAGGGTATTTAACCCCTTTTGCGCGCGCAAATTATAAAAAAAAAAAAAAAAACAAAGTCTTGGAAAATTGGGGTGACAGAATGCGCTACTGCTAATAGGGATGCAACATCGTTCTTAAAAACATCGATGTTTGAATACGGTTCCACGACAAAAATCACTGTTCAAAAACATCGGTATTAACAACGATACATCGATGGTTTTCTGATGTTTTATTTATCTTCTCCATCACACAAATTGTTGGCTATATTTGCGACGTACTAGACAACAAAATATACTAGACTTACCAGTTTCAACCCAAAAAACCTTCTCTGTCTTCCGTTTCGTTAGTGACTGGATTTCTACTTTGTGGCTTATCGGGCTAATGAAAAACCCAAAGTGACTTTGAAGGATCCTACGGTTCGGGATTAGGGTGCCTGGGCGGGCCCTTCTTGCAGGCTTATACACACCTGATCAAAATAATAGATACATCACCAAATACCTTACATTTTTCGATTTTAGCGTAGCACAATGAAAGAAATGGTTAAAGTTCGCAATAAAGGCTAATATATTTTAATTCTATACACTTTTTAAAAACTTAAAACTTAACAATATTTTTAATATTAACGTTAATAATTTTTTTATAAAGATAAAATTGTGTTAGCACATAAAAATCGTGTGATCAAAAAAATTGATACACTTCAGATTGTTATTAAAATTCAATTATATCATAATTTACTTTGAGAGTTTCTTGTCAAAAAGGTTTAAAATATTTTATTGTGATTGCATGGTATCAAATAAGAAAAAGGAAATAAACATTTTAGGTTTACCATGGCCCGAAATAGTCAATGCACTACAGAAGAGTAAGTTTTGTCACTTTATTTAGCGCAAAATGTTTTAAAAGCTGCACCCCAAAAAAAATGTCATGGCAGATCGAAAAAAAGGAACCCCGCGGATGATCGCCATATAATAATGGCATCAAAAAGTGACCCTTTTAAGTCATCAAAAGCTATTTCCGCAGAAATTAACAACATCGTTAGTGCTCCAAGAGTTCGTGGAGGCTTACAAAAAGCCAAACTTCTCGGACGAATAGCTAGGAAAGTTCCCCGAATGAGAAAAAAAAATCTAAGCATGGGGGTACAGTTTGCCCTGACACATACAAATAGGACGAGCGATATCGGTGAAAATAAATGGCGAAATATTTTGTTGAGCGGCGAAATAAAGATTAATATCTTTGGAAATGACTATGAAAAGAATGAAGAGATTCTCGAGCCAAGGAATTCCATAACCGTTAAATAGAAATGCATACAAAATACAGGGGAACATGGAGGCGGCCTAGGGATGTTTTTCTTAGAATGATATTCGTCCCATATTCCAGACTACAAACAATATGACGGCAGCCGAGTATAAAGACATTTTGCAAATGGTAATGCTATCATACACCAAGAAAAACATGCCTCTGCGTTGGGTCTTTCGGCAGGATAACGACCCAAAGCATACTTCCACACTTGTAAAAAAATGCTTTGTTCACAACAAAATCGATCTGCTAGCTTGGCCAAGTCCATCTCTGCGCCTAAACTCTGTTGAAAACGTGTGGGCGCAACTAAAGAAGAAATTGATTGAGCAAATATTTACCAATACTGTTCAAAAAACTTGTTATGAAATACCAGTAGAGACATGTCAAGCATTATTCATCAGCAGTATTCCGAAAAGGATGGCAAAAAATATAATGCAAAAGGGTAACTTCCCAGGGTATTAGTGGTAATTGGTTTTGCAACTGAAATAAGTAAGCATTTTAGCTCTTAATTTAAACATTTTGGAAAAAATTACAATGTATCTATTTTTTTGATCACACATTTTTATGAACTAACTCAATTTAATCTACAAAAAAAATTTATTTACGTAATATTGAAAATATTTTTATGTTTTAAGTTTTTAATAAGCATATAGAATACAAATATATTAGCCTTTCTTGCGAACTTTAACCATTTCTTTCACTGTGCAACACTAAAGACAAAAAGTGTAAGGTGTATCTATGTTTTTGATCAGGTGTGTATATCGAGTTGCTTGCTCCGAGACCGACACCCGTTTTTAGCCGCACCCTCTTGGTGAACAGGCACTAGTTTGGCTGTTGACACAGATGCTTACGCATCCAGCCAATACAAGCCAAAACATGAACCCTCTCCGATTAGCTACCGACCGACCACAGTTCCATAGGAGTTGAATACCCAGTCTCCTTGAGGATTGCTCGATGCCCAGGGTGTACCACTTGGAGGTTCGGAGTAGGATAAGCATTTTATATACATATAACATATCTTGGCAATGTTTAACGAAATGAATGATATTTGACAGTTTTGCCGTCGATGTATAGGCGATGTATCGGTTATCAAAACATCGATGTCAACATCGATATTTATGAACGAAACATCGATATTTTGCAAACATCGATGTTTCGCTTGCATCCCTAACTGCGAAGCCAGCCGAGGCAGCCAATTGAACGACGTTGTATTTCATTATTAATGGGAATATTTATTCTTACTAATAAAGCCATAATACATGGAAAAACCGAAGTTTTGTTCATTTGAATGCATTTTTAAAAAGAAACTTGTATTTGTCCCACACTGTATTTTTGTATTATGGTTCTTGCCGTAGCACAACTCCGTCGCACGGTTTTCTTACTCTTTCTCGCAGGAATTTAATAATAACACGATATTAGATTTTTTCAACTGACATAAACAATTGACAGACAGCAGCTGTCGCAACCACCTTTCAGAGTGGCGCCTAGCTAATGTACTAGAACGATCAGGCGCAAAACATTCCTACCTCGTATGACTAGCATTAGTTAGTTGCTCTCTCCTTGGAATGCGCCTTGATTAAACAAATTACTCTAACTCTGCCTTAGGACAAGGAAAGTGGCTTCAATTGGACTCAAATATATTGATCACTTCACGAGCTCCCCTTCCGAAAAGCATTAAAGTTCCCCTTCTGCACAAATAATAGCTGCATGCACATCGAACCTTAGCTTCCATTGAATCAGTCACCCTCAAGGCGCTTGTCTTTCGATGAACAAATGCGCCACCATGCGTATCACCGGAGTCGGCCTCAGCGCTGCGTCTGCCACTCAAACCTTCCATTAAAGTGCAGTCTACCCCACGGCCGGGGATTTGACAACAGCAACAAGAATAAAATTACATTCCTCATGCAAAGGCACAGATTATTAGTTATCTTTCGCCTGTGCCTGAGTCTGTGCTTGTGACTGTGCCTGAGTCTCTGCTTGTATCTGCCTCTGTGCCTGTGCTTGAGCTTGTGCCTATGCCCGTTTCCGTGCTCATGCCCCGCAGATCTGCATTCCTCTCAGTAATTGCACCGGGTGTCGTTTTGCAGCTGAGCCTTCTGTCACACACCGACCAATTGGGCCGCATTCCACTTAACAGTAATTGGCTTAAACAAACAAATCAAAAACGACACCACTGAACGCATTCTTTTCTTACGCACTAAACTCCGTTTTCTTGTTCGCTGTCGTGCACTGAACGCACCCAATTCCAAGTCTTTTGCTTCATTTTTCTGCGCCACCGATCGATTGAATTGCAATGGAAATCAAGTCGAAAACAGTCGACCGCTTGGAGGTCGAATTAATCAGCAATTAGCCATGAAGCAGCTGTGCAGACGGAGGAGAGAGTGTGTGTGTCGGCGACTTGGCGGGTTTGGTGAGCCAATGTGCGTGTTGGTTATGGTCAGTTAACCAAACGCCTTTTTTTGTGGATTTCAATTTGTGTTGCGAGCGCGAGAGAGAGAGAGAGGAGGGTTCAAGCGATAAAGCGGTTAATGGTGGAAGCGGTCAGCGTAAGTACGAGTCTTAATTAGTGACACGCGAAATCTCAATGAGGATGGGAGGCGGCAGGTTGTGGGTTATGAAATGCTTTGTTTTTATGGTTGTGCAACATTCTAAATGTTAAACGTAAGGGTCTCTGGAAAGGTTAATCATCGAATGGGAGGAGTTTTGTTTAAAGGAGAAGAAAAAAGCGGCTGAAGTAATCGAAATTTTGATTTAATTCATGGATGACCCAGTGACTTTTCAGTTTTGAGACGGTTTTGATGGGTTTCTGTGGAGTTTGGTGGGTTTGCTTTGCTTTGCGTTGCAATAGTTGTGGAGGCGTTGACGGGTGTGGGTTTTTTTCTAGGGAACTCGATGAGATGTGCGCACTTCAAAAGCTGTTCAATTAAAAATTTTAGATGAGAAGGGTATGTGATGATTTTACGAAAATAGACAGGCTGTTGGATCTGTTTTCTGCTTGAATGAAGTGTAATTTTAGGAAATTTTGACAGACATTCTTCGACTCCAACCCAAAGAGACAACGCGGTAAAGAAAAACCACTTATTGGGCGGCGAACAAGGCAGAAAAAGGACCTCAATCCGCTGCTACGTACGTAACTGGAAACAAATACCACAAGACCGTGCTAGATGGAGAGGGGTGTTGAAGAGTCCGCTCTGGACTCTTGCGCCAGATGAGGAAGAAGAAAAAGTGGCGCAAGAACCAATGTTCGTCTTCCATAAAATACACCAAATAGTTGTCATTTTGTTGACTGGTCTAGGAAATGATTCAATGGAAGGTCAGATTCATTGCTTTTTATTTAGCTTTGAAATTTGTGTTAAAACCGCGACAGAAAACTCGCATCGATCCATCAATGTCATAAGCTGACCATTTGTGACGTTCAATGTCAGCTCTGGAGGACATTTGAACCATAACTAGGGTCTGGGAAAAAAGTTCGGTGGTGTGGTGGATCGCAGAGAGAATACCTCTGTTGAGGACACCCACAGGCTCGGAGTCGTAGACTCTTCGGGCTGGAGCTGAATTGTCCATACGCTCTACATGGCCTAGCCATCTTAGGCGCTGGATCCGTAGACGCCTGGCTAGACTCATGTCGCTGTACAGCTTAAATAGTTCGTGGTTACGTGAAAATGCTTCTCAGGATGTTGAAAAAGTACGAGGGTGGTCCAATAAGTACTTAGACTCACCGCCCGATGGTTCCACTATCACAAAAAAATGTACTATCGTGTACTGCATTCTCGTAGAGGGCTACCGAATCGGACCCGTAGTTTTGTTTAGACCGCGTGTGGAAAAGGGCGTGTCCGCAGTTTTAAAAAAAATGGAAAAAGAGCAATATCGGTCGCTGATTCGATTCTTGTGCGTTTGCCCACTCCGGACAACAAGCGCAACCGTGAGACCACTTCAGAGCAGTGTTTGACGCTGTTTAAGCGCAATTCGAAGGAGTTTCTGCATCGTTTCGTGACCGTCGACGAAACGTGGATCCACTGGTACACACTAGAAACCAAGGAAGAGTCGAAACAGTGGACATAACCCGGCGAACATGTTCCGAAGAAGGCGAAGACAGTCCTATTGGCCAGAAATGTGATAGCCACTGTTTTCTGGGATACACAAGGTGTAATCTACATCGACTACCCGGGGAAGGACAAAACGGTGACATGACCGAATTATTGGGCTGATTCGACTCCGAAATCCAGAAAAAAACGACTCCATTTGGCGAAGAAAAAATTGCTCTTCCACCATGACAACGCACTGGCTCACATCTCTGTCGACGCCACGGCCCAATTGGTCGAATTAGGCTACGAACTGCTGCCCCATCCACCGTATTCTGACTTCTTTTTGTATGTGTATGTGTGACTTCTTTTTGTTTCCAAACTTAAAAAAGTCACTCGCCAGGCAGAAATTTGAGTCGAATGAGGGGGTTATCGTCGCCACGGAGGCCTACTTTATAGACCTCCAGAGAACGTAATTTTCAGACGTGTTAAAAAAATTGGAGCATCTCTGAGACAAGTGTATCGAGCTAAAAGGCGGCTATGACCAGAGATAAACCGCCTCTTTTCTAAAATTTTCGTTTTTTTTGTAGGCGAAGTACAGTCGCCAAATCGCCCCCGAATATTGAAATTTGAAAAGCGTTTACATTACAATTTGACTGAGCATTTTTAGTGACGCGAAAGTGGTGGTGGATGTAAATGAAAATTATTGTTTCCGGAATCGAACGAGGGACCCTCGATTTACTCATTCTACGCTTTCCAGTTAGTTATCCTAAATAATTCTATGTAAAGGGTGGGCCAAATGCAGTTTTTTTAAAATGCAATGAAATGAACAAAATTAAATTGTTTCCATGCTTTATTAGTAAGAACAAGCATTCCCATTAATTATGAACCACAACTTCGTTCAAGTGGCTGCCTCGCCTGGCTTCGCCGTAGCGCAATCTGTCACCCCAATTTTCCAAGTCCTTGTTGATGGTCTCGGGCTGTAGCTCACGGATTGCTTAGATGATATTAGCAATCGTTTCCGGATTATTGACATAACATCGGTCCTTCACGGTTCCACACAAAAAAAAAGTCCAAAGGAGCCAAATCGCAGCTCCGAGGCGGCCAATTGACAACGCCAAGACGGCTAAGAATACGATTTCGGAGTTTGGTGCGCAAAAGATCGATTGTGGCATGAGCTGTGTGGCATGACGCGCTATCCTGCATGAACCAGAGGTTGTCGAAATCCATGTCTTCAATTTCAGTAAAAAAAAAGGCGGTTAACATGACTCTGTAATGCCCATCGTTGACCGAAACGTTGTTCCCAGCCTCATTTTCGAAGAAAAATGGTCCAATGATGACACCATCACTCTCTGTGGATGCATAGGCTTCTCAACAATAAAATGCGGGTATTTCGAGCCCGGCAATTTGTTTTTTGTCAACGTAGCCGCCGAGATGAAAATGCGTCTCGTCAGAAAAGATGATTTTTCGCCCAAAATCGTTGTCCGCTTCGCGCTGCTCTAAGGCCCAAACTGCGAAGCGATAACGAAGCGGATGTTCGCGCGCCTTCATTTGCTGAGTCAATTAGACCCTGTGAGCGAATAATCCGAGATCTTTGTGCAGAATTCAAATACTCCTCAGCCTAGTGCGTGAAATGTTGAGCTGTTGAGATCGATGGCGATGGCGAGTTGATGTTCGTGAATTGAGTCTCACACTCTCGGCCACAGCAGCCACATTCTCATCTATGCGCACCATACGAAGACGGGAACCATGGGTGTAAGTATTGTCCACTAGCATACTAGTCTCACAAACTTGCGTACTGCAGTCGCGGTAGGCGCTTCATTTGAAGCGAAAAGTTCGTCCCACCAAGTAGACGAGGTCAAGATGACAGTATCGAGACTAAAGTTAAATAAAGCTGCAGGTGCGAACGGACTGTCCAATGAAATCCATAAGCAGTTGCAATTATTGACATTTACTGAAGTCTCTTTAACATCGCAGATAAGATCTTCTCTGACGTTTTGTGTGATCGCCGGAAACCCTCTTTTTAGTCAACAAAATACCATATCTTCAATTTACGGCAGATATCAGAAAAATTGAATTGAATTGAAATCCAGATCGAAAGAGGTGGAGCTGTGGACAATTTTTTTGAGAAATTGTTTGTCTGATTTGGGATTTGAACATAGACTTAAAAGTATAGTACATATGGGTCGACACAAAAACCCACATGGACACGGCGCCCACTTTATTGACATAGAACAGAAATTTAACGCAGTCCCATAAAAAATGGTCTAGTCACACGATCTAGGGCGCCAACAAACAAGATACTTTTGAAAAAAAATCGGCAATTTTGGTCCAGCAATAGCCAATTCTTGAGAACGCCATGGGATCGACTGTTTTGGTTTGTTTGCAACGGACGTTTGGCGCCAGTAATATTCTTAACACTTCGATCAACCCGTTGTCTCTTTAACACGGGAACATCATGCAGCGAAAATTTTGACTCAAATTTGTTCACTAGAATAGGAATTGATTGTCTACTGGGACGAGAATTACAACCAATTTGGCGTTGACGCTCATAAAGTTTCCGTCACCGATTTTTGGTGAACGTTCTTCGTTCGTAAACTTTACCATGATGAAAATGTTGTTTTTACTGAATGTCTTGACATTGACAGTTTGGTAATTGGTTTAAGGGTGTGTTCACAGTGAAAGTTCAAAGTTGTCAAGTCCTAATTTGAAAATCAATCGACTGTGGATAAGCCAAGTGGCTTCGCAGATTGAAGGCGGAAACCGAAGGGGTTCCAGAGTTGAGATACTTTTTGTGGACGATCTTAAAATACGGAAAACTTTTGTGCTGATGAATGTTTTACATTTTTCGTCACTTTTTCTGGCACGAGATTGATTGCTTCGAATGAATTGTAGACAAACTCAATGCCAAGCGGTGTCCATAAACTTGTCTACAGGTCTCCTTACTCTGATAAACCCTGCCTTGATGGTCCGATTGACTGAAAGTCTGATTGAAAACCAATTTTCTCCTTTCCCTCGTAATAAAAGTTTAATGAAAGCATAAAATTTGTTTCGAAAATTTCGCCACAGGCAGATTTTGATCGACGAAAGGAAAAGTTAGAGGCTTTCGAAATTTCTCGGCGAAATGCCGTAATTATGGAATCATGTCATAGGCGAGGCTCACTCAGGCAAAAACTCACGGAATTTGCAACAAGAGCGCCAAGAACAAAACCGTCCATATTCATGAATCAATGTCGGCGGACGACCCCGAGTCAACGCTTTCCAATGTTTCGGTCAAGATACGACTTTTATGACCCAACAACAACTGGTGCCCCTTCACACCCACCTGCTTTTATGACTCCCTCGAGTTGGGTTCGGATAAAACGAAAGCCCAGCTCAAGACAATGCCGCCGTAGACACACTGGGTGTTGCCCATCGAGCTGGGTTCGTCGTAAAAACAAAAATTCTCTAGATTCCCTCGAACGGTAAACAACCTCCGAGCGAAGAGAAAAAGGACAAGCAGACAAAACTCCGGGGAATGAGTAATTAAACCCTCCATCAAATGTATAGCAGAGACCGTGTGTTTCGCGGCGAATTTATTCTGCCGCACCCACTCCCTAACGACGCAGTGGATGCTCGTAAAAGCTAGAGAGAAAACCTCACGCAGCATATGGAGTATGGTTCCGTCCCAAACGAGTGCATATCTGTTCAGTTCACCGCACGAATGGGTGCTCTTTCGAAATCTATCTTTCTCGTGTCTGCCTTTCTTTCAACAACCCCAACAACGGAATTTATCGTTGTCACAACACCGACACGACGGGATCTGATTTGAAATGCATCGAGCACTTGTGGCAATCCTTTCGCTTTTCAAGAGACACCCATAAAACCGCACGCACGACAATGATATCTGTCAGATACCACAGCCGCCATTCAAGCACTCCATCGCCCGTGTGTGATATGCACATCGGATCCGCGAGGTTCGGTCTGCTCAGTCCCGAAGTGAGCCATTCACTTTCAAGTGGGGGCAATTAAATCGCGGAGCGTCAAAGCGCGTAGGCAGGTACTTGACTCATCAGCGGCGACAATGGTGACGGCTTTGTTTTCGATCCGAACGCACATGTGGCGCGCCCGAAATTTCCCAAATCACAGCCACAGCGCAGGGTGACCAGCTGCACGAGCGGCACGCGGTGTGGTGAAAACAAATCCCGGGTCGAGACGAATGAGCGAATGATCGGCTTCGGCCTCTGGTGGTCGCTGCGCTGATGATGGTTTACGCCACCAGTCACAATGGAATCGCGCGATGCATTCAAAGTCGCCGGCGAATAATGACGACAAGAGCGCCGCGGCCGGTGCGATGAGAGCGGCCGCGGAATGGCGCTTTCCTTCATTTGCTGTGCGGCAGTTGATCTCCACGGTAAACAATTCAATTTTACGATTCCACTGTTTACATGCGGGTGATGTAACCGGTTGATTGATGCGGTGGCGGCGTGCTGATATCCACCGCAGATGAGTTTTGATCGCGCATTCATTGAGTTTATACGGAGAGTCTGCCGCGGCTGAGAATCCCGGTGCTTGTAGGAAGACAGTCACAGAGTCGGGGAGGAATGTTTGGATTGCGGTTGGAGTGCGATTGTAATGCGGGATGAAAGATGGAAATTCATCTAGTGGTTGCGAAATGATGCTCCATCGATGGAATCCGGTGATCTAGACAATTAATGGTGATGTTGAAAGAGTAACGCTGGGAATGAGGATTCTTGAGAATGAACTGAAGTGGTTTTGAGGGGAAAAGGGCGGGAGTTATCTCATTCACTTCATTCTTTCAGGCCTTGAAATACAGCGTGCTCTTGAATGCGATTCCATCAGGTAGGCGACCGCTTGGGTGGCCCAGGACGAGATGGTTGGACTAGGTCCAAAAACTCGCCTGGTTGCGCTTGGGCGTAGCTCCTGATAAGTTAGAGTCGATGGCGGAGGATCGAGTGGCCTGGAGATTTCTCGTACATGCATTGCCCCCGCGACCCCTTTAGTTGAGCAAGTGGGTCACTGAAAATGATGATGATGATGGTGATTATAAATTCTATTTTATTGATCGGATATATTCTCTGACTTTTGACGGGAAATGTCTCAAAAAACGACAGAAACGACTGATCAACTTTTACTGCTTTTTACATTAAATCATACGTTATTTTTAAACACGAGGTCGTTATAAAAAAGTCGTAAATCAAAGTCTTTAACATTTCAATGGCTGCTTCATTTTAAAATTAAGCGCCACGATTCGACTGTAAGATTTATGTGGCAAATGTGTCGTTTCAATAGGCCCTCTTATAGACGCGATGAAACCCACTCATGCTTATGGACACAGAAACCGTAACAGTAGACCTGATTTAGATGCCAAAACATGGGGTATAATACACTTTAGGCAGAGTATTCAAATTTAGGCCATAAATTCGATCCGATAAACTATTGTGCCGCCATATTGGTCAAATTGCTGAAGCCCTTCGATCGACCGTTCCTTTGTAATGCAAAACAGCAGAAATCCCTTAAAGGTAACAATCTTTTAGGCGGTATTTAAATTTACGAAATCAGTGTGACAAGGAAGTTTAACATGTTTTAGACAATTAATGTGACGTGACATAAAAATGTTATGAGGGGTTTCTGCTTCCCACGGTGTCAAGTGGTTGGATCGAACATTTAGGCGGACGGCTATTACCGTACGGAAACTGAAGCTTGTGTCAAAACCAAACAAAAAGTAACCAGTAATAATATTAATAATGGCGGCGCTACAGTCCGAGGTGGACCTGGACCTAGCTTCTCAGCATCCACTCATTACGCTTCGAAAATATCAAAAATGTTGACAAGTGTATTTACGTGTTACCTAGTCTTCATCAATAAATGCTGCCATTTTCATGTTTGAAAATTCTTGTACCATATTTGTAATAAGACTAAAAAACTTCGAACCCCTTTAAGTTGTATAATCTAGACGCCCAATTCTGAACACCAAAAAAAAATTTAGGAAATCAGGACACTTTCAGAATTTGATTTGTTTCTTGGGCTGTATAGCACGTAGCACCGGCCTTGTGGTGCAAGATATCATCCACATTCATATCTTCCACTTATGGAACAAAGAACAGGATCCTCTAGCGACCTCTATTAACTATAATTGAAATTCCAACTCCAGTCGATGAAGTAGTTATCCTACCGAGCTTTGAAGAAGTCGTCACAGCCATTAAAAAGCTGAAGAACAACAAAGCTGCAGGCTCAGATGGCTTACCATCAGAGCTCTTCAAGGCCGGTGACAATGTTCTGGTAGGGAGCATGCACCAGATCATTTGTAGAATTTGGGAAGACGAAATCATGCCCGACGACTGGAATATCAGCTCCATATGCCCCATCCACAAAAAAGGCGATCCTACCTCTTGCAACAACTATAGAGGTATATCCCTGCTCAACGTCGCCTACAAGATCCTGTCCAGCGTACTGTGTGAACGTCTAAAGCCGTTTTGCACCGCACTAATCGGCACGTACCAGTGCGGCTTCCGGCCCGGCAAATCGACTATAGACCAGATCTTCACACTAAGGCAAATCCTGGAGAAGACCAGCGAGTTTATCCATACGCACCATATTTTCATCGATTTTAAAGCCGCATACGACAGCAGTCATTGCAAGGAATTATTCGAAGCGATGGCCGAAGTCGGGATCTCGGGAAAACTGATCCGGTTGTGTCGGACCACGCTAACACATACGCGATGCATCGTGCAGTTTGGCTCGACGACTTCACAGTCGTTTGAAACCTGCACCAGATTTCGGCAAGGAGATGCGCTGTCGTGTGATTTCTTCAATTTGGTACTGGAGAAGATAGTGCGGCGGGCTGCTGAAAACACGGAAGGCACTATCTTCTACAAGTCAGTCCAACTGTTGAGGTACGCAGATGACATCGACATCGTTGCGCGTTCTCAACGCGCCGTAGTGGAAGCTTTCACGGCGATTGAAGAACAGGTGAAACGTGCTGGTCTTAAGGTCAATGAGGATAAGACAAAATATATGCTGCCGAGCAAGAAACGATCCGCCGCACACCACCTAGGGCAAAACATTACAATCGACAGCCACAATTTTGAGGTAGTGAAGAAGTTTGTCTACTTCGGGGCAAACGTGAACTCCACGAACGACATCACAGTGGAGATCCGACGTAGAATCGCCCTTGACAACCGTTGCTACTGCGGTTTGTCAAAACAAGAGGGCTCAAACCTCCTGACTCGAACGCCCAAAATCATGCTCTAAAAAAACTCTTATTCTGCCAGTCCTGCTATATGGAGCCGAAAGATGGACACTAAGCAGAACTGCAGAGCTGATTCTTGGTACCTTCGAAAGAAAAATTCTAAGTCGGATATATGGTCGCGTCTGCGAGGAAAGCGAATGAAGGAGAAGACACAACCGCGAACTCTATGAGCTGTACCATTATGTGGATGTAGTCCGGAAGGCAAAAATCCGTCGACTGCACTGGCTCGGCCACATCGAGCGCATGGGCAACAACGCTCCAGCTAAGAGGGTCTTCGGATCCGAGCCTCCTGGTTCGAGAAGGAGAAGAAGACCAAACCTGCGGTACAAAGACCAAGTCATCGCGGACGTAAGACAGCTTGGTCTTTACGAATGGAAGCAGCGTGCTTAGGACCGTCAACAACGGAAGGCAGCGATAGCTCAGGCTCAGACCCTCCATGAGTCGTAGGCCTGCTAAGAAGAAGTAGAAAAGATCAGCTATAATTGCCTGGCCAATCGCATTTCAGGCGAAGGTGGACATGGTATTATGCCGGCCAATTCTGATCACCAAAATGGGAAATTCTGCTTCAAATTGCTTCAGAAATTACCTCTTACCACCCAGTAATTTTGTTTTTGTTTGAAAATAGGAGGTAGTCGCAGGGCTAAATCTAGATAAAATAGCAGATTGTAGCCCAATTTATGGATTTTAAACATCCTAAACACATATGCACCCGTACACTGCCTTAAAAGAACATCATCTCACCCATCGCGCGAATATCTTCTTCATGTCCAAATATTCATGAAATGCGATGTATCCCCTCAGTTGAGATGTCTGCAGCCGCATTCATTTTATTCTCCAATGGTCCAATGAATGGAACCATGTATTTTATCGACGAATTCTGATGTGACGACCTCTTTTGAGCGCCTTGAACGTTCGGCGTTACTTGTGTTGGATCGCAACAGATCTCAGTAAATCACTTCTTAACCATTGAAATTGTAGGAACAGTGTCTCCACTGCATTTGTCAAGCTATAAACTGGATTAGGTGATGGATTTTTAGGCAAAAAGAATGATTAAAAAGTACACGAAATTAACTTTTATCGATAAAATTTATTATTAATGATTTTAACGGCTGTCAAACACAAACAAAAACCAGGCTTGCTCAAACGGGAGCACTGTTGAATTGTACACAAGCTCCAGTTTCCGTACGGTGATAGCCGTACGCCTAAATGTTCGATCCAGCCACTTGACACCGTGGGAAACATAAACAATTAACCCCCTGTGACATTTTTTATGTCTTCTTCTTCTTAATTGCTTGGGAAATTCAAAATGTCACTGACGATCAAACAGCTCTCGTATCTAAACTATTGTTAACAGGATGGAAAACAGCATTTGTCCAGCCGGTCCCTAAAAAGGGCAAATCTTCGTCACAATCCTCCTACCGACCCATAGCACTAACGTCCCTTCTTTCCAAGGTCATGGAAACGCTGATAAACCGTCAGCTTATAAAATATCTTGATTCGCGGAAGCTTCTTAATGACCGGCAGTACGGTTTCCGCAGCAACAGGTCCACTGGTGATTTGATGGCATATCTCACCGAAAAGTGGAATCAATCCTTGCACAATGCAGGAGAAAGCAAGATCGTTGTACTTGATATTTCTAAGGCATTTGACAGAGTCTGGCATCAAGCTCTTTTGTCGAAAATGCTTGCTTATGGTATCGATGAGTCTCTTCTTCTATGGATTAGAAATTACCTTTCGAACCGTTCAATTCAAGTCGTTTTGGATGTGTTCAAATCTGATATCCACCAAATTAATGCTGGTGTTCCCCAAGGCTCTGTTTTGTCTCCGACTCTCTTCCTCATTTTTATAAATGATCTCCTCTCTGCTACTTCTAATCCAATCCATTCCTTCGCTGATGACAGTACTCTCAGCTTTTATTATTCGTTCCAAGACTCACGTCCCTGTCCTTCGGCCGTAGAATTGGAGCGGCAGCGTATGTTAAGCACATTAAATTCCGACCTTGACAGCATATTTAATTGGGGTAAAAACAATAGAGTGGAATTCAATGCTTCCAAAACTCAATGCTGTCTACTGTCTCTTTAGCGATCCCAAAACAATCAGCCATTATCCCTGAATGGCACTTGCATCGAAGAAGCCGAAAAGCTTTCCATCCTCGGTATGTGTATCAACTCAACACTTAGTTGGAATGATTCGAGGTCGCCAAAAATGCTGCAAAATGTCTAGGTTTCCTAAAGCGATGCAAGAAATACTTCACCCCCTCTGATTTGGCTTCAATTTATAAGGCCTACATCCGCCCCAAACTTGAGTATAACGCTCATATCTGGTCTGGTGCTCCCAAGAACTCTCTGCACCTGCTAGATAGAATACAACAGCGAGCGATAAAACTTATAGGAGACAGCAATATCGCGAAGTCAATAGACTCGCTCGAACAGCGCCGTAATGTGTCTTCTTTGTCTCTGTTTTATCGCTATTTTTACAAACGATGCTCAAGTGAGCTAACCAATTGCATTCCTCCCCTCCATGAATTCAGCCGCAATACTCGTCTCGCCAGGAATGCTCATCAGTTCACCCTCAAGCCTGTTTTCGGACGTACAGTTAAGTTTAGAGAGTCGTTTTTTGGCCGCACCATACGAATATGGAATGCTCTTCCCAGCCCAATATTCACCACTCACTACAATCCGCAGACATTTAAGACCAATGTGCACAGGTACCTCCTTTCCCTTTCTCCCTCTATACCTTCGGCCCCTGCTGTGTCTTGATTCCGGACACTTAAGGGTATTCGTAACCCCTTTTGCGCGCGCAATTATAAAAAAAAAAGGAATTCAAAACAAAGGATTTTAACATCGCACCAAATGTAGGCGTGGTTGCCTTCTTTTCGGATAAATTCTTGTTTCAAGATTAAATTATTCGGAGTAGATCTCGCCAAGACCGTTTAAATGTCTGTTCGAGCGAATTTGTGATCTGAGTTAAGCTCTGGATATTCGTACAGTGATTAACTTTCGAATTATGAACTGGACTAGATCAGATCTTGTTGAAATGTATATGACATGTAAGGCGGGTGTCACAAAAGTTGCTTCATCGACAATTTGCCTCTGGTCATTACTAGGATTTTCGGATTTTCATGCACTAAAAATCTCAAAATATGCCCTTAAAAATACAAAATATGCATTTAAAATATGCACTTAAAATTAAATTAACTTAATTTCGGTTCAATTTAAAAACACATCTTCTTCTGTCTTTAAGAATAAGTAAATTTTTTTATTTTTATTATTTAATAAAGTAATAACTTACAACGAAATTAACATTTAATTAAAAAAACAGAAACACAGTTAACGTAAACATAAACACCTTCATTTGTTTAATTCAAAAATAATTCAAAATAACATAAAATCCTTAATTTTTCTGATTTTGAAGTTTTATTTGCATAGACCATACAATTTTTCTGCCTTATACAACGAAAATTATCGCTCGAAGTTAGTGGAGCATTTTTGAAAGAACAAATCTTATCGACTGTGAAGTTTTTTGGGTAATTTTCGTCATTGCAGTCCAATGTGAAGGTTTGATTACATTTTGCATTATTGCAAATCCTTCATTTTTTGTCAGAACTCACTGAAGTTTTTTTAATGACTGTCCCCGATAATGACTCTCCCCGTCATTTCGTCAAGTCATATCGTCATATTCGATCGTTCTCTTCATGGAACAGTCCTGTCCATTCTTTGCTCGTCTTCAATTATGTGTATATCTTATGGTTTTTGCTTGCACCATCTATCAAATCGGATTTAAAAAGGAAAAGGGACAAAATGTTAAGTTTTTGATACAGTTTTTGATTGACTTGAGATTCTATGGCAATTAGAGGGCGTTTGCCGTTTTGGAACTCATCCTGGTGCCACAATATTTGGAGTGGTATCAAGTGACCGCAAAACCTCCAATGCTGCACTTGTGCATACATAGGATTTTCTATGTTCCTCCATTCCACGACTGCAAACAAAATGTTTCCGCAGGAATGTTGCACAAATGTCAGATGTCAAACAGTTGTCAACATGAACTGGATGCGTTCAAAATGTCACTCATTTTAAATTAATTTATTTGCGCACCGATTTGAATAGAACAACAATTTTAGCTTCGTGCAATCAAAGACAAAAACAAACGTTTATCATTGTCATTTGAATGTGAATCGTCTATCCATCAAATCCCACAGAATGTCAATCTCCAATCGATTGACAATTCACAATATTTGTCAAATGATTGACTGCAGATTTGCGCCACATATGGAACCGTCTCAAAAAATGCCGCTTACAGCACATCGGTCAAAGTACCAGACAAAGACCGATCATCGTCACTTACACCGTCTATTACAAAACTTGTTAAACAATCAATCTCACTGTTTGAACAATGAAACCTGAAATAATCTAGGCCAAACGTGCATACATCCATCCATGAGCGGGTACGCTCGTATCTTCAGCTATTCAGTTGTCATGTACGAGTCGGTGACATGGTAAGACTCTTAAGCCGCTTCACCAATGCGAATCATGATGACTTAGCGTTACACACATGAACGAGACTATAAGGTTTCACATAATGGCTTCACAGCACCTTAAGTTAGATCCGAAATGTCACCGAGTTTGTGAGGAATTTATTTTGTCATTACACTCGGTTTCTCTGAAGGTTGTGACTCCCCACCACAGGTGGCATTGGCGTTTAATGGATGTTACAGATACAAAGATGGGTTGATTGAAATAGTTTTGGAAGTCACAGAGAGTTTGGGAGACGGCGTGAGATGTTTGAAGGGAGAAAGGAATTTATTCCATTTTCCATAGAGGTGGCGTGGGACATTTCTGTTGCAGTCCTTGTAGAGCGAGAATCACATGGAAATTAACTCTTTTCAAGTCAGCGAGTGAGTCAGAGAAAACGCCTTAAGGATTTAAACAAACATAAATGTACAGTTCCTTAACTCAGTCCTTTCGTTAAGTCTCGTTCACGTACACAAAACTGAGTGACAGCAATTGCTGTTAGTTGTTTAGGACAATTTACACCTATGGGATTAATTTGCTTTAGAGGGCGTAATTGAACGAAACTTTTCCTTAACTCAGCCCTTTCGTTAAGTTTCGTTCACTTACGCAAAACTGAGTGACAGCGATTACTATTCGTTGTTTCGGACAATTGACACCTCTGGGATTAATTTGCTTTAGCTGAACGAAACTTCACGAAAAGACCAAAAGTAAGGAGGTTGAAATCCATAAAGGATTTTCTATGAACTTCGCAAATTGCTTCAGTTTTCAGAATTGCCAATTTTGACAGGTTGGCGAATGACTTTTCGTTCAGTTTTGACACAGGTAACAAGTTAAGTACACTTGCCGTTCGAAAGCTTAAGCTTATGTCAAAAGCAAACGAAAAGTAACCAGAAGCATCGTCAAATTCCAAAGTTTCCATAGTTGCTTATAGAAATTTGAGGAGAATTCAGATGGCAACTGACATTTGCATACGTAGAGAGCGATTCATGTCGCTCCCGTGTGAGTAGGCAAAAGTGAACGAACTTAACGAAACTCGGCGGAGCGGTTACTATAGGCACAGTGTATCGGTTTTGTGTATTCGGTAGGTTGCTTTAGTTCTCTTAAGTTACCGTACGGCTATTATAGTTAGCTCTTTAGTGTCAAAACTGAACGAAAAGCCATTCGCCAAACCTGTCATAATTGACATTTGTGGAAACTGAAGCAGTTTGTGAAGTGTTTGCCTGCTAAATCCTTCGCTGATAACTTACTTTCCCCATTTATGACAAGCAACTTATATGGGTTCCCATCTCATTTCCCCTTCTCACAATTCATGTCCCATTATAAGGGTCACAGACCAAACGTCCAAAACAATTGTTCCCCTGAACAGAACCCCGACGATAGGGGTTCCAGTATATCGCTGCGTCATCTACGAAAGAAAGACGAAACCTCAACTCACCATTATCCCATCGTCTTGCCCATTATCTCGGCAAGTGTCACACAAATGTACACGTAGATCCTCTTCTGTCAATTCAAACATCATTTGAAATTGTCGCTCACACGCTACACACCACCCGAACGCATTATGTGACTGGCGCCTGAAAAGTGAAATGATACAACAGTGGGGTCAATCGGTTCAGCGTGTTTACGTTCGGTCGTCTACCCGTTCATTCACAGCCCCTATCCATTCGTGTTTTTGAATTGCTTCTCTTCCTCGATTGAGTGTTGGTTGGGAAGCGAAGTACATCTGTAAATACTCACTGATCCAAGGCAGATACTTGCGTGAGTGTGTTACGTAAGTACCGGCGGGTGTTTAATGAACATGACAGATGTTCATACGTGTGTGCGTTTGTTTGAACTTGAAAACGAATCTGTTGAATTGTTCCTAGCACGTTTTGAGTGCTCACGTGGTGATTGACACCGGGGAGGTTAATAACTCAGGAGATCAGTTTGGCGGGGGTGCGAGTGGATTTCAAATAAACAATTTCATTTAATAGTTCAGCACAACAGCTGGAGCGGTGACTGTGCACGGCGTGAAATTGATTAGCGGACGTAGCAACTGTAAACTTTTAACTGTTTTGCTGTTCGGTAATTGAGGATGTCATATTCGGAGCTGACGTTTGAATTAGATACAGTAGCAGAGATCAGAATTTCAAAAAATTTGTTTAGAGTTCAAGTGCATGGGAAGGTTAAGTTTTGTGTGTGCTCTAGGGGGACAATTCATTTTATTTCCATCAAAGTTATGACAGGAACTGTACTCACGAACAAGTGTTGACGCACTTTACATTTATTGTAGAACGTTTTGTCAATTTTTGTAAATCTAATGGAACGAAAGTGAAATTGAACACATCACTTAAGAGATATACCGGTGACGTGAAATAATGCCGAGTGAAATAACGCCGACAAAGTGAAATAAGTTTTGGAATTCGGCGTTATTTCACGGCACCCGATATACCTAGTCCTGCCATAAGTTCTGTTGAACTGTTGAAAAAAACAGTAAACATATTGAAAATTTAAAATTGTTTGTTGATTATTGAAAAAAAATTGGATTCACTCGAAATGACTGCTGTTTGCTTTAACACAAGCCTTCAAACGGTGTGGCCATTGGGCTATACGGCACGCACGGTTTCCATGGAGATTGTGGACGCTGCTCTGGATAATGCTGTTTTAAGCCTTTCAAAATTTCTGTAGGGAGTCTTGCAGGTATTTGCTCCAATTCTGGCCACAAACCATATTCCACTGGATTCAGATCTGGACTCCCCGACGGCCAATCTTCTGCTACTATACAGCCAGGAATACTGATTCTGAGCCACTCTTGGGTGGTTTTGGCTCTGTGCGCTGGAACAGAGTCCTGCTGAAAGATCCATCTGTTTCCATTGAAAAGAGTATTGGTCAAACCTTTCACAACACCCTCTAGCACATCTTGGTAAGCCTTTGCACCAGTTTTTAAGCCTTTTTCACGGAAATGAAGGGATGTGACACTATGGTGAGAAACCCCCACTTGGACACTTGGAAGAATTTTTTTCGTTTTTGTTTGTTCTCTTCCGTAAACAGAATGTTTTCATGATCATTGTCCGCGTGTTTGAAAAAGCAAAAGTCGCTTGCATCTTTCCAGCCCAATTATTTTTAGTTGCGGAGTTAGATAACGACCCGTAGACCGACGATATGCTTTCTTATGCAGATCATCCCGAATCAGCCTAAGCGTGGATGTGGTTGATATAAAGGGTGGTCCAACGAAAACGCACGATGACAAATGTAAAAATCTCTTATTATGATAGAAGGATCTATGACAATTATGAAACAAAATATCGGCCAAATGCTCGCCACGGCTTCGATGGCATTCCTCTATCCGATGGTCCATATTTTCAATGACTCTGAGACATAATTGAGGTTCAATGTCGTTAATGTGCCGAATTTTCTCATCCCTTAGCTCTTGAATTGTTCTTGGCTTATTGACGTACATTTTTTCTTTTAAAAGAAAGAAGTCCAACGGTGTCAAATCACATGATCGTGGCGACCAATTAACACCGCCACGACGTGAGATAATACGGCCAATGAATTTCTCGCGCAAAAGAGCCATTGTTTCGTTGGCTGTGTGGCAAGTGGCACCATCCTGTTGGAAACACATGTCGTCCAGGTCTATATCCTCAATTTCTGGCCACAAGAAGTCCGTTATCATCTTGCGATAGCGAACACCATTCACGGTAACTGCTTCGTCGACCTCATTTTCGAAGAAGTACGGCCCGATGACGCCGCCAGCCCATTAACCGTACCAAACAGTCACTCTTTGTGGATGCATCGGCTTTTCAACAATCACTCGTGGATTCGCATTTGCCCAAAGGCGACAATTCTACCAATTGTGGACACATTTGGTCGATTATGCTGACCAAAAAAATCACGAAGTGCCCGAAATGCATTTTGATTTGAACGCCCATTTTTGTAAAAGGCTTTAACAATCTTAACGCGCTGCTCGATTGTGTACCTCTCCATGGTTGAAACAAAGAAATGTCGAACTAAGTTGGACAAAAAAACTTGACGTTAAGGTGTGACTCACAATTAACATCGTGCATTATGGTTGGACCACCCTTTATTAAATTTCTTGGACATGATCTTCTGATTTCTAAGGAGATTTCTCCGAGTTCATTCACGCACTGCGTTTACTACCGCACTCGTACAGACGAAGCGGGCGACCACTTCTTGGCCTGTGCTCTACTCCAGACAACCCACCGAAGTGAGCAATAGCCCAACGAATATTCTCGATATTCTGAGAGGTTTTAGCAACTCGAAAATTTAGACAGCACTCTTTCCGCACTTATGTAACGCTATTACCGCGACTCGATTCATTTTAACGCTCCACTCCATGTTAATAGTTTGCAAACTGAAACTAAACTGAATAGTATTCTTCAATAATCGGTACATGTTTTCCGAAAAAAAAGTCAATGGTTCTATTCCCACAAGAAGTTTTGAACAATAAGCATTGGAAATTGTGTAACAGAACTTATGGCAGGACTAGGTAGAATAGAAAAATTGTTCATAGAGTAAGGGGGCAACTATAATTCCGTAGAAAGAATATAGAATAAAGAACTGAATCAGTCGAGCGAATACACAAAACCAATACACAATTATCATAGTCACCGTTTCCCTCAGTTTCGTTAAGTTCGTTCACTTTAACCTACTTGCGCGAGAGCGAAATGACTCTCTCTACGTGCACAAATGTCAGTTGACAGCTGAATTCTCCTTAAGTTTCTATAAACAATTATGGACACTTTGAAATTTGACGCTGCCTAAGGTTAATTTTCGTTTGGTTTTAGCATAAGCTTAAGTTTTTGTACGGCTGTTACAGTTGTCTCTTTAATTCTGGTGACGCTAAAAAATGTAACTTCCCGGTGTACTGTGCGAATTTTCAAAATGATTAAAATACGAAACAATATATCGACTATAAAGTTAGGGGCACAATGGACCCAACTGTTGGTCTCAGTGAGCCGCGACCAAGTCGCAGGGGCACCCTATCACCTACCTACCTACCATAAAGTTTCAAACAAATCTAGAAGAACTAGCGAATTATAAATTGTGCTCAATTTTGGAAAAAATAATCGAATCTGTTGACAATTCGCAAAAAAAAAAATTGATTCTGGTTTTTATTGAAATAAAAATCGTTTCATTGACAATGGCGTGGTGTCTTAACTACAGGCTCTTCGAGATGTCAGTTCGGAACAGCCAAGTAATCTACTGATTGCGATATACAGTCCAAATCGGTTATAACGACCTTCAAGGGACTGATGAATTTGGTCGTTCTAAGCGATATGGCATTGTAAGCGATTCATTATGCTATTGGATTACATTAATGGAGCTCAGGTGGGACCTAAAAATTTTGTCGTTATAAGCGATTTTGACTGTAAAAGTATATCGCAACACCACCTTCGTCTGGTAGAATTTCGTTCACAGGAGACAAGTGGTGGCCTGCATAGTGGTCACACTGGGATCACTCAACTTATGGACTAGTCTTCAGAATGGTTATTCAAAAATTTCTAAAATCTTATGACTTTATCCCACAGGTCATAGCCCACACTCTCTATCAGCTTGACTAAGACAAAATTCTTTTCAGCATCATTCCACCAGAGAAGATTGAGTAACTGTACCCCAGGTATTATACGATTTTTTCAAATTCTTCACAGACAAATCAAAAACGAAGTTGGAGGTGGGACTGACAGTTTTTCCCAGTGATTGAATTGAATTGAATTTCCCAGAGGAAAATAATGGGGGCTACGAGGGCTTGTCGTGACTAGAACACAATACAGTATCCAGCAGGAATATCTTACATTTTACTGATTTAGTTACACTTCAGAACGACGTGGCCGAGCACTTCAATGTTCTCCTGTCCTTGAGTGCCAAGGCACAGTGACATTTAGGAAAACTCTGAATACTCTCTCATGCATTCCGGTATGATGCATGACAATCAATACAATAAAACTCTCAATTAAGATACACCCAACAAATTCCACCATCCATGGATGGAACGAAAGTACTACAATTCTGATCTTCCTTAGCTCTTAACACTCACTCTGCTTGATCAAAATGAGAAGATTAGCCGTGACACGTGTCATCATGGGAAAATGCACCTTCGGTGCTCGGAAAGTGCTCTTTCGTTCCGCATCACAACGAGAATTTGTTAGCTTTACTATAGCTTCACTGTAACGTGGAGCGTAAAGCAGTAAAGAAAATCTGCTTTACGCTAGAACCTAACTCCACGTTACCAAATCCATGATAAAGATTCGTCAATTATGCTGTCAATTACGTCAACATGTTACGCTAAGGAACATTTTGTTTCTCAGAGAGAGCAGAGCCTACGGCATAAAAATGAAGTGTTTATCCTATACGACAATTTGATGCCGATAATTGGAAGCAGTGTGAAAGGGAGGGCGAAGAATAGTATGTTGCTTTGGTTCATACTCCAAACTTCCACAAACTTCCAGCCTGAGGAGAATCCTGCACAAAAATCTCTGATTATTCGCTTACACGGTCCAATTGACTCAGCACTCAAAGGCGCGCGACTTTCCCCCTCGTTATCGACTCGCAGGTTGGGCCTTAGAGCAGCTTGAATTGGACAACGATTTTGGGCGCATTTTCAACTCGGCGGCTACGTTAACAAACAAAATTGCCGCATCTGGGGCTAAGATGCGGGAAAACCCGCACTTTATTGTCGAGAAGTCAATGCATCCACAGAAAGTGATTGTGGTGCGGATTGTGGAGTGCTGGCATTATTGGACCATTTTTCTTGGAAAAAGAGGCTGGAAACAACGTTTCGGTCAACGGTGGGCGTTACAGAGCCAAGTTGAATGACTTTTTTTCTTACTGAAATTGAAGACATCGATTTGCGATTTGGTCGTGCTCAGGTTCATGCAAGATGGCGCATCATGCCACATAGGCCATCCCACAACCGATCTTTTGCGCACCAAATTCCCAAATCGTGTTATCAGCCGTCTTGGAGCCTCGAAGCTGCGGTTTGACCCCTTTGGACTTTTTTTGTGGGGAATCGTGAAGTACCGATGTTATGCCAACAACCGGGAAACGATTCAAGCACCAATATCATCCAAGCAATCCGTGAGTTACAGCTACATCCCGAAACCATCAATAAGGTCTTGAAAAATTGGGGTGACAGAATGCGATGCGCCACTGCCAAGCCAGCCGAAGTAGCCACTTGAACGACGTTGTATTTCATAATTAATGGGAATGTTTGTTTTTACTAATAAAGCGTGAAAAACGTGGAAAAAATTGAATTTTGTGCACTTTATTGCATTTTTAAAAAGAAACTTGTATTTGGCCCACCCTTTACAACCTCAATGACTTGGTGTACATACCGGTGATTCGGTTTTGCTCGTCTTCTCGCACCGGGAGGCTGGGATTCGGAGACACTTTTAGTCGAAGCATTGCAGATTATAGGGGACGGATTACTGGCTTCCGGACTACTTTTGTGCAGATCGTATAATTCGTAGATCCATGGCTTTTTGCTTTCCTTGCGGACAAAACTCGATCAAACAATCAACTGCACTTATCGTTGAGTTTATAATAATAGAGTTACAAATTGAAGCTCTATTTCCTAGATATGTAGGAAAACAGTATTATATCCACGTTTCAACTGATTCTCTGAAGCGTCGCTTCAGGAATAGTCACTTATTCAAGATCTCTGTTTGCAAGTAATGCACAGTCTCAAACTGAAGATAGTTCTTCGCCTCCTTCTTGTGGAATTACAGTCCGGGTTGGTATTGGAATTCAACCAACAAACCTTTCCAGCTAGCACGATCTTTTGCCAGCTGTTGTCAATTTCGCACTCCACTTGTGTGCGCAACCTTAGACGTGTTGCTTTGTCCCACTGGTTCAGAGTTGAAGATTATTCTTAGATAAGTGTGCCATGCGTTCTGAAACAATGATTCGTTTCGAATTTCTACGATTGGAAATTTAGTAGATGGACTTAGAAGGACGATAGACTTTCGGTCACACTGTTGCACTGCCAAAATGGTTTTCATTTCAGCCCCACAAGCATTTTGAACTGTAACATCCTACAACTCGTCCACCTGTTTAGCTCCTCTTAAAAAAGCCTCGTTGCATAACACTTCAAATTACTCAAAACGATATCATTTGCAGCGCAAGACATCTCGACCAAGCATTAAAAGTGCCCAGTTTTGGTCACCTCTCCCTGTCTCGCTCTCTCTCCCTAAGCCATTTGCAAGTACAAACGTTAACGAAAACTATTTCAAGAGTCAACATCAAGGTGAAAGTTTCAAGCCAACAAATGCCAACTGTCTTTAGCAGCGGCCATCAAGACGAGACCATTTAGCAGTCTCTCACCTAGATTTGGCAATTTCCGATATCGTAAGTTTCCCGGCCGTCCACAAACGAAAAACCAAATCGTTCCGAAGCCACAGATCTTGTTCTTCACAATGCTCTTCAAAGGCCCATCAATTGAATTGGGAACGCGCGGGTATCTCCTCCAAAGATAGCCTCACCGCAACACCTCTCCGGAAAGACGCACAAGTAAACAAACGATAAAAAAAAAACCCCGACGACTATTGCATTGCGTCTTACACGCCAGAGCGGAGGGTGGGAGATAGCCGCCGCGAAAGAGAGATACGCAAAGAAAACCAAGAAGTAATAAGTAAATAAGTGTTTACTCACGTGGAAGCAATGTTACGGCGATAATGGAAGATAAGGGGAAAAACAGAAAAAAACTGAAAGCAAAGCGCGTCAAAGCCGAAGGCAGAACAGGTGAACATTGAGTCAAAGCCACGAGGGAGGGAGAGAGAGAGAGAGAAGAAAGAGTCTTGCCGCTATTTTAAGCCGCAGTTAATTTACATCACATGCGGCTGTGGCTGCGTCTGCTGGTCGCGGAGAAGAGGTGCGAGCACACTAGCAATGTGCGCCTCGCCGACGGTGCCCAGGCAGACCAAATCCAGATAATGTACGATAATTGCCGGAATAGGCTTACGTCTGACTATCCCCGGCAAGGTGCAGTGAAAGATAAGGCTGAAGGCTGAAGGCAAGGGATTAAGATCTCCAATTGGGAAATATGATAAGATGCTAGTTAAAGGGGAAGATGATTAGGGGGAACATGGGCACATCTTACAAGCCGTACCAGTGCCTGGAGGAGATGGTGTGAGGATTTCCTGCGGCGAGGCTGTGCTTGGATGACCTCTTCTGTTTTGAGACACAACGGCATCTGAAATGTGTAGACATGGCTATATACCGTACGGAAAACTGAACGAAAAGCAACTCGTAAATTTGTCAAACTTTGTGGAAACTTAAACAGTTTGTGCAGCTCATAGAAAGACCTTTAAGGATTTAAACAGGCATAAAGGCTTGTTGCCTTGTTTTTTCGTTAAGTTTCGTTCACTTACGCTAATTTAAAACAAAATAGCAAAATAATCCCAGAGGTGTCAATTGCCGGAAAGAACTGATCGCAAACATTGCGTAAGTGAACGAAACTTAACGAAAGGATTAAGTTAAGGAATTGTTAATTTATGTCTACTTAAATCTTTAGGGGCTTTTCTATGACTCACTGAACTGATTTAAAAGAGCTTATTAATTTATGATTGTCGCTCTACAAGGACTTGCAATGACATAAATTCCTTTCCCCCTTCAGACTTCTAACGCCTGTCAAACTCTCTTATTTTGTCTTTCTCAAAAATCCGTTGCTTCTTAAAGTCAACGAACAGTCACTGATTTTCGTCAAACTGAAAGCTCAGACAAAATTTCAGAAAACAACTACGGAGTGCGTTCGACAATACACATTTTCAGAAAATATGTTTCTTTTCGTTCAGTTCATATTTTTGACAGCCCACCTACCTCTTTAGGTCAAGTCATGCGACGACTCTGCAGAAAAAGGCATTTCCGAGACTTCGTCATCGGAAACCATTTAAGTAGTTTCTTTATTTTTGGAATCAGAGACTACAACTACACAAAAGAGGCTTAAGGCCCAATTATAATGGGCATGAGTGCGCATGATCTAATGTCAAACTTGCATGAGTGAATGGGCGAATACACGCATCCCCATAAGAGTGACTGTAATGGAGATCCCGAACAATTCGAAACATTTCGTTAAGCATGTGCGAATTCAAGCAAACAAATGTTTCGTTAAGCATGAGCTAGTGCGCTCTGAACCGCACCGCGCATATGCGAATTTGACAAATGGCATTTTACAATCAAATTAAGCAAAACACGCAAAGAAATTCCGACAGATGGCTATGCGCGCATGTGTTCATTATGGCTATGCGTGTGGTTGGTATAAGCATAACGAAGCGTTTCGTTAAAATTTGACATTAGCTCATGCTCGTTCATGCCTATTAATGGGACTTTAATCTCGATAATTTGGTGGATATGTCGGCGTCATTCCAGCAATAGCGTCTCAAATGTTAACCTCGAGCTCGTCCAAAGTTGTTGGTTTGCAAACGTAGACTAAGAAACTCCAGAGGAAATAATATGGTAATAAGTCGTAATATCGCGGCGGTCAACTGATCAACGCTCGCGTTAAGCTGACCCACTAGCCACATTTCTCTTTTGCAAGCGTTGCGCCGCTTGTATGGCATATAACGTCGTCTTGTTGGAACCCCAGCTCGGATACATCGATTTGTCGACCTCTGGTCGCAGAAAGTCGTTTACCATCGCTAAATGCCTAAGGCCACTGACGGCAACGATGTCTCCTTCCTCATTTCGAAGGAAATAAGGTCCGATTATGCCGCCAAAACAAACAGTCAATCTTTATGGACGTACTGATGCTTGGTCGAAAACTTGTGGATTGTTTTAGCTACACTAACAGCAATTTTGCTTGTTGATCTTTTTTTTTTTTCTTCTTTTTGTCGGAGGTTTTTTTGAAACACTACACTGGAGCACTCAGACTCAAAACTGGTCCATTGTACTGCCAGTACAGCAACCTACTCCAGTGCCGTTAATTTGATCCCAACGGAAAATGGGGACTGGACCAGATTCGATTTCACTGGGATTCGAACCTAGGACCCGTCTAACTTGGGGCAGGATTAACTTAACTTAACTAACTGCGCCATCCAGCTCTTGCGTTAGCTCATATTAAGAACCCAATTAAACGACAAAATAAGCCGGGTTGACTTCCTGACGGTGTCCGATTCAGCTGATCGTCGCCAAATCGAAAATTCTGGGTCTTCTTTGATACTGGCCGCTGCGGCGGCTGTCTTTTCTTCATTTCTCTACAATCTCCGTCTGTTCTATGGCTTAAGGTCTAAACGATTGTACTCACGCTCAAACTTTTCCACAGTGCGGTCAATTGCTCGGAGCCATGATGGCGACCGGTCTCACGCAGAATTCACGTTGCGTATGAGACGTAATTTCGATAATATTTTTAAATAACTCCGCACGTTCGGCAAGCGTGAAACGACGCATGATAAAATCGCAAACCTTACTAAATATTTTGACAGCTGGATGTCATTGATAACTTTGACAGCTGCTGAAACAACAATTGGAAAAATTATCATTACTATCTGGTCGGGCGCAATGGACTCACAGTGGGCTAAGTGACCCGTTGTCATATTTTTTATGTCAGCAAGGGCACCCATCTAACCTACTATCTGGTCACCCTTTACAGAGTCAACCGAACCAAACTGGACAACGTAGGGAAATATTGAAAACTTATTTCCAAAGTGAGTGCTGTTTAGCCCAAACAGTGAGTTTTTTGAAAATAAGTTTTGGCCGAAATGAGGCACCCCCCGCGACTGCCACATGCAAGTTTGTGCAAAAAGTTCGTGAGACTGGTATGCTAGTGGACAACACTCATGGTTCCCGTCGTCGTACGGTGCCCACGGATGAGAATGTGGCTCCTTTGGCCGAGAGTGTGAGACTCAATTCACGAACATCAACTCGCCATCGATCTCAACAGCTCAACATTTCACGGACTAGCCTGAGGAGAATTCTGCACAAAGATCACGGATTATTCGCTTACAGGGTCCAACGACTCAGTAATTGAAGGCGCGCGACCATCCGCTTCGCAGTTAAAGCATCTTGAATTGGACAACGATTTTGGACGAAAAATCATCTGTTCTGACGAGACGCATTTGGCAAACAAAATTTCCACATCTGGGGCTAGGAAAACCCACACGTTATTGTCGAGAAGCCAATGCATCCACAGAGAGTGACAGTTTGGTGCGGATTGTGGAGTGGTGGCATCATTGGACGATTTTTCTTCGAAAATGAGGCTGGGAACAACGTTTCGGTCAACGTTGGGCGTTACAGAGCCATGCTAACCCACTTTTTTTTTACTGAAATGGAAGACATGGATTTGAACGACCTCTGGTTCGTGTAGGATGGCGCGCCATGCCACACAGCCCATCCCACAATCGATCTTTTGCGCACCAAACTCCCAAATCGTGTTATCAGCCGTCTTGGCGATGTCAATTGGCCGCCTCGAAGCTGCGATGCGATGACCCCTTTGAACTTATTTTTGTGGGGAACCGTGAAGGACCGATGTTATGCCAACAATCCGGAAACGATCCAAGCACTTAAGGCCAATTCGAAAGAGATTCGTGAGCTACAGCCCGAAATCATCAACAAGGTCTTGGAAAAGTGGGGTGACAGAATACGATACTGCGAAGCCAGCCGAGGCATCCACTTGAACGACGTTGTATTTCATAATTAATGGGAGTGTTTGTTCTTACTAATAAGGCCATAATACATGGAAAAATATAATTTTGTTCATTTTATTGCATTTTTAAAAAGAAACTTGTATTTGGCACACTCTGTATATTCATGTTGGGCGTAGTTTGTTTCAATTTATTTCCTCGTGGTTAATATTCCTTCATAGGTTTTTCAAATCCGACCATCAAACCATGAACATTCTAAATTCCCTCATCTCCAGAATTAGTCCAGAATAAAATGCTAACCAATTCGTTAGAAGATCATTTATGTAGATCCACATTGACATCATCTCCCACTGACTTGTCCCCTTTCATTAACGAACACGTCCGACCAGTTTTTCAATTATCGCAGAATAATCGAATTTCGAATTTTTACGCATCCCACCAGACGAAATGACTTCGAAATTAGACTTTCAAGTTTCGCCTTTGGTATCTCTTTAACCCCGAAAAAATTATGTGTGCGTTTTTGTTTGGATACTTTTGCCTGTTGTCTCGTAAATTTTCGCTTGTCCAGTGTTGACACATGTTTAATTACCAAAAACAGCTTTTAACTGACTCCACTGCGAATGTAAACAAGCGATTTATGATCATGAGGCAATAAATACAACCATAAACATGACATAACCTTAATCAGTGAAACCAACTCGTAACCATCTCCCCACACGTGCACTAGACGATGCCTAGTCAATGCCGTGTCAATTTGCGTCCGCACTGGACGTCTTCGCCATCTCGTTGACCATCATCCGGATCTGACTTATAAGCAAACATTTGTTCGTGTGCCTATTTGTTTATTTTATTTGCAAATGCAAACTCAGCCCAATCGTTGGGTGTGTTCGTTTTGAATTCCTTAATTTCAACATCGATCAATATTTGAAGATGTGTGGTGGTTGAGTACTAATTTGCATCTTCCTTTCTCTGCTCATAAAGTTTTTCGAAATTTTCAATCAGATTTGCCAACACTTCACGCATAAATCGCGAGCGCCGCGTCGTTCCACATTTTTGCGCGGCAAAACTTTGGAGACTGCTCAATGAAAACGTGGAACATGTGTATCCACATACAGTCATTCTTGTGTTTGCCTGTTCGTGTCGAAACCTTATCCGAGTGATAAAACGAAGTTCTTATCATCATCCACACAAAACACATGTTTCATAACACTGCCTGCATTGAGGTTAGAATTCCCTTTTTCATATTTGCTTATGACACACAACCGGAAAATCTATTCACCTCTGGATGTTTAAATGTGTCGAACAAAAAGTAAATCATCATATGTGCGGAGATTTAAAAGTCAAAACTTCACAGCCTTGAACGGAAACTCGTTTGCTGAGATTCCATTTCGATGGTGACAGCGTTTCGGTGGAGGTGAATGCGGCCGAAGAGTAGACAAGAAAGAGGCGAAGGAGACGGAAGCGTAGCAATAAATAATTTTATCGATTATCACATCATATTTGAGTGAGTCAAGTTGAGCCACTGAAGACATGTGGAATTCTGGTCTTTATTTTATCACAAGAATGATTATTTTAAGACCGTAGCCAGAAAATAATAAACCCCGTTCTGTGGTGGGAATATTTTGAAGACCGTTCCTGTAGCGGTGTTCGTGATTGATTTGAAATGTTTACCGGAACAGAGGAGAATATCGACAGATCTGCTTGAGGGGACAGATTTCAAGACTGAATGATGACGGTAATATTTCAGAAATTGAATATTGACAAGTGGCATATCTTAGGAATGATGACATTTCAGTAATGGCTGTGTTCGTGGCTTTTGAATTCAATTAAAAGGTTTTGTGTTTTGTCTAAATGTTTCTTTAAGGGCATCAATTAGATGAAATTCACAGTTGGTCTTATGAACCATCGAATTATTCAAGTTTGTAGTTTGATAAGTACCTACAGAGTGATTACTGGGAATGTTTTGATTTATTGATTTCCATTTTGTTAACCGTGAATTCTGTCAGTTGTCAGATAATGAACGCAACGAAGAATTTAATGTCATATTATGCTTGAGGCCGTTAAGTTCATTTTCAAACAGCATTCTTTAGAAAATGTGATGTGTGCTTGGCGTAGTGGGTAAGCGCGACAGCTCCTACACATAAGGTCTCTGCGATGTTTGTTATCGGTTCGAAGCTATTCGTTGCTGCAAACTGATTTTTTTCTTGAACGTAATGCTTGTAGACTATGGCTTGAGGAAAAACAGACCGTGGTCAATAAAACAGATCTCGTTTAACCACAAATTTGCGTTAAGACCCGGTACCTAAAAGAATTGTGGTGAAGTCCAGAGATTCTTTCTAATTAGGAGGAATCGTGGAAGAAGGATGAAAATGGACGCAATACAGTGTTCGTTCCCTGAACCTCCAGTCAAGAACACCGAATCTGTTAAATTCATCTGTTACCTCCGCAAATATCCCACGGGATAAATTTCGAATATACTTCAGGAGATTACCTTCGAAATCAAGAGTACGTTCATGTGTTTTAGCATTCTTTGTTAAACCAACAAGTCTAGGGTGAACAGATCCATGGGCATGAAAAAGAGGATACCTTGAACAGTCTCAAATAAAAATTGAAGACTCACTTCTTTTTACATTAGAAAAGCACACAGGAATACGGTAAACAAAAGCTGTATTTACGTAAAATGGGTATGAAATGAGCTGTCAAATGAGTGGGTGTGCTCAGACGACTGTTAAAAACACCACAAAAGATGGCGCTGTGTTCAGAAGTGAATGAGTTTAGGTAAAAAATATTTTAGGTCGTGTTCCTACCAGAAAGATGCAGAAAATTTCTAAATTAGTGTTGAAAAAAAGAGTTTTGTTGTAGTTTTGTGATGTAGTTAACTGAGAAAACCAAAAAAGAGGACAAATTGCATGTTTTTCCAAAATAATACCGGACATTTTTTATGAGACAAAAAGAGGGCATGTCCTTTTAAAAGAGGACGTCTGGTCGGCCTAAACAAGCCTTAACCTAAACACACTGCTTCTAAAGGCTTTTCCATTGTTATATTTTAGCAGCTGTCAAAGTTACCAGTGACACCCAGCTGTCAAAATAATCAGTAAGATTTGCGATTTCATTATGCTTCGTCTACATCTGCAGAACGTGCGGCTCACCCGTAAATAACGTAAATTTCGTCGTGAAGTTGTTCGTCATCATGGGTCAGACGCAGACAATTCGTCGCACCGTGAAAAAGTTTGAACATGAGTACACGCTTTTGGACCTTAAGCCACCAACCACATACCCATCGATGGGAAATAAAGCAAACATGACCGCCTTATCGGCCTGTACCTAAGAAGACGCAGAAATACCCGATCAGCTAAATTGGACACCGCCAGAAAATTAACCCGACTTATTTTACAGTTGGATTCGAGCCTACACCCGTATAAGCTTGAACTGACGCGAGAATTGAAGCCGGAGAACCATAGGCAACGCCGTGAATTCGCTAATTGGACGCTTGAAATGTTGGTCGGAGATCCAAGTTTTTGAAAAAAAAAATCATTATCTCTGACAAGACTCATTTTTGACTCAGCGGTCAATAAGCAAAGTTACCGTTATTGGAGTAAACACAATCCCTAAGGGTTCGACCAAGCATTAATGTATTCACACATTCTTTGAGACTGTTTGGTTCGGTTTATGGCATGTCGGCATCATCGGACCTTATTTCTTTTGAAATGAGGAAGTAGACACCGTTACCGTCGATGGTCTCCGGTATAGAGCAACTTTCTGTGGCCGGATCCAGACCAGGGAATTATATCCGAGCTGTGGTCCCAACAAGACGCCGCTACATGCCATGATAGGTAGGAGAGACAGGGTGCCCTTGTCTAGGAATAATAATTCTTCGTGTATTGCCCTTTCCTGCTGTCCGCTGTGTGTCGTGTGCGGAGTTTTATGTGTCTTCTTTCATGTAGGTGTCGTGTTGCCTTTATTTGTTGTTTGATCACAACACCAACAGTTGGATCTATTGTGCCCTACATGGCATACAAGCGACGCAAATGTGGCGACTGCATCGATCAATTGGCCACCGCGTTTATGCTACTTGACACCAATCGATTATTTTCTTTCTGGCTACGTCAAGTCCTTAGTCTACGCTTACAAGCCAACCACTTTGGAAGATCTCGGGAACAACATTCGCGACGCTATTGCCATCCTCTTAATCTAAGAATTGCTTTGACTGATCGTTCAATTTTTGATCTTAGCTAGTTTCTCCCAGCTCGGTGTGAAACAGTCCAAAATATTAGTATAATGCAGTGAGTCAGACGAAATTTCTTTCTTCTTCAGAAATGTTGTTATTTCCCTTGATCGTGCTTGACAAGCCACTGGAGTTCTTAAAAATGACACAGAAATAATGTATATATTTCCGTAATTAGTTTTGACACAAGTCTAGCAACAAATTTAGTTCCACTGACGGTTAGCTCATAGGCAAATCTATGGCGTAATTTATTCAAAACCAGTGATCTGAAACTTTCTGCCAATTAGGCCTTCAGCAGCGCAACGTTTTTTTTCTCCTCTTCACTTTTTGCTTTTTAACATCGAATCTAAAGTTACTCAAAATTTAAATATTGCGCGCAAAATTGTAGCAACGAAGAAAAAATACATCGTGACAGTTGAATTTTTTTCTTCTGCTGGAAGCACCAGGATCCAGGGTTGTTTTGGGCTTAGCTTCGCTAGGAATCACCGGTGCCGATGATTCAAGGCAATACGAAATAACAACGGATTTTTTTTTTTTTTTTTTATAATTTGCGCGCGCAAAAGGGGTTACGAATACCCTTAAGTGTCCGGAATCAAGACACAGCACGGGCAGAAGGTATAGAGGGAGAAATGGAAAGGAGGTACCTATGCACATTGGTCTTAAATGTCTGTAGATTGTAGTGAGGGGGAAATATTAGGCTGGGAAGAGCATTCCATATTCGTGTGGTGCGGCTAAAAAACGACTCTCTAAACTTAACTGTACGTCCGAAAACAGGCTTGAGAGTGAACTGATGAGCATTCCTGGCGAGACGAGTATTGCGGGTGAATTCATGGAGGGGAGGAATGCAATTGGCTAACTCACTTGAGCATCGTTTGTTAAAATAGCGATAAAACAATGACAAGGATGAGACATTACGGCGATGTTCGAGCGAGTCTATTGTCATTATTGAGCTACAACAGATCTTATTGATAATGATACATTTGTTCAACCTCAAAAAACTATAAAAATTATGATTTTTTCCTTTTTGGAATCAAGTAATATTCTCGGATGAGAGTAAATTTAGTTTATTTAGATTCCATGGTCAATCTTGAATGAAAAAAAAAAGTCAAGCAATTTAGAAATGGCGTGACAGTTCTTTGTGTCTAAAGCAAAATACGCTTCTCGACTTCATGTTGTTTCAACAAGACAGAAAGAATTGAATTCGATTACAGCATAATGGCTGAAACACAATAGTGCGTCAGCGTAAGCGTTGTCTTTCAACGTACACAATTCAATGGACATGCACGAAATACTGCGTCGACCTACGTAAGTGAAAAATGAGAGAGATGAGAGGATCGTAATAAAACGTAAAACGTAATCTCAACGCACGTCTTTATTCAACATGTTGGATATTTTTTTGACAGACGGATGCGCTGTGAGAGCGAAATTGAGAAATGTTTCCCAAATTCCCATTTTGTGGCAACTGACATTTGAAACATGAAAACAGCTGACTAAAATTATTTTAACGACAAAAACTAATTTGAAATCCGTGTACGCTTGGAAGCATGAATACGCCAAATTAGCGAGAAGAACTTTCTTGGCATTCATTTTCCGCAATTAATTTCTTTAACGTTCAATTGTTTGACCAGATGACCATAGAATGAAAACAGTTGATAGAATAATATGTGTTTCAACTATAAGTCATTTCCTTTGTCGTGATATTCCCCGTGATCAGGTATTAAGTGGCTTAATGCAGTTGTACATTCTTCTTTAGGGTTTTTGAAGTCTAAGGTTTATGCCAAAAAGTCCACGATCACCTTGATGTACAAGATTGGGCGCTGTATCAACAAAATTGCGGGTGCCGTGGAGTAGTGGATATGTGCGTCGACTCCTACGCTCGAGATCTAAGTTTCGAATCTCAAAAAAAACACCTACTATTTTTCACGGCTCCACCTCTTTCGAGTCACTGAGAGTGCTCAAAGAGTATAACTGTCTAACAGTCTATAACAGCATTAAATTGTAGGTCCCCTCCACTCGTGAGAGAACAATAACACGCAGAACACGAGTGGTTGCTGAGAAGCTAGGCCCAGGACCACCTCGTACTTTAGCGCCGCCATAATTATTATTATCATCAAAATTCAACCGCATTTATGAAAAACAATCACGTAAAATTTCAACAAAATTGTGCGAGTGTCCCGCCAAGGCCGTGGTGGTCATTTACCCGATGTACTATTGCATGCATAACACATTACTGCTTATTCTATGAATCCTTTAAAGAAAATACAACTTTTTAATTAAAAACTTCAGATTTCTGTGAGAATTACTTCTCAAGAAAATGTTGACACACCCTTTATTTTCAAATTTAGGTTTTTTGGGACACCCTTTATTTGAAAATTTGAGTGGTTTTAGAACACCCTGTATTTACAAATTTGATTTCCAGCTGCATTTTAAGGCACCCTTTATTTGCAGACGATTTCATGTTTGTTTTTGGAACACCCATTATTGGCAAACTTGTTTCCTGAGTCTGTTTTGGGATACCCTGTATTTGCGAATTGAATTTCTGTGTTGGTTTTGGAACACCCTTTATCTGCGGATTTGATTCCTGCTTAAATCATTTCAAATTAAGTCTAATCAGCGCTCACGGGAGACCACTCCTCCCCATTCCGAATGTAAGATTGACGGCGCTACACTCGGACGTGAGTTGATCGATTATTACTTAACAATTTTCAGCACACGGGGCACATAAGTACTCGTATGCATTCACATCATCAGTCACAGCAACTCCATCCCATACCTGAATCACGTCCGCCGATCAACAAGAATTCTTTGTTGAAGGTGCCACACAAAAGATCACTGACCCATTACCACACGTCTCGCCCACATCAGAACTGAAGGCTGATTTCATATTCACCCCATCGACCGAACGATCCCTATGAACCCCTCAAATCCCTTAAGTTGCACACGTCACACCATCGCCAATTGTTACATTTGAGTATCTCGTAAACAGCCGGCACGATTTGTACTCAAGACATGTCCGAAAAACTAGGCCGAAGCATATTTCAATCCACACCTCCGATTACACGTGCTTGGCCGTTTGTCTTCTGGCAGATGATCATCATCCGCTTGCCGGTTCGGCAATTATTGCTTCGTCCACCAGTACCGTGCTCACATTTGGCCTGTCAGCTGCGCACAGTTATTAATTTTGACAGTTGACAAGTTATCGAGTGATCGGATGAACCAACATGAGCTTTCGCTTTGCTTTATCCCTTAATGCACGGAAGTAACAGTTTACGAGATGAATCCGAAAGATACACAGCACTCTGCTGTTCGCCGTGAGACTCCGAAGTTGGAAGATGCACTTCATTACCTCGATTTATGAGTGAACAGTTTGTTTTTCAAGTCACAGCCACCGCCGCATTTAGTGGTTTTTGTGTAAACTTCCTCTGAATTATTATTGAGCCGCCAGAAGCGTGTTTATTTGGTTTATTGGGAACACATGGGAAAATATTTATCACTTGTCGTTCGTTTGGATTGTGGGAGTGGAGGGGGGAATATTTTTAGACGTCTAATTGATTTTTAAGGCACTTTTCGTCGCGTTGTGGACACGGGACGTGCCGAGATTACCAATGACAAGGCGGATAAGTGCGGAGGCATTTTTTTGTTTTTAATTTTTGTTAAAGTTGACTTGGCGCACCAAATCAGTTGATCAAATTTCGATTTGCTGTCAGCGTTTGGTGAAAGCGAAGAGGAGATGAGTGGATATTGTTCTAACGCGATTTGACTGATTGGTTTTGTTGGGAAGACCATAAAGGATTGCCGTTGAAAGTCGACTGAACAGGTTTGCTGCCAGCGATTACTCATGACTTGTGAAGGCAACTCCGGAAATGGGTGTACAGTTTGCGTGCAGTATTGACGGAGTGGAGAATAAGGGGAAAAACAGGAACGACAGCTGTCAGCGGTTGATATTGGACGGCAAATTCTCGGACATGAATTGATCAAATATAGAGAATGTGCACGCGTGCTTTGTTCAAAGACGGCTGCGTGATTTACGAATGAAATCAAATGGCAAGAATGACTTTTGCAGGCATCGTTATGATGAACACATCCCCTAATCGAAGTTCATGGTGACTTATCTGTCAAATTCATATTGCGATCCACAAAATGACGTCGCAATCCACAAATTTGCAATAAAAAAAATTGCGCGTAGGTAAACCTTGAAACGTTGCAATTCAATTGTTTGCTTGTGTGAAGAAATGGCAGCTAAGTGCATGGTGGGTCAAATACAAGTGCCCGTTTGGCCTCAATAACACGATAAATGTTGGCTTCAAATGCATAAATTGTTGTTGTTTTGTCAGTGTAGACTAGCGAGTTTATGTTTTCCCAAAGAAAATAATCAAGAGGCGTCAAATCACAAAATCTAGGAGGCATTCCACGAATCTTTCATTCAGTAAGGTAATTGTTTCATTTGCTGTATGACACGTAGCGCCATTTTGCTTTGATCACATCTCTTCTACATTCATGTCGTTCTATCGTGGAACGAACAAATCATTAAATATGGCTCTGTAGCGAATATCGTTGACCGTAACACGCCGATTAGCCTAATTTTTGGAAAAATATGGTTCGATTAATTCACTAGAGTGGACTGGTCCACCAAAATATAAATTTTTTCTGATGTAACTGCGTTTCGATAATCTTATGTGTATTATCTTCGCTCCAAATCCGACAATATTGCTTATTGACTTGGCATACCCTATGAGACAAAAATGAGCACCATCGCTGAACACAATTTTTTTTATAAATCATCTAATCCAATGCCAGATCATTTTGGGCCCATTCAACGAAATTTCGACGCAAGCGATGGTTATTCGGTTTAAATTTTTGAACGAGCTGGATCTTGTATGCTTTCAGACAAGGATCTTTGCGTAAAATTTGCCATTAAGCAGATGGACAAAAACTAAGCTGTTGTGAACGATATCGAATCAATAAATTTGGATCTTCAACAGTCTCCTGAACGGATGAAATATGCTCATTATGCGCTTCGACGCCACTGCATCTTGCAAAGAAATAATTTTGCGAAAACTCTCATCAATGCATCGGTATCAGATGATTATGTTGGGTGTAATATGGTGCAATTGCCCTATAAATTTGACAGACAGAACCATAATTTTGGAACCATATTTTTAAAATTTGGCTACGTTATTGAAGCGTGTATGTCATCACATTTTACATACAGCCTTGGCCAAATGTGTTAGACACCCTTTAAGATTCGTTATATCCTCAAAAAGCAAAAAAACCTGGGCCTAGCTTCTCAGCAACCACTCGTGTTGTGCGCGCTATTGTTCGTTCACGAGTGGAGGGGACCTACAGTTTAATGCCGACTCCGAACGGCGAGATTCTAGACAGTTATACTCTTTGAGTATTGTCAGTGACTCGAAGGAGGTGGAGCCGTAAACAATTTTTTTTTGTCTGGATTCGAACCTAGACTGTGAAAGTAATGCGCATTGGTCGACGCACGAACCCACACGGACACGGCGTCTCTCTTAAATATCCTTATTTATTTAACTAATTATTTGGTGCACTTTTGAAATCTATTTTTGATATAACTATTGCAATAACCTCAATTGACGCATTTGACCAAGCTTTCATTAGTCGTTTTTAATCAGGCCGCACTCTAAGTGCAAAATTCCTAAAGTTGTTTATAAAAAAGATAACGTCGGCCAAAGTTTCGCATCATCTTCCATACTCTGGCTGCCAACATTTACCCCGCTTACATGCCAAGTTGAACATGTTGACTCTAAGTACACGTGCGTGTATATTATAATTCATGTTAATTTTATTGGGGACTAATTTCAAATCAATGCGCACACAATGAAAAGCAAAGTGACCGCTCATTTGTCACTTCAATCACGTATGAAATTTCGGCTCGGTGTATAGGAATACTCAGGTCGAAATATCAACTCGATCCCTTGAGTCACTCTATATGCGCACAGGCACACGTGCTTAGTCATATTCATCGCTGAACAATGAGCAAATGTTTAATCAATAGCTGAGCTAATTTGCTTTTCCAATGATCTAAAAAAAAAAACCCTACAATAATCAAATTGAAGATTATTGTAGGGTTTTTTTTTCCTTTGCTACACACCTCAAACCTTTAATACAGTTCCCAGATCAGAACATGTTAAACTGCTGTCAAAATACCCATTCCTGTTACCTGTAGTAGAATTTTTTCTTTTTACCTGAATCCAGGGAGATAACAAAAGAAGGATTTATGACGATGACAATGAACATAGGGGATTTCTTGAAAGTGCAAAGTGACATGGGCATACATTGGGCGTACATTTTCTTCTCGTAGATGTTTGTATTTTACTGTTCAATTTATTAGAGCTGATCGGCATAAATGTTTTGACAGGGGAATGTATTTAAATTGCCGATAGACGGGATCAGTCGAATGAACGAATTAACGTTGCTACTGACATTCGAGAGGGTCGAAGTAGTAGAAGTTCGAAAACAATTGTTTCTTGGTTTACATGTCGACGCTTTGAGATCATTTCGGACCGTGAGAGAGACCAATGTTCGATATTTCTTAAGATGATTTCTGAATCAATCCTGGGATACACCACTCCACCTCAGAAAATTAAGGAACAATCAAAACATTGGACTTCTGCAGGCGAACGTACTCCAAAAAAGGGCGAAAATGACAGAAAATTGCAAAGCTTCAAAAATCCTATTTTTTGGAAATGTTAAAAAATTTGGAATATCTTTAGAAAATGTGTATCGCGCTGAAAGGAGACTACGTTGAAAAATAAATTCAATTTTGAAAAAAAAAAAAAAAAAGAAACAATTTCAAAGTCACTTATTGAACAGCCCCCGTATGTGTTTATTCAATCAAATGGATATCATCCGCTGGTAATTGTACGAAACTTTGATGATCATGTTTCTAGTGTTGCCCAATAATTCTAGTGCAATTTTCTAAAGCACAATGTTTGTGAACATATTTGTACTTGGGGGCATTCAATGTTTCCTTTTGCAGTCATCATGGACTATGTCCAAAAAGTGGCATCAAAGGTAGTCTTTCGTCTAAAATATTAATCCACTGTATTAAGTGTTAACAAAAACTGGCTACTATAGAAATGCAATTTCGGTTTAAAACTGCTTATGGACTCTTAGAACAAAATTGTGTCTCTGCGATGCGATCTTTTATAGATAAATTCTCTAAATTTATGTGTACAGAGCGGGCCATCTAGTGCTTTTTTTTATATCATAGGTTATCAGTGTCAAACACTGACAACTGTTTCTCACTCGAAATCTTGACAGAAAGTCAGTATCATACCTCCGCGCAACGAAATGAGTCGCTTTACACTCGAACAACGTTGGGAAATATTGAAAACTTATTTCCAAAGTGAGTGCTGTGTAGCCCAAACAGTGCGTTTTTAGAAAATAAGTTTTGCCCGAAATGAAGCACCCAACGCGACTGCTGTACTCAAGTTTGTACAAAAAGTTGGTGAGACTGGTATGCTAGTGGACAAAACTCTTGGTGCGCACAGATCAGAATGTGGCTGCGGTGGCCGAGAGTGTGAGACTCAATTCACGAACATTAACTCGCCATTGATCTCAACAGCTCAACATTCCACGCACTAGCCTGAGGAGAGTTCTGCACAAAGATCCCGAATTATTCGCTTACAAGGTCCAACTGGCTCAGCAATTGGAGTCGCGCGACCATCCGCTTTGTTATCGCTTCGCAGTTTGAGCCTCAGAGCTTGAAATGAACAACGATTTTGGGCGAAAAATCATCTTTTCTGACGAGGGGCATTTTCATCTCGCCGGATACGTTAGCAAATAAAATTGACGCATCTGGGGCTCGGAAAACCAAAACCCACACGTTATTGTCCAGAAGCCAATGCTTCCACAGAGAGTGTCTGTTTGGCACGGATTGTGGAGTGGTGGCATCATTGGACCAGTTTTCTTCGAAAATGAGGCTGAGAACAACGTTTCGGTCAACGGTGAGCTTTACAGAGCTATGTTAACCGAATTTTCTTTTACTGAAGTTGAAGACATACATTTGGGAGACCTCTGGTTCATGCAGAATGGCGCGCCATGCCGCGCAGCCCGTACCACAATCAATTTTTTGCACACCAAATTCTCAAATCGTGTTATCAGCCGTCTTAGCGATGTCAATTGGCCGCCTCGGAGCTGCGATTTCGACTTATTTTTGTGGGGAACCATGAAGGACCGATGTTATGCCAACAATCCGGAAACGATTTAAGTACTTAAGGCTAATCAATTCGTGGGATGACAGAATGCTCTGCTGCGAAACCAGTTTAAAAAGAAACTTGTATTTGGCCTGTACATATATACTCGCGGAATATAAATCACGGACCTATACAGGACTTCGTGCAGCATGCATGGCACGACGATATGCCTGTACAGGGTAAGCCATATTTTTTGTTTCAAGCGTTGTGGACGATCTGTGGGCTATATTCTTTGCAAATGCAAATCTTTGTTCAAAATGCCCCGCAAGTTGTTTCCACTCACGCCAATATGCTCAGCCCGTTGACGATACGACACATGTGGGCTCTCGGCAACAATCTCTCTTACCTTCAACCAGTTGATTGGAACGTCTTAGGCGTTGCTCAACGGCTTGTCGACGATCTCCCAAAGTTACATGCTCAACAAATTCGATAACAAACGACGGATAGACGGTGGTTGTTGGCCACGATATTTTCGACGAAAACTGAACGACAATTTTCAATATACAGCGTCACTTTTTCGGCGTGTTGTTTGTGTGTGAAATGATTCATCGTTAATTTATTAAAATTGTACTGAATTGACATCTAAAAAAAAACATGTTTACTCAAGTCAATCGGATGATTAAAGTTATTCAATGTTTACATAACGGCATAAATTTTGATACACCCGGTAAATGTCATCATCATTTAGCTTCTTTAGCTTTAGCTGCTTGTTTAAGGCGATTTGGTCATAAGTTTGACACCCGCAGCATAACTCGCAGAAAGGAATCTTTGAAATGGACCAGTCGATTTGTTCCGAATCTGTGCCAGAAATGTCTTTTGGGGTTGACCTAACGAAACCAGAGTTACCGTTGTCTTTAATCCTTAACGCTGTCAAACCTTTCTTTTTAAATCGACAAAAGCAACTCAACCTCTCCGCAAGAAATGAACGCGTGTTAGAATTAAATTAAATCATGCCAAAAATTGGCACACAATTTGAGCAAAAACACGTAACCCCGTGTAACCCACAAACAGATACTACAACAACTTCGCTCCGCCATGTAATTCCTTTACACGGATCCCAGTGATAAATCCATTCTTCACTCCATGGCCTCCACCACGAAATCAAAATCTCGTTGACCTTCCAATTGCAAGTCAAGAGAACCGACTCCGAGAAAGTTTAAAAAAAAACAAAAAAAAAAATTGGTTGAAACACATTCCTCAGCGGCTTTATGTCAAATCACAGAAATTATTTATGTAAATCGTTCCTTTTCTGCTCAGCCCAAAACGAATCCGAAGGTATTCGTTAAAGCGCTCTCCTCCTCGGACCTATCGCATCGTTAAGCATACACTTTCCACTTATGGGAGGGAACACAAAAGCGCATCAAAACGCATTCACCGAAAGACGTGCGGAAATTCCACTTGAGGTATTTCCGAGCGTGTTCAGAAACAAATTGCTTTTGTCATAGCACCAACGAACACAGCCCAAATGACTGTGATTGTTCGTTTCCATCCAAACACTTGAGATATGAAAATGACTACTTTCAAGTGGAAAAACGACACGAGGAGAGGATTTTATAATGCCGTGCCATTGACAGATGATGCACTCGTTAGGTGAGAGTTTTGAGGCCCCACCAGCAGAGACATCCTACAACTATGCACACATCTTTGCCTTGCTAAATTGTTATAATAATCGTCTTACCACTGACGTCGGGAGACAAGCTTATTTACATTTCCTTCGCTGGGATTGGAAAGGAAAATCGCATCACAACACATCGCATGTGCTGCGGCAGGCAGGTTCTCCCTCATGATCTGTCAAAGTTTCTTGTGGGGCTGTCACGGGTTTGGGATTTTCTGTCAAAACTTAAGTGGCAATGAAAATGTATGCCCCACCGGAGGGCTGCTGAAGTGGCTGTAATTGTTTTAAAGGGCCCGAAGAGAAAATTCGATTTTTAATGCTTATAATCGGATATGTGGGACTTAAAGACGTGGAATTTGGACTCTTACTTTCGATCCGACATGGTTTCAATTGTGGGTCTCTTTGGGAAGGGAACCTTTTCAAGTGGAAAATTTCTTACGTAAGCGGTGCCCCATTGAGGCTTTACTTGAAAATGAAATTATTCAGAAGAGATAAGTGGCAGTCATATGGGCGCGCACTTGAATCAATTATATTTGACTAAGTTGAGAGGGTGTTGCGGAAATTTCGAAATGTTTACTTCCCTCTTCATCTGGAGAAGGGCCAATTGAGATTAAGGCTCTCATTGATTAAGAATTCAATTGCTTTAGACGGGGACATGCAATTTAATAGTTAAAGTGACACGGGAAGGGCCTATTCACAGATTCTGAAGGAAATTTGAGTGCGAATATGCTCTTGTGCTAACAACGACTGGATGGAGCAGTTGGTTAGTTGCCTGCCCTAAGTTAGAGGAGTCCTGGGTTCGAATTCCAGTGAAAGCAGATTTAATACGCTTTCATCCGGTTTTTCAAATCTTTTCCAGTCACCATTTGCCGTTGGGATCAAATTAACGGCACTATCACTGGAAAGGTCGATCAGTGATGGCTGACTGTGGGTATCACCATAGTGATCTAAGTTTGCTGGTGAATTTCACTAGCAGCGCTTTAACTGAACCTATGCTTTTGAGACGACTTTTGACATTTTTATGAACCACGGAACTACTTAATTAGCAACTGTAATGTGTTTTAATTAAGGTGTTGATGACATAAGGCCATTCTCATAGTCGAATGTCACTACACCTTTGAATCAGGCTTGTCAGGACTCAAATAGCGAAATCGACAAGCCAAAAACAATAAGTCTTACTTATTTGGGTCATTATTTTTATTTATTTCATATAATTTTGTACATTATGCATTTGTTTTTATTCAGAGCTCTAGATTTTGCACTTGCAGTTATTTGGTTTGACGTTTGTCATTAATGTTATTGTTGGTCAGGATATCCACTTTTAATTTGACTATTGGGGTGCGTTCAGATTCTGTATAGCAAGGAAATTCGATGAATTCATTCAATAGTCAGCAATGCAAAAGATGTAAAATTAAAATTGCCAATAACTAACCTTTTTTGAAATATGTTGCCAAACCGATTTTTGTGTCAGCAAAAGAAATTTAAATTCGTCAGTTTAAGAATCACAACATTTAACAACCTGCTTGGAGTCTGGACCTCTCCGAATTAGGAAACAACTCATTTGCGTGTAAGCTTGTTCTTATACTGAATTAAAGAGTTCCAATTGAACTGATTTGTCAGGAATAATTTGAGCGATACAAAGATTTGGCTTATCAAAAGAGGTCAAAATTGGAATTTGATACCAGATTTCATTCACCCCAAAAACTTGGGTTTGCCGTTAGCTACATTCTGGTGTCTACCAAGGCAGATGCATTTCGTAATGTTAAAAAGAATATTTGTCCCTTTTGAGAAACCATTTAAAGGAGTTGGTCATTAAAATAGATGCGCTGCTTGCTTTAAGTAAAACTAATTGAATTAAGCAATAAAAAGATTTTTTTTGTCAAAATAAGTAAGAACGATTCATATCCTTTTTGGAAACCCATGTTTACAATATATCGTTAGGATAATTTGCAGTAATTATGGGACATGGACCACATTGCTTCAAAGAAGAAAGAAGGCTGATTCTACAGTTAAGGAGTGAAAATAAAACATACTCCGAAATTTCAAAGTTAATGAGATGCTCTCAGAATATGGTAACAAATGCACTGAAGCCAGAAAAACTTGAGAATAAACGAGGCAAAATCCGAAAAACGTCCAAAAGAACTCTTCAACGAATTGTTCAAATTTCTAAAATTGACCCTTATAAATCTGGAAAAAATATCGTGAAGGAAATCGAAGACAATATCAGCACTAGAACTGTTCGGAGAAGGTTAAATGAAACAAATTTGTTTGGTATAACCGCGACGAAAATTCCCTTGTTAAGAACTAGACATGTAAAACAAAGGATTGACTTTGCTAAGAACGGCGCAGAATGGACTGGAACACATTTGAAAGATCCTGATCGTAAGACATTAGTTCCCGCCATCGAACTGTCAGAATTTTGTAGTCCCCAGTAGGGTCGTCAATTAACAAAGTGGAATTGAAGCACAGAATCGCGTCGTGGTATTTTTTTCCCTACTTGGGTCTACAAAATTCTGACAGAAAGGACGTCTCGTGCTCGTCCCAGACGTGGAGATACACACTGATGCGCCAGTGCAAGCCGTTATAACGACTCAAAAATGGCCTCAGAAGTCGGGTTTTACTCCGAAGTACTTAGCATATTCAATCCCTTCAGACCTCCAAACTATGCTAGTATTTTTCAAGCGAAAATCCTCGCCATTCCCAAGGATTGTCGCATTATAAAATCACACAAGAACACTTGACATCAACGTGGTTTAGTTATGAATTACGTGCTGACAATCAAGCTTCTGTTATGAATATCGAGTCGATCCGCATAACATTAAAAAATGGTCAGAGAATTTCCCTAAGGGCTGCCTTCATTGAAGGAATCGTGCCGCATTTAGTGTATTTTTTTCAAGATTTAGCAACATTTTGGTACGAACTCATAAGACTAGGTTCCGCACTTGATCTTTCGACTGTAAAGGAAGTGCCAATTCCAGTTTAGCAATGGAAAGAATATCAGCACATTTCCGGAAGATAAACATACTTAGTTTGGTTAGAACAATCGAACTACAGACAAAATCGGTTATAACGGCCTTCAAGGGACTGACGAATTTGGTCGATGTAAGCGATATGTCGTTGTGAACTATTTATTATAGTATTTGATAACATACAATGTAGCTTCGGCGGGACCTAAGAATTTTGTCGTTTACAAAACTAGAACCAGTGTCGCAAGAATAGCAGGGAGGATCACGGATCATATAATATAATAAGCAAACACGCAGCCGAAATGAGTTTCTTTTAGAACCGTCACTACATTTCTTCTTTTCTTATTGTAGCGCTGGAGTCCGGGGTGGACATGGGCCTCAACCAATACCATCTTTTGCTAGCTGTCGACAATAGCGCACGTCAAGTTGGTTGAGGTCTCTCCAAACTTTTGTGCCTAGCTTCTCAGCAAAAACTCGTGTTGTGCGTGCTATTTTTCTCTCACGAGTGAAGGTTTAATGCCGACTCCGAACGGCGAGAGAGAGAAGCTTTTTTCTTGACAGTCAGTGACTCGAAAAAGGTGGAGCCGTGAAAAAATTTTAGGTGATTTTTTCGGGAATCGAACCGAGAACATCGAGCGTAGGAGTCGACGCACCTACCCACTACGCCACTACACACGCATAAATATTTCAACGCAGCATTCGGATTTTTACTTTAGTGACAGAAGCGTCGGGTTTCAGGTTTCAGGAACACAGTTCTTATGAACATCAACTTTCTCAAACCAAGTCAAGGGGCCTATGGGCTCTCCAATTGTTGTGACAGATAGGTTATAGAAGGTTGAATATGTCTTCAGAAATCCGAGAACTGTTTGGCTACAGTCAATAAGGAAATAATTTGAAATTAATTAAGGATCTGCTCGTGTCTCGACAGACACTTCGGTAATTAAGGTAACAACACTCACATTTAAAGTGAAAGCCTTACAAAGATGAAGCACTTACACGACAATTAGTGTACTAAAATGTACGCAGAATACTCTCAAGTAGCCGACTTTACAGGTTAGCTGTTTCACTTAAGCCAACATGTACCCAGTGTGGTGCAGACTACACTCAAGTTGGAGATCTTGTCAAAATGAAGCTGTCATAGCAATTCCTGTGCAAACATCCTGTCACCACTTTGGCAAATGTAGCCGTCGATCAATGTGGTTAAAAACGAAACTCTAAGACTCCTTTAATGCAAAAAGCAGTGTAGATAAGATTGGGCTCAGATGGCCGACTGCTAGTAAGGAATCTCCTTTAGGGCCATTGTGGCACCATAAGCAGAGTATATTCAGTAAAACTGTTCATTCCAGGTCAAGCGAAACAGCAGCAGCCATTTGGTGAACGGATTTTGTGTTCATAATAATCCCTACCATGAGTTTGCTTGTTGGGGTCCATCCATCCATCCAACCTGTTGGGGTCCATCTTGCCGTCAACATTACGACAGAATTTTATCCCTGGTTTTCATTCAATGAGCTTTTGAACACAGAAAAACATCTGCATTCTGAGGCGACTGGAGGGAAACGGAGCAGTGCACGCTCATTTACAGTTCTCAAAAAATGTTGAAAAGGAACAAAAAGAACAAGGATACGCTAGTTTTTTCAAGCCGACGATGGAAAATGCGGACACCTCATAAGAGTATAAGCAAAATTCAGTCAAAAGCGACTGTAGACTTTGTGCACTTTCCACAACAATTTCTGACACAACCACTACCAGAAGTGGAAACTTCTTTGTGACCTGAAGAACTTTATGCATCATTGTGGGGCATTGCGCTGCTCCATTTCCCAACCACTCGCTGTGAATTCTCACATACAACTTGGACCGCATGCTGTGTTATAAAGAAAAAAAGCTTACGAACTTATTAGGAAATGCTTTTATTATTCCACAGCAATTTCCAGACACAATGGTTGTTCTATGCTATGGAAGCACTCTTCAAAGAATCCCTGCAGTGTAGCTCGAAAATTAACACATTCACCCATCAGAACGCACTGATTTTTTGATTTCCACCGCGCATTGTACATAGATTATCACACCCAAGTGTAGAGAAATCCAGCTGCCCCATCGGACAGCCAAGAAAATTATGTTGCACCGCAAACCGGCAATGCATAGTGCAATCAACTCAACCCATCTGGTTCGCATCAAAGAACAGAACAAGAGATTAGTACCTGCAGGGTTTTTGAACGACCATTCTCTCTCTTGTTCTTCTGTTCCGCAGTGATGCATAAAACAAAGAACTGCACGGGTACTTGATTTCATTTTCTCTTCTGCAACTAGAAATGGACAGATCCATCATATCGTGGTTGGACTTGCATCATCAGATGTCAGGTTCTAATGCAACAACATACCTCCAATAAGAATCCAATCTTGTGTTAATCCAAGGAAACTTCAGCTTCACTTCCACGCTCGGTTGTCTGAGACTATAATTCACCACTGAAAACGGACGAAACACCCACCGATCGACGACCGTCAAATCCACGTCGCTGTCGAACCGGCCCGAATGAACCAAACAGAAAAAAATGTTTCAAATAAATTAGCAAACACACATACAACCGAAAAAAAGCACAACGAACACAACACTTTTGTGGAATTCGTTTCCTCTTGCAGAGGCTCAACTCGCGAATCGGTGTTTCTTGGGCGTTTGACTTCAAATTCCACAAATATTTCTGATCAAACAATTTGAGACGACGCTTTGCAACACTTTTTGGGCGAAAATTAATTATTTGCAGAACCCTATTGGCGGAGGGCTGCTGAAATTCACGCACAAAACCTTCAAAACTCGCACAAAACCCGTGTGTGTGTAGTGGTGGTGGTAGTGACGGTAGTGAGGGAAGAAAAAATGCACTTTGGAACGTAGGGGGACGCAGCAGGGGAAATGAGTAATTCACACTCCAGACTATGCGATGCACTTTGCTCAGCACTAAATCACTTTAGACGCCGCAAAAGGCCTGATTTTCGAAAACTAAACAATTGACTACGGGCGGATGATGATGTTGTGAATTATATTTTTGATGAAATATATTTTATTTGTTGTATGGTATGTTAAAAAGAACCGAAAAACGAACACCACTAACGCAACACTTGTACTTGCAGTCGTAACGGACGACTCACTGAAGCACCTTCCACATTGGAGAACTATGAATGGTCGCGTCGCGCTTTGACAAAAGGGTCAACAAGGTGGTTGAAGCGAGACGAGAATAGAGGATTATGTGTTTCAATTCAAACTGGAAAAACAGGATGGAATGGAGTATGTGAAGTTGGAACTAGTTGTAGTTATGCTATGGATGAGGTTACATTTTGGTTTGTGGAAGCTATTCGTTTGGTGGTTTCACTTTTCGTTGGTAGATGATAATTTTTTTTTGCAGATGTTTAATTCCGAATGCATTGAAGTTACTCAATGAATTGAATTTTTTTACAAGTGAAAAGGGTTCACTGTATTTTGTTGTCTTATTCTAAAAAAAATATTGTAAATTTGCCGTCAAATCTTGCATGTTGCACAATTTAATTGCATGTCATGTAGATACGTGACGGTGCGCTGCGCGAAATAAGTGTTAAAATAAAAGGCGTAGGGACTAACAGAAAGGCGCCAAAAGGTTCTTCTTTTATTATCGAGTTTTTATCGAACAATTTTACGTGTTTTTCTGCGATTCAAACATTATATTTGCGACTTGTCGAACTGTCTTAATGCAATTTTTACGTGTGCAACAAAATAGGTGCATTGTATGAAATTGTGTTGGATCGTGCTGAAAAGAGTTGAGCACGTGACGGTGCGCTGCCCGAAATAAGTGTTAAAATAAAAGGCGTAGGGACTAACAGAAAGGCGCCAAAAGGTTCTTATTTTATTATCGCAACAAAATAGGTGCGTTGTATGAAATTGTGTTGGATCGTGCTGAAAAGAGTTGAGCATTTTTCCAAAAATGTATTTAGAGACATTATAAAGGGTCGCAAACGCAAACGCAGAATAGGTACGAAAAATTATCAAGCCTGAAGACGGCAAAACGTACAAAATTATTTCCGATACAGCTGGATGCACCCAAAACGTGGTAACCACTGCCTTAAAAACGCACAAAACCGAAGAAACGCAAAGCGAGCCACGTAAAACTACATCTGAGACCGATCGCTAAATTGTAATGCTTGCTAAAAAGAACCCTATAAGCTTTCTGCCAGTATTCCAGGACCAGTACCCGAACTCTATTTAATAAAGCAAATACAGTCAGCGTCAAAAGTGAGTGAACATTCAGTCATCTGCTGAAGGTTTATCCACTAAATTAATATTCACCGGAATGAGGTAGAACAGACATGGATATATCAAATTAAAGCTTAAAAGTCGTACTTTGAAATATGGTAAATAATATTTAACAATTAATTTAATTTCAAAGAGAAAAGTGCTAAAAACATCATTGAAAAGTGAGTGTATATATGGTTGTGTCAGTGACTGTAAGACACTCGGCTTATTGTGTGAAACATTTGTATGAAAATTAAGACCGCCATATACGATAACTGAAAAAGCGGTAAAGGCATACAAAGTGCAATTTTTTTCTCAATAAGATACTGTTTTTTAAAGAGATGTGTTCACTCACTTTTGACGCCTGTTTTTAGCCCCTTTTTTCGTTTGAACTAAATAAACTTCTTTATGTTAACTGTTATTTTAAATGAAATGTAGCTTATTTTGAAGTATGATCTTACAGCTTTTACTTGAGGCATCAATGTCAGACGTAGACCATTCCAGTCAATTTTAATTTAGAGGAATACCTTTCAGCTAATGACTGTTTACTCACTTTTGACGCTGAATATATATGCAAAGATATGCTGCTAGTGGTGCAAATTAATTTGCTTCACTGTTAAGCAGCCATCGACGACTTGATGCTGTTCATGCTGCAGGAAGACGTGAAGATAGCCTTTATCCAAGAACCTTGCCTTTTCAAAGACAAAATTCAAGGATTAAGGTCTAAAGTATACAATTTATACTATCCACAAACCGAAGGTAAGTTACGAACCTCCAAAAAATCGCCAAAAAATATCTTAATATTTTTCTCCTAGGTATATACAGTAATGGAGACCTCACTGTGGCAGCATACGAATAACAGGACAAATCAATTTTGCTCCTATCATCCTTATACTTGCCATACGAACATAAAGACCCACCATCAGACACAGTCCGAGCACTTGTGCAACACGCCAAGTCACGCGGATTGTGTCTATTGATAGGCTGCGACGCCAACGGTCACCACACTCAATGGGGAAGCAGCAACATTAATAAAAGGGGTGAATTTCATAAGAGGCACGATCTTCCAAAAGTCCGTTCAACTGCTAGCTTACGCAGATGACATTGATGTGATTGGGCGAACACTGCGAGCCGTCAATGATGCCTTTGCTGGCATTGAAACGGAAGCGGCTAAAATGGGTCTGGCGGTAAACGAGAGCAAAACCAAGTATATGCTGTCATCGAGAAAGGACGCACGACATCGACGACTTGGCCAGAACGTCACCATAGGCAGCTATAGCTTTGAGGTAGTGATGGACTTCGTCTACCTCGGCTCCGCGGTAAACAGTACAAACAACACCAGTACCGAGATCAAACGCAGAATAACTCTTGCCAACCGCTGTTTTTTTGGGCTCAAAAGGCAATTGAGTAGTAGAGCCCTCTCTCGGAAGACCAAGCTGACTCTATTCAAGACCTTGATCATCCCAGTCCTGCTGTACGCATGGACAATATCCCAAGCGGATGAACAGTCTCTTGGCCTTTTCGAGAGAAAAGTTCTGCGCGCGGTCTTTGGTCCTGTTTGCGTTGATGACATTTGAAGGAGAAGGTTCAACCACGAACTGTATGGGCTGTACAGCGACATGAGTCTAGCCAGGCGTCTATGGATCCAACGCATGAGATGGCTGGGCCATGTAGAGCGTATGGACAACTTAGCTCCGGCCCGAAGAGTCTTCGACTCTGAGCCTGTGGGACAACGCAACAGAGGACGTCCACGTACAAGGTGGCGCACACAAGTCGAAGGGGACCTCGATCGGCTTGGTGTGCGAAACTGGAGATAGCTGGCGAAAAATCGTGCTGCATGGAGAGGCATGTTGAGTGAGGCCCAGGTCCACCTCGGACTGTAGCGCCCTAAGAAGAAGACGAAGAAGAAGAGTCAATTTTTGATTTCGTTATTCCCACTAACCTTAACATATGCAACAAAGGTAATACACCAACGTTTCGTAATCGGGTTAGGGTGGAGGTAATTGACCTAACTCTACTTAGTGAGTCTAACTCTATTCAAGTAGAGAATTGGAGAGTGTCCACTAGCTGTTCCTTCTCGGACCACAGCCAAATACTCTTCAATCTTAACGTCAATAAAGATAAACCAACACCTTTCAGAAACACTCAGACAGACTGGACCCTTTTCTCAAACTTAGTTGCTAACAGGTTAGTGCCGTCACAAGCCACCACTAACCCCGACCCAACTCACATTGAGAATTCAGTCGAAAACATTGTTAAAATTCTGAAAACGGCTTTTAACAGATCCTGCCCTTTGCAACGTGCTCGCAAACCAGCGTAGTCTGGTGGATCACAGAGCTAAAGCAACTCAGGATCAGGATCCGAACTCTATTCAACAGAGCAACGATTAGTAAAAGATCTAAAGACAATGAATGCAAGCATAAAACAAAAGCAGCAAAGCCAAATTCCTGGCGTGAGTTATGCGAGTCCATAGAAGACCTCAACGAAGCTGCAAGGCTCCGAAAAATCTTATCCAGGGACCCTGTGTCCTTAACCACTTCCCAGGCTGTAGAAACCCTGAAATCACAGTCCCCCTTGGGGCGGAGGTTCCCATGGTCCACACAACTGAAGAAGTAGTGGAAAAAATTATAACAAGAGACAAAGTATCAAGGGCACTATATTCGTTCAAGCGTTTTAAATCTGTGGGGCCAGACGATATTCTGCCTGCGATGCTTCAAAAATCACTGACTTATACTGTACCCCACCTCCAATTGTCCATCACAGTGGAGAGAGGTGAGAGTAGTTTTTATACCTAAAGAAGGTAAACCAAACCACATACTACCGCAATGGACTATAGACCAATCAGTCTCTCGTCGTTTTTATTAATTAAAACCATATAGAGGCTCCTAGATCTATACATGAGAGGACTTATCAATTCTCACATTTTATGCAACACTCAACACGCTTACCTTCTCTCGAATTGTTTGATCATAAATATTTGTGGAATCTGAAGTCAAACGCCCAAGAAACAGCGATTCGCGAGTTGAGCCTCTGCAAGAGGAAAGCAGATCAGTGGAAAGTGCACTGCATAGCGTAGTTCGAGGAATTGAACTTTCGCTGAATTTAAATAAATTTCCAATGACGGCTTTCCTTGATATTGAGGGGCCTTCAACAATGTCAACATAGAAGCCATGACATCAGCTCTAAAAAACATCAAAGCAGACAAATTCATAATAAACTGGATTGGTAATATGCTTGCCAACAGAATTATCGATGTAGACATCGGACACAGCTCTGTAAGCAAAGTGACAACTAGAGGTACACCACAGGGCGGAATTTTCTCCCCCCCCCCCCTGTTGTGGCTTCTTATAGTCAACAAAGTTCTCAAAATCTTTGTGGAGAAAGGCACAAAAGCCATAGCATATGCTGATGATCTACTTATCATGATAAAAGGTAAATGTCTACCAATTATCAGAGAGCTAATGGAATCTGCCTTGAAGGAGCTCTCCTCGTGGGCAAAACACAACGGTCTGAGAAGAAACCCCCAAAAAACAGAGCTTGTTTTATTCACCAGGAAGAAAAAATGCCCGGTATTTATTAAATGGACACATATACTGGGACCGGAATCTATTCGGGCACCCTGCATAAACAATCATTTAGACAAAGCAATCATTTAGACTTCCTAACATGTGCAGTGTTTTCTAAGCAGCAATTCTGGCGGTTGAGAAGGCAGTTAGATGCATACAAGAAACCGTCACCCCACCATCGAATATCACAATTTTTGTAGATAGCCAGGGTGCACTGCAGTCAATAGGTTCCTGTACAGTGAAATCAAGGGCTGTTATGAATTGCCGCGACTCACTGAGGTCCATCAGTCAACACAATTTCAAACTCTGCTGGGTACCGGGGCACAGCTTAATCGCAGGGAAAGAGAGAAAGCAGACGAATTGGCTAGGCGCGGCTCTGAAATGGGCATCGTTGAGGCAGATACGTACACGGCATAATACAAAAAGAACCCAACTCGTCTTGAAAGAAATGATTATTAGACGAAAAGATCATTAGTAAAACAAAGAAGATCCTGGCGTTGGAACAATACTCGATCCGCTTTCTTGTCGGAGTAATCACAGGACATTGTCCCATTGGAACTATGCTTCGAAAATGGAATGCTTCCTGCGATCTCTGCAGGGGCTGCGGTGATTAGGAAGAAACCGAAACGATCCAACATCTGCTGTGCCACTGCCCAGCTCTTCAGAACCGGCGCCTAGCTTGTCTAGGCCAAACATTCTTTGCTGTGATTGTGGACTTAACAAACGGGGACATACTGGATTTTGGTTGTTGGTTTCATCCATCACGTGATAGGATAAGTTTATGATTTAAAGGGATTCACAATGGGCCTTTGGGCCTACGAGTGAAAGTGATGTCTCTATCATCACATTCCCGTTCTTAAACCTAACCTAAATTTCTGCCAGTAGCCTGCGAAAATTTCCGTACCTTGGCGAAACATTTGCCAAGGAGCCCTTACATTGACTAGCCTAGACAAAATGGCGACCTGTCTAATAATCGAATGAGTTCAACTTACAACATTTGGGACAAAAAGGCAGTTTGTGTGACCTTTCGTCATTTCTTTATTTTCACCACCGTATATTATGAAATACTTTTAACCATAAAGTATTCGGTTTTTTACTGCAGGTCGTCAGATCATGTTCCCGAAGCTTCTCGGAGAAAAGAGAGCGTTCGATAAAATAATTATTTTTTAACTTTTTGTAGTAACTTTTTTGTCAAATCTGTCATTTAAATTTGTCAAACTATTTTTTGTGTTCAAAGTTAATGTTGTAATATCTGACTTTATTCTGACTTTTCCATTGATCTTTATTTCAAGTCGATATTATGTATTTACCTGGACGACCACAGGCTCTTGTTTTGTGGTTAACTCTTTTCCATTCAAGCAATAGCTAATTTTTCACGCATCATTGCTAGACCGAAGAGCTATTCAAGATAAGGACACGAATATCGAGAACACAACGGAGTCGAGGAAGAGCTCTACGGTTTGACGTAGGTATAGGTAGGTAGGTGTGGTGGCTTCCAACATATGCACATTGAATTCACTTAGACTATAGTGGTTCGGTAGTCTAAGGGACTGGCTGATGTGAAGTTGTTGCGAGCAAATGTCAACACCTACTCCACTACCAGTCCTCGACCCGTCTGTGTAGATTTTCTTTGCGTTGTTACTACTTAGCACCGAGTTTGGTGCTGTTTTCAATATTGAAGTCCACGACTGCGGCTAGATAGTCCGTAGATTCCTCAAGAAAGTTATACAAGTTGAGTATGTGCATGGCCTATGTTTTGGTTTCTCCACTGTGAGATTTCTTTGAGCCGTAGTGCCGATTTTGTTGTTTGAATTCCTTGCCACATATGTCTGTTGGGTTGAGGTGTAATATCGTTTCAAGCGCTGCGGTTGGAGTAGTACGCAATGCGCGTGTAATTGATATACACGCCATCCTCTGGACGCTGTTGATCATTTTTGCATAAGTTATCTTGTCCAACGGTGTGACGTCAGAAGGCTACAATCGCAGCTCCTTGAAATTCTCCGAAAGTTCGACGCTACCTGAAGAACCATTGGAAAACGAATGGAAACATTGTCAGAAAGTCATCAGAGAAGCAACTACAGATATGCTGTGTTTTACGACACCATTTAGAAAAAAAAACCCTGGTTTGACAACAAGTCAAGGTATGAAGGAAAATAAGTCTACATGACAACGTTGCATCGAACTCTGGGACTATTCGTGAGTTCTACTCTCAGAAACAAGGGGAAGAGACCTGGCTGGAGAGGTGTTATGGCAAGAATGATGTACGAATGTTTTACCAGAGGGTGAAGCTATTATCGGATTGATATAAAGTTCAGATAGAAACCTGCCGGTACGAGGATGGACAACTAGTAATTGAGTCTCAATAAATACTGAGAATTTGAAAAAATCATTTCTGCAAATTTTAAACGGCGATGAGGACACAAATACCGCTGTCAGGCAGAATGTTCCACTCAACACAACGGACGATGATAGAAGACAATACCATCCACCCGATCTAGACGAAGTCAAGATAGCGATATTGAGACTGACGTCTAATAAAGCTGCTGGTGCAGATAGTCTGCCCGCTGAAATGTTTAAAGAAGCTGGAGATGATCTGGTAGGGCGTATGTACGAACTCATCTGTAAGATATGGTCGGAGGAAAGCATCCCCTATACTCAAACTCGTCAGATTGAGCAGATTCTGCTTGCAGTATCTTGTCGCACAGAGTTGAAGATTCTTCGATTCGGATACAAGTTTTTCGTGCGCTCTACATGGATCCTTAGTTGCCTGACTAACTGTGTATTGTATATTCTTCTCCAATCGTCATCACCGAAAACGGGATCGAAAATCACACAAAGAAATTAGGTTCCTTGTCCCCTTTTGGTATAGTCCATACCTCTGTATAGTTAAGCAGATATAGGATGATCAAAATACTCGAAAAAAGAAACCGCGAAAAAGAGTTATTCTGCTTTAGTTGTTTACCGCGGAGCAAAGGTAGATGAAGTCTTAGGCACCTCGAACTTGTAATTTTCATTATTGACATTCTGGCCGATGTTGTGTCCTTTATTGTAACAATTTTGCCGTCGTTTACCGCCAGACCCATTTTAACCGTCAATGCCAGCAAATGCCTCATTGATGTCTCTCTGTGTTCGAACAATCGCATCATCATTGTATTCGATCGTCCTTTATGTTATTAATGCATGGTTAACGGAATATAAATCGAAATCAATTTCAAATTCAAATCAATTTCAACCAACAACCACCTCAAAAACACATTCCACACCCAGTAGTTTGTGTGGATCGTGATGAATCAGCTGTCAGATGAATGTCATATTTTGACATGTATGTGATTTTTTTTTCGTATATTTGCTACAGTGGACGCGGCTTTCAAGGTTTTTCTCAACTTGCATCTATCGAAAGCGTACAATTTAATTTTTACATTGTTTTCTTTGGATTGAATCACGCCTCAAAGTCCATACGCCATTCTGAAACGAAACAAATATCGCAACAATGTCCAATCTACAGAGATCCATTATGAAATCTAGATTGCCCCCAACAATCCCTGGAGGCAGAATCGGCAGATCGTAAGTACAGTGACCGCCTCATTAATGCAACTCATGCCCTACCGCTCAATGAGGTGTTTACAAATGATTATGATAATTACTTTGGTTGCATTCGTTTTGGCATCCATAGGGATTCGTTTAAGAAGTCAAAATCACGGGATTATAAGCCCACACTGTGGAGTGAGTATTTTGCTGAGAAGGAGGACGTGGAACTCGATGAGGGGACAATTTTTCGCGTCTACCGGACAAGTCAGCCGGAAAAAGCCGGTCCGGTGATTTTATTGCTGCACGGTGGGGGATATTCCGCTCTCACTTGGTCCCATTTTTGTGTGAGTAATTGGTTATATTTTCGAGTAAAATGTTCACCGGTGTTGATTACTGTAATTTGTGGCGTCGTAGGTTGAAATAACACACATGATTCATTGTCAGTGTTTGTCAGTGGATATGAGAGGTCATGGGGACACGGTCACTGAAGACGAAGAGGATTTATCCGCGGAGACCTTGGCAACGTAAGCAATTCTCTGAAAATGAGCTAGGAGATGTTTAATTGATTGGTTTGTTGTTGCAGAGATGTGGGTAATCTTATTGCGAAGTTGTACCCAGAGGATGCTTGTCCACCGATACACTTGGTTGGACACTCAATGGGGGGAGCGATTGCAGTGCACATTGCCAGCATGGAACTAATTCCGTCTTTGGTTGGTGTCACTGTTATCGATGTGGTCGAGGGTACCGCCATGGAGGCTCTGGCCAGTATGCAGAGTTTCTTGCGTTCTCGACCGAATTTTTTCAGAAGTATACCAATTGCGATTGAGTGGTGCATTCGCAGCGGACAAATCAGGAATTTAGACAGCGCCAAGGTGTCTATGCCTGGACAAATCATTAAGTAACTATCATTTTGTCTGAATAGTCCATCAGGTGTCTAACTTCGTGGTTGATGTTTTTTGCAGTTGTGCAACGAAAAAACTGGCTACCAATGAGCTTCCTTTGCAAGAAGACCCCGACGAATCTACCGAAACAACGACATTTACACATCCTTTGGTCATATCCGAGGACGAAGAGGTTGCAGAGAATTCAGAGAGCCTAACCTCACCCACATCTTCCTCATTGCCTTCGATGCCGTCGATTTCTGAGTTCAAACGACCCGCGCCAGCCGATGATGAAGCAAACAAAAAGTTCGAATAAATCTCTTTGCCTGCAGTTGCATGGCGCCTTCATGTTTCCCCCTTTCCTTTCAGATACACTTGGCGCATTGATCTGTCAAAATCAGAAAAATACTGGGTCGGCTGGTTCTCCGGACTGAGTGAGAAATTCTTAAGTTTGAGAGTGCCCAAGCAGCTTCTGCTGGCAAGCATCGATGGGTTGGACAAAACACTCACAGTTGGTCAAATGCAGGGTAAGCTACACCAGATTTACAAAAGCCTCAACGATCCATCCATGTGCGTTTGTCTTTTTTTAGGTAAATTTCAAATGCAGGTCTTAGCTCGTTGCGGTCACGCTGTCCACGAAGATCGTCCACACGAGGTAGCCGAAGTGATCAGCTCTTATCTGATTAGAAATCGATTCGCCGAAGCAGCCGGTGAATTTCGCTCGCATATGCCGGCTTGTTAGACCCCAAAAAAAGAAGCTGAGGTCGAAAATGCGGACCTTTTCCGTGTACGTGATCGAACAATTTTGTGCTGCGTTGTTGCATTTTTCTTCTGTTGGGAGGTAGGGCAGCGCAACGTGTACCCCAAATTTGCCCCATTCAATCAATCGCCCTCACCAAAATATTTAACGCCGTCATCGAAAGGGCCAACCATTATTAACTTTTCCAGCTTTGCGCATTATCCTAGTGGCTGTTTTTGTTTTCTGAGTACTAAGGGTGCGTGTAAAACCGCTATTTATATAATTACATATACATACATTAATTTATGCTTAAAAGTGTATTTATTAAAAAAAAAACTAAAAAAAGAACAATTTTTAACCGAGGGAACTTCGTAACTTGAGCGGAGTGCATGTACTTTTGAACTTTGCCAATCAATTAGACGCATTTTCCTCTCTCATTTTTGTGTATATACATATGTATAATTACTAATGATAAAATCCAGATACTCACGGTATCTCCAACTACATATTTATTCGATAAAAATTTTGAACAAGAAATGGTACGCATACACACATAATTATTATATATATTGGAATTTAATAAAGAAAAGTAATTAGTTTTGATGCGATTCGAAGTGGGGTTTTGTCTTGTGGACTAGTCGATGAATTGATAGCCTTGTTTCTTGAGTTCGATCTTCTTTTCGAGAGCTTTGATTCGGCGCAGGCGATCGGCGATTTGTCCTTGAATGTCATCACGGTATCTTTTACCTTCGCCAAGTGCCTCCATTTCCGCCAGCCAGTTGGCACGCTCCGTTATTTGGTCGAGTACTGTAAAAGGAAGAATGATTTAATAAGACAGACTTAATGCAACGTTTCCATTAAAAAAAGGTTCCGTTGGAAGAGATCTGAGAAAAGGTTTTTGTTAAAATCCAGGATATTTTTGTAAAGATTGTTTCCATGCATCATAATAACAGCTCATTGGGAGCCTATGTCTATCTTCTTCAGTACTAACTTCAGCACAGTAATTTTTATGTGTGCTTTTGCTTTTGTAAAAATCAAAATGACCGCGGTTTTATGCCGTAAACAAAACCAATAAAGCCAAAAGACTGGCAACAGGCTTTAAGAAAGGCAATCACACTCCGAAACTGAGAGAGTCATCTTGTCACTGACCCGCAGAGAATAGTGGATGCATTTAAGCAGCTCTTCCAGCACCCGCCTAACGAGCATCACCATTAAAGAGTGATAGTGAATGAAGAAATCCCATCTCATCTCATCTCATCTCATCTTCAGTGATCCGCATGTTTCGTTAAAGGTGTCGCGGGTGCAATGCATGTACGAGAGATCTCTAGGTCACTCGATCCTCCGCCATCGACTTTAACGGGGCCCGGACATAACGCCAAGCGACATAAGGCCAAATTCTAGCATTTGGCCTTATGTCTCTTTCTCAAAGTGATATAAGGCCAAATCATGAACCTATCCCCAGGTCCACCTCGGAGGTGCCATGACATAACGCCAAGCGACATAAGACCAAATTTTAAATCTTGGCCTTATGTCGTTTTATCAAAGTGACATAAGACCAAATTTTTGCTTTGGCCTTATGTCACTTTCACAAAGCGACATAAGGCCAATTGGCTTTTTCTAGCCATTTCGCCCTGGATCTGCGAAGCGGTCGCCAACCTGATGGAATCGCATTCAAGGCACGCCCCGGAAGTCGTGATGATGGGGACATTCGTGCCAAGTAACCAAACCATCGAAGTACAGCCCTTTCTTTTGGAAGAAGCAGCTGCCCAAAGTTGAATTCCTAGCGCACTGCCGTGTTTCTCACCCTATCCCGGTGAGTAATTTCCACAACAGCACGAAGAAATCTCATCTCATTACCAAATTTCAGGACGATAGGTGAGAGGTGGAACAAATAATAATAATAATAATGACGGCGCTACAGTCCGAGGTGAACCTGGGCCTAGTTTTTCAGCAACCACTCGTGTTGTGCGTGCTATTATTCTCTCAAGAGTGGGTGGGACCTACATTTTAATGCCGACTTCGAACGGAGGGATTGAGAAGCCTTTTCTAGGCAGTTATACCCTTTAATAAGGCAGGGTGCAATGTGATAGCCTATGCGGATGATATTGCTGTAGCATTCTCGGGAAAATATCCAACAGTGCGTGGACCAAAGCTAATGGACTGGGCTTTAACGCTCTAAAAAAGGAAATCGTCCTCTTCATACGGAAATATAAAATCCCCTCGCTCGACAAAGCCATACACCACAATCTCCTCAGGAAGGTTCAACGACAAGCCTGCATCTGCATAGGAGGTGCTTTGAGAACCAAACCTTCAGATGCTCTGAACTTTATCATGAACCTATCCCCACTTGACATTTTTGGCCGACTACTAGCAAAAAAACACTGCTATTCGTCTTATGGCCTCCGCCCAGTGGACTAATAGTCCCTTTGGTCCTTTATACTAAGTTCTCTTCCCGGCTAGAAATCTAGACCAAGCCACATCCAATATTTTCCTGACAGGCACTTTGAAACCCTGAATCCAGAGAGAGACTTTTGGAATGATAATCCTAAACCTTTTGCAGGTTCCCTGCACTTCTTTACGGATGAGCTTGCCAAGTTCGCTACTTCACAGCCATTGCTACCTATAAACAGGAACTTGGGTATGCCCCTCACAACTTGTAAATTATTCAAACACTTTTTTCACGGCTCCACCTCTTTCGAGTCACTGACAATGCTCAAAGAGTATAACTGTCTAGAAAAATCAATCTCGCCGTTCGGAGTCGGCATTAAACTGTAGGTCCCCTCCCCTCGTGACAGAGCAATAGCACGCATAACACGAGTGGTTGCTGAGAAGCTAGGCCCAGGTCGACCTCGGACTGTAGCGCCGCCATTTTTATTATATTATTAGTAGAGGCAACTAATGAAATAAATAACAGAGTGGCGAGAGGCACCACGTGCAACACCTCCAGAATGATCTGGCCTAAGCTTGATCTCAGAAGATCTAAAGAATTAATCTCTTTGGATAGATCGAACATAAGTACAATCGTCGGTGTCATCACAGAACCCTGCCTCATAGGAAATCATAGGAAATCATGCCAGCTGCTTAGACGAGGAGGAAGTGGAAAGCGTTTCACACCTTCTCTGCTCTTGTTCAACCCTGGAGTCTCTTCGACGCCTTCATCTAGGGGCCTACTTCTTTGAAAACTTATGCCAACTCAGTGTAGTTCCCATTAGTAATATATTACTCTTTATTACAGCCTCCAAATGGTTTCCCACTAACGCTCTATTGGATTGACCTCAGTCAAACCATGTGGCTGCACAATGGATCAACTCTGGTGTAAGTGCACACCTTAGCCACTTCTACCTACCTATACTCTTTGATCATTGTCAGTGACTCGAAAGAGGTGGAGCCGCGAACAATTTTGTTTTGAAAAATTGTCGATTGCGCTGGGATTTGAAACTAGACTGTGAAAGTCTAATGCGCATGGTTCGACGCACAAAACCACACGGCCACGGCGCCCCCGTTGGGCAGTCACAATGGGCAGTTAAAATTTTGCGGTAGGTAAGGAGTTTGTCTACTTTAAGGCAAACATGAACTCCACAAAAGACGTCTTGGTGGAGCTGCTGTAAGCTGCTGCGTATCAAATAGTCAGTTGGAGTTGAAGATGGAGAGTAAGACCCACACTAATTAGGAAAAAATTCCTTAATTATGTGAACTGTTCGGCTTTTCAGATCATGAATCTCATTCAAGAACTGAATTAAGGCTTAAAAGTAGAATTCTAGTGGGCTTTTAGGACGGTGAACAAGGCATCACTCTCAATAGACCAGGCAATAAGAAAAAGTCTAGGAGAACGCCTTAGAAATTTGGCAAGGTCTTTAGAAAGACAACTCAAGAAGAGAAGATAATAAAAGGACCCTCAGACGTTGCAAAGACGTCCAAAGAGACAAGCAAGTGTAACAATTAACTCTCTAAATCCACTGAGGCTGCCAAAAAGAAATCTCCAGCAAATTAAAGCGCCATCGGTGCCATGACATAACGCCAAGCGACATAAGGCCAAATTTTAAAACTTGGCCTTATGTCGCTTTATCAAAGTGACATAACACCAAATTTTTGCTTTGGCCTTATGTCACTTTCACAGAGCGACATAAGGCCAATTGGCTTTATGTCGCTTTCCGCTGTATATCTGATTTAGGCTTACCTTATTAAAATATACCTTCCATTAAATATTCTGAGACATTTAAGAGGAAACGGGTAAAAAGTGAAATTGCTTTGGGGGGGCATGCTGCCCCCCTGCAACCCCCCTGCTTGGCCACAGATAGGATTTGGGGTAGGTGCAAAGTTGGATATATGTTACTTTTTCAAATCCATTCTAAATATGAAAATAAGGAAACAACCTCGCACCTATCCCAAATCTTATCTGCGGCCAAGCTGGGGGTTTCAGGGGGCAGCATGAACCCTCATACTTCACTTTTTATCCGTTCCCTAATACTAACTCCACTGTTCAATTTCATTTTAATTACACATATACATGTTATTAAAAATTGTGGAATTATGACCCACTTGATGTTTATTGATATTATTATTTGGTGTTATGTCTCAAAAAAATTTGGCGTTATGTCGCTTTGTAGAGCGACATTGTAGAGCTTGGCGTTATGTCATGGCACCTGTACAAAAAGCACCGTTTTACAGTACATCGACAAAATGATGTTCTCATTTCGAATCTGAATTTAGCGGTTTTTGGGTTGAAATTGAAATTGAAAAATTTTAAAAAAATCTTAAAATCCTGAATTTCTCTCAAGACTTACATTCATTTATAAGATCCTCTGGCTCTTCACTGTATTCCTCGGCGACTCTTTGCTTCCTCTTTGGCTTGAGGCATATCTCAGACTGTTTTATGCCACTCATTGCTTCTTGCAACTTAAGTTTTGCTTTATTTGATGGCGTCTTTCCATCTGGATTAGGACGGTACCTGATGAATTGAATGTGTCACCACACTAATAACTAATCGAATGAAATCTGTTCACTCACCTTGGCGTATTATAAGCACCACTGGCCATGATCGCGTCAAGGCTTTTTTTTCTGGCCACACGCGCTCTTCGCATTATGTCGAGGGCCGCAGAGTTATCGTCCATATTCTTCGGCGGCTTTGGTGTAGGAGGCGGTGGCAGTGGATTTCCATTTCGCAGATGGTAATTGATTTGCTTCCTTATTTGCATGCTCAATTGGGACTCCTCCATGAGCACTGCAGGAGGAAAAAATCAATTCATGGAACAAGATACTAAGGAGGTCAACTTACATTTGAGCAAATCACTAGTCTCCTTGCTGTACTCCACTTTGGGCGTGTGAAAGAGTCCGCCTTGAGGTATGCGTTGGCTTGGCCATTTAATATTCTGATCGGTCATAGTTGGTTGAATGTGTATTTATTGTTTCAACAGGAAAAACATCAAAATATAAATTAAAGTGATGAGGAATTAGTTTTTTGATTTCAGCACGACCACAAACATCAGAAATCGTTATTCTGTGTGCTATGGCAACCGATATTTTTGCTTCGATTGTGAATGGAAGTCGATGTGGGGCAACATGTTATCACAGAAATGTTTGGAAATATACTTACTGAAACTTTAGGGGTTGTGAATGAATCATGAGAAGAGTCTGAGTGATCAAAGGCAAGAACTTAGAGTTGGATAGAGAGACTATGGACTCATACTGCAATCGAGTCATCTAAAAAGAAAGAGGACAAATCATGTTCTTCAGATTGATCTTTCAGTTAAACTAACGATTGAAGAAAAACCTGTTGCAATTGGCAGATTAAAGAATAATCAAGCTTTCTGATTTGATCAGTTCCACGCACTCTACAGGTTGGGCCATATAGCGTTTTGTTTTTAAATCATAGGTTATTTTAACACTGACAGCTGTTTCCCGCTCGAAATCTTGACAGAAAGTCAGTATCACACCTCCGCGGAACGAAATCAGTCGCTTTACCCTTGAACAACGTTGGGAAATATTGAAAAAACTCACTTCCAAAGTGAGTGCTGTGTAGCCCAAACAGTGCGTTTTTTGAAAAGATGTTTTGGCCGAAATGAAGCACCCACCGCGAGTGCTGTACGCAATTTTGTGCAAAAACTTCGTGAGACTGGTATGGAATGGCTAGTGGAAAACACTCATGATCCCCGTCATCGTACGATGCGTACAGATGAGGATGTGGCTGCTGTGGCCGAGAGTGTGAGACTCAATTCACGAACATCGACTCGCCATCGATATCAACAGCTCAACACTCAACATTTCTAGCACTAGCCTGAGGAGAATTCAAATTCTGCACAAAGATTTCGGATTTTTCGCTTACACGGTCCAATTGACTCAGCAGTCGAAGGCGCGCGAGCATCCTCTTCGTTTTGGCATCGCAGTTTGGGCCTTAGAGCAGCTTGAATTGGACAACGAGTTTGGGCCAAAATCATCTTTTCTGACAAGAGGCATTCTTATTTCGGCGGCTACGTTAACAAACAAAATTGCCGCATCTGGGGCTCAGAAAACCAAAACCCGCAGGTTATTGTCGAGAAGCCAATGCATTCACAGAGAGTGACAGTTTGGTGCGGACTGTGAAGTGGTGGCATCATTGGACCATTTTTCTTCGAAATTTAGGCTGGGAACGACGTTTTGGTCAACGGTGGGCATTACAGAGCCATGTCACCCGACTCTTATTTACTGAAATTGAAGACATGGATTTGGACGACCTGTGGTTCATGCAGGATGGCACGCCATGGCACACAGCCCATGCCACAATCGATCTTTTGCGCAGCAAATTCCCAAATCGTGTTATCAACCGTCTTGGCGATGTCAATTGACCGCCTCTGAGCTGAGGAAAAAAAGGTGTGTATCCAAAAGGGAGAAACTCTCGAGCCGGAGATAACCTATTTCAGGGCAAACTTGGAACAGTCAGTGATAGAATACAGGATTTTTTTTGTCGGAGGTTTTTTGATACTCTACGCTGGAGCACTCAGACTTAAAACTGGTCCATTCTACTGCCAGGTAGCAACCTACTCCAGTGCCGTTAATTTGTTCCCAACGGCAAATGGTGACTGGACCAGATTCGATTTCACTGGGACTCGAACCTCTCTAACTTGGGGCAGGCACTTAACAACTGCGCCATCCAGTCATGTTTAGAATACGGGATACTTTCATATCAAACTTGTTTGACTGGATAAACAAGTACGCCTTTAAGGGTACCAACCGGCGGGAACCTAAAATACCACTTTGCACACTTTCACAGATGAGTGGTTTGAGTTAGAACCTGGAAGAGGCGAATTCTAGAAATTAGCTTGACACCTCTGCTACAAAGCAGCCCTGCTGCTTTTTAACCTACCTGTGTGGACGAACTGGTAAACTTCGTGGACAAAAGCCATATACTTGCAAAACCAAACCCAGAGAACCGTAGAACTAAAGTAAGTGTTCGAAGATTTATAAGACTGAGAAATTATCGATAAAAAAAGGACGGCGATGACAAAAGCTAAACAGTAAGTATAAAGATGGATTTGAATAGCTCTCCCATCAGTGTATGTACATGCTTCAGAAATCCACTTTTGTTTAGACTACATGTGCAACTTAGCGCCTTGCACTCTTCTAACAATTTAGCACCTCTTTCTGTATGTGCTAATACTCTAACGGGATGTTTTTCTTACTGTTGCACAAGAGTTTTGAATTCCGACGTGATTGTCTTGGGTTCATACGACTTCGCTTAGGTAGAGGCATGCAAGAAGCAGCATATCCAGTTTGATATCGTTCTAAAACATTTTTGTAACGACAAATTTTTAAAAAGTAAAGCAAATAACTTTGCCTTTGCCTGCTGCTCGTGCATTTACACCCGAAAAAAAGTATTTAGAGAACTAATTTCGGTCTTATTTACTTTATTTAAAATAATAAAATGACCGTAGAATTATTGAAAATAACGAGTAAAAGTGGTTTTAAATATTTTAAAATATAAAATAAATAATAGTTAAAAATATTTATTCCAACGTCATATGTAAACCCAGTATTCTGCTAATGTAATTTAACAAAAGAAACAGTGCTTCCGCAAGTGACATTTCCATTTGTTTACATGAAATCTACTTTAAAATTCGAATAAGACCTCAACTTGCATTCAAACGATAAATAAGCAATTTTAGAATATTATAGAAACATGTCATCAAAACCACCAGGTAAACTATATCGCTAGATCATCCCACAAAACCTCATGTATTTCACACAATTCGCAGAGACAACAATAGAGTTCACAAATGATCCATCTATCGCGCTGACCTACAAGGATTCGGTGTCGTATATCAATAAGAATTCCTATGATAGCAACAAGATGACCGCTGGATTTGTATGGCACATGATGATTGTCCATCATCGGGGTAAGTATTCGAAGAGATCAATTCTAGAAGCACTATTTCAAGCCGTTGGTGATGAGGAGTTCTTTCCCATTGTGTACAAGGTGAGTAGGTATGTCAAGGGGACATGTCATCACACCTGTATGATTGCTTCTTGTGTTTGTTATAAAGGAAGGACCAAAAGTCGATTGGTTCTTAATGCGACAATGCCAGCGTGCTTTGGATAAGCTATTCTTAAAGAACCTCTATCTCACGATGCCAAATGGAAGCACTTTGAAGTTGGAAGTTATTCTCCAAGTTGGGAAATACGTCCACGGCCAGGTTTCTCCTACTAAGCGCATAGAAAGTGCTATAGATGAGCGCTTTAAGAACATGGAAGGAGGAGGAATTCTGAATCTTAGTGAATTTGGAAAGAATGCAGGTAAACTCCCTTGATAAATCAAGTTAGAGAAAGTTTTTTTGCTGAACAAGTGCACAGTATTTAGTGACATTGTTGTAAACATGAGGAACAGAGCGGTTTTTGATCTGGTTTGCAACTTGGTGTACCGCAAAGAAGAGCAATTCAGACGGGTCAATGGACTTCGCTTAAAGAATAATCATCTAATGAGTTTGGTTCCAATGAAGATCTTCCAAGGGTGTGAGTTTGACTTACTCGATCTCAGCAACAATTTGGTAGGCATCAACTTTTATACGAGTTTTCATTTAAAAAATGGTTCTCTTTTCTTCGAAGCTTCAATCGGCATCCCGGATTTGCAAGGAGCTCAAGGAAATCAAGATGGAACATCTGTGTTTGGCCAATAATCCTGTCACAGATGGTGAAGACTATCCCCTGAATATGAAGAACTTATTTTCAAACTTTGTTAAACTGGTAATCAATGGAAAATGTCGTGATATTCGGATCTTAGACAAGTAAAATTTTTCTTTAGGATGGTAGGACGATCGAGGAGTTGCGGAGAATGCCAAGACCGTCTGAAAGGGATGATGAAGATATGATGGGGAAATTGATTGACCCACTTCAACCGAATCGGTTGAGGAAGTATGAGAATAACGACGACTGGAATTCGATTACAGTAAGTAAATATGTTGGTAATTTGAATAGAAAGTGTAGATTGTGGAGCTCTGCCAGCCCCTGGACAAAGGGGTTCGGGAGTTTCCGGTGTCGGTAACCTCTTTCGATGACTTCTACGTAATTCAACACAGCTGGATTGTGTGCCGTCTGTGTTTACACCTGCCCGCCGCACTATCAGAACCCGACTGAAAAAATCATACGACAGCGTATTTTTTTTTGCAGGTTTCAATCGGACATCCTACGACCGTACTGCATGTTACATCGTGTATATTTATGTGTGACGCGACACAACCGCATCAATTTTCCAGGAATCCCAAATCCGGGATTCCTCTATGCGATGAGTGCTGTCGTTGCTCTGGTTGTTCTTTGCAACGTATCTTGGAATGCCTCGTTGGTAGCAGCTTTTTTCTGTTCACACTCACTACGTGTTTCTTATCGGTGGTGGAAGGTAACCTAAGGTATTTCAGCCACTTCATGGATGGATGAGCGACAATGTAACCACATATTGTTGGCGTTTGTGTTTGACGTAAGTGCAGACTATGCTTTCCGATCAGTCCGCCGAAGATGTTCTCTTTACCGATTTTTGCATTAAAGTCTTTGAGAACGATCTTAGCATCCTGTCAACCTTTTATGACAGCTGTAATAAATGTCGAGCTCTTTATTCTTAATTGTTTCTTTTCCTATCCAGCGTACTACCTAGGTTGCAGTCATATCTGCCCCGCACGTCGTTGAGATATTTTTCAGTTGATGAGGTCCCCCAAAAGTGTATGTGTGTGCGTGTCCAATGGCGGTTATAGAATAACCCAATAAGAACTATGTTTTCCTATCACAGCTCTGAAAGAAAAAGGAGATGGAGTTTGTAGTTACTTGGTTTTCGTTTGGACAAGAACCATTTTGTAGAGGTTAGGAACATCACTAGCGCTATAAAAAGTCTTTCCAGAGCTCGAAATCTGGCTCTAGCCTGGACAGGTGGAAAGAAAGTGATACAGATACAGTCTCCCTTTCTGATGTAACATCACAGCTACGACAGTGGTCATTGTAGGGGATGGCAAATTTGGCTGCGTATTCGTCTATTGGCCATTCCCCGTGACGATACCTGTTGCCCTTGTGGCATCTGCCAATTTTTGTAAAGGAGATATGTTGTTCTAGCTAAATTTTATTCTGGCCAAATTTATTAAAGTTATTTAAACTGCCACAACTAAGGGTGGCCATCTTTAGGAAATGCGCTGATATTTCTTCTTTGCATAACCCGAGTGGAATCGGCGCCACCATTGCGGTCGAACGATGAAGTGGGGATCCTAGTCTTGCGAGTTGGTCAGCTATCTGATATCATAGAATGTTGCTATGTCCTGGAACTCTAAAAAAGCTGACGCTGCACTGTTTCTTCAACGAAGCCAGCTTATAACAACTTTCCCTGATTTTAATTGAGAAGTATTTTGTTAATTTCAATGAGCCAAAGCAGAGGTGAGACACCTCACTGAAGTGCCTACCTGCCAGAGTATTTGGTAATACAACTGTTACATAGCATGGTCTGAATGCATCTCGTACAGTCCATTGACTAAGTTCGTTAACTGCCCCCAGTTCCGTTAAGTCTTCGAAGATCGCTTCCAAAAGAACGTTGTTACAATCATCTTCTGTATTTTGGAAGGTGGCTAGCATGTATTTCTTACATCGCAATGATTTTTCGACTGTCGTGACTATCTTATGCAGAGCAATTTCTGTTGATATTCACCATGTAGGCATGTTGTGATTGCAATAGAGATGTTGGTTATATCGACTTACGATTGTGCTAGTCTAAGGTGCTTTCCATGGCTTTCAGAATAAAGAAGGTAGGGCTGATTGGCTTGAAATTTTTCGCGCTATTCTGACCACGTTTACTTGCCTTCGGAATGAAACCAAATCGCACACATCTTTACACATTGATACATGGTGGTTGAGGATGCAGCTGCTAGCTCCTAGTCATGGGATAGCTATCTCGCGTGTTTTCCGCATAGTCCCGCCGATTTAAATAGGGCGAAGCTGTTACTAGCCCAGAGGTATCACAAAGAACCAACATGGTTTAAGTCTGTTGGTGAATTCACTAGCAGCCCCTAGCCTAACCTAATAGCCCAGAGCATTTTGTCATCAGGTTTTCTGGGTTATTCTATCCCCGGATGCGTGATGCGCAAATTGACCAGTGTAGATTGTTGGATTGTTCTTGCATCCCGGAAATTATATATGAGACACTCAAGGGATTCTACATCTGATTCTGTCAACTCTCCGTCTGATTTCCTCACAAAAGTTGGGTTGCAGTTGTCTTTGGACAGAACTTTGATGAGCCAAGCATCTTTAAGATTTTCAATCGATTGGCAATATTATTCTCTGGACGTCCTTCTGGCCTCTTTAATAGTATATGATATTGAGGCATTTCTTGAAGGAAGTCCATTATTTGTGCAGTTGTGGTGATTTCAGTGTGGAGGATTTTGTGAAGTTCTTATCTCACGAGTTGTCTAAACTTGAATCAATCGGTTCTCTTAGGGTTTCTCTCTATAATGTTTTGTGACTTTTGTGACTGATTTCCAAATCCAGATTGAAGAGTATCCAATTATGGTCTGAGAAGGATTTCAGACTAGATGTTCTCCAATCTGCAACCTTAATATTAGAATAATAAGTAAAGAGGGTAAGGCCAATGACATCTTCCCGGGATTGTATAATGTCTTTACATTCCAGGAGGACACTCGCGTAATGTTCCTTATTCGAGTCATGTCGTCATTGGGTGTCCGTCCGTATGTCCAAGGCAATTGACACCACATCAAGCACAAAAACTATGTCGGTATATTAAAAGCTCTGCCTATGTTCATGTAAAGATGCCCTTGTCTTGCCCAAAGTATTCTTTGTAAATGCATATCCCATGATTGTAATAAATACCTTGTCCGACGAAGTGAAGGTACTCCTTACTATTCCAGATACCCAACCCGAAAAACTACAGCAAACAGCAACTGTTGGATACATTCTTCGAGGCACTGCCACCCGAGCTTAGTGAAGTCTATCCCTGCAATTACAAGGTAAGCACACAACTCGGAACCAAAACGTTCCTTTAAAATTGATTTTCCAGGAGGAGTCCGAGGAACATATTTTCTACGTTCGCGAATGTTACGAGCAACTGAAATACTTGGTTCACAATTGTAAACTTCAAATTCCTGCACCCAACGCAGAGTCTGAAAAGATACAACTCCAGCTGCGAATGAAGGTCAGAAGTTTCGACAGCGACCCACTGGATGCTGTGAAGACCATAGCCAAAGCCATCGCATCTAGATTCAATGCAAAAGATCGTATCCTGAATCTCGAGGACTTCAATTCAGACGCAGGTTTGTACTAGCACACTTTTCTTGGTTAAACACTCGTTCTGGACATACTTTCAGGGCTAAAAAGTGTTGAGGTGAATCTACAGTCTCCCAAGGTTCTCAATCGAGTGCTGACTCAAGCTGGCAATCGATATTCAAGGCAAATATTTGAACTGAGACTGGGTAAGAATCGCATTGGAAGTTGCAACTTTGCGAAGCCCTTCGTTCAAATGTTTCACTTGAAAGTGCTGGACTTGAGCCACAATAACCTAAAGGACTTCAGTGATTTTATGGAACTGGAAAAGTTACCCATAAAATCACTGAACCTAAATGGGAATCCACTCTGTGATCGATACGCCTACGCACCGCATTACATAAAAGCCGCAACCAGCTTATTCCCGTCTCTCACCAAATTAGTATGAATATTCCACCATCATCCCGTTTCGCTTTTGTGCTGAGTTCCTTCCTCTTTTTGCAGGACAACATCGAGTTGATTACGCAGAAGTCTCGAACAGTGAAAAAGAACTTCCTCTGCGACCTGAATGGATACGATCTGGTGCAGCAATTTGTCACCCACTACTTTTCGCTATTCGAGTCCGACGATAGGCTGAATTTGAAAGGTTTGCAAAGATAAGACTGAATTGTATGAGTTGCTGATTGATGGGGTGTTTTCCAGAGATGTATCACCCCAAGGCGATGTTCTCCATGACCTGCAACTACAGCTTGGCGAATTTAAACGCGCATTGTTCGAAAAGGATTGCCCGGTATTCGAATCTGTCAAGAAACATTCTCAAAATGTCGGATTTCTCGAGAGCGGTGGCATCATTGCACACGGGGTATGATGAAATTTGTCAAGCTTTGGTGGCGATTCCAAATGTGGAACACGATACTGTTGGGTTTACCACTGACACGACCATTTTAAATGTAAGTACAGGTTATGGGAATTTAAGCCATTAGTTGACGTTAGGAGGTAAAAAACGCATGGCTGCTTTTGAGAGTCATAAGCTCCGAACTTGGTGACACTCAAATCTGCAGCACGGTTTATAGAGGAACACCGCTAGAAGGTGTACTCTCTCCGCTTCTATAGAAAGTTGTGGTAAACGAACTGATGGTCTAAAAGAAATTTTCCGAGGTTAGGTCCAGACTCTGGAATAGAGATAGCGGCGGAGAAACCCTTTTTCTTAGACCCAACATCGCCGCTTACAGTCTGAAAGCGGTTACCGACAACGGATACATGCGTGCCCCCATGGCAAGGGGCTAAAGAAATTGGCCAGACCTCTTAGCGTGGAGTTAAATTCCTCATCACGCTAAAAACGTTTAGTTCAGAGACAACAATATGCCTCGGATACGGAGGGAATCACTGTTGAAGACCTTAGCACACGAAAAAAGGACAATAACTTCCGGTTCTGTACGTGGTATGCGAGGTCGCTTAACAGACTACGTGCAGCCGTTGAACTTGCGGAAGCTTAAAGAGCCTACGACATCATCGTAATCTAGGAGGCGCAATGGGAGGAGCTGAGCAAAAAGAGGATGAAGAACTAATAATAATAATAAAGGTGGCGCTACAGTCCGAGGTGGACCTGGACATAAAGTCTTGATCTTTAAGCATGTAAGCAAACGCCCGCATCAAGGAAAAATTCGGAAACATGAGTCCGATTTGAGGACACGCCTAACGAAGGACAAGCATGAAAACAACAAGGATGACTTCCATGATCTCCTAGAAAGAACATATGATCAATGCCCCAGCTACGACACCAAAGTTCTAGGAGATATTAACCTGCGAAGAGAGGCGAAACCTCTCTGTAGCTAGCATACGGTTCCCACACCTAAACATCCATAATGCGACCTGGCGGTCCCCTGATCATTCAACCGTCAACCAGATTGATCACGTTGTGATCGACGTCAGGCATTCCTCCAGTATTCTTGATGTCCAAACGTTCTGAGGAGCCAACGTCGACTCGGATCATGGCCTTGTAAGAACACGGAGTTTGAGAGAACAGCGGAAATCTACGGTTTCACCTCGCAAAGCTACAATCGCAACAGACCAGCGATTTCGAGTCTCCCTCAAACTCTGTGAGAATTCGACAGCGCCTCCAAAACAAACAAAATGCCATCAGTGAACACGCTACTTATGTGCTCGGTTTTACAACACCACATAGAACAGAAACGAAGGAAAGAGACGCGACTTGTCAGGAAGAAACAGAAAGTGCAAGATGAAAGCACGATCGAGTAGAATGGCACGTGTTGCGGCAGGAATGATGTCCGAAAGTTTTACCAGTGGGTGATTAAATTCCTGAATTCTTACCACTTTTTATTCTCAGACCTCCCAAACCTACCGCTGATCTCTTGACGAGATGACTGAGCATTTTAACATTCACCTCACATTGGTGGCGGGACACAACAACTTTCTACGGAATTGCGAAGTCAATAAACTTGCCAGGCGTGGAACCGTCTCATGACTCCTGCCTGCAGCTAAACATCTCTTAAAAGAACATACGATTAGAAGCACTAATCATAGATGATTCGAAGTGTCTTCACATCATTGGCATACACGCCTCAATATTGGGACTCCCTCATAATAACTTCTGCAGAAGTTACAGAGACGAGGACGAGGAGGAGAATGTAACACATCTCCTTTGCACATGTAGCGTCCTCCCCACCCATAGAAAAACTTACCTAGGAGCCTAATTCCTCGATGACTCGAATGAGCTAAACAACGTCCACATCCGTCAACTTAAGCGCTTCATAGCAAGCACTATATGATTTTCAGGGCAGGAGACACTCGATCTGATTGTGGGCTTATCTTGGCCTAAGTGAGACTGTTAACCTGCAGTCGGTTACTTGGACCTAACCTAACCTAACCTAACCTATGGTTCTGTTTGGGGTAGATACTTAACTTGCTGTTGTTTCCTACTCTCACGATGATTCAGACGAAATCAATGCACAAATCTCAACTTTTCATAATTTTCAGGATAAAATGGTTGTGATCACAATAACTGGAGTGTTCAAGGACATGGCACCATCAGCCCTCGATCCGGACATGCTCATAGCGTTTTGCAGAACCTTTGTCTTGGCACCCACAGCAAAGAACATCGTAAGCTGATGCAAATACTCATTTATTCCTCACTCACCTTTACACCGTTTTCAGGGAGTTCTTAAGTGTGCTACAGAATATCAAATAATCAGCGATCTCTTCAGTGTAACAAATCCGTCAGAGTGGCAATTACAGAACTCATTCAAATTCACACAAAATCGAGAAGTGAAAGAGGACCCCAAGCTTACATCAGCAGATAAGGAAGGAATCTTGATAATGTTCCAAGAAGTCACAAGACTTAAGACAATTTGGTGCAAACGGTAAGGGCGTGTGTATATCTTATCCCAATCCACGTTCATTTGAACTCTCTCTGATTGCAGACTGTTAGATGAAGGCAATTGGAACTTTAAACGATCGATTGAGATATTCCTTGAGGAGGGTCAAAAGGAAGAAATACCAGCAGCGGCCTATAATTACGGTTGAAATGCAAATAAATCTCGGCTGTCCAATTTTTTGTACAATAAAATGATTCAGATAAGAACGCAGTGCCCATTGTCAGTCTGGCGATTGCCGGTTTCGTCTGTGTCATTGCTTGTTTATTGCATGTCGTCTGGAGGAGTTGTCATTCATGACTTCAGAAAAATATGATAAGTCGAGTGTGCAAACACTCGGTGGTATTTGTGATAAGCTTCCGCAAAAGTGAGTGAGTGCCTAATTGAAACATGTTACAACTGGGCGTTAGAAGAAAATGTAATAAAGTAGATTAATGGGTGAGTGGTAACATGTGCACATCAAGAACTCCTTATCGAAAGTTGTTGAATTTGTTCACAGAAGAATTAAAAAGTAAGTAACTAAGTTTGAATGAATGAAGTCATTTACACTTTGAATTTTTGATGACAATGAATTTGATTTAGTAAAAAGACAGGAACAAGTAAATATTCAACGCTCTTGATTATACCAATAAAACCATTATACGGGCAACAATTTAAAATGCAGGAAAGGAACGTTTTGTCTGTCGCCTAAGATGGCTAGGCCATGTAGAGCGTATGGACACCTTAGCTCCTTGACAAAGAGTCTTCGACTCTGAGCCTGTGGGACAACGCAACAAAGGACGTCCACGTACAAGGTGGCGCACACAGTCCGAGGTGGACTTCGAGGTGGACCTCACTCAACATGTCTCTCCAGCCAGCATTATCGTTCGCCAGCTGTCTCCAGTTTCGCACACCAAGCCGGCCGAGGTTCCCCTCGATTTGTGTGCGCCACCTTGTACGTGGGCGTCTTCTGTTGCGTTGTCCCACAGGCTCAGCGTCGAAGACTCTTCGGGCCGGAGCTAAGTTGCCCATACGCTCTACATGGCCCAGCTATCTTAGGCGTTGGATCCGTAGAAGCCTGGCTAGACTCATGTTGCTGTACAGCCCATACAGTTCGTGGTTGAACCTTCTCCTCCAAATGCCATCAACGCAAACAGGACCAAAGATCGCGCGCAGAATTTTTCTCTCGAAAAGACCAAGAGACTGTTCATCCGCTTGGGATATTATCCATGTCTCTGCGCCGTCTTATACAAAGTCGAAAGGTCCCTTTATAGGCCACGTGCAGTCGAACAATTAGCGGAAGCCAAAGACTGCTACAAAGCAGATATCACCGCCATCCAAGAATGGGATGGAGGCAAAAAGAGGATGAAAAACTGTGATATTTACTACGGCGATTGCTACAGGCAACAAAAGCAGCGCTTGTTTGGATGTGAATTCGTCGTTAGAGGCAGACTTCGGCAAGAAGTCTTATCTTTCAGGTGTGTGAACGAACACCATACGACAAATCGCATCAAGGCTAAATTCGCCAACATAAGCCTAATATGTGCACATGCCCCCACAGAGAAGAAAGACGACGACACGAAAGACAGTTTCTATGAGCTCTTGGACAAGACATACTAGCAGTGCCCTAGCTATGTCATTAAAATTGTCCTAGGCGATTTTAATGCAAAGCTGGGAAGAGAGAGTGTCTTTGGTAGTACGGTCGGAAAGCACAACCTACACGACACCACCTCCGAAAACGGATTTAGGTTGATCGACTTTGCTGCGGGGCGAAATGTTGTAGTAGCCAGTACAACTCAATATTCACAAAGGAACATGGAGATCTCCTGATCAATCAACCGTCAACCAGATTGATCACATTGCGAACGACGCAAGGCACTCTTCCAGTATTGTGGATGTCCACCCATAATAATCGGCAACACCACACTAGTTTATTCCAGCGAGGTAAAATATCTCGGAGTAATCCTGGACAGACGACTTAACTGGAATTCACATATTAAGTCCGCCATAGAGCGAGCCACCAGAGCACTGTGGGCCAGTAGACGTCTTTACGGTAGGACTTGGGGTCTCTCTCCCAAAATTATTCATTGGTTGTACACAATGATGGCGAGACCCATTATCACATATGCGGCCATCGTATGGTGGCCAAAAACCCTTCAACAGTCATCGGCAAACAAACTGCAAAAACTGCAAAGGGTTGCCTGTCTTGGCATAACAGGTGCCATGCGCACCTGCCCCACAACAGCTCTCGAAGCTATTATCGGGCTGACACCTTTACCCATCTTCGTTAGGAAGATAGCTGCCACTTATGCCATTAAACTGCAGCTAGAATATCAATTCAAACCAGGTGACCTAGTGGGTCACCTTAGGATACTCAACTCAATCCCTAATAGAGACATGTTTTGTACAATGCCGGACACTATGGTCAGGCAGAACTGTTTCGGCAGGTTATTTGAAGTTGAAATATTGGACCGGGTAGACTGGTCCAATGGTGCCCCAACACTAGACCCCAGAAGTCTAGTTTGGTACACAGATGGATCGAAAATGGATTCTGGAGTCGGAGCTGGTGTCTGTGGACCCAACACTGGGATCTCTGTACCGATGGGGTCTAGTCCCACTGTGTTCCAAGCCGAAATCCATGCCATTGAGATCTGCGCGAGACATAATCTTGGTAAAGGTATCAAGGGCGCAATTATACAAATCTTTTCTGATAGCCAGGCAGCACTTAAGGCCTTATCGTCCAGCCACGATGCTCTGCAATCCCTAGCCAAACACAACAAAGTGAAACTTGGTTGGGTCCCTGGGCACAAAGGGATTGCAGGTAACGAATCAGCAGATGAACTCGCTAGAGCGGGTTCAAGTACTGCGTTCATAGGCCCTGAACCATACTGCAGTGTCAATTGGTCGACGGCTGCAGCGCTGATTAATGAATGGGAAAACAAACTTCGCCTAGATCATTGGACCAATGGGTCAGGTCTCAGGCAATCCAAAAAATTAATCAGACCCTATTCCTACAAGGAAATCCTTAGCTTAGATAAGGAGAGCATAAGAAAGCTAACGGGCTTTCTTACTGGCCACTGCGGCTTGTATTACCACCTTAACTTGACACATGAACTTGTGTCAAAACAAGGAATGTAGGTTCCGTCTTGAAGAAGACGAAAGATCTCAGCACATCTTATGTGAATGTCCGGCACTACATTGGTTAAGGAAACGTATTCTCCACAGGGAAATACTGACTTCAGTGGAATTGAAAAACTCCACTACAAAAGATATACTATCTTTCATAAGGAAAGTGGTAAATCTTTTGGATTAACTCCAGCCCGTCGATACAATAGATCTTTTTAGGTCGCAGTGTCGCAGCCTTTACTGCAGGGTTGTACAAGAGGAAAAAAAAAAAAAAATTGTGGATGTCCGAACGTTTCGAGGTGCCAACATCGATTCGGATCACTACCTTGTTGTAGCCAAGGTAAGGTTGCGGATATCCCGAACACCGCCAAAACAAGAAAATACTGTGAAGAAGTTCGACGTTGAACGGCGTGCGGCGAGCACGAGCAAGTTCGGCTAGCAAGTTCGGCGAGCATGTTCGTCGTTTAGGGCTGCGTTTAGTGGGTGGATTTCTACGCTGAAGGTCTAGGTTCGGTTCCGCAGAAACATAAACTCGACACCACCTCTCTCGAGTAACTGACAATGCTCTGAGAGTAGATATAACTGTCAGGACCGTGGGACGAATTTGTCAATCATGCAGCCACGATCAATTGACAGTTACCATTTGAGCCTGCCACTTATACGTGCAGTAACGCGATGTTACAACTCTAGACTGATCTGGCCTAAACTAGATCCCATACGATCTAAAAATAAGGTCTCACTTGACAGGCCAAATATTGACATTCTGACATGTGTCAAAGGGTGCCCAGATGGCAATGATAGGTTAGGTTAGGCACAGGTGGCCAACTACCAGATAGCAGTCTCACTTAGGCCAACATAGGCCCATTGCGGTACCACGCGGATCGGTCTCCTATCTATCAAACCATTTAGTGGTTGCTACGACGACGTTATCAAGCTCATGCAGGTCGCTGAAGAAGTAGGCTCTTCCCTGCGGGAGAAGAGAGCGCTAAATGTGCAGAGATGTACCTACTCCCTCATCCGTCTTAGATCCATCTGCCAAGATACGTCCGTCCAGCGTCTGAATATCAGACACCCAGTCAGATCTGGAGGGTATGCTGGTAGAAAAGCTTTTCTCAAACAGGTAATGGGGTAGCAGAAGGTCAGTGTCGTGGGGAAGAAATTAGAGATTATTTAGAATAGTATAATTATTCCACAGCTGAAGTGTCTTGAATCTGACCGCTCTGCTGGCTGCTATATGCCTTTCAAACAGGTTGAATGGAAGGAAATAGAGGATAGCGGCGGGCACGTGTCAACACGGACGGCACTATATTCTACAAATCAGTTCAGTTGCTTGGTTATGCAGATGATATCGATATTGTCGTGCGATCCCATCGAACTCTTGTAGAAGCATTTATGGCGATCGATGATTAAGTGAAACAAGTTGGTCCTAAAGGAAGGCGTGGAAGGTGAATGGAGGAAGAGACACACCTGCGAGCTTGAAAAGCTGTACAAAGTTGACAAAGACAAAGGCTCTGGCATATCGATCGAATTAACACCAAAGCTATAGCCATGAGAGTCTTCGAACTTGAGCCTCCTAGGAAAAGGAGACCCTCTTAAATGCGCCAACTATAGAGGCATAACTCTTCTGAACATTGCCTGTAAGTTCTTATCTGCCGTGTTGTTTGAACCCCTAAAGCCATTCGTCAACAACCTGGTGTGGCTTTAGGCCAGGAAAATCCACCATCGACCAAATATTCACACTACGGTAAATCTTGGAAAAAAACCAGGAACAACAAATCGATACCCACCACCTTTTCATCGATTTTAAGGCCGTCTATGATAGCATCTATAGAGACGAGCTATACAGAGCAATGTCTAGTTTTGTCATCTCTACTAAATTCGTTCGTTCGTGTAGGATGACGATGGAGAATGCACGTTGCTCCATCAAGGTCGGTAAAGACCTAACCGAGATCTTTGATGTCAAAAAAGGATTCAGACAAGGCGACGCGCTGTCCTTGATGGAGCAATGAAAGTTCTCCATCGTCATCCTGCTCAGTCTGACGAATTTGGCAGGAATGTCAAAACTAGACATGGCGCTGTATAGCTTGTCTCTATGCACGCTTTTATATGCGGCCTTGATATCAACAAATAGGTGGTATGTGTCGATCTGGATTTCTTGGGTCTTCTCCAGGATGTGCCGCAGTGTGAAGATTTGATCGATGGTGGACTTTCCTAGCCTGAAACCACACTGATACGGATTGGTGACGAAAGGTTTTTGGCCTTCACAAGGTGGCAGAAAAGATATTGTAGGCGATGTTAATGAGGTAGTTTGATGTTGAATTATTGGACCGGGAAGACTGGTCCAATGGTGTTCCAACACTAGACCCCAGGAGTCTAGTTTGGTACACAGATGGATCAAAAATGGATTCTGGAGTCGGAGCCGGTGTCTGTGGACCCAACACTGGGATCTCTGTACCTACGGGGTCTAGTCCCACTGTGTTTCACGCCGAAATCCATGTCATTGAGATCTGCGCTAGACATAATCTTGGTAAAGGTATCAAGGGCGCAATTATACAAATCTTTTCGGATAGCCAGACAGCAGTCGAATTGGGGTTCTGATTGGAAGTCGTATTTAACAGTCTAGTTGGAATTCTAATTGGAAGTCGTATTTGACAGTCTAGTTGCAATTCTAATTGGAAGTCGTATTTGACAGTCGAATTGGAATTCTTATTGGAATTCTGATTAGAATTCTAGTTGGAATTCTGATTGGAAGTTGTCAAGTTGGAATTCTAACTGGAGGTCGTATACGGCTGGAATTCTAATAGGAAGTCGTAGTCGACAGTCGAATTGGAATTCTGATTGGAATTCTAGTTGGAAGTCGTATTTTACAATAATTAATTCTGATTGGAATTCTTATTGGGATTCTAATTGGAATTATTATTGGAATTCTAATTGGAATTCTTATTGGGATTGGAATTCTTGTTGGAATTCTTATTGGAATTCTTATTGGAATTCTAATTGGAATTCTTATTGGAATTCTAATTGGAATTCTTATTGGAATTCTAATTGGAATTCTTATTGGAATTCTAATTGGAATTCTAATTTGCATTCTTATTGGAATTCTAATTGGAATTCTTATTGGAATTCTATTGGAATTCTAATTGGAATTCTTATTGGAATTCTTGTTGGGATTCTAATTGGAATTCTTATTGGAATTCTAATTGGAATTCTAATTTGCATTCTTATTGGAATTCTAATTGGAATTCTAATTGGAATTCTATTGGAATTCTTATTGGAATTCTAATTGGAATTCTTATTGGAATTCTTGTTGGAATTCTTATTGGAATTCTAATTGGAATTCTAATTGGAATTCCAATTTGCATTCTTATTGGAATTCTAATTGGAATTCTTATTGGAATTCTATTGGAATTCTTATTGGAATTCTAATTGGAATTCTTATTGGAATTCTTGTTGGAATTCTTATTGGGATTCTAATTGGAATTCATGTTGGAATTCTTTTTGGAATTCTTATTGGAAGTCGTATTTGTCAGTCTAGTTGTAATTCTAATTGGAAGTCGTATTCGACAGTCGAATTGGAATTCTAATTGGTAGTCGTATTTTACAGTCTAATTGGAATTCTGATTGGAAGTCGTATTTGACAGTCTAGTTGCAATTCTAATTGGAAGTCGTATTCGACTGGCTTGACCATTTTCGATGAAAAATGGTCGAATGATGCCACCACTCCATAATCCGGACCACAAACTGTCACTCTCTGTGGATAAATTGGCTTCTCGACAAGCCCGAGCCTCAGACACAGCATTTTTTTTGTCAAATTTGGCATAATGTCGCAAACTGATTTGGCTCTATGACGCTTTTGAAAGCGACATTATGTCAAATGTTAGTATTCGGCCCTGCCCGCACCTGCTCCACAACAGCTCTCGAAGCTATTATCGGGCTGATACCTTTACCCATCTTCGTTAGGAAGATAGCTGCCACTTATGCCATTAAACTGCAGTTGGAATATCAATTCACACCAGATGACCTAGTGGGTCATCTTAGGATACTCAACTCAATCCCTAATAGAGACATGTTTTGTACCGGGAAGACTGGTCCAATGGTGTTCCAACACTAGACCCCAGGAGTCTAGTTTGGTACACAGATGGATCAAAAATGGATTCTGGAGCCGGAGCTGGTGTCTGTGGACCCAACACTGGGATCTCTGTACCTACGGGGTCTAGTCCCACTGTGTTTCAAGCCGTTCAGGTACTGCATTCATAGATCCTGAACCATGCTGCAGTGTCAATTGGACGACGGCTGCAGCGCTGATTAACGAATGGGAAAGCAAACTTCGTCTAGATCATTGTACCAATGGGTCAGGTCTCAGGCAATCCAAGCGATTAATCAGACCCTATTCCTATAAGGAAATCATCAGCTTAGATAAGGAGAGCATAAGAAAGCTAACGAGCTTTCTTACTGGCCACTGCGGCTTGAATTACCACTTTAACAAAATGAACTTGTGTCAAAACAAGGAATGTAGGTTTTGTCTTGAAGAATCACATCAAACACAGCACGTTTTATGTGAATGTCCGGCACTAAATTGGTTAAGGAAACGTATTCTCCATAGGGAAATACTGACTTCAGTGGAATTGAAAAACTCCACTACAAAAGATATACTATCTTTCATAAGGAAAGTGGTAAATCTTTTGGATTAACTCCAACCCGTCGGTACAATAGACCTTTTTAGGTCGCAGTGTCGCTGCCTTTACGGCAGGGTTGTACAAGAGGAAAAAAAAATAGAGAAAAATCCCTCGATAGTTGACGCAGTCAAGGGGGTCTCCTTTCTTGCCGCTTAACTAATAAATAAAAATCTCTGTGGGCCATCATTTCTGGCATCATTTTACTCATTTATCATCTTAAGCCACACATTATAGATTTTGAAAAATCGTTCATGAAAAATGTCATTTAAAAATGAAAGTGTGCAGGCTCCTTTAAACGTATCAAAAAAGTATTACTTTTTTTTTTTTTTTCAAAATTCGTATAAAGTGGCAACCCTGAGAAGAGAAGAAATATCTAACACCATCCATCTAACATTCTGTACGTGCTCGAGTGTCTCTCTGTTAGACAAATCAAAGACGTCTGTTTAAACTTCACACCGGTCTCTCTCTCTCGCATCGAGCTCAGTGGGGTTATCGCCTCTCAATTCACCCACCGTGACGACCATTGACTGCATCATCGTTCAGTCGGGACTTGGCACGCAAGTTTTTCTGCTTTGAGTTTTCTAGCCGCCCGTTGATTGAACCTATTTCAGTTTCACTTCTACAACGCTCGCCGACGGTCGCATTCGATAGTTTCTGACAGTGTCACATACGCCCACATTATATACTCGTACTTTCGCTTCGTGTGAATAGTTGTTTGAATTGAGTGAAACGATTTAAACGTTCGCCAGCAAGTTCTCGGTTCGGTGCAATTGTGAATGATTGTTGAATTCATTTGTGATCGTTGAAGTTGAAAGCAAAACGAACGACAAGGTGAATTGTTTTGTTTTTGAATTTTTTTTTGAAAATTTAAGCTTCACAAAGAAATCTATCTCACAGACAGGTGATAATTAAGTATATTCACTCTAAGTGATGAGCTCAACGTGCAGTCGATGTATCTACGATTTCGTTTTGAATCGTCCAAGCAAGTACTCGTAGTTCGGTAGTTATTAAGTGCCCGGGTGGGTGTGGGGACGGTTGACTGTTGCACAGGCAGTCTCAATTATGCAACTTGGTCAGCAGTTATAAATCAACTTAATCGATTTCGAATTCGCGTTATAGCAAACAGGTGCTGGTAGCTTGGGGATATTTTTAGTCTTTTTTTTTGTAAATTTCCACGGTCTGTAGTTTTCAATGTCTGCAAGGAGATACGAAGAGTGTGACACGCGAAAAACTGTCCTCTCTGCGTGGAAGTAGTTTTGGCTTTAAGTTCAAAACAAAAATAAACAAAAAGAGAGCGGAACGCCATCGACTCGGATACGAATTTTCAAACGCCAACAGGCCCCTCGCGGCCCGCTCGATCAAAATTACTTCGACACCCCGATTTGATGGTGGTGTTATGTAAATTGAATATTAGGAGAATAAGATATTTTATGTGGTGCCATCTAATTTTGTGCTAAATATTTTCCCATGGCGCGTGAATGCAATCAAATCGGTCGTCGTGTTCGGGCCGAATAACTGACACCTCCCCATGGGGTGGTAAATATTTATGTTTACCGTGGCACGGTTGGGCGTTTTTATGTGCATTTTCCCGTCAACTCTTTTGAAGTTCTCCTTCATTTCCCTTCATCCATGCATCGCAACGTGATAAGGTTGCACAATTGTGGACACAGTAGTTTTCTGTTCGCACCGCTCTCAGATGTGCCTGTAACTGCCGATCGCAGACTTCCTCTTTTGTGTCTGGGTCGGGTTGAGCTTACAGACTGGTTTTCTTTTTGTTGTTGTTGTCGGATGTATCGTCTTACAAACTCTCTACGAAATGATACACGATTCGTTTACTTGTGATTTTTTTTTGTGAGGGGGGTCAAGATGATGTCAGATTTGTTTATATTTTCTGGCATGCGTTTGAATTCAAAATTTCGATTTGATTTATGGCGAATTACACACACACACACTTCGGGTCGACCAAGGGGTCACGCGTTGAACTTTGTGTAGATTAAACCAGCAGCGATGTCATAAAACATCCGCGTTGGCATCAAATTTCACCCAGAAGCCGATAAATATTCATCTGTGTGTGGTAGTCTCTTGTTTGGGCGACAGTTTACGTATCTATCAGCTTTGGAAATGTCAGATGGTTAAAAGTTTTTGTTGATGACAGTGAATGTTTGAATCTTGTCTACGATTGTTTTGAGATTTCTCTATCGATGACACTGTGCCAGGTTGAGGTGGGAATCAAAAGCCGGTTTTTATCTTGTCGTGCTATTGTGTGAATAAATTGTTAGCTTCTTTAGGCAATGACCGCATAAAATTACAGAATCCAAAATGTGCTGTCATTTGAGTGTTCGAAGACATACTAGACTGCAGTACAAAACTTTTATATCCTTCTTGTGACGCTACAGTCAGGGGTGGCCCTGGGCCTTTACCAATAAGTTTTTCGAGCTAACAAGAGATTGAGGTCCTCCACTTGTGTGCGCAACCTTAGACGTGAACGTCCTCTGTTGCGTCTCACTGCTTCACAGTGAAAGAATACAATTTATTCTGTTTTATACTTGAATAGGACATATGCACGAGATCAGAAGAATTTTTTAGCTATCGCTACAGTTCGTTTAGTACGTTCTTTTTCTACCTATCTCATGTTAACGTTCCTTTAACTTGCTTGTAGCACCTTAGTAGCCGTCATCCTTTGTAGGGTCAATTATACTGGTTGTTGTAGAAGATCCACTCCGGAGTGTACTGCAAGAATTAATGTTTATATGTATTAAAACTAGAGTCCGACCGAATATTCGGCTTCTGCTTCGGCCAAAATACTGGACTTCTGTTGGACTCTATTAATAACCCGATGGAGTCTTAAGAGAACTGAAACATCGTTGTGAATATATAAAAATGAGGGACTGTAACACTGTTAATTTTCGTTAAGTTCGTTCACTGTTGCCGACATACGCTGGAAAGCCTATGAAATGAGTGAAAAACGAAATGAATTGCTCTCTACATTTGTATACAATGTCAGTTGCCAGCTAAATTCTCCTTAAGCTTCTATAAGTAATTATGAACACTTTAAAATTTGACGATGTTTTTGGTTACTTTTCATTTGCTTTTTAGGCGGGAGATATACAAACCCTTGACTACACCCATGTCTCTTTATAGTCCATACAATTTGTGGTGGGAATTTCCCCTCTATTCGCCATAAATGTATACGGGGTCAAAAATCGAATATAGTTCTTCTGTCTCAAAGCCATTGATTTTGGCAGCGCCCAAACCTCTGTCATATAAAAAATCAAATCGGTGCTTCGAGAGGTAAGGTCCTATTTCGTCTTTTGCGATTGGCACTACAGTTCCAAATGAATGTGGGCCTTATTCAATTACATACCTTTCAGGCTTAAAGGGATATTTATCGTCAAAAATGATTCACCGTCTAATTTCCGTACTGGTGGTGCTTATGGCGGTTAAACGAAATTTTTTATCATCATGGAATTATGGCTGTCTAGTGTGACATTTCCAACAGTTTCGGAGATGTACGTCTTTTGTTAATGCCAGGAAAAAGTCGTATATTTTTGTATGCTTTTTTTGGTCGAATTTGTGCTTCAAAAGACCTCGCGTCTAGTGGTAAGCATTAAGTTGGGCAATGTTAAGGAAGACTCGACAACGTGTTGCCTTGCCTAACACTGAGCTAAGCCTCAAATAGATTATTCCTAGTCCATAGTGGTTCTGATATTTAAAGTCTTTGTGAGTTTGTTGCCGATTTTATTGGAGCAGTAAAAATGCTCTACTGCTCTATTGGTAAAGCTTGGTAAAAGACGAAATATGATGCTGTAAACTTTTCAGCATGTATTTTTTAATTTGGGTCGTAAAATGTAGTAAAATGTAGCATTTTCAAACATTTACTGTGTTGCAAATCACTTGGTCTATGATGGACTTTTTTGTTATAGCAAAAATAATCCAAAAGATCCTCCTCCCCAAGAAGGGGTAGTAGGAGTAGGATTGCGACAAAGGGGGTCTAGGTTTGAAAAAAACCGTGCACGTCTTTGTCGTAGATGCACTGATCAGTAGCTGTTTCCAGACCAAATTAATTCATGGCTGTCCGGATGAACCGATTATTTGGCCTAACCGCCAAAGCATTGGGGGTAAATTTTCGTTACGAACAAGCACAATATCGTCAATTTTAACATTTGCCATTTGTTGCGTGTCTGTTAAGTCGAGAGACACTGTTGAATTACCCGTCGTATCCACTGCCACTGTTTTAGGCGGTTGATAGGAACATTCATGATAGTTGGCTCTGGAACAACGAGCAATGGGGCTTTTCCTCTGGATGGTTATGTATGGGTCTAAGCGGTTGAGAATTAAGGCATGTCTCAATGCGCACCGCCAATGTTTGAAGCTGGTTATACAACAAAATCTGTCCTCCAATTAGATAACTTAAATGACGCCTCGCGGACTTGATTGCAGATTCTCATAAATAACCCTGATGTTGGGCGCGTGGAGTAATAAAATGTCATTTGGTCCCCTTATGTGCTAATGAATGTTGGGTATGCCCACTTCACCAAGCCACCAAATCTTCACGTATGGTTCTATTAGCCTCTATGAATACAGTACCCTGGTCGCTAGGTTAGGTTAGGTTAGGTTAGAGGAAGTGAATGCAAGTCAATTCACCAGCTCACTTAGACCATGTTGGTCCATTCTGATACTCAGAGTCAGACTACTACCACTGATCTACCGATCTGGTGATAGTGCAGTTAATTTGATCCCAACGCAAATGGTGACTGGACCAGATTTGAAAAACCGAATAAAAGCGAATTAACTTTGCTTTCACTGGAATTCGAACCTGGGACCCCTCTAACTTAGGGCAGCCACTTAACCAACTTCACCATCCAGTTGTTAACCCTTGTCGCTATGTCTTGATAGGATCTACGTCTGCCAACAAATCGTGTATTGGCCTCCTTGTCCAGACCACACAGGTGATACTTTTTGGCATATATTTTTTTCGTTCATAAAGAATAATCTTAACCACTTCTTAACCAGTCTGCTGTGTTTTTCTGATATCAAGTCAATGTTATCGGCCTGTGTAAGCAATTGCTTTGATTTTTAGAAGACCATGCCGCTGGTGTTGTCTTCTGAGTAACTCTACTCATGATCATCTTGAGCATTATCTTACAAAAATCGCATGATTTTTTGTGGCTTGTCCAAACCCTTTTCTCGGTGTCAGAGAGGAGCACACAGAGTTCGCTCAAGTAAAATTTCAGCTACCCTAAAAACTCGTGACCATCACGAGATGTGATGACGTCTTGTCAAAGTGCATCATATTCAACATTTTCTAAGTTACATTCAGTCACAAACTTTCATATCTCCACATTAAATCAACGCTTCCCGGCGTGATTTTTCATACCCACTTGCCTGATAACCCAGCACAATAGTTTAATTGCAGGTCACACGTAGATATGAACATGACTCCGTCTGCGGATGACACAGACTCAACGTCTTTGGGGTCGTCGTACCCGAATGGAGTTTGTTTTTAATTTCAAACAGATTTTTCAGTGTGATACTTTGAAGAAGAAATTGAAGTCAATTTGAAACCAGTTTAACTGCCGTGGCTTGAATACATAAACTCAACTGTTGCTTGGATCGTAAGTGCATCTCGCACAGATGCTCTGCTTGAAGCTATTAGGAGGAATGTGTAAAGAGTTGAAAAGAGGTCAAAAAACTCGTGTAATGAACTGTTCTTACAGATAATTTAGGTTGCGTGATGTTGTCTGAGGTCGATTTGAAATGTATCAAAAGTATGAATTTCAAGTTTTCGGTGTGGCTCGAAACGCTGTGTTTCACTTCCAATTTATTCCTACATTATTGTGAATGTTGAATGAATGATATTTCAAAAAATGGGTGTCGTATCCCAAAACACCCATTTTTTGAGGCATAAGCATAGGTTTAGTTAATTCAATTGGTCTGTGATCAATTCTTTCTATTGTTACCTGCTTGTCACAGTATCACTTCTTTTTGGTCGTTTAAATGTAATTAAACAGGTTTTTGACAGATTTTTTGATCAGATCATCAAAGAAGTTGCGTAAGAATGAAAGCTTATGCGTGTGCCACATACTAATTTAAGAAAATAATTTATGGGACATTTTATTGAGAAGGAAAGGCATTCTCTGTGGTTGTGCAGTGTGGCTGCCATAGTTTTCAGATCTGAACAAATCTAAGGTTGAATGTGATGTTCTTAGAGTAAATATATATAAAAAGTTTTTTTTTGTTACTCACATGCGATGGCCGTTTAGCAATTGTAAGTGCGTTGACAGTTGTATTGTTGAGGGTATATTGCAGAGCGACTTTTAGATCTATTGTGCACCTTTTTGATACCTTTGCTCTCTTTCGAGTTGCCCTTAAATACAGTTCTTTTCAGAGTTGTATTGAGGGTTTTGGTCTTCTGTTGTGCATAGGTGGAAGAAATCTGTCCTCCTTCTGATAATTCTTGTGTCCTTAGATGCTCCCTGAGTCCGCAGTGTCCTGTCCTGGAAGCTTCTTGCTTATTTTAATGCATGCTCCAAATCTCTTTCGGTTATACTGCCCTAGAAGTTTCTTGGCTTGCTTCATGCCATGAGCTTTGTTCAAGTTTTCTACCCGGTTCCTTCCCTGTAGTTCCCTGAATTTTTCTCTGAGGACATGGTCTCCTACAGTGCAGAATGGTTCGGGGTCTATGAATGGTTCTGATGCTCCTTTCCTTGCCGTGGAATCGGCCATTTCATTGCCTTCTATTCGCGTGTGGCAAGGTATCTAGCAGAGTACTTTGTTTCTCAATCTCAGCTCTTTAAGCTTCTGTAGCCATTTTCACGCGAGCTTGTATTTGATGATGGAGGAGTCTAGTGCCATAATAGCAGCACGACTGTCTGACATTATTGCTATGTCGCAGTTGGTATAGTTCCCATCAAGATTGATTTGAACGCATCTGTCTATGGCATAGATTTCTGCTTGAAAGATTCTGGTACGTTTGCCCATGCGCTCGTTGTGGCCGAGTCAGTGTAGATTTTTGCATTCCGGACTACATCCACATCCTGGTTCGCGGTTGTGTCTTCTAGAATTTTTCATTCGAAGGCACCAAGAATCAGCTCTGCAGTTTTGCTTGGTGTACAGCTTTTGGCTCCATATAGCAGGACTGGTAAAATAAGAGTTTTGTAGATCATGATTTTGGTCCTTCGAGTCAGGAGTTTTGAGCCCAGATGTTTTGACAAACTGGAGTAGCATCAGTTGTCAAGGGTGATTCTATGTCGGATCTCCACTGTGATGTCGTTCGTGGAGTTTAAGTTCGCCCGGGGGTTGACAAATTCCTTCACTACCTCAAAATTGTAGCTGTCGATTGTTATGTTGTACCCTATGTGGTGTGCGGCGGATCGTTTCTTGGTCGACAGCCACCGGACCATAAACCACACTAAACCACACAATTTTCTGGGTGCATTGGCAGCTCTTGATATGACTTAGTTTGCTCATCGAACTAAATACGTCAGTTTTGTAGCCATTTCCATTCCACCAAAAAATTAGCTTCGTCGCTGAAAACAATATTTCGCTCACCATTGTGGCAAGTCCTTCGGCTTCAGTTCTTCCACGAGCTATATTTTGTTAGCAGTAATATTTTCCTTTGTATGCACTCTACCCATACGGTTAGGTAGCATGGTATCCAATAGCGGGAAATTGGTGCAAAATTTGGTTCCTATGGTTTGAATTGGTTGCTTGAAAATAAAATTCAATAATTTGTAAGCTTTGTTTGAGTGCAAATCTTTGAATGATGAAATGGCAATGCTAACTGAGCATGTTTGATTTTGACACAAGTCAAGAGTCACGTGTGAGCTGTCAAAAATAGAGCACTAAAAAACGAAACAGTAAAAAAAATCACCATTTATAAGGAAGGGCATCAATTAAGTTTTCGGCCTCATTAAACATACGACACACGCAAGGTTCGTGAAGTGGCTTCCATTTACAAAATGGCTTCCAAGCTGAACATAAAATAGCAACAAGTTTGTCAACCCAGCAAGATCTGATTGAGGTTCCCTTCAACTTGCAGGGGCCACCTTTATCGTGGCCGTTCTCTGTTGCCTTGTCCCATAGGTTGAAAGTTAAAGATTTGTTGGCCTGAAATCGTTCATTGGCCTCTATCCATAGTCGCCTGCAGTTCGTGATACAGACGCCATACTTTATGTCTGAACCCCTTTCTGCAATCTCATCAGTAGCCTATCTCCTGAATCAGTCAAATAATACGTAGGGAGTTATGAAATTGTTGAGTCGTTAGAAACCTAATTACCACTTAAAAATATGAAGAATTCAGCTCAGATAGCACATCTCACCAACCAGTTTACTGAGGTGTGTCGTCGAGTTGTTAAAAAAGCCAATCTCCTGACATGCAAAATAAGCAAAAAATTGCACGTAATCTAGTGAGTGTTATGCACGCTCTTCTTAACTACAGAGTGGGTTTCCCCTCCCAGTCTTTTCGATAGAGCTGTTGTGTTCTTTATGCGGGATATGCAAATGGGCTGTGTGATCTCCCATCGGGCAGTGGTTCCTACAAATCACTCTCGCCTATGCAATGGTGTGGTAATAGCACGAGTTGCCTAACTGCTGCAGACAAGTCCTTCCGGTTTTGTAGATAAACAAAGGCAACAGTTTTAAAAGCCAATAAACTAAAATGTTTTCAATAGGACTGCATTTTTGATGAGCTTCTTTGGCAATTTGGGCCAGTTTCGGTTGGAGCAATTTCAGAATTCTTTCTATGGTTTTAGGAATATATCAGGTCAAGCATATTCGACTAAAGTCGAATCCCTCTAAGTCCAACCTCTTCTAAGTCGATTTGCCCTCTAACTCGTAATTTTCGATCTTTTTTTGTATTTCCTTCAGTTTTCAAAGAAAAATAATCCTCTAAATCGAACTTATTTTGATTTCCCGTAATTAAAAAAAAAATCGACTTTGAGGGACTCAACTGTACTTTCTTGAACTTTCAGGTGGTTGGGTGGTGTCTGATTTATAGATGAACGGTATTAAGCTAAAGGCAATCTTTGAAGTCATTAAGTGAAAAGTTTATCTTTAATCGAATCAAATAAGGCCCTCTGCGTAGGAGTCGACAGGATGACCCACTACGCAGCAGTGGTCTCATAGCCAAGTTGTTCTAGGGTGTCCCTATACGTGTATGCTTGGTTTGCATGGGACTGCTTGAAAAGTCGACATCCATACAGACATCCAAGCTTTTTTTTTTTAAGATTTTTTTTAAACATTTCTGGAGCACTCAGGCTCAAAACTGGTCCAGGTAGCAACCTACTCCAGTCCCGTTAATTTGATCTCAACGGCAAGTGGTGACTGGACCAGATTCGATTTCACTGGGATTCGAACTTGGGACCCCACTAACTTAGGGCAGAAACTTAACCAACTGCGCCATCCAGTCATCTTGACATCCAAGATAATAAAAAAAATGAGAAGAGTACACTCATATCAAAGTGAAACAATGGATACTAGGCTCGACAAGATATTATCCTTTCCCAAAAAGCAGCACACAATTACAGGATGTCTAGATAAGAACGATATGAAAAGTACTTTGAATAAAAGAACAACGGTGTAAGATGCTGAATTGATGCTGACTTCATTTTGTAGATCCATTTATGCCATTACAAAAGCACATTACTAAAATGGCCACCTCTGCTTCGCTGGCAGTGCATCTGCTTCAATCGGTCGGCCCAATTTTTCGTGATTCTCTCCAGTATGTGAAACGTTATTCCGGCAATAGCGTCTCGAATGACCTCGAGCTCGTCCAAAGTGGTTGGCTTGTCAGTGTAGACTAAGAATTTGACTTAGTCCCAGAGAAAATAATCGATTGGTGTCAATTTGCATGATCGGCTTGAGATGACTTACTTACTTACTTAGCAGGCCTACGACCCATGTAGAGTCTGAGCCTGAACTATCGCTGCCTTCCATCGTTGAAGGTCCTGGGCACGCTGCTTCCAGTCATCAAGACCAAGCTGTCTTATGTCCGCGATGACTTGGTCTTTGTACCGGAGTTTCGGTCTTCCTCTCCTTCTCGAACCAGGAGGCTCGGATTCGAAGACCTTCTTAGCTTGAGCGTTGTTGTCCATGCGCTCGATGTGGTCGAGCCAGTGCGGACGACGGATTTTTGCCTTCCGGACTACATTCATATCCTGGTACAGCTCCTAGAGTTCGCGGTTGTGTCTTCTCCTCCATTCGCCTTCCTCGCAGACGGGGCCATATATCCATAAGACCATATAGCCTTTTTCGCCAAATTTCTCCTTCACAACGTCGAGCTGTGCGTTGCGTGGCTTGCATGGGATGTAGCGGCCTCTTATTGGAACCACAACTCGGATGTGTCGATATTGTCAGGCTCTGGTCACAGAAAGTGCGTTAACATCGTTCTATAACTGAGACCATTGACAGACCATTGACAGTAACGGTGTTTCCGTCCTCGTTTCGAAAGATGTAAATTCCGATGATGCCGCCATGTCATAAAGAAGTCAATCTTTGTGGATGCACTGCTGCTTGGTCGAACACTGTGGACTGTGTTTGCTCCAACAACTGCAATTTTGCTTGTTGACATAGCCGCTGATTTTTAGGCAAAAATCTGGGTCTCCAACCAAAATACGGATCTCCGGCCAACATTTTCAGCACCCGCATAGCGAACCCATGGAGTTGTCTATGGTCGTTCGTTTTCAATTCTTGCGTCAGCAGGGATGTAGACTCAAATCAAACCGTAAAATCAGCCGGATTGACTCTCTGAGGATGCCCAATTCACACAGATCGACGACGCCAAATCGACATTTCTGGGTCTTTTGCGATGCTGGCTATGATTTCTTCACTTCGCACCAATGTACTCACGCTCAAACTTTTCCACGGTGCGCGAAATTGCCAGCAGACTGAAGCCATGATGACGACCGACCTGCGTATGCGTTGCGTATTTTACGAATTTCGACATTTTTTTTTCGTCTCGCCAGAAATTCTTATCAGTTCACCTTTAAGCCCGATTTCGTACAGTTAAGCTTAGAGACTCGTTTTTTAGCCACACCATGAGACGACTATAATTTCTGCACGTTCGGCAAACGTAAAGGGCTTACTAAAGGCAAGCGTAAATTTTAAGCTTATGTCACAACCAAACAAAAAGTAACCAGAAACATCGCCAAATCTCACAGCATCCATAATTGTCTGAAGATACTTAAGGAGGACTCAGCTGCCAATTGACATTTGCATGCATAGAGAGCTATTTACTTCGATCTCGCGTAAGTAGGCAAAAGTGAACGAACTTATCGAAGCTGAACGAAGCGGTTATTATAGTCGCATTACATAATTTTTTTGTAATCGTTCGTGTGCTTTAGCTCTGTTTGGTTAAGCTTCGTCCATTTTGATTGGTGCACGATGAAATGGCAAGCCTTAGTGAATATTTTGACAGCTGGATATCGTCGGTGACTTCGACAGCTGCTATCACTTTACAATTGAAAAAACTATCATTGCTATCTGGTCACTCTTTACACTCAAATGTCTGCGCCTTTTGAAAAGCAAAAGGGAATGCCAAACTCTGTAGTCAATGCGCAACCACTGACTCATCACTTAATAAGACGCTTACTCCGTAGCATGAACAGTAATTGCCTCGAAACAACGTCTAATCATTTCAATTATTCCCGTCCACGACACCCATTCGCTCACCTTTTTAGGCGGGCGCTCAAGCAGCATTCCAAAAGCGAACGTCTCTGGCAATTTAAAACCCATTAATAAAAAATATATAAATTTAGATTTTTATCTCGAAGCCCTGCCACATCGCGTTATGCAATCGATATATCGAACGGGTTCCAGTGTGCGACTCGATTAATGTGGGGGCCGAGAGCAGAGAGACTAATTTAAAATGTTTAATCACACTTATCGGAGAGGTTCTTGCACTCTCTCCGTCTGTTCGATTTCCTTCCGTTCTTTCCCAGAAGCGGCGGGGTGCAGTTGGCATACAAAAACAACACTGTCCCCTCTCAACAACAAGATCGTTTAAAAGAATTACCCACCAAGCCGAAGGAACGTGCATTATTTTGGGTCCCATCGAGGAGTTCTCCCCCATCGAATGGGTGGGCATTATTGCCCCTTCCATCAGCAGCGCCGTCATCAGCAACAACAACGAAACTATCGGCCTTAATGTCAATGGCGTTAACAACAAACCGATATCCGCCGCAAGCGGTTTAGTATTCCAAACGGGTCGTTCGAAAACGTTTTTTTTGGATTTATTTTTATGGGTTTTCTTTCAATTTTTTTCGAACGCACTGCAGGCCGCGACATATGCGTCTGGGGTTGAACTCCGAATCATTTCTTTATTTATTTTGTTATCTCGGTTTTGTATTCAAATTCGTGGATGAGGAATGGTCTCTGGTGTGCGGGCGAGCGGGTTGTTGTGTCTGTTGCTTTGTTTTGGCGCGCCTCCGCGGTTGGGGACGGGCGTGTGCCGCGTTCTTTGAATGCACAGGTGCGTCACGGCATGCGGAGGAGATGCGCTGAGTTCTGAGAGAATATTTATTTGATTTATACGATGCTCACTACGTAAATTGAATATTTGCCAAAAACAATCCGTTGTTTTGTTCCTACACTTTTATAGATCTTTAAAATTTTACGACACCGAAGAGGAAATCGTTTGAGTGGGGGGAAGATTTCGAAAGGAACGAATTTCGGTTCCACAAGGTTGGACTCTTCTGTCATTTATTTTATTGGTCTGGTGATGATTAAAATTCGTGATGGGCTCAGTTGGTGGCGAGAGCGAGGACGACTTACTGCGGGATGATATAACCTCACATCTGGTCGAGTGAAATTCCTCGACTGTGGCTTTTCACTATCAATCCCACGGATTAGTTGGTTGGCTTAGCGCTTGTTCACAAGCACTTAAGTGGTACTTTCGATACGGCTCAGCGACGATAAGACGCGTTTCAATTAAATTGATCTATGATTCATGTTGGAAGTGTTCATTAAAAAAATCGTCAGATACCGCGTTATGAAGACACATGTTTTGGAGGGGCCACAATGACTGTTTTTTTTTGCGAATTTTTGAGGATTTGGATTGGGATTGGGTGGTCGGTGAAGAATGGCTTAGGCGGCAGTGAATGCCTTTGGATTTGTTGAATCAATTAGAATGTGGCGTCTTTTATTTCGTTTTTTTATGTCGGTTGTGTTAAGCTCGAAAGTTCATGACTTCATTAACGAGCTATAAACATTTGTCAATGTAGTTAGCGCCTCTGCCTCGAGTCATTGATCAACTTCGCGAATTCCTTGTGCTCGCATTGGCCCCTCTTCTTTCGATGCTGTGCTCAGATCATCCTAATCGGCTTTGTGACTTAAAAAGTTCACCAATTCTGGAATTAATACATTATTTTGCATCGTTCGATCAAGTCAGTTACTTTAAAATTAAATCTCTATTTTTTTCCCTTAAAATTGTTTTTTTAAGTAGTCTTCTATCAGCGGGAAACACTTCTCTCAACGATATTCCATTTTGTTTATACCTTCTAAAAACCACCTCTCTCGGAATTAAAGGAGAAGGTGAATAGGATCCTAGAGTTAGCAAGTAGAATGTGGTGCCTTTTAACCATTCACTCCGACAATATGAAAATATGTGTCAAATACAAGTTTCTTTTTAAAAATCCAATAAAATGGACAAAATCAATTTTTTTCCATGTATTATGACTTTATTAGTAAGAACAAATATTCCCATTAATTGTGAAATACAACGTCGTTCAAGTGGCTGCCTCGGCTGGCTTCGAAGTAGCGCATTCTGTTGTCACAAGTTTCCAAGACCTTGTTGATGCTTTTGGGCTGTAGCTCACGGATTTCTTGGATGATATTGGCCTTAAGTACTTGAATCGTTTCCGGATTATTGGCATAAGATCGCTCCTTCACGGTTCTCCACAAAAAAATTCCAAAGGGGCTAAAATTGCAGCTCCGAGACGCTCAATTGACATCCCCAAGATGGCTGATAAACAAATTGGGAATTTGGTGCGCAAAAGGTCGATTTTGGCATGGCTGTGTGGCATGGCGCGCCATCCTGCATGAACCACAGGTCGTCCAAATTTATGTCTACAATTCCAGTAAAAAAAAAAGTCGGTTAACATGGCTCTGTAACGCCCACCGTTGACCGAAACGTTGTTCCCAGCTTCATTTTCGAAGAAAAATGGTCCAATGATGCCACCACTCCACAATCCGCACCAAACTTTCACTCTCTGTGGATGCATTGGATTCTCGACAATAACGTGCGGGTTTTCTGTTTTCCGAGCCCCAGATGCGGTAATGACGTAGCCGCTGAGATGAAAATGCGCTTCGTCAGAAAAGATGATTTGTCACCTAAAATGTTGTCCAATTCAAGGCCCAAATTGTGAAGCGATAATAAAGCGGATGGTCGCGCGTCTTCAATTGCTGAGTCAATTGGACCTTGTAAGCGAATAATCAAAGATCTTTGTGCAGAATTCTCCTCATTCTAGTGCGTGAAATGTTGAGCTGTTGAGATCGATGGCAAGTTGATGTTCGTGAATTGCGTCTCACACTCTCGGCCACAGCAGCCACATTCTCATCTGCACCGCACGACGACGGGTACAGAATGTTGTCCACAAGCATACCATTCTCACGAACTTTTTGTACAAACTTGCGTACAGCAGTCGCAGTGGGTGCTTCATTTCGGCCGAAACATCTTCAAAAAATGCAGTGTTAGAGCTACACAGCACTCACTTTGGAGATAAGTTTTGAATCTTTCCCAACGTTGTTCAATCGTAAAGCCACTCATTTCTTTCCGCGGAGGTATGATACTGACTTTCTGTCAAGATTTCGAGTGGGAAACAGCTGTCAGTGTCAAAAAAACCTATCATTTAAAAAAAATCACTAAATGGCACACCCTGCACAGCCTACATGTCACATAATGCGCGGAACAATAAATTTTTTGGAAAGTGAACCAGTGATTTTGTCTACATGATCATGTGATATCACACCTTGGACTATTTTCTGTTGGGATATATAAAGTTTCTAATTTATTGTGATCAACCACAGAATTTGGACAACTTGTAAGTCAACATTCAGAGCACTATTGCCTTGAAAATTTGTGGAAAGCTGCGCACCGATTTTAGTCTGTTTTCTTCCATTTAGAAGTTCTTCACCTCTGAAAAGGTCAACAGACCGTGAAGTTCACACGAACTCGTACCAGATCTAGATCGTGCACCGGAGATTGCATTTATTTGAAATTTTTTGTTTCTAAAAATTAGTCACGTACGATCTACGACTTTGAACAGGATCGGTTATCACAGAGCATGCGGTGGTTGTGAAAAAGTACGCGGCAATTAAGCCGCAAGAGAACTTTTAAACAGTTGATTATAACGAACACATTTGAGCAGATTTCAATATTGTACGGCATGTTAGTCTGGTATCCCTGAACTTGTACATGCCAAAGTGACTGTCCTTTGTTGCTTCGTACCGATGCATATCAGTCGAAGAATTTTTGAAACTTGACTGTGGTTTCTTGTAAGCGCTAGAATGGCTCGGACGGCTCGTGATTGAAAAGCAATCAAATTAAACTGGATTAAAACACCGCCGTTATATCCAATCGACCAACGACTTCTTCAACTGAATCTGATGGCGTCTGCGCCATAAAACAGAATCGAGATGATGAAGACCTTATGTCAAACCCTCTTGGTACAATAAGATAGTAGTTACCGAGAGTACTGAACTTGATTATTCCAGGTCAGATGAAGTCCCTTATTACCCCCTTCTTTTTGGAATTGAGCTTCAGTTCGGGTTAGACTTGGGACTGGTTTTTAGAGCAATTACTGTTGTGCATGAATTTATTCTCTTACGATCCTATAATTTTATGTCGATTCCAAACTTTGAAGTTTTAAGAAAATTGTTCTCGGCTGTCTGTACATTGTCAGTGATTGAAAGAAGGTGTCTCCGTGAAATAAAAGTTGTTGAGAACAAGGGCTTTCGACCATAGCGGGAAAACGATGCAGAGCGGATCCTAGTCTTGCGAGTTCATAAGCAATCGTTCCCCAGAAAGTTGTTAAATCCTAGAAACCCAAACTAGAGTGGCGTTGCACTCTTCCTTCAGCGAAGTCAGCTCATAGCCGCATTCTCCGGCTAACTTTGAGGTTATGCGAGCCGACTCTCTAGCTCTAATTACAGCTTGACTGTCAACATACATAATTTCTAATCCATAGAAGAAGAGACTCATCGATACCATAATCACGCATTTTCGACAATGAGCTTGATGCCAAACTCTGTTAAATGCCTTTGAAATATCAAGCGCAACGATCTTGCTTTCTCCTGTATTGTGCAAGGACTGGTTCCACTTTTCGGTGAGATATGCTATCAATTCACCAGTGGACCTGTTACTGCGGAAGCCGTACTGCCGGTCATTAAGAAGCTTCCGAGATTCAAGATATTTCATTTATTAAAGGTTTTTACAAGTAAAATTGTAGGTTTAACATTGGCTGCGTTGGAGGCTTTGGAAGCATGTTAAATAGTTAGATTCCATGAGGAACTTATTCATAAAAGCAAATTATCAAGTTTGTGGTCAAAGTTAAGGGTCTGTAGGGTCAGCACAGACTTAGATCTTGACAAAAAGGTTTGTGATTGACTACAACCTTTCGCTAGCTGTCTCAAATCTGGCATGTTAAAATTGTTGATGCATCGATCGGAGAAATCATTCACAGTGCAGATTTTTACGAAACTATATCTTCTGTCGATGGTGTTGAACTCCCGGGATTCATTGATTGGAGTTTAAGAGTACGGACTGAATGGAGGCTTTTTTTATGCGTTTTAATGGCCAACATTATTTTTGTTTATCTTTTCGATCAGTTCAGTACTTTTCCCATTAAATTTTCATAAAAACCAATCTTCTTTCAAAATTTTAATAAAGCATAATTGCTAAGTACACTCCTTAGCCAAGTCACGAGACAATTACAAAATATTACGATGCGCCAAATGCGGTATCACGATTAAGATCTTATTACCCGTTGGCCGGAGTTACTCAGTTTCCTCAATCGTTTGAATCCGCTGTACGGGAGCACCCTTTCCATAGCCACCCCCTTTCGTGTGTCTCACACGAACAGACTCATCATCATCACCCAGCTCCATGAACCATCACCAAAATCGTTCGCAGAGGCATGCGAACATTGTCGCATGATGCCAGTGAATAGTTAATATTTCATTTCCATAAAATAACTCAAAATGACGCTGGCAAACAATAAAATAGACCACTTCATCGGTTAATGGATTTTTTTACGCTCCATGCATTCCTTTGGTATTTATACGGCTCACGCTTTCAGCCACCCACAAATTTGTTCACAGTTTAGTCCGCCCGACAACCCCGACCACCCTTGTGGGGATTTGCACGTTTTTGTTTTTTTCATTTTCACAGATATGGTGGCTCTGTAATTAAAGTTGATAAATTATTGTTTTAGATGTTAATTGAATTTAAAACGCAAGGTTTAATGATCTCATCATTAGACTTACATATTAAGTGGCAGATAGCAGATAGGCCTTACGAGCGTGACAAGTTGTGTTTGAAATTGTTCGGGCACGCGGGGAGCATCGATAATGAGACGGTTGGCACGCTGCAAGTGTGACATTGACTGCAGAAGTTTTGACAATTTTGATGTGACATCCTTCGCGTGTATTGACACGTGCATTATTATTCTAGATGTAAGCAGAATTGCATACTGAAATGCTTTTTCACTTTATTGGCAATTCTGTGGGAGTATACAACTTAAGTGACACTTGTCAGCTTACAAGGGGTGGGTCTACTATGAAACGCCCAAGACTAGCATCCGTTTGCCAAATGCGCAGTACTAAAAGCAGAATGTCTACGTATGTACATTAAAACTTAGTCCTTTGGTTTTAACTTGCTACGTGGCAGTTTTGTTGTGATTAGCTGATGCATAAAAATACAATTTCGTATACAGAAATACTGTTTTAACGAACATCCAAGAAACAGAAGAAAGAAAGCAGATATTCTTTCATCTCTCCGGTTGAAATACTTGTATCTCAGCGTGTCATTATATATGTACCATTTGAAGTTTGTGGAAAGAAAATTAATCCAAACAACTGTTAACTACTTCAGCGTATGATATGATAGGAATAATGAGTGTCTGAACTAGTTTTCGGCGTGTTTCAATGGGAGTAAAGCTTGCAGTCATCCATAGTTTACGCAGGCCAACTGTGACATATGTAGAGTTATAGCAGGATAAGTTCTACTGATGACAAAACCAAGGCTGGTAGCCAACATAAGTCTTGTCCCAGAAACCCAGATTTCAGGAATAAGTTCAGACTCAAAGGACCTGTTAGCGATAGGAATAGCCTGACACTGTTCAATATAAGTCCATTCCTAGAGGCCCATCGGTCCTCATTCAGTTCACGAGTAGGCACATTGACTTTTTCAAAGTGTTGTGATACATAGAGTTGATCATCATCCGCGTAGAGGTTAACATTAGCATGCTTGCATACAAATGGCGGGTCATTAACAAACAAACAGAAAAGTATGGGACCCAAAATAGAACCCTGAGGAACATCTTTAGTTACAGCCTTCTGCCTGTAACTTGAGCTTCCAATGGAACTTTTTATTAATGTTGTGGCAGTACTGCTGAAGCCAAAGTAGTGCCTGCTTTCAGCATAAAATTTCATGGCAGACTTTGTCAAAAGTCTTGGAAAAATCAGAAGACAAAGAATAGTTAGTTTTATATCCTCCTCTGCTATAGAAGAGCAGAAGCACAGCTTTGATTTTGCTTAATACCAATTGACGGAGACTTAACAGCGAACTGGTGAAAAGGTGTCTTTGAATTTGCTCAGCCAATATTCTCTCAAAAACTTTCCAGAGACATGGAACCATACTCATTGGGCGAAAATCATTCGGGGAAGCAGCATTCGATAGTTGGCAACAGGTATTATCTTAGCACACTTCCAAGCATGTGGGGAAGTTGAGGTCATTAAGAATGCATAATGGCCTGTCCATAGCACCGATTTTCATCTGTTTTCTTCCATTTAGAAGTTCTTTACCTCTGAAAAGGTCAACAGACCGTGAATTTCACACGATCTCGTACCAGAATAGATCGTGCACAGGTGATTGCATTTATTTGAAATTTTTATTTTCCAAAAATTAGTCACGTACGATCTACGACTTTAAACAGGACGGTTGTGACAAAGTACGCGTCAATTAAGTTGGAAGATAACTTTTAAACAGTTGATTATAGCGAACACATTTGAGCTGTTTTCAATGTTGTACGGCATGTTTGTGTGGTATCCCTGAAATTGTACACGCCAAAATCGTGACTGTCCTTTGTTGCTTCGTACAAATGCATTTCAGTCGAAGAATTTTTGAAACTTGACTGTGGTTTCTTGTAGTTTTAGCGCTAGAACGACACAGACGACTCGTGATTGAAAAGCAATCAGTCTGAAGACCAGCAAGGACAATTACTTCGCAGCCACAGCAACAGACTAGTGGCGGCCAACAGGCATCTGTGTATCAGAGTTGACGGCACCGAAAACAGCCGAAAGGCCTTGGAGGCCACAGCAGCTGAAAGGCCTTTGATTTACGGTAGCAACTAAGTCCACGTCTCCAGCCTCGGGGACACCCACCTACGCTCGATCCGATTCCAACAAATTTCCTTTATCTCACGAAAGGGTGGTGCAAAGCGACCAATTCCACCAACCGAGACACAGAGGTGACGTTAATCAGGACAAACTGGGTCTGACGAGATATTCCGCCTCATCCATTTCAATCGGATTATTTCAACCACTGGCTCATTCAAATGGGAGCAGCGCTGACATACATCCCCATAGCTTCCGTCTTCCCTTCCCTTCCTTGCCCGAAATTCCTCTACAGCCTTTCCTCTTACCCAGGTGGTAGGATTCTTTGTTCTGGCTAAATTTTAATCAGGCCAAGTTTTCCTAGATGTAGCATAGTTATTTAAACTTTCTAAGACTGGCCATCTTCAGGAAATGCGCTGATATTTTTGCTTGACCAACTTGAGCGGGATCGGCACATCCATTGCGGTCGAACGATGCAGAGCGGATTCTAGTCTTATGAGTTCGTCAGCTTTCTCATTCCCCACAATGTTGCGATGTCCAGGAACCCAAACTAGAGTGGTTGAGGTTATGCGGGCTGACTTGATAGCCCTAATTGCAGCTTGACTGTCAACGAATATAGCTGTTATTTTGTAGTCTAGTGCTCTGGTTTGAATTTAAGAGACGACAGACCTCTCGAACGGCGCCGATCTTCACTTGGAAAACATTAGCATAGTCTGGAGTTCTGAGTGAAGTGGATGTGTTAAGAGCTTCTGAGTAAACACCTTCTATTGCCGCAAAACCCAGTAGTCTATATGGCAAACTTTAATAGCTGTATGAAAACTTAGGGTTATTGCAAAACCAATCGAAATTTAACCAGAAGCATCGTCAAAGAGTCCATTATTGCTCATAGAAATTTAGCTGTCAAATGGCATTTGCATACGTAAAAAGCGATTCATTTCGCTCCCGCGTAAGTAGGCTAAAGTGAACGAACTTAACGAAACTAACCGAAGGGGTTGTAATCGTCACAGTACATTCGGTTGTTTCAGTTTGCTTATTTCTTATTTCGCCCTTAATTTATTCAGCTGATGAGTGATAGCCGATAGTGTTAAAATATCTTTGAACTGTCTTATAAGACTGATATTACCTGATGCAGATTGCCTTGAGGACTTGGTTTACATGCAAAAAACCTCTATTCCAAATCTGTCTTCAAAAAGATTTGTTCTATTTTCATTTGGCAGCAGTGATAGTGTTGGTTTTATTTACCTTTTGTTAACCTCAAACATTCTCACATAACTCCGAATGAGAAAACAAGTAATTCCTGCAATAAAAACCTCAAAAAACTGTTAATTGAACGACAATATTGGCAAATTTGATAAGCTGTTAAAGGAAATAAATAATTTATGAGTATAGCTGTAGTCGTTGATATCGTAAATGACTGCGTTCTAGCTGTCAGAAGCAGTCCTTCATACTCTTTTTGACAGGCTATCGTCACGTCTGCTTGGATCTGCATGCAATGCATAATTCAACAGCACTATACGGTAGATATGAACACTTTTTAAACAACTGATGGAATTTTGCGTAGTATTTTTTTCCGATTTTGTATTCAAGGGGTTTTCCGGTATTTTGATTACTCGTGTACGTACCCCTCAACTGCGAATAATAATTTACGGTTCATAAACATCTTTTCGCACATATTCACATGATCATTCCAAAGATTGAAAGAGGCGTAAAGTTAAAAATACAAACTGTAAACAAAATATCCAAAGTGTAAACACTTATATGTCGATACACACCAACTGAACACGCCCCAAATTGTTTGCAAGAGAGTGCAAGATAAGGACATTGTACCTGCTTGAAAAGTGTTCCTTGATTTCTTGATAGCAAACTATAATCATGTTTCTTGTTATCGTGTTGAACATACAGCACCTTGTGCACAACAGTGTGACCAATTCAAAGATGTAGTTTGAAATTAACCCGCGTGAACAACAAATGCTCTGTTGGATGTTATATGGCGGCAGCTACTAAAGGGTTATCGCGCTTTTCGTGTCGAGAAAGTCTCTGGAGTCCACTGAATTTTATTTTTATTACCGCTTGTGTGAACACTGTGAGTTGGTCATGATGAAGTAAGTACAGGGTGGGCCATCTAGTCGTTTTTTTTTTTAAATCATAAGTTATTTTGACACTGACAGCTCTTTCCCGCTTGACATCTTGACAGAAAGTCAGTATCATACCTCCGCGGAACGTAATGATTCGCTTTACGCTTGAACGACGTTGGGAAATATTGAAAACTTATAGAAGAAGGTATCGTCCCCAATTCTAGAACTTTATATGTTGACGAACCGATTCATCCAGAAATGTTCCTTAAGATGATTTTTCGATAACAATTAGGGTTAGCTCCAGTGCCAACTGCTCCAGAGCCCATTCAGCAAACACACGTCGTTGTCTATGATCGTTTATCTTCAGCTTCTGGACCTGGGTCAGTTGAATTTTGTAAGGGTGCAAGCCCAAGTCAAACGACTGGATGGTTAGTTGGTTAAGTGCTTGTCCCAAGTTTGAGGGGTCCCAGGTTCGATTCCCAGTGAAATAGAATCTGATCCAGTCACCATTTGCCGTTGGGATCAAATTAACGGCACTGGAGTAGATGCATCGTTGCTACCTGGCAGTACAATAGACCAGTTTTGTGTCTGAGTGCTTCAGTAGTGTTTCAAAAATCCTCAAAAAAAAAAAACAGCCCAAGTCACGATGCAAAATTCGTTGTGGTTTACGAAAGGTCGAGTTCTTGTAAGCGACGCGAAGTCGACTGCCTCGGATTCTCCTGCACACTCTTACGGACTGCGGCGATGTTTTCGGCATTGCGTTTCATCGACGTAAGGGTGTTGGTTTATCGTTGACTGAACCAGTGGTTTCAAATGTATGCACCACACTGCGAATAGTCCGCTCGGTAGGACGATTATAGGCAATTATGAGCGAACGGTAAAAATGGCGAATGGACCATAAAATGGGCAAAGTGCGTGGAACGCTGCCTGAATAGAAGACCCACTTTGACAAAACAATTTAATCATTTGCGCGTGTTATTGAGAGCTATGTCCATCCATGGTGATTTGCCAAAAAAATATTGAGTAAATGACAGTCAATTTGACAAGTGTAGCTTTAACAATGTGGCCGCTATCGACTGTCAAAGTTCGGAAGTCCCTATTGGAAGACCATTTAGATGTTAAGAGAGACGCGATCGGAAATTCTCTGGCGATCCCCTGCGATTGTAGCCGAGCGACGTTAAGTTTCCGCACAATATTCTTTTATTCTGTTAGTTTCGTAGCGTCCGGGAAATCCTCAATCGGAAATTGGCTACGACAAGTTAATGATCCGTAGTAATGTTGGCGCCTCAGAACATCCGGACGTCCATGCTGCTGGAGATTGTCTCGCGACAAATTATCATGAAGACTCAATTCAATTTGCTCCCGCTTATGACTGTCACTCCAGTTGCAATAACTACTCAAATCCATTATCACGTCTCATTGGAAACTCTACCACAATTTTATTCGGTGCTAAATTGACGTGTGCTTTCATCATCCAAAAAGGTTCACAGACATCGTTCTCACCCATAAAATTCTTTTACTTTATCGATCAATCTTTACTATTCCGTGGTCTTTCTGTGCACCACTACGGTGGTCATTAAATCAGAAATATCATCATTCGAGCATAGCCTCAAATTGTAGATTTCATTGAATATTTGCGGCCACTAGTCACTTCTGTGGACGTCGCAATGCACACTCGTATGTGCACATGTTTTGCATGATTGCGATAAAATTCCTTTCTGCCTTTCTGGGTTTGCACAAACCTCTAGCCCCATCACGGATATGCTCTTTAAAGTACGTTGAACCCTGAGTTATGGCGCCACCGTACGTCAATCGATATCTTCATCTAACAGTTCGTGTTATCCCTAGTGCAATTGTTTTATTGCAATCCTCGAGTTCCTGCACCTTTGAGCTGCTTCCTAGCGGCAATTTATGTTCATTACGGCCAGCAAGGGGACGTCATCATACACACACGAACCGGTGTTGACTTTTTTGTCCCCCCCTAACGTTCATCGACTGAAAAAAATGAAAATAATAGGTTAACAGCTCAGAAATCACTACTAAAACACGTACCACTACGTATGTGTGTACAGGCATGATTGGTTTAAATATCAAACGTATTTATTGTCTGCGGGGCGAGACGAGTGTGTGTGAGGTCAGTGACACGCCTTTCGTTGCTGGGGACATGTTAATAAATGTTTTGTGGCCTTTATCTATAAACGAGGCTAATAAAAACGAGTGATATGTGTATTGTCCAGGGGATAGTTTCTTTCAGTTTCAGTATATAGTTGTTGTGGCCTAAAGTGACAGGCGAATTGGTGACATTTAACTCATCATCATATTCGACCAAATAAATGAAAATCTAGACAAATTCAGGATCCAGGACAATGTAAAGTCTCGAATAGATGTGCAGCAGTTCTGCATGCAGTAAATTCTGACATCTCGTCGCATTAGTTTGCTGTCATTGTGAAAAGTGGCAATTGATTTCGGGAAAACAAATTCTTTTGAGGAAAGGCTACACTGGAGCATTCAGACTCCAGCAGTACTCCATTGTACTGCCAGGCAGCAACCTACATTTACTGGAATATCATGGTTTTTCGAAAGAAGACTCTGTGATGACGAGCCTACATCATCACCTCTCTCATCAGCACCGAATAACTGCCATCTGATACGAGCAAAGGCGGGACAGTGGCAGAGAAAGTACTCTGCAGTGTCATTGTTTTCTCCACCTGCGTCGCAGAGGCTTCTCGTCGCCTAGACCAAGCACATTTAAGTGTTTGGCTAAGTTGTAGTGACCCGTTAGTACTCTAGCAAGTTGTCTGCAGTCTGAAACGTCAAATCTCAAAATTGTACTAAATTATACTATCTTCCTGATCTATTACAAATTACGTGCATCAAACTTTGAAATAGGGACACCTTTCATCAATGCACAGCCGTGCATGTCGTCCACTTACATATAAAGTCATATTCTAAAATTTTACTGCATGTATTTTGATGCAAGTCTGTTTTAAGCATAAGGTCTTAAAACACTGCATTTTGACACTTGTAGCTGCTTACTCGTTTTAAAGAATGAGTCATTAATGAATTTACTTAGGTAGGTAGGTAGGTAAGGTGGCTTCCCTGACAGGTGAAGGATTCACTAAGACCCAAAGCGGCTTCCAACCGCTACTCTTGAAATCATCTTGATTTCTGGATGAACATCCAGATTCTCTTGACACCTATTTCATTTAAGTAGAAAACTCCTAGGGTTTCTTTCCTTGTGGAGGTGATTGCAGGACAGTTGCAGAGAAAATGCGAGTGTTTCGTCCTCTTCTTCATCCATTCATCTGCTACAGAAGTCGTTGTAAGGCATGCATAGTCTCATGGCATGTCTTCCCATAGCGCAGTGTCCTGTGAGGACTCCTACTAGGTTACCCAATTTATTCGTGCTAAGGCTGAGGATGGCTGTGGTGTTCCGAAGATCCATCTTTGGCCATATTTGTCTCGCATTAAGGCAGGCGTTAAGATTTCTACATCTCTCACAGCCCTGCTGATTGCTAGCTCTGAGATCTTGGTTTTCAAGGTTTCTATCGGCACATAAACATTAATAATGGTGGGGTTAGTAAGTATTGTGCCCCTCCTGGATAGTTCGTCTGCTTTACAGTTTCCTGGAATATCTCTATGTCCAGGTACCCAGCACACCATAGGGCTGCATTGTCTCGATATCTCATTGAGAGACATACGGCAGACTCTTACCAATCTAGATCTTATAATTGTAGATTCGAGTGCTTTAATTGCTGCTTGACTATCAGTGTAAATGACGATTCTCTCACTGGATATCGTTCTCATCGATAGCCATTCAGCGGCTTCACGAATAGCCGTAATTTTCGCCTGGAAAACACTACAATGATCCGGTAGTCTAAAAGATTGGCTAATTTGGAGATTGGTGTTCGAGATTCGAACCGACGACCTCGAGCATAGGAGTCGACGCACCTACCCACTATGCCACGGCGCCCGCGGCTGATTTGGAGATGTTCCGAGTAAATACCCGCGCCATCTCCAGTACCAGTCTTAGATCCGTCGGTGTAGATTTTCTTGGCGTTGTTACTGCTTAGAACCATGTTCGTTTCCCATTGTTGTCTGTTTGGGATAATAGTTCTATATTCGATGTTGAATTCTAAGATTGGGGTAAGATAGTCTGTAAATTCTTCCAGAAAGTTATATGTGCTTAAAATATTGGCGTACCTATATATTGTTTTATCCATTCTGAGAGTTCCTTTAGCCTTAACGCCGATTTAGCTGCAAATTTCTTGCCACAGATGTCCAAAGGGATGAGCTGTAGTATCGTCTCTAGCGCTGCGGTGGGAGTGGTACGCATAGCGCCTGTGATTGATATACACGCCATCCTTTGAACGCTGTTGATCGTTTTTGTATAACTTGCCAATGCATCCACAGAGAGTGACAGTTTGAAGCGGATTGTGGAGTGGTGGCATCATTGGATCATTTTGCTTCGAAAATGAGGCTGGGAACAACGTTTCGGTCCACGGTGGGCGTTACAGTGCCATGTTAACTTTTTTTTACTTTTTTTTTTACTGAAATTGAATGTATTGATTTGGACGAGCTCTGGTTCACAGCTCATGCCTAGGCTGACCAGACGTCCTCTTTTAAGAAGACAAGTCCTCTTTTTGTCTCATAAAAAAATGCCTAGTATCTTTTTGTAAAAACATGCAATTTGCACTCTTTTTTGGGTTTTCTCAGCTAACTACAATTTTCGACATCACAAAACTACAACAAAATATTTTTTTTTAACACTAATTTAGAAATTTTCTGCATCTTTCTGATGTGAACACGACCTAAAATATATTTGTACCTAAACCCATTCATTTCTGAACACAACGCCATCTTTTGTGCCTGAACACACCCACTCATTTGACGGCTCATTTCATACCTATTTTTTTCTGTTTAAAAGTAAATACACCGTTTGTTTACCGTATTTGTGTGTTCTTTTCTAATGTAAAAAGAAGTGAGTCTTCAATTTTTATTTGAGACTATTGAAGATGTCCTCCTTTTCATGCCCATGGATCTGGTCACCCTACTCATGCCACAATCGATCTTTTGCGCACCAAATTCCCAAATCATGTTATCAGTCGTCTTGGCGATGTCAATTGACCGCATTGGAGCTGCGATTTGACCCTTTGCTACTTTTTTTGCGAGGACACGTGAAAGACCGATGTTATGCCAACAGTCCGGAAACGATTCAAGCACTTGAGGCCATCATCCAAGCAATACGTGAGCTAAAGCCCGAAACCATCAACAAGGTCTTAGAAAATTGGGGTGACAGAATGCGCTACTGCGAAGCCGGCCGAGGCAGCCACTAGAACGACGTTGTATTTCGTAATTAATTGGAAGTTGTTTTTACTAATAAAGCCATAATACATGGAAAACATTTAATTTTGTTCATTTTATTACATTTTTAAAAAGAAACTTGTATTTGGCCCACGCTAAAATTCCATCCGTAAATAATTTGTAATTGTGTTTGAAACCAATACTCGAGATATCTCAAATGGCTTGTGTTTTATTTTAAAAAACGCTGTCAGGTCCGTATTGGGAAACGCGATATAATGATTGTGAAGAGATGCCACTTTTACACTAAGAAACGTTCGATTTAAAGGTGCCATCTCTCTCGAACGGCTGTTCAAACAGTATAACTCTCGGCAAAATCTTCCTAAACTTTCTCATTCGGAGTTGTTAAAAGAACTGTTGATCCTCTTCACTCCGCCTTTTCACCAGACAGACAACACGAATTCTGTAGTCCACTGTAATTGGTCACTGTAACGACGCAATATTGTTATTACTTCTCGTCTCTGTTGTATTATTGCTTTGTACGTATTAGGACATGACTTTAATGACTTGAATGTACAAATACAGTGCTCTTTGCATTGACCCGAAAATGTTTCGATTTATTTTAAAGATCTGTCGTCAACCACGGCAAACCGATGATGATCGATACGAAATTTGTTACGCCATTCAATTAGAACTAAAACGTTTTGATTTGTGAATAAAAACAAATTTTAATGAGCGCAAGTAAGCCAAAATGATTTCAAATTTGTGCGACGATCTTGAAAGCATCGTTCCCATTTAAGGGGGATCTAATTCGAATGGTTCCATGAAATGAGGAGGAAACATACTTTGTACGTGCATGCTTGTATTTTTAAAGTTTTCTCTAATTTTGGTGAATACGACATGCATCAACGCAATTATCTGAAAAGAATTCATGTCTGGGAATGATTTCTTGCGAACAAATGTGGTACCCCCCAGGGTCAATGCGAATTATGGACTTATTTTGAAGGCAAGCAATTGCATTGCTTTGTTCGGCTATGGGCTATGTGGAGTCTAATTTTCCACCAACAAGCCATGTAAACAAGATAATTTGCTGAGAAAATATTAAATTATCATTCTTATTGGAGTGGGTTTGTCACGCACTAACGGTCTTCAAAAATGTTACTCCACGTTCACGTCGAAAAGTTCCCTGTGGTTTCACAGAATAATTGGTACGTTGGCATATGGCTGCTGACAAGGTTAGCTTATGTCATGAAGAGACTGAAAATTTGGAAAAGGCTATTCTCTTTTCAGCTCTTTCCACAGATGTGAGTCATTGCTTAGTTCAGAGGTTCGTCCACTGATTCTTTGTCTTCGGTCGTTTGAATTCTAGAAGTTCGTTGTTCAATTTTGAACGTTCTCCTTGCATTCCTCTCCTTTAATCCCCTTCACCTGGTTCCTTTCCCATTGGTTTGTTACTCTCCTTTTGGTCTCGTTGCTCTCCCATTGCTCTGCTTAGGAATCCCTTTATACAAATTGTAGCCATAATAACCTATGGTGGGCCTTTGCTTAGCTTCTGCGTCATACACTCGTGTTTTGTATTTACCTACTTACCTACTTATCAGGCCCGCGACCACTGGAGACTTTGAGACTAAGCAATTCCAACCTTCCATCGCTGACGGTCCCGGGCAGGCAGCTTTCTCTCATTAAGACCAAGTTGTCTTGCATTCGCGATCTTCTGCTTCTTCTTAGGGCGCTACAGTCCGAGCTAGACATGCCTCTTCAGCCAGCACGATCCATCGCCAGATGTCTCCAGTTTCGCACACCAAGCCGGCTGAGGTCCCCCTCGACTTGTGTGTGTTACCTTGTACGTGGACGTGCTCTGTTGCGTTGTTCCACAGGCTTAGAGTTAAAGCCTGTTCGAAGCTGTTTTGTCCATACGCTCTACATGGTCTATGCATCTTAGGCGTTGGATCCATGGATCTATGCATCTGGCTAGACTCATGTCGCTGTACAGCCGATACAGTTCGTGGTTGAACCTCCTCCTGTCATCAAACAGGACCAAAGATCAAGCGCAGAACTTTTCGTTCTGAAAGACCAAGTGCCTCTTCATCTGCTTGGGATATTGTCCATGCCTCTGTATAGTAAAGCAGTACTGGAATAATCAAGTCCATCCGCGATCACTTGATCTTTATGACGGAGGTTCGGTCGTGCTCTCCTTCTAGAACCAGGCTTCAAAATTCGAAGCTTTTCTTGCCTATAGCATTGGTTTTCATTCGCTCGATGTTGCCGAGCCAATTTAGTCGACAGATTTTGCCCTTTCAGACTACATATGCCCACATCTTTGTACAGCTCATAGAGTTCGTGGTTGTGTCTTCTCCTCCATTCGCCCTCCACTCAGACAGGACCAAATATCCGACGGAGAATATTTCTTTCGAAGGCACCAGTCCTGCTCTGCTCTCCAGTCCTGTTTATCGTCCAGCTTTCGTCTCTATAAAGCTATACTGGCAGGATTAGGCTCTCGTAGAGTATGATTTTGGTCCTTCGAGTCAAGAGTTTTGACCCAAGCTGTATGGACAAACCAAAGAAGCAGCGGTTGCCAAGAACTATTCTGCGTGGGATCTCTAGAAATATGTCGTTTGTGGAGTTCACGTTCGGACATCCCAGAACCTCACTGCACGGTGCATCGCGAATGTGTTAGCGTTGTGCGACACAACCGAATCAATTTTCCCGGGATCCCGAATTGGGCCATAGCTTCGAATAGTTCCTTGCGATGAATGCTGTCATATGCGGCTTTAAAATCGATTAAGATGTGGGGAGTATCGATTTGAAACTCGCTAATATTTTCTAGTCGATTTGCCGGGCCGGAAGCTGTACTGATACGTGCCGATTAGTGTGATGCAAATGGGTTTTAGACGTTCAAACCCTGAGTCACATTGAGCAGGGATATACCTATAGTTCTTACATTAGGTAGGATCGCCCTTTATGTGGATGGAGCATATGGAGCTGTGTTTCTAAAGTTCCAACAATTTTATGCTGACTGCACAATTCGAAGTTTGAGAGAGGCTTACCTGACACTTATGGTAGGTCGAATTGGCTTAATAGTGCACCTAGATCTATGCTGGCCCATTCTGTTGCCACGCGAGCTAGTCCATGAGTTCCGCGTTCACTCGTGGTAAACCATTTCAAGCTTTCTATGAACTACAGTATACTACTGTATACATGTTTTATTATCTTAGGTTTTAGTTTTTTTCAATTGTGGTGGCATTATAGGAAATATGCCAGTTGTTCGACTTACCTGCATTTTGCTTCGTGTTGCACTATTGGTGGTATTCATTGCGCAAGTCCCACTAAGATCACAAGTGTCGTCGAAGAAGAAGGGTCCCAAATGTGTGCGTCTAAATAACGCTAGAGCCGGGCATGTGCAGGTGCAGCGTAGAATATTTTTCATGTTCTCCTCGTTCAGACAGCTTATATAGAAGTCATTAGACAGGACTCCAAGTCGTCTTACATGCTCACCTACGGGGTGACCAGGTAAGAACGATAGGAGAAGAAATGTAAAGAAAACAACAACGGTGTGAGACGTAAAATTGATTCTAGCTTCATTTTAAAGCTACACTCATGCCATTCAGTATGCAGCAGCACATCACTCAAATGTCTGCCTCGGCTTCACTGGCAGTGCTTCAAATGGTCGGTCCAATTTTTGATGATCCGGTCCAATATGTGCGGCGTTATTTCGGCAATAGCGCCTTGTATATTGACCTCCAGCTCGTCCAAGGTGGTTGGCTTGAGGACTTGACGTTATAATAATAGTAATGGCGGCGCTACAGTGCGAGGTGGACCTGGGCCTAACTGCTCAGCAATCACTCTTGTTGTGCGTGCTATTGTTCTTTCACGAGTGGAGGGGAGCTACAGTTTAATGCCGACTCCGAACGGAGAGTTTGAGAAGCTTTTTCTAGACAGTTAGCTGTTTGTGCATTGTCAGTGACTCGAAAGAGTTGGAGCCGTGAAAAAATGTTTGGTGTTTTTTCGGGAATCGAACCGACAACATCGAGCGTAGGAGTCGACGCATCTGCCCACTACGCCACGGCGCCCACTTCACTTGACGTTGCTCCAGAGAAAATAATCAAGTGGTGTCAAGTCGCATGATCGCAGTCTTGTTGGAACCACAGCTCGGATGTCCATTTCTGGCCACAGAAAGTCGATCTGTACGTGAGACCGTTGACGGTAACTATGTCTACTTTCCCATTTCGAAGGAAATAAAGCCCGATGATGCCGCCATGCCATAAACCGCACGAAACAGTCAATCTTTGAGGATACACTGATAAGTGGTCGAACACTTGTGGATTGTGTTCGTTCCAATGACGGAAATTTTGTTGACATAGCCGCTAAGGCAAAAATGAGCCTCGTCCGAGAAGATGATTTTTCCCCATAATCGAGAAGATGATTTTTCCCCATAATCCGGATCTCCGGCCAAAGTCCGGATCTCTGGTATATATTTTCAGTGCCTAATTAGTGAACTCACGACTTTGTGTATGGTCGTCCGGCTTCAATTCTTGCTTCAGCTCAAAAAAAAGTGTAGGTACTCACGCCAAAACTTATTCACTGTGCAACGAACTGCCTGCACACTGATGACGAAAGACATCACGACGAAATTCACGTTTCGTTTGAGCCAGAATTCAGATAATATTTTTTTCGTCTCGCCAGAAATGCTCTTCAGTTCACCCTTAAACCTGCTTTCGAACGTACAGCTAAGTTTAGAGACTAGTTTTTAAGCCACACCACGAAAAGAGTAATAATTCCGCACGTTCGGCATGCCTGAAACAATGCATGATGGCAAACCTTGCTGAATATTTTGACAGCTGGATGTCATTCGTAGCTTTGACATCTGCTAAAACATAATTCTTTTTTGGCATCCTTTAGTAGGTAGACAGGTGTCTCTTGATGACACCTGTCCTAATGCCAATATTTGATCTGTCACGTCACGAGAGTTCAAGTGTTCAGATCGTTTGGAATCTCGCTTAAGTCAGATCTTTCAAGAGTTGTGTCATGTTGTGCCTTTCACCTACCTGGTAGTGGTCATTTGAATCCCGCACGTAGAAATAGCGTGCCCAAATGGTAAACGTCATCTGATAGTGGTAATGTGGTTGCATGTTTGGCAAATTCGTCCGACAGTCTTGGCAGTTATACTCTCAGAGCACTGTCAGTGACTTGAAAGAGGTGGTGTCGAGTTTATGTTTGTGCGAAATCGAACCTAGACGTCCTCTTACCAGTTACAACCGTTCACATCTCCATGAACAAAATACCAGGGAACCTTGGTTAATGTACTAACCTAGGCCATCATGTTTCCCTACAGGAAATCACGTACACACACGCATGTACAATGTATGCGTCATTGACAAAATCCAATATTGTCTTTCGCATCGATTTACCTCAACACAAAACGAAATGATCCAACGTGCTGAGCTAATTTCCGTCCAAACGGCAATCTTTTACGGCGTTCCAGTTAATGTTTCAAAAAACTCATATCCTACACCTCGACCGTTAAAGTTACAACCTCTCAAGGTAGTTTATTGCTCCATGGCGTGGAATAGAACACGAAAGACCATTAATCGAGAGAAGCAATCAAATTTCCTAACATTCCCAGCCCACACAATGCAGCCGAGAGAGAGAAAAGGAATCTGTAAACACACACACACACACACGTCCACCACCCTCGACAGGTTGCGCTAAAAAAAGAGCAAACTTAAGACCGTTTGTTTATTGGGAATAGGTCATCATTTAAACACCACCGTCTGACGCGGTTGCCGCCTGCACCCGATACACATTTACACCTAAACACCGAACAACAAACAGCAACAAGAAAGCACCGGGTTGTGCAACTGAGGGTGCGCCAGCGAACAGCCCAAGCTCTCATCGCCTCCCCATGGTTCGAGACTACTGCGTCTGGTCTTCCAGACCCCCTCCTGAGCGATCGTGTTTTGCTCTGCGTTATCTCGGTGGAAACATACATTTACTGTGTGTGTCAGGAAATTAAACTGTGGCACAGTGACACGCCGAACGACCGAGTGTGAGGTAACAGCGGTCGGTCGGATCGTCGGTGGACGCATGTCAAGTTGATTAACCTCAGAATTGCGGAACATCTGCAAACGAGAATTATTACCCTACATTCAAACACTGACCAGCTTCACTTAGCTCGCAGATATAACGTGTGCCAATTGAATAAAAAGCTTTTTTCTTTTATAATTGAGTGCAAATTACTCTATTTGACGTTTATGATAGTGAGCTTGGGAAGGGTTGTAGGGTTGCCATGCATTGGGAATTTAATTAAAAAGTTTAGATGAGCTGAATCCAATGATTATTTTTAAAGGTATAAAATTTAAAAAAAGACTTAAAAGACGGTGGAGCGACTTCAATCCTTGCAAAGGGTAAAAACAAACTGAGCACAAGCTGTCAGTTGGTAGCTGTCAAGGAACTCCCTAAAATTGCATTACGAATCAAATTCGGACTTTGTTTAGTTATGCAAGGTTGTAAAAATAACTTGGAAAACATTGCCTCCGTAACTAGGACATTGACGTCGGGGATAATTAATGAGCTAATAAACTGGCCAAGCAGCAAGCGGCAACTCTTAACAAGAACCAGGTTGTCGTTGAAAATTCCCACTGGGACTCATTAAAGCTTAATGGCAGAAACACAATAGTGCGTTGCGCCAGCCGACTTCATCACTTAGGGAGTGCGTTGACGCACTGCGTTAATCAGCTGTTCCCTCTTTCTCTCAAATACCGGATGAAAGATATTGCGTCAGCTGGTTTCGTTTTTAAAATGTAAAATCAAAAAATATTCTGGTCAAACAATTTTACGTTAAAGAAATTAATTGCGGAAAATAAATGCCAAGAAAGTTAAAAAAATTAAAAAAGTTATTTTTGTTGCTAATTTGGCGTATTCTTGCTTCCCAGCATACACGGATTTCGAATAAGTTTTGTCGTTAAAATAATTTTAGTCAGCTGTTTTCATGTCTCAAATGTCAGTTACCACAAAATTTTCCCAATTTGGAAAACATTTCTCAATTTCGCTCTCATAGCATATCCCTCTGTCAAAAAAATATCCAACATGTTCGATAATGACGTTCGTTGGGATTACGTTTTACGTTTTATTACGATCCTCTCATCTCTCTCATTTTTCACTTACGTAGGTCGACGCAATATTGTGCGCATGGCCATTGAATTGTATGCGTTGAAAGAACGCCAGCACTGACGCACTATTGTGTTTCAGCCATAAGTCACTTTACTCTAAAGCGAGCTTCAGATGGGGTCAGCAACCTGAACCATGGGCAGACAGACATGACAAATCCAGGATAAATTCGTCACATTTCTTATCCAAGTCTGGGGAATTTGGGGTCAAAGTGGTTTGCTTCCGCACAAGACCATGGAAATTAGACTCCAAGTGGTAAAGATAGACCAAACCTTTAATGAATTCTGCCGCAGAGACAAGAATGCACAAGACATCATCTTCCATTTTCCCTGTAAATGTCCAACCCTTTGATGGGTTGAACTGAGCAGACCTGAGTTGGTCCATTGTGCTGCTATGCAGGTTCCCCGTGGGTTAATCCGTTGGTCTACTTGTGGCAAACCAAATGAATCTTTCTATGTAGTGCAGTAAGCTAATAATGGATACCCCGCTAGACTCGATAATGTAGTCGAAGAAGTAGGCACCCGAGTGCATGCGTTTGAGTGACGCTAGAACCGGAGCATTTGAAGCATAGGTATCGAACATTTTGCAATTTTCCTCGTCTAGCCAGCACAGAAGTCATTAGAAACAAATCGGAATCTTCTAGTCACTTAGGAGACAGCGTCCAGCGATGACACCTATCCGACACGTATTAGTTAGGAACCTGATAAGTTTTGTTAAGTCCACTGGATGGTTTCAAGACCTCGCCCCAGTTGAAATTTTAGCCAAACCTTTTGACAAATATGTCTCGAGTAATTGGATGATGGTAAAAGAACGAACTATCAGACGAAATATAGGGTGGGCCAAATACAAGTTTCTTTTTAAAAATTCGATAAAATGAACAAAATTGATCCCATGAATTATGGCTTTATTAGTAAGAACCAACATTCCCATTAATTATAAAGTACAACTTCGTTCAAATAGCTGCCTTGGCTGGCTTCGCAGTGGCGCATTCTGTCACCCCAATTTTCCAAGACCTTTTTGATGGTTTCGGGCTGTAGCTCACGGATTGCTTGGATGATATTGGTCTTAAGTGTTTAAACCGTTTCCAGATTGTTTGCATAACATCGATCTTTCACGGTTCCCCACAAAAAGAAGTCTAAAGGAGTCCAAAAAGATCGCAGCGGCCGAGGCGGCCAATTGACTTCGCCAAGACGACTAATAACACGAGTGGGGAATTTGGTGCGCAAAAGATCGATTGTAGCATAGGCTGTGTGGCATGGCGTGTCATTCTACATGAACCAGAGGTCGTCCAAATCCATGTCTTCAATTTCACTAAAAAAGGCGGTTAACATGGCTCTGTAACGCCCACCGTTGACCGAAACGTTGTTCCCAGCCTCATTTTTGAAGAAAAATGGTCCAATGATGCCACCGCTCCACAATCCGAACCAAACTGTCACTCTCTCTCTGCATTGGATTTCCGAGCCGCAGATGCGACAATTTTGTTTGTTAACGTAGCCGCCGAGATGAAATAATACAAATATGCGCTCCGTCAGAAAGATAATTTTTTACCCAAAATCGTTGTCCAATTCGAGCTGCTCTAACGCCCAAACTGCGAAGCGATAACGGAGCGGATGGTCACCCGTCTTCAATTGATGAGTCAATTTGACCTTGTTAGCGAATAATCCGAGATCTTTGTACAGAATTTGAATTCTCCTCAGGCTAGTGCAGTGCGTGAAATATTGAGCTGTTGAGATCGATGGCGAGTTGATGTTCGTGAATTGAGTCTCACACTCTCGGCCACAACAGCCACATTCTCATCTGTGCGCACCGCACGACGACGGGTACAGAATGTTGTCCACTAGCATACCAGTCTCACGAACTTTTTGTACAAACTTGCGTACAGCAGTTGGGGTGCGTGCTTCATTTCGGCCAAAACTTCTTCTTTTCAAAAATCGCACTGTTTGGCCTACACAGCACTCACTTTGGAAATAAGTGTTCAATATTTGCTAAAATTGTTCAAGCGTAAAGATCTGCCACTGATCGACCACTCCAGTGATAGTGCCGTTAATTTGATCCCAACTTCAAATGGTGACTGGAGCAGATTTGAAAAGCGCATTAACTTTGCTTTCACTGGGATTCTAACCTGGGACTCCTCTAACTTAGGGCAGTCATTTAACCAACAGCGCTACCCAGTTGTCTAAATAACCTATGATTTAAAAAAAAACACTAGATGGCCCACTTAGAGGGCGCCATTGCGTAGTGGGTAGGTGCTTCGACTACTACGCTCGATGTTGTTAGTTCGATTCCCAGTTCCACCTCTTTCGAGGCACTAACAATGCTGTCTAGAGAAAGCTTTTCAATCTCGCCGTTCGGAGTCGGCAGTAAACTGTAGGTCCCCTCCACTCGTGAGAGAACAATAGCACGCACAACACGAGTGGTTGCTGAGAAGCTAGGTCCAAGTCCACCTTGGACTTAGCGCCGCCATTGTTATTATTATTAGAGGGCCCACCCTTTATAGGACATTGAACAACTCAGTACTGTTTTACAGTGCAGAGGCGTGGACAATATCGAAAGCAGATGAAAAAGATTTTGGTCGTTTCAAGGGAAAATTTCTGGGTATGAACTTTGGTCCTGTTTGCCTTGATTGCACTTGGAGGTGAAGATTCCATCACGAGCCGTATGGGCTTGTTGGTTGAGGTTGAGGCTTAGGTCAACCCCTGACTCTAGAGCCATCAGAAGAAGAAGACTCCCAGATGTGGCACAGATGTCTAGAAGACGTACAGGGTTCACTTCTGGAACGTAAACTGTTATGAATACTGAAACACAACAAGCTCTACGCATTTTAAAATTACTCCCTCCGACCAAATGCTTTCATTTTGCTTTCAATCTTAAGCCTACAAATCAGAGTAAAATCCCGAATGGAAGCCATGTGTTTCTCATTCAAAATGCCTACTAATTAAAAAATTCAATTTGAATGAAATCACAGAGTTCAATTGATTAGATACCACGATATCCGCACGCGTAGCCACATCTGCAAAATCCCATTCAGATGTTCAAAAATGAGAACACGCTGCTCTTCCAGTCGAAATTTTCGTACATGTCTCGCATTTGTAGCCCATTCCAAACGACATCATAACTCTCCCTGAATGAGGTTATGCAAGATCAGCGCTCTAAGGTTATTGTTCCTTAGAATGTTCTCAATAAAATAAAAACAATAAATCGCATAAACCTTTCAGCGAATGTTTATGATGCCGAACGGGTGAATATCGGCCTCAAGCAAATTGGTTTGGGATTATTTATAAAACACTGCCAACTGGAACTATTTTCGGATTAGTGTCTAGATGTGCTTCGGTTTTGATCAAATTGTTTTGATTTCCCGATCCCAATGGCCCGCCGCTGCGATGGCATTAGCGAGTTTGTGTGTAATTTCAGTAACGGCCAGGCGACAGATGTTTTAACTTTTCCAATAAACATCCAAGCACGCAGCTCGTTCGGGCGCTTGTAAAGTGCGAGTGCGCGTCTTAAGTACATTCCATGTAAATCTTTTGGATTTGTATCTAATTAGAAGCAAACAATCTCTGGGATCACTTGCGAAATGTTCATCTCCGTCATGTGTCTTCGGTTTGTCCCCCCCGCTCCCTGTCGAAAGGGGTCATTGTCAGAAGATACATTTCAAATTTATTCGTTTTTCCGAGGAGATTTTGTGTGTTTTCTTCTTTTTTCTGCTTTAAATAGCGACTTTGATCCCATTGGCGATAATTTATGTGATCGGGTAGTGTCAGTATCGGACATTTGCCACTGAAATGCTTGGCCGCTTATCTATCTGCTGCGTTGCAACTGACCTCCGGATGCTTATTATTACATCGTTCATTCTTCGGATTAAAGACGACGATGAGCACAATCGCATCGACTGTCTGCTGAAGAGGACCGGGCGAAGGGTTGCCGCGTGATTGAATTAGGTCACTTAATCAACAATTGAAATGCGAGAAATTTGCCGATTACAAAAGGAAGAAATTTGACTCATGTGTTGTTCCCTTATTGACTGGTTATTTATTTTTGAATGAATACCATGGGAGTGACGGTCGAATGAGATTGGGGTAGATAAATGTGAAGCACTTTAGGAGCAAGGTCAAGGGCTTTATCAGCTTTATCAGAGTTTTCAAGAAATCTTGATCCGTACAAGTCTCGAACAATGTTTTCCAAGCGCAAACATGGTTCCAGTAAAAAAAGTCTCAAGTATTTGCCATTTAGCGCTCGACCGCTTCCTCGAATACGATGCGGACACAGCTCGCATGACTAACGATCGGTTTTGGCGTGACTATGAGCTTTAACTTAGGTTAGGCTATTGCTGGGGCCATGAGCACTTGTCCATCTGTGGCCATGGAAGTGCTATTGGAGCTGAATCCCCTGCATTTAGCGGTTGCAGAATGTGCAAACAAAACGATCATGACAATGGCATTTTTTTTCCTCTTGCACAACACTGCCGTAAAGGCAGCGACATGCGACCTAAAAAGGTCTATTGTATCGACGGGTTGGAGTTAATCCAAAAGATTTACCACTTTCCTTATGAAAGATAGTATATCTTTTATAGTGGAGTTTCTCAATTCCACTGAAGTCAGTATTTCCCTATTGAGAATACGTTTCCTTAACCAATGTAGTGCCGGACATTCACATGAAATGTGATCGGATGTTTCGTCTTCTTCAAGACAAAGCCTACATTCCTTGTTTTGACACAAGTTCATTTTGTTAAGGTGGTAATACGAGCCGCAGTGGCCAGTAAGAAAGCCAGTTAGCTTTCTTATGCTCTCCTTATCTAAGCTAATGATTTCCTTATAGAAATAGGGTCTGATTAATCGCTTGGATTGCCTGAGACCTGACCCATTGGTCCAATGATCTAGGCGAAGTTTGTTTTCCCATTCGTTAATCAGCGCTGCAGCCGTCGTCCAATTGACACTGCAGCATGGTTCAGGATCTATGAACGCAGTACCTGAACCCGCTCTAGCGAGTTCGTCTGCGGATTCGTTACCTGCAATCCCTTTGTGTCTAGGGACCCAGCCAAGTTTCACTTTGTTGTGTTTGGCTAAGGATTGCAGAGCATCGTGGCAACATTTGACGGCTTTGGAGTCTATTTGACTGGACGATACGGCCTGACTATCCGAAAAGGTTTGTATAATTGCGCCCTTGATACCTTTACCAAGATTATGCCTAGCGCTGATCTCAATGACATGGATTTCGGCTTGAAACACAGTGGGACTAGACCCCGTAGGTACAGAGATCCCAGTGTTGGGTCCACAGACACCAGCTCCGACTCCAGAATCCATTTTTGATCTATCTGTGTACCAAACTAGACTCCTGGGGTCTAGTGTTGGAACACCATTGGACCAGTCTTCTCGGTACAAAACATGTCTCTATTAGGGATTGAGTTGAGTATCCTAAGGTAACCCACTAGGTCACCTGGTTTGAATTGATATTCTATCTGCAGTTTAATGGCATAAGTGGCAGCTATCTTCCTAACGAAGATGGGTAAAGGTATCAGCCCGATAATAGCTTCGAGAGCTGTTGTGGGGCAGGTGCGGGCAGGGCCGAATACTAACATTTGACATAATGTCGCTTTCAAAAGCGTCATAAGGCCAAATTAGTTTGCGACATTATGCCAAATTTGACAAAAAAAAAATGCTGTGTCTGAGGCTCGGGCTTGTCGAGAAGCCAATTTATCCACAGAGAGTGACAGTTTGGTCTGGATTATGGAGAGGTGGCATCATTCGACCATTTTTCATCGAAAATGGTTAAGCCAGTCGAATACGACTTCCAATTAGACTGTCGAATACGACTTCCAATCAGAATTCCAACTAGACTGTCAAATACGACTTCCAATCAGAATTCCAATAAGAATTCCAATTCGACTTCCAATTAGAATTACAACTAGACTGACAAATACGACTTCCAATAAGAATTCCAATAAGAATTCCAACAAGAATTCCAATAAGAATTCCAACAAGAATTCCAATTAGAATTCCATCAATAATTCCAATTAGAATTCCAATCAGAATTCCAATTCGACTTCCAATTCGACTTCCAATTAGAATTACAACTAGACTGACAAATAAGAGTTCCAATTAGAATTCCAATAAGAATTCCAATTAGAATTTCAATAAGAATTCCAATACGACTTCCAATTAGAATTCTAATTAGAATTTCAATAAGAATTCCAACAAGAATTCCAATAAGAATTCCAACAAGAATTCCAATTAGAATTCCATCAATAATTCCAATAAGAATTCCAACAAGAATTCCAATTAGAATTCCAATTAGAATTCCAATTGGAATTCCAATAAGAATTCCAACAAGAATTCCAATTAGAATTCCAATTAGAATTCCAACAAGAATTCCAATTCGACTGTCGAATACGACTTCCAATTAGACTGTCGAAAACGACTTCCAATTAGACTGTCGAAAACGACTTCCAATTATAATTCCAACTAGACAGTCGAATACGACTTCCAATTAGAATTCCAATTAGATTGTCAAATACAACTTTCAATTAAAATTCCAATCAGAATTCTAACTGTACTGTCAAATACGCCTTCCAATCAGAATTCCAATAACAATTCCAATGAGAATTCCAATCAGAATTCCAATTAGACTGTCAAATACGACTCCCAATTAGAATTCCAATCAGAATTCCAACTGTACTGTCAAATACGCCTTCCAATCAGAATCCCAATAAGAATTCCAATAAGAATTCCAATCAGAATTCCAACTAGACTGTCAAATACGACTTCCAATCAGAATTCCAATAAGAATTCCAATTAGAATTCCAATTAGACTGTCGAATACGACTTCCAATTAGAATTCCAATTAGACTGTCGAATACGACTCCCAATCAGAATTCCAATTCGACTGTCGAATACGACTTCCAATCAGAACTCCAATTCGACTGTCATTTTTAAAAAGAAACTTGTATTTGGCCCATCCTGTATAACTACACTTTTGATGCTTAAGGACAACAGTCGAGAAGAAATTGGTAAAATAACACCAGAAGTCTGGGAAGATGTTTTAACAACTGCCCTACGGTCAGAAGCGGTCCTCAAGCGACATCAAGACATTCATCTGAGGGATAAAAATCACACTTTTTATGTAAATGCTGGTCAACAAGTCTTGTTTCTCCTTTAAGACGACAAAATGATAGCCTAGTCAATTCGGAAAGTCTTCACTAAACACCCATTCTATTAAAAATCTTTGTACACCTCATCAATTCTTCAGGCTAACTTGTACCCACTTATCGACAACGCTGTATAAATCATGATTAAGGAGGTCGTGGTTCTCATACTTCAAAAAACTCCTGGCATTTCCAAGACTTCGTCAAACAAAATTCCAACGAAAAACGTATAAACTTTCCCAAATTCACCCCAGATTATTGGAAAACCCCCGACCATTCCCTGAATTCCAAATTGACCAAAATTAAGTCGTTCCAAATGCCATGCCCCCGCCTACCCCCAATCGATCGCACACCCCTCGCCCACTTTCCTAATGAAATTTCTGGACATTCCTCCAATCAACGACAACCAGCAACCCACCATCCTTGCAATTCATTAGCGCCATTCGAATGGGAACAAATCAATATTTATGACAAATCGATCGCGCCACCAATTCAATCTCGTGCAGTCTTACATCATCACAAATCCTCCAGCTGTCCCACCTGGTCGTGGTCGTCCCTTTGTGATTTTACTATCTCGGGGCGGTTATCAAATTCCGTGCTGAACCGTCTGACAAATAGCCGCATCGTGGATTTAGGCGAAGGTCAACACTATCGCGTGTCCGCGTTCTTCTTCTTCCCCTTGCGCGAGCAAAGATTTATATTACGTGGCCTCCAGTGGGCTTGGCTCGGTGTGTGCTTGTGGCTTTCTTCCCGGTCGCATGCATGCCGTGTGTGGAGGGGTATTTTGCAAACTTTGCACAGGCCAGGCCTCTGTTTACCCCAACAATTGTCCTGACGTCGTGCAATGTGGACACACGTGATGTAACGCAAGTGACACGATTCTCTGAAATGCGCATCATTTTCCTTTTAGCTTCCGCCGACAGAGGCTTCCTTTTTGCGGCTTCATCAACTGTACACATCTTGGGCATGTCCCGTAATTAATTGAAATTACTCAAAACGCGGAGCAAGAAACGATGTCGGAGAATATTACTTTTCATAGCGCTTGACGTTTCGCTTATCTCCAAACAAGACACGCCAACTGAACACGACTGCAAATGATTATTAAGTGTTTGACAGATGGACGTGATATGGCCGGCAATTCACGGACAAAGTGGTCTTAAAGAGATTAACAGGACTAATGATTCTGAAATCGATAATTCAAATAGAGCCAGCGGAAGACAATGGTTATTCACGCCTCTCGGGGAGCGTTCGAAAAGTGGCTGCTAATCCGAAGTGCGTCAGAAAGTCTTGAGCACGTGTAGGGGTGAACATTAATTGCCCATCGTATCATATTTATGAATTGTCTTAATCCCAAGAGTGGCAGCCCACTCCAAAACACAGGGAAAACTATGAGTGGAATTTGAAGATTTAGGGAATGTTGTTTATTCATTGAATGCAGCGGTGAGTTTACCGCTATAAATGCTTTCTTAATGACGTTGTCCATTAAGAAGGATTGAAGTGCTGTTGTTTGATTGATAAAATGCCAATCAGGGAAATGACAAGGGAAATGGTGAAGACATTAGAGTCACATCAAAACGATAACGTTGACACGAAAGGATGGAGAACGTATTTCGAATAGAATGCACTAATCTGCTCGATAAATAGAACATCAATTTAAAGTGCTTTCAACCACTTTAAAGAAACCTGATTGCTGATGGTGGAAAAGTTTATTTGCTAAGCGTGAGTTTTAAGGACGATTTGGGCAAACGAATGGGAAATAAGCGTTGGAGTTTAAGGGCAATGGTTAGATTTAGGAGCATTTCTCTTACAGGATGAGTTTAATAATCATAGCGGCCAATATATGAACGGTCGCCGTGAGATGACCTAGTCGCCAAATGTCTCCTTCACAACTTAGAGCGTTGCGTCGCTTGTATGGCATGCAATAGCGCCGTTTTGTTGGAACTACAGTAGAGTAGAGTTCTGGCAACCAAGAGTCGATTTACACCACTCTATACTTAATACGACTGGATGGCGCAGTTGGTTAACTGCCTGCCCCAAGTTAGAGGAGTCCCAGGTTCGAATTCCAGTGAAATCGAATCTGGTCCAGTCACCATTTGCCGTTGGGATCAAATTAACGGCACTGGAGTCGGTTGCTACCTGGCAGTACAATGGACCAGCAGTACAATGAGTCTGATTGCCCCAACAGTGTTTCAAAAATAATCCGAAAAAGAAATGTCCTTCCTTTTCCCTCCACACCTTTGGCTTCTACTGTGTCTTGGATTACACTTCATTCCAAGTATACACTCCCTTAGCAGTGGGAAAATACATGCTGACGTGCATTTTCGATCGCCTGGTACACTGGCTACAATACTCTGGCCTATGTACGACGGGTCATACCACGATCTACGGATTTCAAACACAACTCTGATGATGTTCAGTATATTTTAAGAGATACTGTATTCTACAAGGGAGTTTCATTCTGATGGTAATCCAATACGAACAAGGTCTTCGCTCATCATCATTGTGAACACTCAGCACATTCCATCACCTAAGATGTGCACTGTGTTTTGATTCCGAACATCAGATCTGTTTATTTTTTAAGTTATCATTACATAAACAAGTTATCATTACAAACATATAAACAAACTGAGCATGTCTATTATTCATAATTGTGTGATAAATCTTAGGAAATGTGATATGTAAATAATTTGATGAATTCTCTTCCTTCTTGAAATTGAAAATGTCAGCGTGTCGATCGGTCTACCTTCATGGTGTGACATGACAACTTTAAGCATACCAAGCGCTGGTGCTCAATCGGCGTATGTTCTACACACTCTTCGTTTTGCTGCCTTCAATTTTTAAGTGACTCGAACTTTATAATGATGTATATGCAAATCCAATTGCAAAATACCGCCTGAAATGATAGATTTGAATTCTTCTTTTTCAACATTTTCGGTAATAGCAACCATATTTTCTTCAGAGTGCGTATTTCAATGATGGATATGTCTTAAGACTTCGGTAACGGAGTCATCTCTCATCTCATCTAATTTTCAATGACCCGCATGTTCCACTAAAGGGGTCGCGGGGGAAATGCATGCACGAGAGATCTCCAGGCCACTCGATCCTCCGCCATCGACTCTAACTCATCAGGAGCTATGCCCAAGCGCAACCAGGCGAGTGTTTGGACTTGGTCCAACCATCTCATCCTAGGTCTGCCAAGTGGTCGCCTAACTGATGGAATCGCATTCAAGGCACGCCTCGGAAGTCGTGATGTCAACGGGGTCATGCTCTTCGAATTTATCTATAGTTTTGCCAGATGGAAGATAATGTTCGCCATAAATCGGTCGTAATACGCGAAACGTACCTACTACAAAATCACTACAGGGTGGGCCATCTAGTGTTTCTTTTTTAAATCATAAGTTGTTTTGACACTGATAGCTGTTTTCCGCTCGAAATCTGAAATGACAGGAAGTCAGAATAATACCACCGCGGAACGAAATGAGTCGCTTTACGATTGAACAACGTTGGGAAATATTGAAAACTTATTTCCAAAGTGAGTGCTGTATAGCCCAATCAGTGCGGTGTGTTTTTTGAAAAGAAGTCTTGGCCGAAATGAAGCACCCACCGCGACTGCTGTACGAATGTTTGTGCAAAAAGTTCGTGAGACTGGTATGCTAGTGGACAACACTAATGGTCGGTTACCCCGTCGCCGTACGGCGCAGATGGGAATGTGGCTGCTGTGGTCGAGAGTGTGAGACTCAATTCACGAACACCAATTCGCCATCGATCTCAACAGCTTAAAATATCACGCACTAGCCTGAGGAAAATTCTGCACAAAGATCTCGGATTATTCGCTTACAAGGTCCAATTGACTCAGCAATTGAAGGCGCGCGGCCATCCGCTTTGTTATCGCTTCGCAGTTTGGGCCTTAGAGCAGCTTGAATTGGACAACGATTTTGATCTAATAACCATCTTTTCTGACGAGGCGCATTTTCATCTCGGTGGCTACGTTAACAAACAAAATTACCGCATCTGGCATCTGGGCTTGAAAAACCCGCACGTTATTGTCGAGAAGCCAATGCTTCCACAGAGAGGTACAGTTTGATGCGGATTGTGAAGTGGTGGCATCACTGGACCATTTTTCTTCGAAAATGAGGCTTGAAACAACGTTTCTGTCGGTGTAACGGTGAGCGTTACAGAGCCATGTTAATCGACTTTTTTTTTTACTGAAATCGAAGACATGAATTTGGCCGACCTCTGGTTCATGCGGGAGGGTGCCCCATGCCTCACAGTCCATCCCATAATAAATGTTTTGCGCACCAAATTCCCAAATCGTGTTATAGCTGTCTGGGTGATGTCAATTGTCCGCCTCGGAGCTGCGATTTGACCCCTTTGGTTTTTTCTTTGTTTTTTGTGGGGAACCGTGAAGGACCGAAGTTATGCCAACAATCCGGAAACGACTCAAGCACTTAAGGCCAATATCATCCAAGCAATCCGTGAGCTACAGTCCGAAACCATCATCAAGATCTTGGAAAATTGTGGTGACAGAATGCACTACTGCAAAGTCAAACGAGGCAGTCGCTTGAACGACGTCGTATTTCATAATTAATGGAAATGTTTGTTTTTACTAATAAAGCCATAATGTGTAACGGAAATTGTATTTTGTTAATTTTATTACATTCTCAAAAAGAAACTTGTATTTGGCCCACCCTGTAGATGTCGCCAGACGATCACATGGACCTAACTATGATAAAAAAAAGCGTGCCTGTTGAAAGGCAACCACCAGTATCGAGATTAAACGCAGAATAACTCTTGCCAACTGCTGTTGCTTTGGGCTCAAGAGGCAATTGAGAAACCTCTCTCGAAGGACCAAGCTGACTTTGTATAAAACATTGATCATCCCTGTCTGGCTCTATGGCGCGGAGACGTGAAGAACCACAAGAGCGGATGCAGAAGCCTTTAGTTTTTTCGAGAGAAAAGTTCTGCTAAATCTTTGATAAAGTTTGCATTGATGGTGATTTGAGGAGAAGCTTCGACCACGAACTGTATGAGTTGTATAGCAACATAAGTTTAGCCAGGTATCTACGAATACAAGGCTAGGCCATGTAGACCGCATGGTATTTGATTCCACGCACGTGAGACAACGCAATAGAGGATGCCCACGAAACTGATGGCGCACACGATTAGAGGAAGACCTCAGCCAACTTGGCATGCGTAATTGAAGGCAGCTGGCTAAATATCATGTCAGTTAGAGAGGCTTGTTGGAGAGGAATGTAGCGCCATCAGAAGAAGAAGAATGAAGAACTCGGCATCCAAGCGTTGGAACAACTCAACAAACGACCTTTAAAATGTCGCACGAAAGTAGAGAAGGACCTCAACTAAGTTAGGTTAGCTTAAGGATCTGCTAGTGAACTCACCACCACACTAGATGGTCCATTGTGATACTCACAGTCAGATTACTCCAGTGATAGTGCCGTTAACTTGATCCCAACGGCAAATGGTGGCTGGATCAGGTTTGAAAAACCGGATAAAAGCGTATTAACTTTTTTTTCACTGGGATTCGAACCTGGTACCCCTCCAACTTTGTGAAGGCACTTAACCAACTGCGCCATCCAGTTGTCTTGGAACTCAACTAACTCGAGAAGCGCAACTGGAAACACCTAGCGAAGGACTGTGCTGGCTGGAGAAGTAGTTAAAGCTCGGGTCTAGCACGGACTTTAAAGCCTCCCAAGGGAGAGGACAGCAATTTCATATTTTTTCAACATTCACCGAAATTACACATGAATGCTTATTATTTTCCAGTCGGATGGTGATCTCGAAAGAAATCTAGTGAACCATTTAATAGATTGTGCACTCCGCAATTGAAGTAATTCACAATGGGCCCCATGGCCTCCGAGCGGAAGTGATGCTTTAACATCGCATTCTCCTTCCAAACCCTAACCTAACATAATGAATCAGTTGGAGCCTATAATAAGCCTCATTTCGCCTAGTTACAGGATGCCCCTATGATTGTTTTTCTCACAATGTGTTTAATTTGCTTCAGAATAGCTGCGTCGCACAGGGATGTTCTGTAAATCGCTTAGAACCCAGGAGTGTGTTGTCGTCAAAAACCAACAATTCTGGTCTTTCTTTTGGTGTGACTCCCTAGTTTTCGAAGTCAACACCTCCCTCTTCTGACAGATCATACAGACGTTGTTATTGGTTTCCATTGAGGCCCTAGTTTCTTCTCAGGTTTCTCGTTTGTGAAACGATGTGAATTCATCCTTCGCAAAATTAAGTCTCACCACATTTATGACTTAAACTGAAGTCCCCCTTTTTTTTCAAATTTCTTGCAGATGAAAGTGCTTTGGATTGCAGTGATATTACATTTAAGTCTAGTCTTCGCCGACGACACATGCTGCGAGGAGTATTGCTTCGGACAGGACAAGGAGCGGCGACAAACGTTGCAGTTTACATCGAAAACCGCCTACCAACTGGCGAAAGGTTCTGATCCGGAACAAGTCATTCCAAGTAAGACAAGACAAACGGTTTCAGAATATTCTCGACTTAATTTTTCCGTTTTTTCTTCAAAGATTGTTCACCAACAAAAATTTGGATACTAAGTCGACATGGGACAAGACTGCCTTCTGCGAAAACAATCGGAATGGCCAGTGATCTTGAAGCTGTAAGGCGCATACATGCGGTTCTCAAAACTGAAAAATTAACATTTCTGTACATTTCAGCTACGGGACCAAATCACAAATAACTACAGAGTTCTAAAGACAAAGCCGGAGAAAGGGGCGTTGTGTCTGGAGGATCTGTTCTCGATCCAAACTTGGAAGTTTAACTCAAGTATTACCCCGGAAATGGAAAACCATCTAACAACCCAGGTAAGATAAGCCTTAACTCGAAGATCTTTTGCCTCGTCACATTTGACGTCACGTCAGATCAGCAGATTTTATGTTGTGCAATTTTGATGAATGTTTTGAGACCTCTCAAGTTGTTTGCTCATTGAGTTCGACGTATCCGATTAGATATTGAAACTGTGACGCTTCCGCGTGATGCATAAAGATTCAAATCAGTCAGGGGTACGAGTACTTCGGAAATGTACGTATGAACTGAACCGAAAATGTACTTAAAAACCTTAAATCTTGTTGCAAAGAGAAGTCAGTTCAAAGATTATAGTGTATTTTATTCCACTTGGGACCAAGATCCTTCTGTGATTAGATTGATTTCGTGTACCTCATAGTTGTTCGGCTTGACAGTTGAAGATAAAGTCAAATCTAAGAAAAGTCAAGAGCACTGGATACAATTATGAGGAAATTCATTTACGTAATTGTTTTGTTCAGAGGCTATCGGTTAATTCTGATCAGATTAAGTGTACTTAAGTAGCGCCAGGCAATATTGATAGCGATCAAAGTTATTTGATTATTCTCTTTGTTTTATGTTCCAATCGCGTGTTCCATTAAAGCTAATGACTGCCTTCAATCATCGTTCATCATTTTGCTCGTTTCGTCTTGAGATTACACAGTCTGTCAGATGCCTGATGTGACTGCTCTGAAGTAACGATGAAGACGCTTTACAGAGCATTTCTTTCATTATATTTATTCAAAATAATCCCCTTCCAAGTCAATACAGCGTGTGTAAGCGTTTTTAAAACTTTCAACGCTGTCTCTGATTCATGTTTTGCAATTTGTAGACACATCTTTCATCAATCTTCGGAACGAATTTTTAAGAGTTCCCATTGTTCGAGGCGTGTCTGGTAGTCGAGGGCCAGAATAAAATTGATGATGTCGGTCAAAGCTTTCTGGCTGGTAGATCGTACTGTTGGTGTTTCCCTTTAATGCCTTTCAACAGCCAGAAGTCGCACCGCGCCAGATCGGGCAAGTACTACTTACTTACTTACTTAGCGGACTCCCGACCCGTGAAGGGTCTCTGCCTGAGACACGGCAACATTCCATGTCCTGCGGTCCTGGCCACGCTGCTTCCAGTTATCCAGACCAAGTGCTCTGGCAGTGGCATCCGCGATAAAATTTTTCTTGAAGGTTCGGTCTTCCTTTTCTTCTCGAACCTGTAGGCTGTGATTCGAAGATCCTTTTTGCTGGAGCGTTATTATCCATTCGCTTGCTGTGGCCGAGCCAGTGTAGTCGTCGTTTTTTTTTGCTTTTTGGACTACATCCATATCTTTGTACAGCTCGTAGAGTTCGCGATTGTATCTTCTCCTCCATTCGCCCTCCTCGCATACGGGACCGAAAATACGACGGAGAATTTTTCTCTCAAAAGTACCCAGAATGTGCTCTGCGTTCCTGCTTATCGTCCAACACTCGGCTCCATAGCTATAAGACTGGCAGAATTAGTGTTTTTTAGAGTATGCATTTTGTCTTTCGAGTTAGGACGAACCCACTTGTTTCGCCAAACCGAAATAGGGTAATATATTGATATATTGATATATTTTTTTTTCGAAGGATTTTTTGAAATTCTTCTGGAGCACTCAGACTTGAAATTGGTCCATTGTACTGCCAGGTAGCAACCGACTCCAGTGCCGTTAATTTAATCCCAACGGCAAATGGTGACTGGACCATATTCGATTTCACTGGGCTTCGAACCTGGGACCCCTCTAACTTCGGGCAGGCACTTAACCAACTGCGTTGATATTTACTCCGAGGTATGTAAACTCCCTAACCACCTCGAAGTTATTGCTGCCAACAGTGACGTTCTGTCCTAGGCAGTGGACCGATGATTCTTTCTTTGTTGACAGCAAATACTTGGTTTTGTCCTCATTTACTTCAAGACCAACTCGTTTCGTCTCTTCTTCAATGGCCGTGAAAGCTTCTATAACGGCTCGCTGGGAGCGACCTATGATGTCAATGTCGTCTGCGTAGCCCAGCAACTGTACGGATTTGTTGAAGATGTTGCCTTTTGTATTGACGCCTGCCTTGCGCACTATCTGTTGCAGTACAAGGTTGAAGAAGTCATACGACAGCGACAAGGAGATCTTTGCCGAAATCCGGTGCATGTTTGGAATAGTTCGGAGGAACTGTTCCCAAATTGGATGGATGCTGTCGTATGCGGCTTTGAGGTCGATAAATAGGTGATGAGTCTCGACTTGAAACTCGTTTGTCTTCTCAAGGATTTGTCTCAGTGAAAAAATTTGATCGATTGTCGATCTGCCGGGCTGGAACCAACATTGTTACGTGCCGATTAGTGTGTTGCAGAAAGGTTTCATGCGTTCGTTGGATAGAGGCTTTCTTGAAGATGGGGCTGATACAAAGCTGATAGTTCAGTCATCGGGCATGGCTTCATCCACCCATACTTGGTTTAATGATTTGGTGCATGCACCCTACCAAACAGATCAGGCGAGTACGCTGGGTGATCGAGCGTTGTGATGCTTTTTTTGCCAAAAACTCGTGTACAATTAGGCCTTTTTGGGACGGAACAACAAAACCAACTGCCAACTTTCTTGTACCTCGATCAGACAATGAATTTTGTCCGAAAATCTCTTCAGAACACCAAAATAGTATTGAGCATTCACAGTCTGACCTTGTGGAATGAATTCCTTATGGAAAATATCCTTGAAATCTAAGAAAAGGGTGAGCATCGTCTTAATTTGAACCTTCTGCATCCGCACCTTCTTCGCTTTCGGGTCATCTGGTGACTTCCGTGACGCGCTCTGCTTTTTGGTAAATGGTTCGCATTGGAACAGTACCTTTCATCGCCAGTTACGATAGGTGACATGAATGCAGGGTATTTTTTTGACAAAGTTCATGTGTTTACAATGACTGGCTCATACGTCTTTTTGCTCCGCGGTGAGTAAATGTGGAACAAATCACGCGCAGATCTTTCTCTTACCCAAATCCTCGCTAAGAATGGAATGGACAACACTCTTAGGAATATCATAGACGACTGAATGGTGCAGTAAATTAAGTGCCTGCCCTAAGTTGAAGGGGTCCCAAGGGGTCTCTAGCCCTTGATTTATAGCCCTAGAATTCAAGCCCTAGATTTACAGCCCTAGAATTCTAGCCCTACATTTACAGACCTAAAATTCTAGCCTTAGATTTATAGGCCTAAAATTTTAGCCTAGAATTCTAGCTCTAGACTTATAGCCCTAGAACTCTAGCCCTAAATTTATAGCCCTAGAATTCTAGTCCTAAATTTATAGCCCTAGAATTCTAGCCCTAAAATTCAAGCCCTAATTCTAGCCTTGGAATTCTAGCCCTGGCTGGCTTGCTGGCTGGCTGGCCCAACTTTGCCGTTCAGAGTCGGCATTAAATGGTTGGTTTCCTTCTTTCATAAGAAACAAAACCATGCATAAGAAGAGTAGTCGTTGTAGAAATTAGACACAAGTCCGCATGTTTTATTTATATACAAAATTGTTGACTTCAAAGAATTCTCCTGAGCAAGCATTTACGAGCATCCTTTTGAGAGACAAAAAAACACATAAACGTTGTAGCTTTTAAATCTGTTCACGACTGTTACTAAATTATTCCGAGCACACAATCTTTTTTGAATATATTTTGAATAAATTTGTTTGTGTTTTCAGGGCTGGGAGGACTTAAAATTACTTGCCAAGACATATCAACGCTTGTATCCCGACATTTTGCCCAAGGAGTACAGTTCACAAAACTTTTTGGTAAGACTCTACTCTCTGACTGATCAGCTCAGCTCAACACACCACTTTTTCCATCCCAGTTCCGTCACACAGGCATCCAAAGGACAGAGGAAAGCTTCAAGGCATTCAGCGAAGGATTATTCGGCCCCGACGCATACAAGAATGTCTACTTGACCAAGCCAGAGGGCAATGACACTCTGCTGAGACCGTATGACTACTGCGCCATCTGGGACCAGAACAACAGCGAAAAAGACAACAGCACAGAGTTCATGAAGTTCAGATACTCCGACGTTATGAACAAGACCATCTCAGACATTTCTCGCAGACTCGGGTAAGCCACCAACTGTGCCATGCAAGCATGTGACTGATATTTTGGGTTTGCCTCGTAGATTCCAGTACTCTTTGGACTTCAAGGATATCGAGCTTATTTGGGACATGTGCCGCTACGAACAGGCATGGAATCTTGATCGGACCAGTGCCTGGTGTGGGGTAAGTTGCCACCTCTGCGATCCGAACTTCTTTCTCAGGCTATTCGATTTTTCCAGGCTTTCACTCCAGCCCAACTGACAGTCTTGGAGTACTACGACGACTTGAGGTACTATAAGAAGTCTGGTTATGGCCATGAAATCAACTCCCATCTGCCCTGCGAGCTGGTCAAGGACATGCTCCTCCAGTTGAACAGCAAAACCCAGCCCAACTCCATCGTCTACTTTGCTCACTCAACCGCCATTCAGACAATGATCACGGCTCTCGGAATCAAGAAGGACAGCTCCGCACCCACGGCCGGTAACTACGCCTCCATGGGCGATCGGAAGTGGAAGTCCAGTCTGATGGATCCCTTCGCTTCAAATTTGGTCGCAGTCAAATACGAGTGAGTCAAGTCACCCTGTTTTTGCGTGCCCATACTGTAAACAATTGCCTACTTTTAGGTGCCCCACTGAAGCTGAGAAGGACAAAGTGATGTTCTATCTCAATCAGAAGCACGTCGATCTGGACTGGTGCAAGGTTGGCCTGTGCAACTGGTCGGATGTCATGAAGCAGTACCATCACTTTTACGACGCAAATTGCGATGAATACTACTGCCGCACAGGCGGTGCTGGTCTGGCAAGTGTTTCGCTGATGTCACTCCTGGTCGCTGCCATAGTTTACTTAATTTATTAGAAATTTTCGTGTACATTTGTTAGGTTTTCAGAGTACAGTCCTAGTTGATGAATTAACGGTGAGCAAGTTTTAACGGTGTATCATAAGTACAACAACACAATTTTTTCAGTGTACATTTTGTCGCTTTAAGCATGAACCTTTAGTCATATGTCGTCGTGTACAATCATAATAAACGAACTTAAACAGACTTTTTTTCTACGATATCCATTTTTGAAATTCACCATCAAAGAAGTTATAGCTTTATTGTAATGAACAACTACTAAGAATAAAAGAGAGCACTTTTTATTTTTCACTGATATTTTATTCTTTATTCTTAAATTTGATTAGATGCTTAAAGGTAGCCCTAAACGGCGAACATGCTCGCCGAACTTGATCGTTTGCGTTATTCTCTACACGGCGAACACATTTGGCGAACATTCATTTCGTGGTGTTTCTTCAAACTGTCAACATGTGTGATAGGGAAGCGCAAGTGGTGAATTCCTCGATATAATCGTGGCTGACTGTTGGCACTGTGCTTGATCCGCGATGTGCACTCAGCGACGTTCGGAGCAAAAATTAGGTTTGCTCGCGAACATGGCACTACGCGGTGAACATCAAAGCCAACGAACACGACAAAATCGAAATTTTCCGCCAACAGCGAGCGGCTCGTGAACCAGCCCATATACGACGAAAATGCGGCGAGTACGAGCAAGGTCGGCGAGCAGTTCGTCGTTTAGGGCTACCTTAAGGGGTTTGTCTTGATTCAAGTGAGCGATGTGGACAGATGTCTAAGGGATGCTTCGAATCCGCTGGCGGCAATGCGGAATAGGTTCGGTTCCTTCGGCAACTTGTAATGGAACTGATGCCAAGTTAGACTCATAACACGCTGGCCGAACTTTCTTCGAATTCTGAGAAAGCGAATGTGTTCCTTGATTCTAATGTTACTTAGCTCGCTCAGGTTATTGAAGAAATATGCTTCTAGGGTTTTCTTCCTGAGGAGCTAACTGCACGAGTAAAGAGTGTAAAAGATTACTTTCCTTCTTCGTTAATTTCTACAGCTACGGCAGAAGTCGTCGACAGGGAGACCCAGTCCAGTTGTGTGACGATGAGACCTCTTAGGCCCAGTTTTGCTGATCTTCTCCTTCTATTATGTTAAGCAGAGCGGTGGCTTAGGATTCAGGGAAGTGCATTGTGGCTCACTTGCCGTTGGTGAAATTTGTGCCATGAAGCTTTATTTACAGTTTTAAGCCAATCGTTACAGGCATTATTTTTTCTTTTTTTTACATCCTACACTGGAGCACTCAGATTCAAAACAGGTCCATTCTACTGCCAGGTAGGAACGTATTCCAGTGCCGTTAATTTGATTCCAACGGCAAATAGTGACTGGACCAGATTCGATTTCAGTGGGATTCGACCAGGGACCCTTCTAACTTGGGGCAGGCACTTAACCAACTGCCTCATCCAGTAGTATTACATGCATCATAATACAAGACTGTAAGGTATCTTGCATATTACTGACAGTGGTTCCAGACTGAGAAAGTCACACGACAGCACATCATTCTGCCAAAATTGTTTTGCTTATTATTATTATTATGGTTGGGGGTATATTGCACCGCGACCTTCAAGATTTATTACCTTAGCACAATTACGTGTTCCCCTCAAATTCATTTCTTTTCAGAGTTGTATTGGGGGCCATGGACTCCTGTTGCGCATAGGTGAAGAAATCTGTTCCAGAGTATTCTCTCTAAGCCAGTCTCCTTTAGGAATCTGAGAATGAGAGATGGTTGAGAGATAGTGATTCCATATCTTCCTCTGATAGTTGGTACTTGCCTAGATATCTTTTTCTTTTGTGGGCTCGTGCCTCACAAAATCCCAGTATATGTTCTGGAATTTCATTAAATTCTCCACAAAATCTGCAGAGACCTTCTTCTGACACCTCTAGTTTTCTTAGATGCTCCCTGAGTCTACAGTGTCCCATTAGGAAGCCTGTTAGGATATGGAGGTTGTTCTTGGTCATTTTGATGTATGCCTTGAACCTCTTTCGGTTATACTGCCCTAGAAGTTTCTTGGCCTGCTTCATTCCACGAGCATTGTTCCGGTTCCTTCTTTCTAATTCCCTGAATTCTTCTCTGAGGAGATGGTCACCTACAGCGCAGAATGGTTCAGGGCCTATGAAGGGTTCTGATGCTCCTTTCCTTGCTAGGGTGTCGGCCATTTCATTGCCTTCTATCCCCTTATGGCCAGGTATCACAGAGTTTTATTCGGTTACACACGAGCTTGAATTTCATAATGTAGTGCCATAATAGCAGCTCGACTGTCCGACTTTATTGCTATGTCGCTGAAAGATGCTGGTACATTTGCCCATGGATTCGAAGTATTTTGTTCTGGGTTCAAAAACTTCTGCTCCAGTTCCTTCATCAGTTGTTGATCTGACTGTATTACATTTTACCGTGTTGCTGCTCAGTCTGTGGACCATAGTTTCATTGCTCCATCCAGTCCCTTTTGGTGCTGAGCTAACAAGTTTCTTTTGGAAGTTGAATTTCCTAATCACGTCATCCTTCGGAATGACCAGGAGTGGTAGCTTTTTCACTAGTGCGTTGAATTGTCTCGCTGTAATGCATCTGTCTTTCCCTATCCCTTCTTTTGCCACTCTCTTGATTGTTTTGTTTGCACACTATGCAACCACTCGATGCAAAGGAGTCAGCTCCAGTAGCACCTCTATGGCCGCAATTGAGCAAGTTCTTATGGCTCCTGTAATACAGGGGTATGAAGTGTTTTGCTTACCCAGTCACCAGAATCCCTCAAAATTTCCGGACTTCTTGGAGATTTTGATAAATACCCAATGCACGCACGAGATCCGGCCCATCGATCCTCAGTCATTGATTCTAACTCATCAAGAGTTTTGCTCAAGCGCAACCAGGCCAGTGCTTGGACTTGGTTCAACCATCTCTTCCTGGGTCTGCCAAGCGGTCGCCTACCTCCAAGGCACGCCTCGGAAGTCGTGATGATGAGGACATTCGTGCCACGTGACCAAACCATCGAAATACAGCCCTTTCCGTTTTAAGAAGCAGCTGCCCAACATTAAATGCTTCTCGCACTGCCATTTTTATCACCCTTACAACAGCAAGAAAAAATCTCATCTCGACAGCCTGTATTCACGATCTTACTATTGATGTCATTACCCAAATTTCATCACCATAGGTGAGAGTTGGAACAAATACTGCGTTAAAGACCGCTAACTTTGCTTTGACACCAAGCTCGGCCTTCCTGATTACAGATCGACCAAGCTGTTTCAAAATTGACCCAGCTTGACCAATCCTACAGAAAAGCTCAGCATTATTCACTCGTGAAGAAGACCCCGATATACCTGCTTCAATGGGACTCCACTAACATGTAGAGTGCATTCGACAGTCGTTCTGCAAATAACCATAACTTCGGGTTTGTCCACGTTAACCTTCATCCCAGCATCTGCACATATGTCTATAAACCTATCTAGCGCGTATATATATAAACCTAGAGTTCCCTTTGGGAGGATGTGAGGATGACTAAGTTATTTGCAAAAAGTGGATGACTTACCCTCAACTCTCCCAAAGTGAAAGATTTCTCCCCTCGACTGCCCTGCAACATCCAGTCCATATACAATGAAAAAGAGAGGTGTCAAGACGCACCCCTGGCGAAGTCCAACGCCCACGGCGAAAGGTGTTGATTTACTACCGCTAACCCGAACACAGCTGCTACAGTTTGTGTAAAGAGACCTCAACAAAGACCCATCAATCCCGTACTCCTGCAGAACACTCCAGAGTTTACCTCGAGGAACTCGGTCGTATGCCTTTGCCAAATCTACAAAACAACTGTAGATCGGTTTGGCGAAGCCTTCTCAAGTACTATCCTTAGAGTGAAAAGCTTGTCGGTTGTACTTCTATCGGGACGAAAACATCTCCCACCCTGGATACGACCATAGCTCAAGAACGCGCCTCCCACCTTAGCGTAGACTTTACCGGGGAGACTTGAAAGAGATATGCCATGCAGTTGGAGAACTTTCGATTATCCCCCTTTTTGAAGAGAGGGACAATCACCCCAGTCTGCCAATCGCCAGGTGTCTCACCGCGTTCCCAAGCCACCTTAATGACACGAGAGAGCCATAAAACTCCCTCTTTACCCATAGCCTTAAGCGTTTCTGCTTCGCTTCCAAGTAAAATCCCTCCTTGGCAATGAGGTCGTCCGTTTGTGTCAACATAATCAGCAGATTCAAAAAAAAAAAAAAACATTTCTAGGGACATTAAACACATGCGGTCCAACATTTAACCAGGCTATCACATCAATTCAAAAAAACCTCCATCCATTTAGACTTTATTTCTACAATACAAGAAATACAATTCTTAGTCGAAAAAAAAAAACAAAAAAAATGAAACAAACGCATCTCGGAATGAATTGGATGTATCCGGCAATTCACAAAATTAACTCTACTCATCGTCCTCTTCTTCCTTGAGGATGCCCAACCGTCTGGCGACCTCTTTAACATTCGCTATGAACTCCTCCTGGACCAGATTGAAGCTCATGGCCAGCAGCGCGATGCCAAAGAGCAGATACAGCGAGCACAACGCAATGGACTCCTGTGAGTTCTCCTTTACTCCTCGGGCTGGAACAAAGTCACCGAAACCTACAAAGAAATCGCATCAAACAAAGTCACTTCGGTGGTGGCGTCCTCACCAATTGTGGTCAGAGTGATGAAGCAAAAGTAGGCCGAGTCGAGGAAAGTCCAATTCTCCCACTGGTGGAAGAGGAATGCCCCTGCGAGGATGTAACTCACGACCAGGAATACGCACAGCCATATCGGGACGGGACGGTCTTTGGGTGAGATGTCGCCGTAGTCCCACTCCTCTTCGAAGTACGAGTCGTCGTCGTCGTACATTGGACGGGCTCTGGTCTGTCGCCGGACAGCAAAACCCATTGGGGACATGATCCTCGGGGATGGGGGCAGTTGTTCTGAAAAGACGCCGAACAGGGTGACAAATGAAGGCACAATGAAGCAATCGCTTACGTTGCCTTCCTCGGCGAGGTCGTCGATCGCGCTCCCGTGGAGCCTGCATCGGGAGGTCGTCATATCCGTTGTCGATCTCGTCGAACTCCTCCTCATACTCGTCGTACCTAGACGTCCTCCGAGCATCAGACGCTGCTTTCGTGTGGTTTCTGGGCATGGGATTGACGTCGGGGAGTTCCAAACGGTTTCCATATCTCGAGGGTGTGGGAACGTTCAGGCTCCCCCGTCTCTGGGTGTGGGGGGTGGTTGGTGGCTGCATTGGCTGATCGTTGTAGTTCTTCTGAGGTCGCGGCATCGACTGCGCTCGGGGAGAGTTCTTCTGCCGGCGGTGATCGCTGGACACCCGACGGTCCAGCTCGTCGATTGCGTACCGATTGCAGAGAATGGGCGTCTTCCTGACCACCTCCTCGTCCACGTCTTCGTAGTGAGCGGACGACCGGGGGTCCACAGATTTGGCGCGGGTTTTCGGGGTATTTGGCACTGAGCGACCGCGGGCGTTGGTCGGCAGGGTTTGTGAGTAAATTCGGCTCATCTCCCGCGGGTTGTTCGGCGACCGCATCGATCGAACACTCTGCGCTCGCTTCTGTACTGGCACGTCCAGCTCTTCGTTAGAGTCGAACTGCTGCTTGGACCGCCCTATATTCCGCTCCCGCTCGACAGTGTGTCGATCCCGCATGCGGTCGCGGTTCCTCTGACGGTTGCTGAAGCGTGAGTTTCGGTTGACTGGCTCCCGCTGCTCATAGACCTGAAAGTCTTCATCCTCCTCGTTCATAACTTGGCGACTTGAACGAGGGTCTCGATGGGGTTGACCACGCACTGCGTGCGGATGGTGGTGGTGATGATGGTGATGAATGTGGGTGCTTCTGTAGGGGTCTCTCTCGTCGTCCATCCTGTCGAGGTTCCTCAGCTCGGGGTCGGAATAGGCGTGAGAGAGACCAGGCTCGTAGTTGCTGAAGCCCGAGTCAGCTGATCGTGGAGATATTTTCATCGATCTTCGAAACGGCGGTGGTTGCGATCGCGCCGAGTATCTGTGATTGCCCCCACCTCTCGATCGTGGTCGAGATCTTCGATTACGACGTGGCTCTCGCGTGCAAACGAAACAGCAGACGCGCCAGTATATGAATCTGGAAGAGAAAGGGTGCTTATTAGAGTGATCAATTGGGTTGGCTTTAAAGACTTACTTACCGAAATGATGTCGCCATAACGTCGCCAATGTTTGATAGGCAAAGCAGCATCAAGGGTATACCTACAATGGCGTAGAATATGGTGGTCACCTTTCCCCAATCTGTTCTGGGAGATATGTGACCATATCCTGGAAGGTTGGAGGACATAATAGTGTCTTGTTAGTTTTACTTTGAAAAGGTGTCGATGAAAAACAAAAAGAAGGCCTAAAGCGGACGAAAAGGAGAAATACTGGGAGACTACAGTCTCGAAAGCGAATCGTTTATTGAAGAACTCGGCAACAACGTTGGACAACTGGGACAAAAGGACGAGATTGTGATAATGGGTGATGTGAACATCAATGTGAATGATGTGGATTTGTATGGTGCAAAAGAATATCTTGATATGTTGGCGTCATTGGGATTGAGAAATGCGATTACCTTGAAAACTGCCGTAGTCAGGCCGGTTTATAAAAGAGGTACCAAAACTGAGCTCAACAATTACAGACCAATTTCAATATTGCCGGTGGTAGAAATGTACCTCGAAGAAGTCATGACAAACAGGCTAAAGGAATTTGTTGCCAAAAATTCCCTGATAAGCGCAAGCCAGTACAGGTTCTAGAAAAATAAAAGTACTGGTAAGTTGTTAGGGAAATTCGCTAATTGTATCAATGAGAGCTTAAATAAAAGCCACCATGTCTAAGTGCTATTCGTTGACTTCAGTAAGGCTTTCGATACGCTGAACCAGGATAAACTAATCGAAGCACTAGAACATATTGGGATAAGAGGACTAATGGCAGATTGTCTAAGGAAATACCTAAACAACAGACTTGTTAGCGTCAAAATCAATATTATATATAGCCGAAAGGGGAACATTGAGTATGGAGTCCCTCAAGGATCAAAGCTGGGTCCAATCCTATTTATTATGTATACCAACGAGTTTTCAAAAATGCAGTACCACTTGGTTGGCGCCGTTGCGTAGTGGGTAGGAACGTCGACTCCTACGCTCTAAGGCGTCGGTTCGAATTTCGAAAAAAACATCAAACATTTTTTCACGGCTCCTCCTCTTTTGAGTCACTGACAATGCTCAAGGAATATAACTGTATAGAAAAAGCTTCTCAATCTCACTGTTCGGAGTCGGCATTAAACTGTAGTTCCCCTCCACTCGTGAGAGAACAATAGCACGCACAACGGGAGTGGTTGGTGTGAAGCTAGGCCCAGGTCCACCTTGGAATGTAGCGCCGCCATTATTATTATTATTATTATTATTATTATTATAGTACCACTTGTATATGCAGATAATACGGTGATAGTGGTGCGTCGTAGGTCCTTGCATACGGCAATAGAAAATCATGCAGGAAGAGTTCGGCAACGCTGTGAAATGGTGCCATGATCACGGCTTAATGATCAATATATCCCAAATCAAGATGATGCGCATACGAAGTCCGCAATGTAAGGCTAAAAAGATCAAATACACTTCAAAAATTAATCCTACGGTAGCTCAACTAGCTGTCCCATCGACATAGTAAAGAGCTACAAGTATCTCGGAGACACCATCGGCAATTTTCTTTGGGATATGCACATCAATAGGTTGCGTGCGAACCTAAGAAAAGCATTACACGCATTAACGCATCTACATCTACTGCATTAGAGAAGCTAACTCAGTTTGCTGTAATGTAGACTTTTTTATTAATTGTTCTAGAGATATATTTAAATCCAATGTCTTATCTTTAATATCTATAATACCTTAATGCATGTAATATTATAAAAAATATAGTATTGATTGTTATCGTAGTCTGTAAGAAATTATTTGATAGATGAAATAAATAAATAAATAAATAAATAAATAAATAAATACAATATCACACTACAACGTACTGTACTAAAGTAGGACTATTTCGCCCTAGTAGAACCCAGAATAAGATATGGAATACTTGCTTGGGCAATGGATCTGCAACAAACATCAGCTTCAGACACTGTAAAACACAGTCCTGAAGAAAATATTAAATAACCAGCATAATGTTCCGACACATTTCGAAGTGTTAACTGGCGAACACAAGCGTCTGCACCCAGCCTCTATTAACGAACTCCTACTTTCACCTTCCCGTGGTGAAATCCGGGAGCCGAGTACCATCGACAGAAGATGAGGTAACCAACCCTCGTGGGACGTCTGGGCGGCTGCAAACGAGAGAGGGGGGAGTGCGAGTCTACCAGGGCTCATCACTCTTTTTAGGATGGCGGCGGAGGAGCTGGTCGGCTGATTGGCCAACGGCCGCATCCACGACTCCAGTCAGCAGGAGCTACCTGGTTTCCATGGTAAGGTCGGGACCCTGGAATAGAGATGACGGCGGATGAGCCCTTCTTTTAGGGCCAAAGGCGGCGCTCACAGCCTGCAAGAGGCTACCGAAACCGGATCCTTCCGGACCCCTTTGTTCGGGGGCTAAACAAATGGACCTGTCCTCCCAGTTGGAGGTTGTGCGTGGGGTTAACTTCCTCACCACGTAAAAAAACTCTGAGTTCAGAAAACACAAACTGCCTCGGATATGGACGGATTTACTGTTGACGACCCCAGCAAACGGAATAAGGACAATGACCTTCGGTTCTGCACGTGGAATGTGAGGTCCCTGAACAGACCACGTGCAGCAGATGAGCTCGCGGAGGCCCTAGACTGCTATAAAGCAGACGTTTCCGCAATCCACAAAGCGCGGTGGGATGGGCCTGGCAAAAAGAGAATGAAAAGCTGCTATATCTATTACTGCGATAGCTACAGAGAGTGAAGGCAGCGATTATTTGGATGTGGATTTGTTGTTCGAGGCGGACTTAGGCAAAAAGTCTTAAGCTTTAAATACATAAGCGAGCGCCTCATAGCTGTCCGCATCAAGGCTAAATTCGGCAACATCGGCCTAATTTGCGCCCACGCCCCAAAGGAGGACAAAGGTGACCATAGCAAGGATGACTTATATGATTTCCATAGAGAACATATGATCAATGCCCAGCTACGACACCCAGATTTTTCTAGGAGATTTTAACGCTAAGATGCGACTGGATTGCGCAGTTGATTAAGTGCCTGCCCCAAGTTCGAGGGGTTCCAGGTTCGAATCCCAGTGAAATCGAATCTGGTCACCATTTTCTGTTGGGATCAAATTAACGGCACTGGAGTAGGTTTCTATCTGCCAGTACGAAAAAAAAAAAACGCTAAGCTGGGTAAAGAGGACATCTTTGCTAGAATCATCGGTAAACTCAGCCAGCATGACACCACGTCCGAAAACGGACACAGGCTGGAGAACTTTGTCACGGGGCGAAACCTCTCTGTAGCTAGCACGCGGTTCCCACAGCTCAACATCCATAAAGGGACCTAGCGGTCACCTGATCATTCAACCGTCAACCAGATTGTTCACGTTGCGATCGACGTCTGACACTCCTCCAGTATTCTTGATGTCCGAACGTTCCGAGGCGCCAACATCGACTCGGACCATTTCCTTGTTGTACCCAAGGTAAGGACACGGGTATCGAGAGAACAACGGAGTCGAGGAAGACAACGGTTTGACGTCGAAAAGCTACAATCGCAACAGACTGCCAGGAACTTTGCCGATCTAGTCTCCCTGATCTAGCCTTATGTGCATTCCTCGGCATCGAGGACGCTTTCGATAACACTGGCTACGACTCGATCACAAGAGCGATCAGTAGCAGAGGTATCGAAGAATCGACTAACAAATGGATCAGAGCCATGCTGGAAAGTCGTTCGATTACTTCCTCCTCCGGAGGAGTGTAATTGCCGCGGCAAAGGGTTGCCCACAAGGGGAGCGGGGGGTTCTTCCCCCTTATTATGGTCACTAGTTATCGACAAACTGTTAGTAGATCTTCAAGGATCAGGCTATACTACAATTGGTTATGCTGATGACCTGACGATTGTTATAAGAGGTAAGCACGACACGACTATTTGCAATATAATGCAAAGTGCGCTACTGCAAGTCGTTGAATGGTGTAACGCAGAAGGATTATCGTGTCAATATCTTGGAGTAATCCTGGACAGACGACTTAACTGGAATTCACATATTAAGGCCGCCATAGAGCGAGCTACCAGAGCACTGTGGGCCAGTAGACGTCTTTACGGTAGGACTTGGGGTCTCTCCCCCAAAATTATACATTGGTTGTACACAATGATGGCGAGACCCATTATCACATATGCGGCCATCGTCTGGTGGCCAAAAACCCTTCAAATTATTATCGGCAAACAAATTACAAAAACTGCAAAGGGTTGCCTGTGTTGGCATAACAGGTGCCATGCGCACTTGCCCCACAACAGCTCTCGAAGCTATTATCGGGCTGACACCTTTACCCATCTTCGTTAGGAAGACGGCTGCCACTTTTGCCATTAAACTGCAGCTAGAATATCAGTTCAAACCAGGAGACCCAGTGGGTCACCTCAGGTTACTCAATTCAATCCCTAATAGAGACATGTTTTGTACAATGCCGGACACTATGTTCAGGCAGAACTGTTTCGGCAGGTTATTTAATGTTGAACTATTGGACCGTGAAGACTGGTCCAATGGTGTTCCAACACTAGACCCCAGGAGTCTAGTTTGGTACACAAATGGATCAAAAATGGATTCAGGAGTCGGAGCTGGTGTCTATTAACCCAACATTGGGATCTCTGTACCTATGGGGTCTAGTTCCACTGTGTTTCAAGCCGAAATCCATGCCATTGAGATCTGCGCTAGACATAATCTTGGTAAAGGTATCAAGGGCGCAATTATACAAATCTTTTCGGATAGTCAGGCAGCACTTAAAGCCTTATCGTCCAGTCAAATAGACTCCAAAGCCGTCAAATGTTGCCACGATGCTCTGCAATCTCGCTCGCTAGAGCGGGTTCAGATACTGCGTTCATAGGTCCTGAACCGTACTGCAGTGTCAATTGGACGACGGCTGCAGCGCTGATTAACGAATGGGAAAACAAATTTCGCCTAGATCATTGGACCAATGGGTCAGGTCAGCTCTCAGGCAATCCAAGCGATTAATCAGACCCTATTCCTATAAGGAAATCATCAGCTTAGATAAGGAGAGCATAAGAAAGCTAACTGGCTTTCTTACTGGCCACTGCGGCTTGTATTACCACTTTAACAAAATGAACTTGTGTCGAAACAAGGAATGAAGGTTTTGTCTTCAAGAAGACGAAACATCCAGGCTCATTTTATGTGAATGTCCGGCACTATATTGGTTAAGGAAACATATTCTCCATAGGGAAATACTGACTTCAGTGGAATTGAGAAAATCCACTACAAAAGATATACTATCTTTAATAAGGAAAGTCGTATTTGACAGTCTAGTTGGAATTCTAATTGGAAGTCGTATTTGACAGTCTAGCTGGAATTCTAATTGGAAGTCGTATTCGACAGTCGAATTGGAATTGCGGTTGGAATTCTAATTGGAAGTCGTATTCGACAGTCGAATTGGAATTCTGATTGGAATTTGTATTCGACAGTCGAATTGGAATTCTGATTGGAATTCGTATTCGACAGTCGAATTCGAATTGTGACTGGAATTCGTATTCGACAGTCGAATTCGAATTGTGACTGGAATTCTAATTGGAATTCTGATTGGAAGTCGTATTTGACAGTCTAGTTGGAATTCTAATTGGAAGTCGTATTTGACAGTCTAGCTGAAATTCTAATTGGAAGTCGTATTCGACAGTCGAATTGGAATTACGGTTGGAATTCTAATTGGAAGTCGTATTCGACAGTCGAATTGGAATTCTGATTGGAATTCGTATTCAATACAATACAAAAGATATACTATCTTTCATAAGGAAAGTGGTAAGTCTTTTGGATTAACTCCAACCCGGCGATTCAATAGACCTTTTTAGGTCGCAGTGTCGCTGCTTTTACGGCAGGGTTGTACAAGAGGAAAAAAAATTGTCTCCCTGAAACTCTCCGAAAGTTCGACGTCGCCTCGCCTGCACTAACAATAGAAGAAGAATGTAAACGTTGTCAAAAAGCCATTAAGGAAGCCGCTACTGATGTGCTGGGTTTTAAAACACCACCTAGGAAAAACCCCTGGTTTGACAACGAGTGCAGGCAGGCACATGCAGCAAAGCAAAAGCCTACTAGGCAAAGCTGCATCGAACTACGAGAGCTGTTCGTGAGCTCTACGAACAGAGAAGAAGGGAAAAGAACCGCCTTCTCAGGAAGAAAAAGAAAAAGCACGAGAAGCGCGCGATCAAGGAGCTGGAGAGGTGTTATGGCAGGAATGATGTCCGAAACTTTTATCGAATGGGTATAGAGTTCGGACAGAAATCTGCGGGGACGAGAATGGACAACTAGTAGTAGATTCGAAATCGATACTGAGAATTTGGAAAAATCATTTCCTCAGACTGTTAAACGGCGATGAGGACGTAAATACCGCTGTCAGGCAGAATGTTCCATAGAATCCGACAGAACATTCGGCTTCGATTTCGACGAGAGAGAGAGAGAAAAAAAGCGTCGCCCCGATCTAGACGAAGTCAAGGCAGCGATATCGAGACTGAAGTCTAATAAAGCTGCTGGTGCAGATAATCTGCCCGCTGAAATTATCTGATAGGGCGCCTGCATCAGCTCATCTGTAAGATATGGTCGGAGGAAAGCATGTCCGATGAGTGGAATCTCAGTATCGTTTGCCAGATCCACAATAAAGGAGACCCCTTTGACTGCGTCAAGTATTGAGGGATAGGTCTCCTTAACATAGCGTACAAAATCTTTTCTGCCATTCTGTGTGAATGCCCGAAACCTTTCGTCACCAATCTATCGACTCCGAACGGGGGGATTGAGAAGCTTTTCCTAAACAGTCTTTGAGCATTGTCAGTGACTCGAAAGAGAGAGTCCCAGCTTGTGGTGGGATTTTAAAGTAGACTGTGAAAGTCAAGTCAAGTGCACATCGGTCGATGCACAAACCCACACGGCCACGGCTCCGATTTGGATCGATTACCTTATAAAGTTCAACTCACTCTAGAATGAAAGCCAGCTGGCCATGGAATGATTAGAACGATTTTCTTTCTTCAGCAATGAGTTGGCTCAAAAATGTTCAACAAAATTGTAGCATATGAGAAAAATTTCAAAAGACCATTGCATCCAGTCACTGAACGGCGTGCAATTTGGTCTGAGAATGTTATTGGACCACACCTCGTCCATAGTGAGGGAGCATCTCCAATTCTTATGGCTAGCGCCAAATGTTAAGTGCATTTTTTTAACCACAAATTAGAGGTATGGATAGCGAAGACATGTTTCAACAAGATGGTGCCACACAATACCATTCGCTTTGGCAACAGACATTTGCTGGACGAGCCACTCTCTGTTTTAGTGATGTGAACTAGCAACCAAGATCGTGTGACTTCCCAGGATTTATTTTTGTAAGAGAATGCAAAAGATCTCGTTTACTCACACAATCCGCAAACTGTGTGCGCTTTGAAAACGATATTCGCCAAGTTATGACGGAGTTATTGCCCGGTATGCATCGAAAAGTCATTCAAAATTGCATTGTTAGAATCGATTCCTGCAAGATCTTCCGTTGAGGACATTTGAATGATGTTATCTTCCATGAAAAACGGCAAGATCCAAACAATATACTGAAGTAAAACATTAATCGAAATCTATATTGGAAACGTGTTTTATTTGAATTTACTTTCGGAACCACAAGTTGGTTGACCCCTTATACAGCGGCCTAGTAATTTTATATTTCATGCTGCGTTTAAATCGAGATTTACAAGATATTCTTTCCCCTTTGCCGGAAAATGATAATTCATAGTCAAGTCTATGTATTTGACTTTCACTGCATACTATTTCCATTTCCATCAATAAATGATTCAAACCGTTCGTCTCTGCAGTACCGTATCGGTTCACTCCGAGAGTGGGTGGCATATTGATGGAAGCAAGAGATTGTGACGGCACTTCTCGCCGACACACAAAACAATTCCATGCGATATTGTGCTTTCAATAACACGAAGTGGCATTGAACTTTACGCAAGAGTAGTTTTCCACTTTTGGGAGCCCCCAATTACATCACCCAAGGTCACCGCATGTCCGCACATTCTTCCGCGAACAACAACATCAGCAGCTCGTGCGAATGTTCCATGGCAACCCACGCATTTACGCAAACTTCTCTAATTAGAGCACCTGAGCAACGACTGCATTGCGTCTGCCCCAAGACAATAGGCAGAACCCAATTTGACTGTGACAAGTCAGTCAGCCATCCACTCGGTTGCATAACCAACGTCACAGTTCAGCGGTGTGTCTTTTGCGAGGCATCCTCGGTGGTAGAACCGCGATCGTCGGTCTCGCAAATTGCAACAGTGACTGAGTGACTTTCACAAGCCAACTGCTGACGAACGGAAGCAAGTGATGAGCATCCCGTCCCATCAGCGTGTCAAAATGTCGACCTGTTGAGTGGGTGAATTGTGGCTTCAAATTAAATTACAAAAATAAAAGCACCCAAGCAAAAGTTGGTTAAGGCCGGTCATTTACGCTAATGGTTGGGGTTATGCGCTCTTTTAGGGAAATTAATTACCACGGCGAGTTGACGCCGCTAACGCGCTAGATTTTGTCAATCCAAGCGAAAAATGAAAAACACGAGATGAGTCATGGTTTCGCGTTTGAGTAGCCTTAAAGATCTCGCAGTTTTCCAAATTCATATGCAAAGCATGTGAATGAGGTTGAAAGTCGGAGCGAAGAGGTGATTTCCTATAAATAACCAAACGTACAGGGAGTCAGGGAATTTTTATTTGAGTTTTTATTGCTCAATTAGGTCCAATTAGGAAAGATGTAAAATATGAATAGAGTGGCCTATTTTTTAAATAGATCCACCAAAAAGCTAGCGGGCACTTGGCATGTACTTGTCAGAAAATATAGCTCTTGGATCGTACGAGCTATTAAGGGAATTTCAGCACCTTTTCCGTTTTAATGCGTCAGTGTAACCACTTCTTCTATAGCAGGCACTCGTTTTTCGCATGATATTATTCCCTTACGTTTAGAGGGGACCTAAAGTTTTCTGCCGACTTAGAACGTCGAAGTTTGAGGAGATTTTCATTGCAGGTAGACTCTCTGACTCGAGAGGGGTGACTCGAGAGAGATGGCTCGAGAAAGGCGGTGCCGTAATGTTGGTAAAAGCAAAAACTTTTTCCACATTCAAAGTCCATGCAAGTGCAAGTCAGAAAAAACTTTAGTCAAACTAAAATTATTTTGCAAAGAAGTCACAAAATTTCTGGGTAGTGCTGGGCTACACACTTCTAGTTTTCGGAGCTCGATAGCGTCGAACGGAATGGACGAGTTGACAATCTAGGGCAACTTGCAGTTCTAGTTTGCCAACAATTGTTCTTTGTTTTCTAAGATCTCTCAAGAATGGAAAAAAATTACAAAGTTTATTGAAAGTAGACGAGTATGGCCCACCTGCAAAGGGAACAATACACTAGCTAGTCAGATCTAAAGAAAACATTTCCAGATTAATATCCAAATGCATAGGAGAATGCCGCATTTATTTGGATGGACGATAAGCAGGACTGCAGACTTGATTCGTGATTCGTGGTGTCTTCGAAAGAAAATCTTTACGTCGTACTGTCTGCAAGGAAGGCGACTGAAGGCGACTGATGAACACTAATGCTCCAGCTTGGAGAGTCTTGGAATCCGAGCCTCCCGGTTCGAAAAGGAGAAGAAGACAGAACCTCCAGTATAAAGACCAATTGATCGCGGAAGCAAGACAGCATGGTTTTAATGGCAGGAGGCTATGTGTCTAGGATCGTGAGTGGTGAGTGGAAGGCGTCAATTGTTTACACTCAGACGTTCCGAGGTTCATTGGGCTGATGGTAAGGAAGTAAGTAATTAACCCTATTTTTTAAATCACAGTGAATTTTTCTCATGTCTAGTTCTCTAGTTCTGAAGTCTTATCTTTGCTTTATTTCAAGAACAACTTTACGTTTTCTGATCACGTAAATACATCGTTACTGGATCTTAATAGAATCTCTACGAATAGTGCTAAAAAAGGCTTGGAAATACGGCAACCTCATTCACAGTAGTTTGGTGGTTTTCCAGAAGATTTACGACTGAGCCCTTCGAGGTAAGTTCTGTAATGTTACAACTGGAGATAGGGGGTTAATGGTCTTCTTTTATTTAATTTAATTATTAAATACAATCTGTATTCGAACTTTAGGCGTTGGCCCTCCAGAAGAGTGTATTTTGTCACCTCTCCATTTCACTGAATGCAAGGACTATATATTGTGACGCAGCCTTGACACTACATTGAGAAAATTGAGGATAAGCTTTTTTCATAATGATGATGAGTTAAGGTCGTGCTCTTGGACGGAACTTTAGCTCGCTTTGAAAAGGTTCGGAGAGGTGTGTATTGACGCTAAAGTAATCAATAGAGCTGAAGTAATAATGCGGACAAATCTGAAGCCATGGTTGCGTTAAGAATAAATTCTGCATTTCTGTGTGCCAAATACAAGTTTCTTTTTGAAAATGCAATAAAATATACAGAATTAAATTTCTTCCATGTATTATGGCTTCATTAGAAAACAAACGAACATTCCCACTAATGCCTCGGCTGGCGTCACAGTAGCGCATTCTTGCATCTCAAGACCTTGCTGATGGTTTCGGGCTGTAGCTCAGGGATTGCTTGGATGATATTGGCCTTAAGTGCTTGAATAGTTTCCGGATTGTTGGCATAACATCGCTCCTTCACGGTTCCCCACAAAAAAAAAGTCCAAAGGGGTCAAATCGCAGGCACGAGGCGGCCAATTGACATCGGCAAGACGGCTGATAACACGATTTGTGAATATGGTGCGCAAACCAGAGGTTGGCCAAATCCATGTCTTCAATTTCAATAAAAAATTGGTTAATATGGCTCTATGGGAGCCGTGGCGTAGTGGGTAGGTGCGTCGACTCCTACGCTCGATGTTCTCGGTTCGATTCCAGAAAATAACACTTAAAATTTTTTCACGGCTCCACCTCTTTCCCTGACAATGCTGTCTAGAAACAGCTTCTCAATCTCGCCGTTTGGAGTCGGCATTAAACTGTAGGTCCCCTCCACTCGTGGGAGAACAATAGCACGCACAACGCGAGTGGTTGGTGAGAAGCTAGGCCACACCGGACTGTAGCGCCGCCATTATTATTATTATATTAATATGGCTCTGTAACGCCCACCGTTGACCGAAACGTTGTTTTCAGCCTCATTTTCGAAGAAAAATGGTCCAATGATGCCACCACTCCACTCCACAATCGGCAAAATCGTTGTACAAATGAAGCTGTTCGGCTCTATAGCCCAAACTGCGAAGCGATAACGAAGCGGATGGTCGTGTGCCTTCAATTGCTGAGTCAATTGGACCTTATAAGTGAATAATCCGAGATCTTTGTGCAGAATTCGAATTCTCCTCAGGATAGTGCGTGAAATGTTGAGCTGTTGATCGATGGCGAGTTGATGTTCGTGAATTAAGTCTCACACTCTCGGCCACAACAGCTACATTCTCATCTGTGCGCAGTACACGATGACGGGTACCGAATGTTGTCCACTAGCATACCAGTCTCACGAACTTTTTGTACAAACTTGCGTACAGCAGTTGGGGTGGGTGCTTCATTTCGGCCAAAACTTATTTTCAAAAAAACGCACTGTTTGGGCTACACAGAACTTACTTTGGAAATAAGTGTTCAATATTTGCTAAAATTGTTCAAGCGTAAAGAGACTCTTTTCGTTCCGCGGAGGTATGATACTGGCTTTCTGTCAAGATTTCGAGCGGAAAACAGCTGTCAGTGTCAAAATGACCCATGATTTAGATAAAAAACACTACAGCTGACCTGACCTAGGGAGAGACCTGAACCCTCTTGTGTTGTTCACCTTAAAGGCCAACAATAATGGCCGCATGGAAAATTAAGAGAGCTAAAGCAATCGAGCGAATACACAAAAATGATGCACTGAAAAAAAACAGTTTCGTTCAGTTTCGGTTAGTTTTGTCCACCACGCGGAACCGAAATGAATCGCTTTCTACGTATGCAAATGTCAGTTTACAGGTGAATTCTTCTAAAATTCCTATTGATGACTTCAAGTACTTCTGTCGGATTGTTTTGTCCCTACCAAGGTCCATAGAATTCTGACAGTTCAACGGCGGCAACAAATTTATATTAAAACTTGAAATTTGGTGGAGAAATAATTTTGTAAAAGCTAACATAAAATTGTTAGTTTCAAATATTGTGAAATGTCGAGTAAAAATATGTTGCTTTTGGTATTTTTGATTGTGAAGTATTTAGAAGTGATAAGTTATACACAATTGTGCCTTGAAAAATGCAAGAAAAACACGTACGAGTATGTTCGAGGAAATTGTATATGTTTTTCATGTTCAATTGAATTTTAAGTGACTAGTACATAATGCAAATCGTATTTGTTGATTAATTAATTAAATAAACGCTCTATTAAAGAAGAAAAAACAACAATTTCTTCTTGCCACAAGTGCAATTTTCACATTTTCCAAAGCACTATTATACTTGAACTGTTTCTTATGTATAATCACTTGACAACCACATAAATCCAGACTTAGGTATATGCTTTCGATATTAAAACATTCACTGTAGTTAAAAACATTAATTTTCTAATAGATATAATCGCATCAAATCACGACCGAATTGAAAGATTCAATGGAAATTTGCTCCTGCTTATGATCTGTCAGAATTCTTTGGACCTTGGCTTACTTCTGATTATTTTTTGTGTGGTTTTGACGTATTTTTCGTAGACGTAGTTTTTGAACGGCTATTATAGGTGGCCCTAGAGACGTGGATGTCCTCTGCTGCAATGTCCCACTGGTTCAGAGTCAAACATTAAAGATTGAAATCTACAGCAACGATATTTCCAGCTGACTAAGCTGGACGAAGACGTGTTCGAATCTTCACATTTTAAACCTGTCCAAAGCGTTCAACTTTATCGACTAAATTTACTACAGATGTGCGAGAGTGCGCTTGATAACGACCAAAACCAGTACGAACATTACGAATCGTCAATATACCAATACGTTGTGGAAAACTGTATCGTTCCATAATTAATATCCGGTACTTACCTTAAGCGTAAGTCCATGGTTCGATCTCAGACACAACAACTTCAATTTCCACGGCATTTTTTTCTTCTCAGTTATTGATATTGCTCAGAGAGTATGAGTTCAGGAATAGCTCCCAAAGCTTCGCTGTTTGAAGTCAGTATAAAACTATAGGTTCCCTCCCATCGGGAGAGAACAATAGCACGTCAAAACACGAGAGGTTACTACTAGATTCAAGACTTCCTCCAACTGAAGCGCCAACCAAAGAATGAAGAAATAAGTTCCCACATAAATGATGACAGTTAAAAAATTGAGCGAATTTTAAAATAATTCCGCTTGTTGGATGACCTTGCTAACTACACCTCTTCACGTTAAAAGATAAACAATCTGAATTCTGCGATTCACTGTACTTCCTTGACGAGCAAGTCTTCGAAACAGATTGTCGGCATTGAGACCTTGCACGAGACAAAAATTGCGAGAGATAATTAAGCAAAATTCACAAATCCATTGTAAGTCTCTAAGGTCAGCTCTAACGGACCAGGTTATGTTCAAATTTTCATCCGCACATCACGCGGCCGGTGCTCACCAAAGTGTATCTTTATCCATTTCGTGAGCACTTTTTGACAAACGCCTTATCGGGGATCTCAAATTACAGTCGATTCAGCCGAAGGGCTTTAACACCTGACTCGACGAACGATTCATTTTCTAACTCAATTTGGACGGATTTTATAACCGTGGGATGTAGGTCAGTGGGGATGGATACAAATGGAATTCTTGGTGGCAAATCAAACTGCGTGAAGATGTTCCAATGAACCAGCGCGCGTCCCAGCAAGTGAGGGAGAGAGAGAATTGGTGCGCACAATGGGCGACGATCGACTGAAGTTATATAAGAGGCTGACCCACCGCCGACTGCAGGTTATTCTGTGACGACCTTTTTGAGTGGAAACATCGTTGATGTTCACCTGAGTTGGATTTTCCAAACGCACAAGCAGTTCCAGTGAAAAGATAAACAGGTGGAGTGAATATATTCTGTGCAGTGGGCAGTGGTTCTGGTTGGGGAAAGGTGAAAGTTGCTTTATTTGTAATTTATTCGACATCGTTTCGTTCTAGAGAATGCATCGGTTCTTGACGTTAATCGCGGTCGTGCTGGTGGCCAGCGCAGTGGCGGGGGATAGCAAATGGGTGTGGGGGAAAAATCATCGGAACCACAGAGCCTTCGACGGTTCTGACGGAAACAACTTCTACGATCGGGAAAGGGACCGAGAGCCTACTACGAGGCGACCATCGACTTCCCAGCCAACTGCCGAGGACCTGCTGAACCCAGATGATCTGAGGAATTTCAACGCTCCATTTGGGTATCCAGGGGCAGTGAATAACTACCCACCGGGCTATGTGCCACCAACAGGACCTAGTGGGGCTCAGAGCTATCCAAATCCCAACCCCGGCTATCCTCTACCGACCGGACAAGGACAGCCGAACTACCCAACAGGACCCGGTGGCTTCGGGTACCCAATGCCCGGAGGATATCCAGGCAATGGATACCAGGCTCAAGGTGGCTATCCAAATCAGGTTCCTGGTCAGGGGTATTATCCGCCGACAGGACCCTTCCCGGCACAGCAAGGAGGTGGAGGATATCCGACTGGATTCACAGGATATCCAGGATTTCCAAACATTTTCGGATTCGGTGGACAAGGCGGTTTCCCAGGTCAGAATCCAGTTACAGGACCAGGGGGTGCGCCAAATCCTGCCGCGCAAGGTGGTTACTTCTATCCGTTTGGACCTTATCCCGGTCAGGGAGGAGTCTTTCCCAATCAACAAGGTATCCCCGGTCAACAAGGATTCCCAAACCCAATTCCAAATCAACCAGGCATCCCCGGACAGCAAGGCTTTCCAAATCAAGCAACCGCGCCCGGTCAACAAGGCTTCCCCAGTCAATACCCAGGAGGCAACTTTCCCCAACCGCAAGGAGGACAATTTCCCGCCGGACAGTACATCAATTGCAGACAACTCGGATTTGCTGTCTGTCCTGGTCCACAGCAGGGGCAATATCCACCGCAGTACCCCGTTCCAGCACAGTATCCAGGTGGGCAGTACCCCGGTGGACAGTACCCCGGTGGACAGTACCCAGTTGGACAGTACCCAGGTGGACAGTATCCAGTTCCTGATCCCAACAACCCCTACGGCATCACACCGTACAATCGCGGATATGCGGCTGGCTTCGATGACTACGATGAGACGAGCAAGAACGCCACGATCGGAGTGAATCGAGCCCTAAAACCCGAGGGAAAGGCCTTCAACACAAGCACGCCGGCCTTTAGGGCCAGTGACGACAAGGGCCACAAGAAGACGTAAACAAAGCCATGTGTACTTCAAGTAGTTTCCGAATACTTTAGTGTGATAAACCTTCATCAGTTAGTAGAGAGCTTAGTGTGTAATGTTGTGTTAAGACAGGTTTCCTTTTGTACGTACCAATAGTTGTAATGACGATAATCGAATAAAATAGTGCTCCGAAGAATGTCCACTGGGACTGGTTTTCATTTTCGTCGCCATCCCAGCCGTGCGTTTTCATTGCGGTGAGGATCTCCTTTTCAAATGTGGCCAGACGCTTTTTCACCTCTCCGGTCCAGTCTTCTTCCTCTAGGACGTCGGTGGCTTCTGTCATGCTCCAGATGAAATTTGTGACATTCAGACGCATGTCTCTGATGCCTTTTTTAACCTGAAAATGATTGGAGAATAAAAGTCTTAAATAAATTGAACAGCGTTGGTTTAGGAAATAATTGCTAATTTAAGGCTTGGGGTATGTTCATGCAGAAGGCATTTCAGATGAACCTTCAGATCAAGTAACTGTCAGAGTTAATGACGTAGCGAAGGGTTACGATATATTTCTGATTTCAACTATTAAAACTGGTTTCACTGTTTATTTGGCTTCTGACATAGCTGTTCAGTTATGGCCGAGAAACTTGAAAGCCTATTTCTGGCTCGAAGGGGAGAGAAACATTTCTACACATTTTGTTTGAAACAGTTTGGTTTCACAGACTTCGTTCCAGAGAATTTCTTCTCATTCTTCTTGTGATACTAAAGTACGGGATGGACCTGAGCTTCAATCAACAAGCCTCTCCAGGTAGCACTTTCCAGGCGATAATCTCAATAAAATTATTCTAAATCAAAACGTTTTGGGGTTGATATGTGCTGAACTCGTAGTCCAGACGGTAGACTTCAGCCTGGAGCAACGTCTGAACCATAAAACCATAGTCTAACTATCATCATCCCTCAACCATCGGCTGAGTGTGATGTGGCGGCTCTGAACTAAATTATTACCGGGTGCCGTTTTCAGGCCTACCCTGATATCTGGGAAGTTTCTATCCACGCTAAACGAGAGCCTCAACCTAGATTAAAGTTGGTCAGCAATTGCCTTGAAAGTCAACCCAGAGAAAACAGAACTGATGCTCTTCACGAGAAAAAGGAGAATTCCGGAGTTTACAAGCCCGCATATTAACGGGGTGGAACTCAAACTCTCAAGGACGGCTAAGTATCTGAGTATTACACTTGTTTCCAAGTTAAACTGGAAAGAGAACATAGAGGAGTGAATCAAAAAAGCTTTGTACACATGTAAGCGAGCTTTCGGAACACCTGGGGTCTTAGACCACATGTGGTATACTGGCTATACACAGAGGTAGTAAGACCCATCTTAACTTACGAAGCAACAGTTCATCAGACTTCACTGGAGAATAAATACCTTCTTTCTAGCTCGACGAAGGTCCAAAGATCGGCCTGCTTAGGAACCACGGGTGCACTAAGGACAACGCCGAGAGCAGCGCACGAGGTCCTACTCTAGTTTACCCCTCTTGACATCTTCTGTAGCAGCAGAGCGGCTTTAACCGTAATGGGACTCAGTGAAGTCAAGATGTGGAAAGACAAGCGATATGGGCATGCGTCCATCCTTTCAAAATAGACAGGATGACACAGATACAAAACGTCAGATTATCTGCCTCCAACCTTGACTAACACGAGGGAGTTCTCTACTCGAATTCCGGACAGGAGAGGTTTGGAAGAGCTATTAGCAAATGGCGGGGAAGAGATCTCCCTATATATACTGATGGCTCGAAAACAGGTGAAGGAACTAGGCAGAGGTCTTCTGCGATCTCTTTGAAAAATCCCTAAACCTAAGCGACGAATGTAGCGTTTTCCAAGCAGAAGTGGTAGCAATAAATAAGGCTGCGCTTACGCTTTAAGAGCTTATATAGTTTGACTGAAAAACGATAACCATATACTCAGACAGTCAAGCGGCTATAAGAGCCATAGCGTCAGATATTGTAAAGACCGAACAAGTCAAGCTATGCCGATAGAACGTCAACGAAAACTTCAATGTAAACACGGTGAGTCTCTACTGGGTACCGGGACACACAGGAGTTCAAGGAAACGAGAGAGCGGACGTGTTGGCAAAGGATGGCTCAGAGTTAAATAAATCTCTAGCACTACCTTATGTCTACACGCCGTTAAGATTCCTAGGGAAAAAATAGAAGAAGACGAAGCCTTAAAAAGAACAAATGAGCGATGGCTGAATCTGGGCTTTGGGTCAACGACGAGAGCTCTATGGCCGATGTGGAACAATAAGAAATCATCATCAATGTTTAAGTCGAAGGAATATACGAACGGTGGTGGGCACCCATGCCAGAAGGTTAGGTATACCCCATAGCGACTACTGTAGGAGTTGCAGGGACGAGGAGGAAATAGAGTCCGTCCGCCACCTGCTATGCGATTGTCCAGACCTACGAGAAAGAAGATTGCTAACACTAGGCAGTAACTTCTTCGACGAGCTGGAGGATCTGAATAAAATAGAGGTGAAGCACCTCCTGAGATATATATAACAATCTGGGTGATTCTAATCAGCAGTAAAAATGTAGATCTCATGGGGTAAACCCCCCACACCTAAGGCACAAGGGACCCAACTGTCGGTTTTAGTGAGCTGCGACCTAGTCACAAGGGCATCCTACATACCTACCTACCTACCATTAGAACGATGGTGGTTCTCTCCTCTCTAGAGATTTCGTCAATAAATTCTAAAAAGGGTTTAACGGAATAATGCAGGGTGATAGCTGATGATGATTAATTAATTAATCTGATGCATAAAAGTACGAAATGAAACGCAGAATACCTCTTGCCAACTGCTATTTTTTTGACTCAAAAGGCAACTGACTATTGCAGCCCTCTCTCGACAACCAAGCCGACTTTCTATAAGAAATCATCCCTCTCCTACTTTACGGCGTAAGGGCATGGACAATATCCAAAGCTGAGTCTTTTCCAAAAGAAAGTTCTGCTATCAATCCTTGGTCCTGTTTGCGTTGATGGCATTTGTATAAGGTTGTACTACATGATATGTCCGATGACGTTAAAAAGTTGCAAAGGATCTCTGCTCGGTTTCGGAACACCTTTTGCCGACAAAATGACACCAGACTTCAGAAAAGGTGATAATCCGTTGGAGATACGAGTATGTATATCAGGAGAGTATGGTGGACGCGGGTGGGCGCCGTGGCGTAGTGGGTAGGTGCGTCAACTACTCCGCTGGATGTTGTCGGTTCGTTTCGAAAAAAACACCAAACATTTTTTCACGGCTCCACCCCTTTCGAGTCACTGACAATGCTCAAAGAGTATAACTGTCTAGAAAAAGCTTCTCAATCTCGCCATTCGGAGTCGGCATTAAACTGCATGTCCCCTCCATTCGTAAGAAAACAATGGCACTGCACCGTATTACACCGCATTTTTTGCCAAAAAGTGGTGGTTATTTAAAAGAATTCTTTTAATAACTCTAACACGTTGTTACGAACTTAACTTAGGTTAGGTTCAGGTCTCGATACAATAGATCTTTTTAGGTCGCAGTGTCGCTGCCTTTACGGCAGGGTTGCACAAGAGGAAAAAAAAAAAATAGGTTCAGGTCGCTGTCTGCAGACTAGCAGTTTCACTTAAGCCAACGCAGGGACTTTGTGGTACCAGGTCCCTAAAACCATTCGGTTCTTGCTACAAAGCATATACATAAGCTGATTGATGCTGATGTTGTTGAGCTCGTTCAAGCTGTCAAAGAAGTAGGCAGCAAGAGGACTCGCATATTGATTCTGATTAGATAGAATGAGCGTTTAATAAATGAGCTGGTGAGAATTTTTTCTCAAAGATACATTGAGCTGTTTAGTTCAGTATTTTAGGGAAAAAACTCGTATTCATCGAGAATAGCGGTGTGGCCGGTATGTTGTTCATGCCACATATGGAGAGTTTTATATCTAACTGCTGTACTGACTGCAACCTGTCTTCCAGACAAATCCAATAAATTGTTAATGACCACTCTCAACGACTGTCAAATGCCAACTGGCAAATGTGATCCCAACCGAAATGGCGACCAAACAGCATCATCTTGGAACATAAAAACATGACCCCGTAAAAGTACACCTATCCACATTTTGTATAAAACAGACGTATAAAATAAATTGTTCAGAGAAGTGAATGGGAGACCAACTTCCGTTTTGGATCACATAATATTTGCCACTACATACGAATCCAAACAAATTTATTGGAAGACTGCTGTGCACCAAAAGAACATATTAATTAAGTCGAGTAAACATATCAGAAGACTTATATAAACAAAAACGAGGTAAGCATCAAATTTATTTAAGAAGCAATCATTAAGCTGCATGACCTTGAACAGCAAAGAAAAAGCATAAAACTCACCTTAAGCTCATGTGGCTGCTCCAGGTGTTGAAAGAGGAGCGCTCCACCGATACAGTAGGCAACCACCAGCGATACCAGAGTGACATGTGACACAACACACGTCAGTACCTTCCAAGAGAAGCAGATGGCGGTAACACATCGCCCGCGCGATGGCTTCTCCATGATCTGCGGTGGAAGTGGGTGCCCTCTCCGTCCAGACATGATTCAGCCGCTGTATGCGAACTCCGTCAAAATAGCGACACACACAGCCGCGGCAATTCTTCACTTCGAATATCGAGTAAACAATGTTCTTCTTCTTCTCATCAAAATAATCATCACGTCTCACTGCATCCGAATGTCATGCATAAACACACAAAGGCACGGTTATGTGTATTTTCAAAAATTTACATCATTGCGCTTGAAAACTGAAAATTTGTTGCTTTTGTTGAAAAATATTTGTTTATAGCGTTTCCTTAATTTTTTTGACATTTTTCGGTGAATTTTCGGAACGTCAACCGCAGGGAGATATTTTTGTAATCATGTGCAATGTGCGACTTGGTCCGCCAGCAGGCAGTCTGGGGCAAAACGTGGGCATGTCCCGTGGCAGTCGTAAAACATTGTTTTCTTTTTATGACTGATGAGTTGGGCGCTATTTCCGATGGGGGCCATGCCGCAGGAGTGCTGATAGATGCACATAAATTTGGAAATCCATGAGTCAACGGCATACATTCAATTTGTAAAGAGCAGACTTTGAAGTTCGAATACCGCTATTGGCGGAAATCCAACAGTTTATCGGAGGGGAAATGTCAAAACTTGTAGAAAAACATGTCCTGTTTGTTAATATGCGTCGCTTTCTAGGAAAACCAGCTAATTTTTATGTAAGAAAGTATATTTTCATCTTTAGAAGCGTTCTATTGACATGAATGCGCAACAATTGAGCAGAATGTGCAAAAATCAGTGGTTTCAGTAGACAAATGGGAATGGAACCCATGATACAGTTCAGTAGTTCCTTTAAAAAATCATTGCAAGGTTGCTCCTTTCAACAGTTAACTAGATTGATCACATTACGATCGGCGTCAGGCACTCCTCCGCGATGTGCGTACCTTCGGAGTATCCAACATTGACTGGGATAATTTCCTTGTTGTAGCCAAGGTAAGAAGACGGATATCAATGGGACTTCGGAGTAAAGTAAGACCACAATAGTTTGACGTCGTATAGTTACAATTGATAACTAGGAATTTTGCCGATCGAACCTCTGTGTCCAGTTCTGCCAAACGAAACAATCGACAAGAAGTGGGAATGTTGTCAAAACGCACATTTAGCGAAGCAAGCAGCATATAAGGCGACGCTGCATAGAAGGACGAGAGTGGTTCGTAAGCCCGGTTCCTTCCGGCTTTGCAAAAGGAAAAAAAGAAGACGAGAACATGTGATCGAGGTGATTGAGAGGTTTTACAGCAGGAATTATGTCCGAACGGGTATGTCGGGACGAAGTGGGACAATAATAGATTTTAATTAATAGAATCACAGTCGATACTGAGAATTTGGACGAATCACACCCGAAGACTGTTAAACGGCGTCAAATACCGCTGTCAGACAGAATGTTTCACTCAATTTGGACGATAATAGAAGGGAACCCAAAAATAGCCATTCAAGAATTAGTGATGTTCTTAAACTTACAAGACGGTTCAAATCTAAACGAAAACAAACCTTACACTTTGTAAAGCTGTCAGTACAAATTTAATATTGATCAGAGACAAATACTATGCCAATTTATTTGAAAAATCGAATGACATACTGAAGTAGAAAAGAAAGCAATTTGACCGCGATTGAGGAAAAACTAGGAAGCATAATACAGGGTGGGCCAAATACAAGTTTCTTTCTAAAAATGCAATACAATGAACAAAATTAAACTTTATCCATGTATTACGGCTTTATTAGTACGAACGAATATTCCCATTAACTCTAAAACACAACGCCGTTCAGGTGGCTGCCTCGGCTGGCTTCGCAGTGGCGTATTCTGTCACCCCAATTTTCCAAGACCTTGTTGATGGTTTTGGGCTGTAGCTCACGGATTGCTTGGATGATATTGGCCTTAAGTGCGTAAATCGTTTCCGGATTGTCGACATAACATCGGTCCTTCACGGTTCCCCACAAAAAAAAAGTCCAAAGGTTTCGCAGCCCTGAGGCGCCCAATTGACATCGCCTAGACGGCAGATAACACGATTTGGGAATTTGGTGCGCAGAAGATCGATTGTGGCATGGGGTGTGTAGCATGGCGCGACATCCTGCATGAACCAGAGGTCGTCCAAATCCATGTCTTAAATTTCAGTAAAAAAAAGTCGGTTAACATGGCTCTGCAACGCCCACCGTTGACCGGATCGTTGTTCCCAGCCTCAGTTTCGAACAAAAATGGTCCTATGACCACCACTCCACAATCCGCACCAAACAGTCATTTCCTGTGGATGCATTGGCTTCTCGACAACAACGTGCGGATTTTTCGAGCTCCAGATGCGGGCGGCGGTTTTGTTTGTTAACGTAGCCGCCGATATGATATATGCGCCTCGTCAGAAAATATGATTTTTCGCCCAAAATCGTTGTTCAATTCCAGCCGCTCTAAGGCCCAAAGCCCAAAATGCGAAGCGATTACGAAGTGGATGGTCGCGTGCTTTCAATTGCTGAGACAATTGAACCTTGTAAGCGAATAATCCGAGATCTTTGTGCAGAATTCTCCTCAGGCTAGTGCGTGAAATGTTGAGCTGTTGAGATCGATGGCGAGTTGATGTTTCTTGAACTGCGTCCCACACTTTCGGCACAGCAGCCACATTCTCATCTGCACCGTACGACGACGGAGAACATGAGTGATGTCCACTAGCATACCAGTCTCACGAAATTTTTGCACAAACTTGCGTACAGCAGTCGCGGTGGGTGCTTCATTTCGGCTAAAACTCATTTTTGAAAAACGCACTGTTTGGGCTACACAGCACTTTGGAAATAAGTTTCCAATATTTCCCAACGTTGTTCAAGCGTAAGGCGACTCATTACGTGTCGCGGAGGTATGTTACTGACTTTCTGTCTAGATTTCGAGCGAGAAACAGCTGTCAGTGTCAAAATAACCTATGATTTAAAAAAACACACTTGATGGCCCACCCTGTATTTGAACGCGATAGGTCACTCCTCTACCCAGAATGCACGGCTGAAGAGGAAGTCGAGGTGCACCCAATATTTTATCACAGGCACCTCGTAGGAGAAGAATGAATTTGGACAGAGTCAGCTAACAAATAGTTGGAGACCTGCTCCTTCATAACGAGCATGCAGAATGAGTTAAGAAGGAAAGAGTAAGAGTAAGGTGCTCGAAAGAGTAAGGCGAGCCGAATCGGAAAATATGGAGCCCATAGCGTGGTCTGCTAACCAGCCCGGAGTAATACCTAGATATAGATCTGAAACAATCCAAACAACCTGATCTCTCATGAAGATCAAAATTCTGCCTGCATTTTGGTAGATGTCATAGCAGGACACTGCCGCTTAGATGACTCGGAGTTATTTCAAAAGACTTTTTTAATTCTGTTTCTTAAATGGCTGAGAATTTTAATTTTTAGTGTTCGTTTGTATAATAATAATAATAATGGCGGCGCTACAGTCCGTGATGGACCTGGGCCTAGCTTCTCAGCAACCACTCGTGTTGTGCGTGCTATTGTTCTCTCACGAGTGGAGGGGACCTACAGTTTAATGCCGACTCCGAACGGCGAGATTGAGAAGCTTTTTTCTAGACAGTTATACTCTTTGAGCATTGTCAGTGAGCCGTGAAAAAATGTTTGATGTTTTTTTCCGAGATTCGAACTGACGACCTCGAGCGTAGGAGTCGACGCACCTACCCACTACGCCACGGCGCCCAGTGTTCGTTTGTATAGGTTTGTTAAATTTTGATACTTCATATATGTTTTTTCAACAATCATTTGTTATTTTTGAACTTTTACTCGTAGAATCACTTTTGTTTTGCGTCCACTCTTGGGAGCCTACTTCTTTGACAACACTTGTGAGCTCAGTGAGGTATCTATCAATAGTATACCACGTTTCACTGAAAGCATTTATTTTCAACAGGTGGACAAGTGGATTAACCCATGGGTTAGGTTCCAGCGATTTCCCCAACTAAAACAAATATCTTCAATCAACCAGTAAACGATGTATTATTGTCAGAGTAAAACTAACAAAAAATCGATTAAGTTTGAGAAGCAGTGACACAACACTTAATACTGCAGACGACTGAAGCAGCCCATAAGCGCAACAAGACATCGAAATGTCACAGCAACATCAATGAATAAAAGATCAAAAGAACAACTAAACAAACGTTCGCCATACTCTATGAAAATTAAATGTTTTTGAAGTTCTTTTTATAAATTTTGTTTGACTATTTTTCTCTAATTTGCTTGTTATAGTTCCATGAATTTCAATGATGTCTCCCTAGAATCACGGAAACATACAAAAAAACACTTGATCTAACAACACGTATTCGTAATTCGAAAACTCGTGTTCTATTGTTAGTTCGCGTTTTCGTGCGTTGCGAGAGGTTATTAATCAGCAAAATCCACCAAGAGAATGTTCTATTCATCGTCTTATTTGAAAATTTGAATGTACTTGTTGCTGCGGTCAAGATCTGTGGGTCATCGAGCCGCTTGTTCAACGGGGAATAGTGATGTTGGATTCTTGGGATGAGAATTGCCTTCAAAAACTTCTCAAACAATTTTTCGAAAGTTTATAGTAAAGTAAAGAATCTTGCATGATCTCCCTCTACAGTTTGCAGCAATAAAAATTAGGGAATTTCGATAATGTTTTCAAAAAATTAATTTACTTCCGATGCACAAAGGCTTTGTAAACAAACGAACATTTTGAATTTCGCCATTTCTGCTACATTGGAAAATCCGTTTTCGTGCAGTCCTTAGGCTCAAGGTGCATATGGGCTTAACCTTCATTTGGATTTTACTTTCTAAGACGGCCTTCTACCACCAATACGACAAGAGCCAACTACAATGGGCGTACAGACTTGAGAGAACTGAAGCAACCGACAGAATACACAAAAATTATGCCCTTTGCTCTGTACGGGTTATAGTCGCTTCGTCCAGTGTCGGTAATTTCTTTAATTTTTGCCTACTTACATACGCGGAAGCGAAATGAACCAGGTCTCTGTGTATGGAAATGTCAGTTGATAGTTAAATTTACTTCAAGTCCCTACAAGGAATTATGCACACCTGGAGTTTGACGATGTTTCTCGTCACTATTTGTTTGATTTTGGCATAAGCTTAAGTTTTCGTACATTGTCACACTGAGACAAATACTGGAAAAGACCAACAAGTTTCAAGTCGAGACTTATCACCTTATTTATCGACTTCAGAGCCTCATACGATAGCATTCATCGTCTTGAGCTCTACAAGACGATGGCCGAACTCGGGATTCCAGCAAAACTGATCCAATTGTGCCGTGCCACGCAGGAAATCACGCGGTGCAATGTGCATTTTGAGAACAGTTCCTCCGAACTATTCCAAACATGCACCGGATTTAGGCAAAGAGATGCGCTGTCGTGTAACTTCTTCAACCTTGCACTGGAACAGTTAGTGCGCAAGGCAGGCGTCGATACAGAAGGCAGTAACTTCAACAAATCCGTACAGTTGCTGGGCTACGCAGACTACATTACATCATAGGTTGCTCCCAGCGAGCCGTTATAGAATCTTTAACGGCCATTGAAGAAGAGGCGAAACGAGTTAGTCTCGAAGTAAATGAGGACATAACCAAGTATTTTCTGTCAACAAACAGAGAGTCATCGGTCCACCGTCTAGGACAGAACGTCACTGTTGGCAGCAATAACTTCGAGGTGGTTAAGGAGTTTACATAATAATAATAATGGCGGCGCTACAGTCCGAGGTGGATCTGGGCCTAGCGAGGAGGGTGAATGGAGGAGAAGATACAACGGCTAACTCTACGATGTGGATGTAGTCCAAAAAGCCAAAAAACGACGACTATACTGGCTCGGCCACATCGAGCGAGTGGACTTTAACGCTCCAGCAAAGAGCTTCTTCGAATCACAGCCCACAGGTTCGAGAAGAAAAGGAAGACCGAACCTCCATTTCAAGGACCAAGCTATCGCAGATGCCAGAGCGCTTGATCTGGATAACTGGAAGCAGCGTGCCCAGGACCGCAGGGCATAGAAGGTTCCGGTGTCTCAGCTAGAGACCCTTCATGGGTCGGAAGCCCGCTAAGTAAATAAGCAAGTTTTCGTACGCCTGTAGTTATAGGTGACCCTTAGGAAAGTAAGCAATGTGAAGTTTGACGTACTCGTACGATATAGTGATGAATAGGACTACGAAGACATAAAGCGCTATATCGAATCAGCTAAAATGAGCTTCTGAATATTTTGCTTAAGAAATTTGTTGCTTAAATCCTTGCTTTTGTTGAATTGTCTTTCATTTTTTGTTATAACACTCAATATCCAATTTGATGTGGAGAACGATTGATTTAAAAGAGGTTTACAAGAAATTTCTATGGCTAAAAACTACACCATAAGGAAACAGGTAAGTGAACAAACTTAATATGAGTGTACATACACACAGTCACAAAAGTAAGTATACACCGTAAAAAATAACGAATCTTGACCGAATCATCAACTAGAAAGCGAAACTGCATAAACTTTAGGTAACATGTTATACATATTTATTTTGCTATTTTTATGCTCTTTTCAAAAAACAAACAATAAAAAGAATGGGACTAACAATAACAAAAATATTAAGAAACAAAGTAAGATACTGTTAAAATTGCATGTTACAAAAGTAAGTATACGCTATTAAAAAAGAGAGATTTATCGCAAATTACTCAAATTTATTCCTAGTTGGATATCCTTAAGCAGTAATAACTGCCTTTATTCTCGATCCCATGGAGGTAACAAGCTTTTGAGTTACTTCCAGACTTATTTTTTCCCATTCGTCAGGTATAATAGCCTTAAGCTCGAATTTGGTCCTAATGTCATGGTTTAGGATTTGACGATCGAGATGATCCCACAATTGCTCGACAATATTTAAATCCGGTGATTGAGCTGCTGTTTTGAGCTGTTTTCGCACATTGTACAGCAACCAGGGAAGTGTGCTTTGGGTCATTATCTTGTTGGAATATAAATTAACCCTTCAAGTCTAATTTCTGCAAGCTATGGTGCAGATTGTTTTTCAGTATACTGAGGTAATCGTATCGATTCATTGTCGTCTCAATAAATACTAAAATGCCAACACCAGATGCCGCCATACACCCTCAAACCATTACTGACCCGCCACCATGCTTCACCGTATCAGCCATGTAGTTTGGATCTTACTGCGTATTTGGCCAAAAATGAGTTGAATTCGCCAAAAATCAAAAAAGTATTCTCGGACGAGAGTAAATTTCACATTTACGGCTCCGACGAACGCCATAAGGTTTGGCGAAAACCGAATACGCACTTGACGTGGCTGGTACGGTGAAGCATGGTGGCGGGTCAGTAATGGTTTGAGGGTGTATGGCGGCATTTTAGTATATAGCAAATAGCAAAATAAATATGTATAACATGTTACCTAAAGTTTATGCAGTTTCGCTTTCTAGTTAATGATTCGGTCAAGATTCGTTATTTTTTACGGTGTATACTTACTTTTGTGACTGTGTGTATATCAAATTTGACATCACTATCTTAAAGTTTGACATTTTTAAAGTCACACTTGTTCACAACGTCTTATAAGACAAGATAACTTTAAATTATTCTCGAAGTGGATTAAGTCAACGGCAGTGTTGTCATTAACAAGCTTCGGTTTTTGGTTAAGGAACCCTATATCTGGTCACAGTGTTTTGCTGGTTTTCCCTATACCATCCCTGCTGTCGTTCGCTTCGAGACGAATTTCGGTCGTCCAAAATCGGAAATCATCAATGCTGCGAATTGTTAATGAGATAATCGTGAGATGGCCTGTTGCATTAATTCCAATCCTTCTACCTCATTTTTTCTTCCTGTGGGAATACAGTTCACTTAATTTGGATGATAATAGACCAGAATTCCGTCTCCCCCATCCAGACGAGGTGAAGATAACAAAAATTGGACCGAAGTCTAACAAAACTGCTGGTGCAGATGGTCTGCCTGCTGAAATCTTTAAAGCAGCTGAAAATGAGCTGGAAAGGCACATGCAATACCTCGTCTCTAAGATATGGTCGGAAAAAAGCATGCCCGATGAGTGGAATCTCAGTACCGTTTGCTCGATCCACAAGAAAAGAGACTCCTTTGACCGTGGCAAATATCGAGAAATAACTCTCCTTAACATCGCCCATAAGATCTTTTATTCCGTTTTGTGCAAACGCCAAAAACCACTTACCAACAATCTGTAGACCTTCACATTACGGCAGATCCTTGAAAATACTCAAGAAACGCAGGTCGACAGACACCATCTACGCGCTGATTTCAAGGCCACATATAACAGCGTGAATAGAGACGAGCTATGCACCGGTATGTTTAGTTTTGTCATTCCTGTCAAAATCGTCAGCCTGAGCAGGATGACGGTGGAGCACTCTCGCTGCTCCATCAAGGTCGGTAATGAACTCACCGAGACCTTCAATGTCAAAAAAGGTTTTAGACAGGGCAACGCGCTCTCATGTGATTTCTTTAACATCGTTCTTGAGAAGATCGTGCAGAACTCACAGGTCAACACAAGAGGCACGATCTTCCACAAATCCGTTCAACTGTTAGCTTACGCGGATGACATTGCCGCGATTGGGCGAACACAGCGAGCCGTCAATGAAGCGTTTGCTGGCATTGAAACGGAAGCGGTTAAAATGGGTCTGGCCAAAACGAAGTATATGCTGTCATGGAGAAAGGACGCTCAACATCGACGACTTGACCAGAACGTCACAATAGGCACCTATAACTTCGAGGAAGTGAAGGACTTCGTCTGTCTCTGCTCCACGGTAAACAGAATAAACGCAGAATAATTCTGGCCAATCGAGTCATAGGTGGGCGCCGTGGCGTACTGAGTAGGTGGGTCGACTCCTATGCTCGAGGTTGTCGGTTCGAATCTCGAAAAAAACATCAAACATTTTTTCACGGCTCCACCTATTTCGAGTCACTGATAATGCTCAAAGTGTATAACTGTCTAGAAAAAGCTTCTCAATCACGCCGTTCGGAGTCGGCATTAAACTGTAGGTCCCCTCCGCTCGTGACAGAAAATTAGCACGCACAACACGAGTGGTTGCTGAGAAGCTAGGCCCAGGTCTACCTCGGACTGTAGCGCCGCCATTATTATTATTATTATTATTATTATTATTATTATTAATCGAGTCATAGTCATACCCTTTCACGAAATACAAAGTTGACTTTGTACAAGACCTTGATCACCCGAGTCCTGCATGGGCAATATTCAATGCGAATGAAGAAGCTCTTGGTATTTTCGAGAGAAAAGTTCTGCGTGTGATCTTTGATCCTGTTTGCATAGATGAAGATTGGAGTAGAAAATTCAATCACGAACTGTATGGGGTATACAGTTGAGGAAGTAGCCTTATTTGATTTAGTTATGGGAGAGCACTTGAGGAGAATGACGAATCAAGAAGCCCAAAACAAATACTTGAGCATATATACAAAATTAAATAATAAGTATCTTTTCTAATACTGTTACTAATCAAATTGTGTCTATGCTAAAAGAAGCCAAACACTTTTCGCTTAGTGTTGACTCAACAATCGACAAGAGTCGCATAGAAAAAATTACTGTTGTTGTTTAAAGCTCTTGGAAGGAGAAGACAAGACCGGAGAGGAGCTTACAAAGTTAATTTTAGACAATTTCGAATTTCATGGAATTTCAATAAGCAACGGTCGAGGTTACAGTTACGATAATGGTTTAAATATGAAAGGAAAATAAACTGGTATTCAGAACAGAATTCAGCCAAGAGCATTTTTCGTCTCATAGAGCTCGTATTGATTAAATTTAGTAGTCAACGATTTAGCTCAGTGCTCATTAGATTCTGTTAAGTTTTTTGACACAATTCAATGCTTACATAACTTTTTTTCAAGTAAAAAAACGTGCAAACCTTACTTTGAAACCTCTTCCAGAAACAAGGTGGGAAAGCAGACTTGATGCATTAAAACGGAGAATCTTTGACTCTGAACCAGTAGGACAGCGCGGCAGAGGACGTGTACGTTTATGGTGGCGCACATAAGTCAAGAGCGGCCTCAATCATCTTGATGTGCGCAAGTGGAGATAGCTTGCGATGGATCGCGCAGGCTGCAGAGGCATGTTTTTTGGTTAAGGTCCATAACACACACTGTAGCGTTATACAAAGAAGTTCAATTATCCCGATTAACTCGCTTTGACTTTTGGTAACGAAACGTGTTTGCACCCTTGGCTTCGACAAAGTCTTGGTCTCCGTCACGAGTGATGGGAGGAATAATGCTGAGCTTTCCTGTAGAATTGGCGAAGCTGAGTTAATTTTGAAACTTGTTGGTTCAATTTTGAAACAGCTTGGTCGATCTGTAATCCGGAAGGCTGAACTTGGTTTCAAAGTTAAGTTAGCGGTTTTTAATGCAGTATTTGTTCCAACTCTAACATATAGTCATGAAATTTGGGTAATGACAGCAAGAATAAGATCGCGAATACAGGCTGCCGAGATGAGATTTCTTCATGCTATTGTGGGAATTACTCGCAGGGTTCGGGTGACAATCACGGCAGTGCTCGAGGAACTCAATATTGGGCAGCTGCTTCTTCGTATGCAAAAGACTGTACTTCGATGGTTTGGTCACGTGGCAGGAATATCCCCAGCATTACCAGCGATTGCATCAGGTAGGCGACCGCTTGGCAGACCCAGGACGAGATGGTTGTTGGACCAAGTCCAGGACGATATTGACCGTGGCGGAGGATCGAGTGTCCTGGATATCTCGCGTGCGAGCACGGGCCACGAAAATGAAAAAAAGAAAATGAACTCAATGAATGAATGTGCTTTGCTGTTTTCCTTACACAATACTGGATATTATTTGTTCCAGGACTAATGTGGACTAATGCGATTTGTTAATCTGACATATCGTGGGATTGAATCATGCTTGGATCATCCCTAAGTGGAACTTATAACTCCTACTTCGTCGTCTTTTTTCGACTAAATCAACCATGTATTCTAGTGTTTCCTCACGGGGGACTTACAGTTCTATGCCAACTCTAACGACAAAGTTTAAGATGCTTTTCTTGACTCTCTGAGCATAATTATAATTTGACCATAATTTGAAAATCGTTAAAAAAGGATCGCTTCAGTCCAAAAAAAATGTGGAATTTTGATCATGGTGCTTGAAAAGACATCCATAAGATCGTGACGAGGGATGGATCATGGATCATCACTAAACAGCAACTGGTACGACGTCTACGATCCCAGAAACCCGCTCAACAAGCGCAAACGTGGTGAGAAAAGACAGAGGCACTCGTCGTCGAAAAAATCTCGGTAGAAACTGACGCTTGTCATGTGAAAATGTCCTTTATTTGGCAGAAATGTAACAACAGAATGGGTCTTCCGAGAGAAGCCAAGTCCAACGATAGTTGTTCAGACATGAATCATTTTGGAGCAACGCCATTAGGGCAACGTGACACTCGAACAATTTGCCAAAAGTATTTGGAAAAATAAGCAAAAACAACCACCAAACGAGAGTTATTCACCGCCACGACGAGGCGAGCTCTCATAGCTCGACTCAAACAATAAACTTTTTGAGCACTCAAAACATCAAATTGATGGATCATCCGCCGTACAGCCAATAATTTGGCACCCAATGACTTCTTTTTATTACCACACATCGAAAATAGAATGCGAGGTCAACGTTTTTCGACGTTTGGATTAGCAGTTGAATTTTTTAAAACGCATGTTTCGAAGCTACCTCGTTTGGAGTGCTTGGAAAATTGGTTCAATCGGAGAGAATTTTGAAAAACAATAAAGCCGTTTCCAACGTTGAATATTTCATTTACTCGTTTTTCTCAAAATTTGAGTAGCAAACCTCGTAATAAATCGTTTTAATGAACTAGGGTGCATTGTAACTTGGTAGATCTGGTGAAATGGGAAGAAATTGATTAACTTGCCGGCATTTCTGAACTAAAAAAACACCAAAACCCAGAACACTGTCATTTCCCACGAACCAGCAATGGTCTCATATCAGAACTGATGAAAGACCCCCCATCGACCAGTGAATCGAAAAACGCGTGAATAAATCAAATAACGAGTTCATAGCCCTGAACATGATGGAAGTCATCTTTACGGAAATACACGTGTAAATTTGAAAACCACTCTTCGTGTCGGAAATCGAAAAACCGACCCGTCTGCAAGACTTTTTCTTTTTGTTTTGAAAGCGTATTTTTATCGTTGTCTAGAGTGAGGATATTTTAAGAAAACGCTGAACCAAATAGATTTCCACTTTAAGAGAGTATGCTGAGATGCATATACACACACGACCGGCAGCGCAGGGGGCCGCAGGGGGACTTGACCGCACATTGTACATGAATAATCGTTCCATTCATTTTTTAATTTATTTTTGGTTATTGAAGGAAAATGGAACGAACAAAAAATACGATTTCTTTTCTCGGAAAATCACTCGAGAACCATGTGTAGGCGATTCAACGGCGATTATCTCAGAGTAGTTGCACTCTAAACGGTTCACTAATTAATTCATAAAATAACTTTCGTTTCAACTAATACGAATGTGCTCGGTTTCTGTTTTTGGATTTTGGTTTCTTTGAGGAAAACCGAGAGTGTGTTTCACGAATTTTAGTGTCGACAGTTCACGGGTTTTGGATCCACTTCGGGGATCTTTTGAATGGAGACTGACTGAGAGTTTGAGTAAATGCTCAGTGTAAGCTCCGAGGATCTCTGTGAGGAGAAATCTATTCGTGGACAGATGTTTGGGGATTTCTCTTTGAAAGATCTCTCTGTTTTCGAAAATGTGTTTACCGATCGTTTGGCGTTCCGGTGAGCGTGGACGGCATGCAGAAAATAAGGTACACATGTTAATATTTACTTACATATGTGCACGAATTGGTTGCCGCGATATACCATTTAATCGAGGAAAGCTATAAAAAATTATCTTAAAAATGAGGTCAGTGTTGAAGTCTGTTTTCGAAATTTTGTCAAAATTTCCTGTCGGTCCGCTCAGTTTAAGCTTAATTTTCCTTGCATTTGTTGTATGCATTTCAGTGCGGTTCGGGACCCTGAAGTGTTGTGCTGACTGTGAACAGCGGATTTGCGGAGCTCTTCCTGGCGTATCATCGAACGGGTGGTATCTATAGGATGGGCCAAATACAAGTGTCTCTTTTAAAATGCAATAAAATGAACAAAATTAAATTTTTTCCATGTATTATGGCTTCACTAGTAAGAACAAACATTTCCATTAATTATGAAATACAACGTCGTTCAAATGGCTGCCTCGGCTGGCTTCGGAGTATCGCATTCTGTCACCCAAATTTTCCAAGACCTAGTTGATGGTTTCGGGTTCGGGCTGTAGCTCACGGATTGATATTGGCCTTAAGTGCTTAAACCGTCTCCGGATTGTTGGCATAACATCGGTCCTTTACGGTGCCCCACAAAAAAAAGTCGAATGGGGTCAAATCGCAGCTCAGAGGCGGTCAACAGACATCACCGAGACCGCTGACAACACGATTTGGAGATTTGGTGCGCAAAAGATCGATTGTGGCATGGGCTGCGTGGCATGGCGCGCCATCCTGCATGAACCAGAGGTCCATGTCTTCAATTTCAGTTAAAAAAAAGTCTGTTAACATGGCTCTGTAACGCACACCGTTAACCAGCCTTATTTGCAAAGAAACATGGTCCAATGATACCACCACTCCACAATCCGCACCAAACTGTCACTCTCTGTGAATGCATTGGCTTCTCGACAATAACGAACGGGTTTTCCTTTTCCGAGCCCCAAATGCGACAATTTTGTTTGTTAACGTAGCCGCCAATATGAAAATGCGCCTCATCAGAAAAGATGATTTGCCGTCCAAAATCGTTGTTCAATTCCAGTCGCTCTAAGGCCCAAAGCCCAAACTGCGAAGCGATTACGAACCGGATGGTCGCGTGCCTTCAATTGCTGAGTCAACGGCGATCGACGGCGAGTTGATGTTCGTGAATTGAGTCTCACACTCTCGGCCACAGCAGCCACATTCTCATCTGTGCGCACCGTACGACCACGGGTACCATTAGTGTTGTCCGTGCTAAAGACCACAAAATTTATGCACAAACTTGCGTACTCCAAGCGGAAACCTATGTGGTCCTAATGGCTACGAGCTATATTGTGAAGAAAGGGGCGAAGTATATGCGTCTGTAGCGACAGCCAAGCTGTGCTCAAGGCCATGCTGAACCCTTTAACCACTTCCAAGATAGTTCAGGAATGCAAGTCTTCTCTGAATTTGATCGGTAGCTTAAATTCGCTAAGATTTGTCTGGGTCCCGGGGCACCACTGGATCACGGGAAATGAAATGCGGTGGGTGCCTTATTTCGGCCAAAACTTCTTTTCAAAGCGCGCTATTTGGGCTACAGGAAGGAAATAGAGTCATCAATCCAGGAATTTTTCATCGGTACATGTATTTTTCATCTGGAGACCTAATTACCAAAATCATTGTTCGATACATAGTCCCATACCATTATGTGGCCTTGTTCATGCTCACCTGTTTATTCTATGTTTTGACTTTTCATCTCTTCATTTGTCTTCCACCACACCATCACTGTATCATTGTGGGTGGTAGATGAGGAAACCATCACTTACAGTTTAACGCTGCGATCGAGTCTCAATAGAGTTTCATTCTCATTCCATCGAAGACAACCTCTTTAATAAAAAAAAAAACAACATTTTGTTCACTTCCCCAGCGAAATATAGAATACAAAGACCAAGACTGACTGGCAGTTCGACTGTATTTTTTTTACTCCTGAACGTGTGATTTTAGACACACATGTGATGAACATGCGTAATCTTGGATTTTCGTTTGCTGGTTTTTCTGTTTTTAAGTTTATGATAGTTCTATAATTTGATAGGCTGTAGGTGCGAAAAAATACTGAATGCAAAATTTCCTATGTATTTAGCGAGTGATCGTAAAAGTTTAATTTTGCACGATTTAAATAAATTTTACTTGAATGAATCTTGTTAAAGTTCTGGGTTTGGGTTTGTTCTTTTCTTTTTAAACGTTTTTCTTAGACGTGAAAAAGGTATTCCATTCTATGAAGGGTAACATAAAGTTTTATGAAGAGTACTTAGAAATCTTTTCACAGGATCATTTTGCTTTTTTCAGATGATTGTCAGATTTAACAGTGAGCTGCAAATGAGTTGGCAAAGGCGAATAACCTTACAATGCTAAATTGTCAGTTTATGTAATTGCCCATAAACCCAATCTCTAAAGGGCCTTTCATATGAGCGGCGAACAGCGAACTGTGAAATTCGCGAATTTTGACTCTTCATTCACATTGAATTCGCCGATAGCCGCGAAATTTAAAATTTCAAATGTTCCCGCCCAGAGATTTTACGAATTTTTTATTCGTGAATTTGTGAATCGAGTACGACTCATTATGGATCGTGAATACAGTTTGACAATTCGCGAAGAGATTTTCTTACTTAAACAATATTTTTCGAGTTTTTACTTTATAAAAAAATTCGATAATTCAAATCGCACGTTCTGGCATACCAAAAAATACACATTTTTGCTGATATACAGCTATGGTCAATGAAGGTGTAACTCATGCATTTCTGTATGTTTCCATAGACAGACGACATCACCCCTGGTTTGACGACGAGTGCAGGCAGGCACAATTCCTAGTAGAACCGCAGCCGATACTGGGAATCTGGGAGGATGACTTCTGTAGACTGTTAGCGGCGATGAGGGCACAAATAGCGCTGTCAGGCAGAATGTTCTATTCAATCTGGACCATAAAAGACGAGAATTCCATTCCCCCGACATAGACGAGTTCCAGATAGCAATATCGAGACTATAGGGCAACAAAACTCCTGGAGCAAATGGTCTGTCTGCTGAAATCTTTTAAGAAGCTTGGGATGATCTTGTTGCATGCAAGCACAATGCCATCCGTTAGACATGGACGGAGGAAAGCATGCTCAACGAGTGGAATGTCAGTATCGTTTGCCCGATCGACAAGAAAGCAGACTCCTTTGAACGCTCCAAATATTGAGATAGTCTCCTTAGCATCGCCTATAAGATCTTCTCTGCCGTTCTGTGTGAACGTCTGAAACCTTTCGTCAACGATCTGATAGGTCCATATCAGTGTCATTACAGGTCAGAGAAGTCCACGCAGGACCAAGTCTTCACACTACAGCAGATTCTGGAAAAAAATGACGAAATGCAGATCGATACTCACCAGTTTTCCGTCGATTTCAAAGCCACATATGACAGCAGGCATAGAGACGAGCTATAAAGAGCCATGTTAAGTTCTGACTTTCTTGCTCGTTCTCGTTAGACTGAGCAGGTTGACGATGGAAAACTCTCGCTTCTCCATCAAGGTTGGTAACGAACTCACCGAGATTTTCAATGTTAAAAAAGTTTTCAGGCAAGGCGACGCGCTGTCATGTGACTTTTTAAACATTGTTCTTGGCAAGATCGTTCAAAACTCAATGACCCCCACTAGACCCCCACGATCTTCCAGAAGTCTGTACAAATGCTACCATACGCGGATGACATTGACGTGATTAGTAGAACTCAGCGAGCCGTTTTTGTTGAAACGGAAGCGGATAACATGACGCTGGAGGTAAACGAAGGCAAAACTAACTGTATGCTGTCATCGGGATAGGATACCAAACATAGACAATTTGGCCAGAACGTCACCATAGGCAGATATACTTTTGAGGTAGTCAAGGATTTCTTCTACCTCGGTTCCCAAGAAAACAATACGAATACCATCAGTACCAGGATCAAACGCAGAATAACTATTGGCAACCGCTGTTTCTTTAGGCTCAAGAAGCAATTGAGTAAAAGAGCCCTCTCTCAGAAGACCAAGTTGTCTCTGTATAAGACCATGATCATCCAAGTCCTGTTTTACGGGGCAAAGGCATGGACAATATCCCAAGGGGATGAAGAGGCCATGGTCTTTTCGAGAGAAAAGTTCTGCGCGCGATCTTTGGCATTTGGAGAAGAAAGTTCAACCACGAACTGTATGGGCTATACAGCGACATGAGTCTAGCCAGACGTCTAAGGATCCAACGCCTAAGATGGTTAGGACATGTAGAGCGCATGGACAACTTAGCTTCGGCCCAAAGAGTCTACCACTTGGAGCGCAACAGAAGGCGTCAACGTCTAAGGCTGCGCACACAAATTGACGTGCGCAATTGACGACTGTACTAACTGGAGAGATTTAATAGTTGAGACCGGTAGGAGAAACTACAGCACAGTGAGGTGCGGCAACATTTTGCACGGCGTATATCCGAAGGGTTTGAGCAAATTCCAACTGTTCCATTGCATGTAGAGGACGAATGGCGACTGTTTTCAACAGCTGTCATTGCTTCTGCACGTGATGTTTGTGGGGTGAAGCAGCTTGGTGTGGCGGCTGGTGGTGAGAAAAGAACTACGTGATTTAAAACACCCGGAGTTCAAGAAGGCATCAGAGAGAAGAAGAAGACCTACAGAGACTGGATTCTCTTGGGGAACTCTGATTCTCATGACCGGTACACTGAGGCGCGAAGAACTTGCAAATTGGCTGTGCGAGCAGCTAAAGAGCAGACTTGGAAGGAGTTCGATGAAAAAGTGTTCTGGCAAACCATTCGCCGGCTCAGAGGAAGGAAATTCAATTTCACTGAAGGAGTTAAATCCAAAGTTGGTGTGTTGCTTTCCAATGAGGTGGACATCTTGCGCAGATGGAGCGAGCACTTGCTCAATCCTGAACAGGGCACTGTGGGTGACAGATCTGTAATCTTGAGTAGGGCGGAATATAGTCTAACGGTGGAGCCATTTATTTATTTCTCTGCTTAATACAAGCGAACTTAATCTAATTTAATAAACTTAATCTAACTTAATAAACTAAACTTAAGAACTAAAACATAACTTAGGGGGAAGAATGGCGAGTCTTAAGATCATTTCGGAGAGATGATTTTGATAGGTGGAAGTCGAATGAGCGATTAGCGATGTTAGCAAAACGTAACATTCTGGAGATAGGGGAGTTTAAGCCATAATTAGTACGGTGTGATCTAACGCGGAATAGAAAACTAGATCTTAGGTAGTGGGAATTGGTGCTAAAGGAGACGAGTTCAAGTAGCTGGGGGCAATCTGTGTGACCAGTAAGTAGTTGGTGGAGGAAAAGTAAGTCTGCAATTTCGCGACGCTTTTCAAGAGATTCGAGACGTATAAGTTTTAGGCGTTCCGAATAAGGGGGCAAGTTAATTCTGTCAGCCCAGTTGAAATCGCGAAGGGCAAAACGTAAGAATCTGCGTTGGACGGCTTCTATACGTTGGATGTGAACAAGATAGTAGGGGGACCAGACCGGACTGGCATATTCAAGGATAGGTCTAACGAAGGTGACATACAGAGACTTAGTGACATAGGGGTTTGAAAATTCTTTTGACCAACGTTTAACAAAGCCTAGTGCAGAGTTGGCTCTATTAATTATGTTGTCGATATGGGAACGGAAGTTAAGCTCCCGATCGCAGATTACACCGAGATCACGCAGAGAACAGACGGAAGGAATTAATTCATTGCATAGGAAGTAATTTCTAGCCGGTTGCAGTCGTTTTCGGGAGAATGTAATAGATTGACATTTGCTGACATTCAACTGGAGAAAGTTTTTCTTACACCAAACAGAGAATCTATTGAGATCACGTTGAAGGGGTTTAGAGTCGGAGGGAGAAGAGATGCAATTAAAGATTTTCATATCATCGGCGTAAACAGAAAGCTGAGAGTTCTTGATGATGTAGACAACATCATTCGTAGTAAGGACGAAAATTAAAGGACCCAGGTGGCTACCCTGCGGAACACCTGATGTAGCGTTAAAGGACTTGGAGACAACAGATCTAAATAAAACTTCATATTTTCTTCCTTCCAAATACGAATTTACCCATTTGACGAGACTTGGTGGGAAACCTAGAGCGTTTAATTTGAACAAAATAATATCGTGTGATATTTTATCAAATGCTTTGCTGAAGTCGGTAGCTATCACGTCGACTTCTTTCCCATGTTCAAATGCGCGTAGTGCTTCAGAGACAAATTGCGTGAGATTCGTCGTGGTCGACCTGCCCTTGAGAAAACCGTGTTGTGAAGAAGAAAACAAAGATTTGCAATGGAAATACATTAAATCATAAACGATGCTTTCAAAAACTTTAGGAATGCAAGAAAGTTTGGCTATAGGGCGATAGTTATTTATCTCATTTTTTGAGCCTTTCTTGTGTATAGGAACAATGAATGAATTCTTCCAAGACGGTGGGAAGGATCCTTGCGAGGTGGACATAAGGAAGAGGGACGTCAGAGGTTGGGCCAAGAGTTTTGCGCATTTTTTGAGAACTATTGCCGGTAACCCATCGGGACCAGGAGAATAATCGTCCTTTAGGTTATTTAATTTCTCTTCAACGATGGGAACGGTGATGTTGATGGAAACTAGTGAAGTTTGGGCGCAGTTGTTCATGTAGGAGAAATAAGCAACATCAACGTCAGTGGAATCGTCGGAGTACGACTGACTGAAGAAGTCCGCGAACAGGTTTGCAATAGTTTGCGGGTCTGACGAAACTGTATCTTCGAATTTAAGAGTTGTAGGATAGTTATCACATTTCCGTTTGGTATTAATGAAATGATAAAAGCTCTTGGGATCTGTAATGAGATTAGATTGCATTCGGTTGATGTACTCTTGGTAAAGACGTTCATTTTGGTCAGCAAATTGTAAATGGAATCGCTGGTATATGGAGTAGTCAAAACCAGATCGAGATTTTAAATAGGTTTCCCAGAGTTTGTTTCTCTTGTTGCGAAGCGAGCGTAGGTGTTTGTTATACCAAGGTGGGGAGGAAGTAGAGGTTCTGGTGGTCTTATAAGGGACTGATTTTAGAATGCAATCAAAAATTATAGAGTAAAAGGACGAAAGAGCAGTTTCAACGTTAAGATGAGTATTATTAAAGTTGGCGTAACTGAGCAAGCTATTAAGTTTGTCAAAGTCCGCTTTTCGAAAATTTAAACTATATGAGGTTGGTGTATGATTTTTCTGAATTAAGTCGCCGTAAGAAAAAGAAAGAAATAGGGGTGGGTGATACCGGTCTAAAGTAGACAGTAGGTGATCACTTTCAACGACAACGCAATTTTCTGTGTTGGATGAGAAAATGAGATCAAGTTGCCTACTAAGGCAGTTAGTTATACCACTTATTTGATATAAACCGGAATTGGAAATGCAATCTAAAAAGACTGATTCCAATTCAGTGGTAACATTGGTCGCGACAAAATATGATTCATCATCAGATTGTACCCATTGAAGATGAGGTAGGTTAAAGTCACCTAATATTATAACATCATCGTTGGTATCTATGACGTCAAAAAGAGAGTCTATGGCATCAATAGCAAGCTGATAACTTCGGATTGGCTGAGAAGGGCGAATGTAGCAGCAAAACAGATAAAGGTTACGTTTGAGAATGGAAATTTTAGCACAAATAAATTCGAAATTAGCAGTGTGAGAGGTTTTAAAAACTGATGAATCGTATTGGTTGTGGATGGCCAAGAGAACGCCGCGCCCGTTAGAATTATCTTCTTTTTCTACGCCATCGTTCCGGAGAACATTAAAATTAGAGGTAAAGAACTCATTGCTGTTAAAGGAAGAAGAGAGATTAGTTTCAGTAAGGGCGAAGACATCATAAGGTAGTTTTTGAGAATTAAGAAACACGGAAGAAGACTTAGTGCGTAAACCTCGAACGTTCTGATAATAAATAGACAGGTGTTTAATTTCGTGATTTGGACGGTTAGGAGCGAAAATAGTTTTTATAATTAGAACGAGTTCTTTGAAGATGGGCAATGCGCTTCGTGGCAATATGCGACGCAAATGTGGATAGATCATTTGCAACGTTATTGGGTGGTATATTTAAGCTCTCATGAAAATTGACGAAAATCTTTTTTAATTCTGTGGGGTCGGTGGGAAGACCTTCTTGATGAAGTGAGACCATAACATTTGTTTTGGTTATTCCGTCAACGCAGATGGAGTCGTCCTTGTCATGTAAATATGCCAGATAGAGACGAACGTTGCCGTAAATTTTGCGATCACGAAGGCGTGACAGAACATAGCGGCCATCTTCACCGATGTCACTGAGTTGCTTGGTTAATTTCGCAACGGGAGGGAACAGTGGGTCAAGGAACGATTTAGGTTCAGTAGGTAAGTTAGGGGGGTTGGAAGGTGGTTTTGCAGAGGTGGGATGTGCAGAGCGATGTGAAGTGGAGGGAGTAAATGGCGCAGAGTCAGGATTAAGATTTGATGTTGATGATGGGTTGAGAATGTGGGATCTGCGAAAGTTTGGATATTTGGCACCAGATGTTAGATCAAATTTGGGAAACGGATGTGAGTTAGTGGGTTGAGTTGTCAAATTGAAGGAAACTCGCTTAGGAGGCACGCGAATTTGCTTAGAGAAGTCCGGAAAAATGCCGACTTTAAAGCTCCAATTGGGATCCTTGTTAGAGGGGCAAGCTTGGTGGGTGTTAACAGGGTGACTAGAATTAGTAGAAGCTGACAGTTTTTTTATACTTAAGCTATCTATTTTATAATTGCCGCCAAACGGGTTCGTAAGTAGCCACTCGTATTTACTGGGGATGTGAAACAGGAAGCGTCGATTTTTCAAGTTCTTGCATTTATAGATGTCAAAAAAGAACCTTTCTTTCATGAACTCCTTCAGCTGTGTAGCGGTCATCTTTCGTGGGGCTCTGCTGATGATAAATGCGGTGAGCTCTTTCTCACTGGGATGGTTTTGCTCCTGAAGCTTTTTTAATCTATGGTCCCACTCTGTCTTGGACCATGATGTACCGAAGAAGTGGAGTTTGGACGGTGGAGGTTCAGACTCAATAGACGTTTGAGAGGTGGAATCGGTTGGGCTGTCGCTGGAAACGTTATCGGTTGCAGGGCTAACACTGAGAAGTTCATCCATTAGTGATATGTTGTTTGTAGTATCGTGCGCAGTAGGAGAGTTCATGTTCCTCGCTGCGAGATGTTGGATTTCTTCCCTGAGTTCAGAGATGGCTTTCTCCATATCCATATAAATGGAGGATAGACGGTCACAGGCCGAATCTATCGCCGATAATGCAATGCTGTGGGATATGCTGTGAGGATGTAAAGTCGAGGAGGAGGTTGATTGCTGAAGCACATCGAGATCCGAGCGAATACCGTTAATGCCTTCATTGGTATGGCGCAAGTCTTCACTTTTCGATTTTATCATTTCCGAGAGCACTGTGAACTTTTTTTCTAGTTTGTTAAATTTTAAGCAAAATAAGTCACTGATCTCCTTGGCCATGATGTTCCGATTATCGGAGGAGCTATTCAAATGTTTTTCCAGAGCCTTCAGACTATCATTACGAGGCTCAGTACGATTTTCTAAACAATATTGGAGATCATCGATGGACTTGGGAATAAGCTCAATAGCGGAGAGCTTATTTAAAACTTTTTTGTTTTGGTTTGATAAATCCGAAAATAGTGAGGTCATTGCCTCATTATGGCACTTAATCGCTAGCAAGATGTGCGATAACGATAGTTCTTTGCAATCAGGGCACACGAATTGCATCACGGTTGAGAGTTCTTTTATATAGGTCAGAGAGCGACCTTTGAGGCCAATGCACACCGGGTGATACGATTTTTGGCACAAACCACTGCAAGTAATTAGTTCACTTACGTTACCCGACCCGAATCCGCACGTTTCGTTTGCACAGCACTTTTCCATTGTTGAGGTAGGTTGAGAAAGCAGGTTGCGAAGTGTGGTATGGATAAATTGCACGAACAGCACAAGTTATAGTGGATTGCGCGCGTAGCAAATTGGGTGGCGAAGAGAAAAAGACAAGGGCTAAATTGTTGCGGAGCGATTTAAAAACGCGTCTGAACTGGAGCGCGGTTAGCAGTAGGAGGAAGTCGTTTTGGCGATTGAATCGCCAAAAGTTGGCAAATCCGCCGGTGTGGATGAAATCCGGTCAGAAATGCTTAAGGCTATGGGTAAAGAGGGAGTTTTATGGCTCTCTCGTGTCATTAATGTGGCTTGGGAACGCGGTGAGACACCTGGCGATTGGAGACGGGGGTGATTGTCCCTCTCTTCAAAAAGGTGGACAAAAAAGAATGCTCCAACTACAGGAGCATATCTCTTGTAAGTCTCCCTGGTAAAGTCTACGCTAATTTATTGGAGGCGCGTTCTAGAGCTATGGTCTAATCTAGGATGGGAGATGAACAGTGCAGTTTTTGTCCAGGCAGAAGTACAACCGACCAGCTTTTCACTCTAAGAATGGTACTCGAGAAGGCTTGGGAGTACGCCAAACCGATCTACAGTTGTTTTGTAGATTTGGAAAAGGCATACGACCGAGTTCCTCGAGGTAAACTCTGGAGTGTTCTGCAGGAGTACGGGATTGATGGGTCTTTGTTGAGGTCTCTTTACACAAACTGTAGCAGCTGTGTTCGGGTTAGCGGTAGTAAATCAACACCTTTCGCCGTGGGCGTTGGACTTCGCCAGGGGTGCGTCTTGTCACCTCTCTTTTTCATTGTATATGGAATGGATGTTGCAGCACAGTCGAGGCGAGGTATGTTTCACATTGGGAGAGTTGAGGGTAAGTCATCTTCTTTTTGCAAATGACTTAGTCATCCTCACATCCTCCCAGATAGAACACCAGCGCGCGCTAGATAGGTTTGTGGCGTATGTGCCGATGCTGCTATGAATGTTAACGTGAACAAATCCAAGGTTATGCTTATTTCCAGAACGCCTGCTCGGTGCACTATACATGTTAGTGGAGTCCCATTGAAACAGGTGGAGAAGTTTAATTATCTCGGGTCTTCTTCACGAGTGATGGGAGGAATTATGCCGGGCTTCCCTGTAGGACTGGTCAAGCTGGGTCAATTTTGAAACAGCTTGGTCGATCTGTAATCAGGAAGGCGAGCTTGGTGTCAAAGCCAAGTTAGCGGTTATTTTAACGCAGTATTTGTTCCAACTCTCACCTATGGTGATGAAATTTGGGTAATGACAGCAATATTAAGATCGTGAATACAAGCTGCCGAGATGAGATTTCTTCGTACTGTTGTGGGAATTACTCGCCGGGGGAAGCTACTTCTTCGTACGGAAGGGGCTGTACTTCGATGGTTTGGTCACGTTGCACGAATGTCCCCTTCATCACGACTTCCGAGGCGTGCCTTGAATGCGATTCCATCAGGTGGGCGACCATTTGTGAGTCCCAGGATGAGATGGTGGGACCAAGTCCAACATTTCACCTGGTTGCGCTTGGGCATAGCTCCTGATGAGTTAGAGTCGATGGCGGAGGATAGAGTGGCCTGGAGATCTGTCGTGCATGCATTGCTCACCCGACCGCTTAGTGGAACATGCGGGTCACTGAAAACGAGATGAGATGAGATGAGACCGAGGTCCACGCCGGACCGTTTGTAGAGGTTTGTTTCCTCTACAAATGAGACTGATTTTTCAATGTTTACGTCAAGACGGCAACAGAGCTTTTCATTCATTGTTTTGACATTCTAATGAACAGCACTCGCGGTTGAATTCATGGTCCTCCCAAAATGGACAATATTTTGATGGATATTCGTATGCTCCCCATGATAATGTACCCGGAATTTATCGGAACCCTCTAATTTGACTCCGAAATCTATTGGAGCGCACAAATATCATCGAAAACTGGACCTGGAGCTATTTCCTTTTCTTTTTCCAAAACAAACAAACAGTTTTTCAAATTAAATCTCCACAGAAACTGCTTTCTTATCATTTATTTAACGAGAAAACGAAAACATAAGCAATGTGTTGAAAAAATAATATAAAATCAAACCTCGCTTCGTAGTTCTGTGTGAATGAAAATGCTTCACTGGGCGTAGGATTAAGTAAAATAATATAAACGCGGACAAACTGCATCAGTTCGCATTGCAACAAACGATTCAATCGATGAACAAATGCGCGCCTTATCAGGCCAACTTTGAAATCGCCGGCAGTGGGCTCATGTCGAGGTATTTGCTTCTCGTCGATGACGGCACAGTGTACCGCCAGAACATTGAGTTGCCGCGTTTGAGGTCACCGCGGGCCTGCAGGTCGTTCCAACAGTCCATCCAGCCGTGGTATTCGGGCATCACTGGTGGGCTACCGGCCATAAGCCTTCAAAAAGAAAAAAAACATTTCAGACCCGTCAGAAAATGGATGCGTGACGTTCATACCTTGATCCTGTGACAATCATGCACGTGGACACAACTTGAAGAGGGTAGAGGATGCTGGCGAAGGCAAACTGAAAGAGAAACGCGTTGAAAACAGACCAAGGGAGGGTGTGGTACGGTGGGGACAAACCTGAGTTCCTCCAGCGAAGTAGTTTCTAGCAACCTTATCCTCAATCAAGTACTTACTCACTAAGAACACAGTGGAACTAGTCAGCACAAGGCACGCCACATCACACAGCAGCTTGGGCAAAAGTCCCGAGAAAAACCCAGAAATACCCTCGGTCCGGAAGATCTCTACCACCGATCCAAAAATAGATCTGTACAACGACTCCTTGCCGACAAACTGTGCCATCATTCGAACGGAAATCACGTGGAATGGATGTGTCACAATCAGCCCACTGACACTCAGGACAATATCACGTTTCAGACTTGTTTTAAACTGCTCAAATCTGCAAAAGGCGAAGCCATCAAAGTGATTCCCTGAGCTGCAACCCAACTTACATTTCTTCTTCGCTAAGTTTCAGCTCGTCTTTCTTCCCATCGGGTGTGTCGGCTTTGGCATCTTCATTTTCTGCTGGTAAACCCAATTTATCAGCAATTTTTTCACTACAAATCATTCCAACCACAGATCCCACCAGCTTGGGGGCCAGTCCGCGGTACATTCCAAAAAATCCATCCATTTTTCTTATGTAACCGGCTAAAGAGGAGAATAATAGATGAGTTCATTGCAATTAATAAACCGTCAACACATCGAACAGGTTGGAGAGACAAACCATATTGGAAAATGTTTGGCAAAAGCAGTACGCGTTTGCCAAGAATCGATGTTCCGGGCACAGGGGCGATTGGCTCATAACCCAACTGAGAAAGATAACAATCCAATTATGATGATACAGATCTGAGGGGTGAGATTTTTTCGACACACTCACTTGTATGAGAACTTTGGAATACTCTAATGGATGCAGGGCTGCACTGACACCCAATCGCATGCCAAAACGAATCCATTCGTTTACTTCCTTCTCGTGATCACCCACTGCTCCTTGTAGATTCATTTTGATGTGTATGTTTTGTTAAATTTTGTGATGGCAACGAGAATTGTGTTGATAAATGCAATTTCTCTGGTATTCCTGAGTTTTTTCGGTCGAGAAATTTTGCAACCGGCCGGAATCGGAGGTGAAAAAATATTTTTTTTTCTTTTCGCTTATCAATTTGACGTTTGTAATGTCATGATGAATTCATTTTCGTACAGTTTGAAGTTCAGGCGAGTGGTTGTTATGGAATGTCATTTTATTTAAACATTTTTTAACACAGGTTTTGATGTGAATTAATGCAATTAAAATATAATCGAGCAAGAAGTGAATAATTTATTTCTGTTTATGCACTCAGTCTTGATTTTATAAGGGGGTGTGTTCATCAGAACGAGATAGTTATGACAGACTGAGGGTAACTGGCGTGTGTGGCTCTTTAGTGCAAACAAATTCTGCAAAAAGAAGGATAATTAATCAGAAATCAGTCAGTTGATGTCTGTAAACAGTTATCTAAAATGAAACTAAAATATTTTTTCTTGGAGTAAATAAATCTGCAACAAAACCTCTTCGCGTAGTTCATTTTCGAAGAGAATGAACAAATAATGGAGGGTTTACACAAATCGGGTAATATAAGCTCAAAAACTGCTAACTCGGCGGAATATCTTCAAATATTTTTGATATTTTCGAAGTCGAACAACTTTTATGAAGATGTAAACCGGAAATTGATTTCTGATGTGAACGCAAGTCTATTCGAAATGGAGAAAATGTCATTTCCGAAAACTGATGCAAGCAGTGCGGTTGTGAAAGGCGAATTAATCATGTTTCAAATGGTTTTAAAACACGGCTACAAAGTCAAAATCAAAAGACAAATGGTAGATGTATTTAGTTGCCTAGTTGGCGTCGTGGTGAGGTGGGTATGTGCATCTACTTCTACGCGCTAGACTTACAGTCACTTCCTAGTACAGAAAAATATTTTTCAAATTTTAGTACCCCACCTCTTTCGATTCACTGACGATGCACAATTTATTAATTTCTGACTCTTCTGAAATTTTATTTCTCATAATAATTGTCCAAATTGTTTTTTATAATTTTCCAAAAATTAATTCTGACGATAAATCTACCCATGTAAACGCAGACGATTTCGATCTGTCAAACATTCACCCGGCAAAGCTATCCCAATTTGACGTTCCATGTAAACTTTCGCAACACCATGTGACAGTTCAGTTGTCAAATTCGTTAAAAACTTGGTTAAAAAAACTCAATTTCAGATATGAATAGATATTTATTAAATATTGCTTATATCGGTACGAACTTTAGGTAGATTTATCAATAAAACCCGCCTTGATTCATATTTTCAAATCATAATTGATTGATGATATTTACAGGGGAGTTCAGAAAACAGTGATAAAAGCCCAGCCAAAGTTGGACACAACAACAATCCAGGGGAGCTTAGAAATAGCTCTACAAGTGTTTCGTCCTGCGAATTACATTACGACTCATCTTTCAAGCCGGTAATACGTCTTCTCTCTACCAAATCACATGTCCCATCAAATTTCCCTTCCTCTCTTCACAGGACAGATGCAGGAGTGCATGCACTACAGTCAACCATTCATGTTGATCTAGAGCGGCATTGTGGTTTGCCCTACGACGAGGAAGCATTGACAGGGGTTTTAAATCGAACTTTGGACAAGCACAACTTGCAAATTCGAGTTTTGAGTACTCTACGGGTACCTGAAACCTTTCACAGTCGATACAATGCTAAAGGGCGAACGTATCTCTATCGATTTGCTGTTGCAAAGGACGCGCCTCCCGGAAATGTTTTGAAAAATCGCAACTATCAGTGTTTCATTCCTATCGAGGAGGTGAAGAGGTGTTTCTTTCTTCAGTAAGGAGTGGGTTTAGATCATCCAGTTGGTTGTATGATTCATTTTGTGACCCTTTTTCAGAGATCCTCGCTTCGAAATAGAAGTATTCAAGGAAGCGGCGAATTTATTCAAGGGTCGTCACGATTTTCGAACGTTTATGAGCACAAGCAAACATGTCAGTGTAAGGAATTCGCTTTTCGTTCCCTAAAAATGTGTTCATTTCATCTTTTGTTATCCCAGCAAAAAGGGCCAATGTTTTCTATAAGAACTATATCCGACATAAAAGTTTATCCAGGGAAGTCAATTACAATTCACACGGAAGCGGAGAAGGCTGAAGCTTTGTACAGTTACTGGAACGTGGAGATCACTGGAAAATCATTTCTTTACAAGCAGGTAATAATGTAAACGAAAGCAGTGAGGCTACTCTTAAGTTTTCAAAATGATGAAATGGATACTTTTTACACTTTTTAACTCTACTCTTGCACTTAACATATTTCTACTGGCAACAGAGGATTTGTATTTTCCTTACTGATGCTTTGTAAGTTAGGACAATACTGTGCCAATTATGAAGGGATCTGCGCTTTATTTCGATGTATTCTTCTTGGATAGTTGGAGCTTAGAAGTGCCTTATAAGGTTAATTAAATGCAGCATCCAAATTCATGCTTAAAAGAGCAGTCGCACAGGAAGATGTGTTTCGTAACGCTTCAGTTAAAGCGACGTCCCTTATTTCATCTTCCGGTTGATTCAGATACTCCAAACAGACATCAGATACCCGCTTGCATTTTTCAAAAGCGATGCATATAGCTGGTTGTACAATCGTTAAGCTCAACATTTGATGTCGGATTTTGGTATCGCAGATATCTGCCAAAGATCGCAAGGCGCACAAAGAGACATATAGACACGAAACCTCTTATAATCATTTCATTGTATTCATTTTTTAATCATAGGTAGCCTCTTTTCGTTGTCCTTTAGCCTTTAAATTCTCTTTTGTCTTTAGACAACTTGTAGTAGAGTTGCAGTCAATACTGAGAATTCGGAAAAATTACTTCGGTAGATTGCTAAAGGGGGACGAAGGCACAAATATCGCTGTCAGGCTGAATGTTCAATCAATTTGGACAATGAAAGACGGGAATTCCGTCCCTCCGATCTAAAGGACTTCATGATGTCAAACAAGTCACCTCTGATAAATGGCGTATCTGCTGAAATATTTAAGGCAGCTGGAAATGGTTGGGCATGTTGGGCGCATGCAGCAGCTCGTTGTAAGATATGGCTGAAGGAAAACACGCCCGATGAGAGAAAACTCAGTATGGTTTGCCAAGTTTCCCCAAGAATGGATGCACTAACTATCAAGAGATAAGTCCACTCAACATTGCATACAAGACATATTCAGTGCGAAGCACCTTTGTTCTATCTGCTTACATGTCTGCATTCCGTGCACCACTCATTCAGGAAAGCGCCGTGCAGCTTTAACCAACAGGACGGACAGAAAGGCAATTGAGTAAAAGTTCCCCCTCTCGAAAAACTAAGCTGAATATGTATAAGATGCCGATCATCCCAATCCTGCTTTACGACGCGGATGCGGTAGAAAAGATCGTGGTGGAGAGATGCAAACTTTGGCCTTGTTGAAAAAAATGAAGATTTACTATCAATAATTGAACTCAACTTGTCGATAGCAAACAGTTGATAGCAATATACTCTGACAGACAAGCCATAGCATCGTACATTCTGAATGAGAGCTGTACTGTAAACATGCTGGCCTAACGTCAAGTCCGGACATACAGGGTTCTACGTTCTAAAAGAGCGGTCGCTCCAATTTTTGACGAATTGGTCTAATATGTGCGGCATTATTCCGGAAATGGCGTCACAAATGTCAATGTTGGCCTGGTGCTCGTCAAAGTGGTTGAGTTGTTAGTGTAGATTGAAGACATGAGAGCACAGAGAATATAATCGAGTGGTGTTTTGTTTTTGTTTTTTTTTATGTTTTTTTTTCAATTGTTGGCAATTTTGCTTGTCGACATAGCGGGTGAGCCAAAAATGGGTCTCGTCCTCGAGAAGATGATTTTTTTGGCTAAAATCCGACTCTCTGGCCAACAATACCAGCGCCCAACGACCCAAGCGAACTTACCGCGTTGTCTATCGTCATCCGGCTTCAATCGATGCTCACTTCAGTTAGGTTAGGTTAGGTTTTACTGGCCGCTACGGCGGTTATGTTTTTTTCATTTCGCACCAATCTCTTTCTCGTTGGTGGCTTAAGGTCCAAAAGAGTATACTCACGCTCAAACTATTCCACGGTCCCCCGAATTGCCTGCGCATAATGACAACCAAACTCACGACGAAATTCACGTTGTGTATTTACAACTTTCACGTTGTGCATTTACAAAAGCCGGAACTTCCATACATTTTTTTTTTATAATTTCCACACGTTCTGTAAGAGTGAAACGATGGATGACAAAATGGTAAACCTTACTGAATATTTTGACAGTCGGATGTCATTGGTAACTTTGACAGCTATTGAAACATAACAGTTGGAAAAAATCTCATTACTATCTGGGGATCCTTTAGAAGGGAGACGAAGGGAGATTGCAGCCAAACTTTGACGGCTGGAATAGCTGTATAGACTGAGCTGAAAAGCCTCCCCCTCGTCCTCCTCTGAGATCATTACAAATCTCTGGGTGGCTTTAGTCTTCGCGAAAATGTCTAGGTCTCATGATGAAAGCAAACATACATCCCATCCCCGGTGTAAAATGGACACAAACTGTTGGTCAACGTGGAGCATAGCCGCTTGCCCCAAGGCCATCAGCATACTTCCGTACCTAAGTTGAAGTGTTCTCCATTCATCTTAAAACAGTAAAAATGCATTTCCTGAAACTTTTTTTTTTACAAATATTTTCTGAGTTTCTGTTGAATGTTAAAGTCTTTCCGCTACACTCTGTCCTTCAAATCGTCCTTGAACTTTGACTCTGTCAAGATATGACATCTGCTACAAACACTACCTCTCTTGTAAAATCCTTCTAAAGTTCCAATTTTCTTCTCTTTTCAGGTTCGCCGGATTGTTGCAACGTTGATAAATGCTGCTTACAACAGAATCACCCTAAAGGACATTTATGAAATGCTAACAATTCCATCCAAGGAAAGTTGGAATCCGCGAATCACAATAGCCCCACCGTTTGGACTGTACCTCTCCAAAGTACACTACGACGAAGCAGATTTTCAATTTAGCGAAAGTGAAGAAGAGACTGTATCCACCTCCAACGATGAGCCTCCTTCAGCAACTTCAGACGAAGAAAAGCAAGCTCAAACCAACTAACACAACAGTAACTACGGCGGCCGGAACTAAATACATCGAGTCCCCAAACGGCGATTTGCAGCCAATCGCAGAGCGGTCGTTTGGTTTTGTGGTGGACACAAAACCCGACCTCATCCCTGCGTGCATTCTTGATGATTTCTTGTACTTGGGATCTCAGGACGCTGTCAATTTAGAAAATATAAACAAATTTAGAATTTCATATGTTTTGAGTGTTGGAGTGCCGCCGCCACCAATCGAGGGAATCCTGCCGCACGAGATGGGCGGGGAATATGTAGAGTGTTTAGATTTACCGGAGTTCGACTTAATGCAGAAGGTTCTGTCGACTGCTTGTGATTGTATTGATGCGCAGAAGGGAGTCGGGAGAGTTTTAGTGCATTGCAATGCTGGTGTTTCGCGTTCTGCTTCGGTTGTGATTGGGTATTTGATGACAAAGTGTGGGTACTCGTTTAAGGATGCATTCGACTTGGTCAAATCAAAGAGGGAATGCATTCAACCAAATGTTGGATTCATAAGGCAGTTGAAGAATTTAGGAGTCTAGCGCACGTGATCAGCAAAAAAATAATTTAATATATTTTTTTAAAGAGCTTCTTTTATAAACATATGAGCTTTAGTAAGTGTAAGGCTGGCTGGTCCACTAACCCAAATTTAGAGTAATAAATTAGAACTAAATCTTCTTGTGTTTAGCTAAGTAGTTTTTCTATTTTCTTTAGCACGCCACCCTGTCAGTGGTCTTCTACATCCGATTTAGGTGCATTTTTCTGGCGAATCCACGGTTCAAAATGCGAAATGCCCCTTCCCTCGTATTCCAACATGAGTTTTTCATCTGTTTCAAACTGTCTTCAATGCGCCGGCTGATAGCGAAGTTGTCAAATTGGTTGGAGGTTGCTTGCTGATTGAATTCGGGGCTCAAGCACACCTATAAAAAAGCACTTGTCATTCCCGAAATCTTCAAAACTCTTACCACTGTTTCCGTGTTTCTCTGTGACATATTTGAGCCCTTTGTGTCCATTGCCCACCTATGTATTCAAATTCCCCAGGTACTAACTTACTTATCAGACCAAGGACCTCCAGAGGGCCTGAGCGTGAGCAATTGTCACCATCCATCGCGGTCCAAGGCACACTGCTTCCAATCATCAGGTTCAACTTGTCTTGCGTTCGCGAACACTTGGTCTTTATACAGGAGGTACAGACTTCCTCTCGGATTCTAAGACTCTTGGCTGGAGGATTTGTGTTCAAATATCCGATCCACAATTTTGCTTCCAAGAAACCAAGTATCAATTTTGCAGCCCTCCTTGTAGTTTGTAGAGCAAGATTTTGGTCCTTTGAGTCAAGAGTTTTGACTCAAGTTGTTGCAGCAGTTGCGAAGGGCGATTCTACTTCAGATCTTCACTAAGATGCCATTCGTTAAGTTCACATTTGCCCCAAGATTAACATCTGCCAACGTTTGCAATAGGTTCTGGCGGTGAATGATGTCGTATGGCTCTTTAAAAAGGTGGTGTGTATTGAATGGATTTTTGCTAATCATTTCCAGGATTTGTCGAAGTGTGACGATTTGCCGGGCCAAAAGCAGCCTTGGTAAGTGTCGAAGTGTGCGGTAGTGCGGTACGAAAGGGCTGTATACGTTCACACAGTACATTGGATAGGATCTTGTAGGCGACATTAAACAGAGATATACCTCTATAGTGTCTTCCCAAATTCTGCAGATAACTTGGTGCAGTGTCCTTACTCCGTATTGCTACTCCAATATGAAATTATTCGCGTGTGGTGAGTTGAGAGTTGAGATCTTGTTGTCCACCTTATTCCTTATGTCGGATAGTCGAGGTTTGATTCCTTGAATTTTTCAAGACGTGTCAGTTTCGGACGCCTTCTTTTCATTGTCAGTTACATTTTCGTGGCCAGGGACGCAAAGATTAATCAAGTGCTGTGAGCCAATAACATTGAGTCATTCGCGACAGCGTGCGACTATCTTGGATTTAATTTCGATCGTATATATTGTATATATACTTTATCCAACGCTGGGTCTCTGGGCATAGCGAAATTCCATGCAACGAAAGAGCCGATAAGCTACATAGGAAGAATGGGGACGGGCTTGCTACTAGCAATCAATCAGGAGACACCTTACCCCTCACCTTAAGTAATAAATGCCATATTTATTACTAACGCCATCAAAATAACAAATTGGAGATGGATTAAACTAGACACCTGTAGAACAGCAAGGCACATCTGGCCTTTGCTAAATTCAAGGAAAACAAACAAACAAGGAAAACAATCCTTAAAACAAATAGAAAAGAAATTAGTAATGCCGTGGGCATAATAACTGGACATTGCCTTCTCGGCACACACACACTACGACTTCTGTAGAAGCTGTAGGGGCGAGAAAAATGAAGATACAATTATATACTTCGTAGGAACCTGCTCAGCCCTTGCAAGAACGAGAAATAGAACGCTAGGAAGAAACTCATTCAGGAGCCTAGAAGAACTGTCCGACATAACAATTTTGGACATAATTAAGTTTCTAAAAGAACCAATTGGCTTTTACACAGAATAAACAGTGGATCACCAACCATAAAGGAGAACACTAAATGAAAGAGGTTTTCGCTCATACATGTACGGTCAACGAAGAGACCCGTGATATAAAACGCCGGACAGTCACAACACAAATGATCCAACAAACATTTAAGTGAGCCAATGTCCTTACAGACATAATGTCCTTACAGACATAATGTCCTTACAGACATTGGCAGCCACCTCAACCTAACCTTACCTAACCTACTTCTAAAAAGACCTATCTTATAGGTTTATAGGTATATGTATGCCTTTACCATTATTTCCAGTTAACGTATCTGCCGGTCTTAATGTTCATACTAATTTTTAATGACACCAAGCCGTTGTGTCTTACAGTTATCGACACAACCATATGTACACTTAGGCCCCTATTGCGGTTGTCGATTGTCGATCGACGATAAATATCACCTTCAAATTCGGCCAAATGAGGCCGAAGATTTTGTCGAAGGCGAATGCTGAGATTTCTGTTTTCTGTAAAAATAGAAGTTGCAAGGAACTGTGTGTTTTTTGTTTTGTTATTGTCAGATATTTTGTATTTTACAATTGCGCTTGTTTACAGCTTTAGAATCAAAAGATTTTACATTTGCAAGTTGTTAAACTATTAAGTGGTCTGTATAAAAGCATGCAATTTATTTGTACTGATTTCAGGTAGAAAGGACATAAAAAATGGCAGCTAAAAATTCAATTTGGGGTTATTTCGTAAAAATGATGCGAATGCAATTGCAAAATATGCTCCAAATAGAGTCCGACCGAACATTCGGCTTCGGCTTCCGCCGAAAAATGGCCTTCGGCCGGACTCTACTGATAACACGATTTGAAAATTTGGTGCGCAAAAGATCGATTGTGGCATGGCGCGCCATCCTGCATGAACCAGAGGTCATCCAAATCCATGCCTTAAATTTCAGTACAGAAACAAGTCCGAACCCGAAACCTTTTTCCCAGCCTCATTTTCGAAGAAAAATGGTCCAATGATGCCACCAATCCACAATACGCACCAAACTGTCACTCTGTGAAAGCATTGGCTTCTCGACAATAACGTGCGGGACGGGTTATCCTAGCCCCAGATGCGGTAATTTTGTTTATTAACATAGCCGCCGAGATGAAAATGCACCTCGTCAGAAAAGATGATTTTTCGCCCAAAATCGTTGTCCAATTCAAGCTGCTCTACGACGCACTGTACGACGACGGGGACCATGAGTATTGTCCACTAGCATACCAGTCAGGGCTCACGAACTTTTTACACAAGCTTGCGTACAGCAGTCGCAGGGTGTGCTTCATTTCTCCCAAAACTTCTTTTCAAAAAACGTACTGTTTGGGCTACACAGCACTCACTTTGGAAATAAGTTTTCAATATTTCCCAACGTTGTTCAAGCGTAAGGCGACGATAATGATTTTCTGTCAAGATTTTGAGCGGAAAACAGCTGTCAGTGTTAAAATTATCTATGATTTAAAAAAAAATACTAGATGGCCCACCCTGAACTTTTGCAAACTTTTCATTCATTGTGCAAAAAAAATGCTTATACAGTCTTTTTCCATGTCTCGATTGGTGACAGTGCTTTGCCCTTAACTTGAATCTAGAGCGTTGTGAGCAGAAGCTCTGGAACTTCTCAAAGCGTTCTTACTTTTTGAAGAGAGATTAATGATGTTAAATTTGTTATAATTTTAATTAAAAAAACAAGACAAGATTATTTTTTAAATAATTTTTTGAGGTTGTTTTCATTTTATTGTTATTATCATTAATAGTAATTATAATCATTTCATATTTCATTTTGATTGTAATGTGTGTGTCTGTATATAATAATCATTTGTTTTTTCTTTCGTTTTGAATTTTTCCTTCTTTTTGTTTTAATTCTTTGTTTGGATTATAAATTCGTACTCTTCGATGTGTTAATTAAATTTTTCAATAATTAATTATACATTATGTGAATTTACAAGGTTTCAAATTTCATCATCTGATCATAGTTACACAAAATCTGAAAAAACGAGTGTATTCATTTTATGGAAAATATTTCTATAAAATTCGGGACTAAACAATTTTAACCTGACTTAAAATGGAAGATCAATTATTTATTAATATCAACAAAATATTTGTTTTCTTATATATGTGTGTTTTTCTTTCTCTCATAAATAAATCCGCGTTTTGATTATTCTCTTAGGTTCTGGAGAATCTGCTTTGACAGTGATTGTAGAGTTATTGATGTACGCTCGCAAAAGAAAACTCCGTTTGAAAATGTGTAGAATGAAATAAGACAAAGAAAACGATGCGTCTCAAAGAGTGGCATTTAAAATTGCATTCGACTAACCAAACTGTGAGTTAAGTAGGTTTTGTTATAACGGCAGTACTTTATTTATCGACTGAAAATTATTTCATTCAAGCGTGTATTTTGAAAAAAGCAAAATTAAATTTTATTTGATGTTGATTCAGAGTATTTTTGTTTTTTTTTTGGTTTTTATCGATTTTATTTTTCTTTCAATTTGTAATGCTAATGGAAAATTTAATTCCCTCTTTTCTTTTGTGTATTGTGGTAACATTTACATTTTGTTTGTATAATTAATTTATTTTAGAAATAGATGATTTACTATACAATATTTTCAATATATATATATATGTATATATATTTATTTATATATAAATTTCTTATAGGCAATGTTTGACAATAATAACTTTTAAAATTTGATTATAAATTGTTTAGTTACATTAACATTCTTTATTACAATTATTTTTGGTTTAGTTCTATTTTAGTGTTTTTTTTTTTAAACTTTGCTTAATTTTCTTGTTCTTTCTTTTGTTGAAATACCAAATTATTGAAATTGAATATATTGTTTGAAGTGAATTTGTGTATTTATTTTGTAAACAAAAATCACAAGGAAAGATTGGCTGCAAATTCTAAGTGAAGGAATTTCGAATAGAATTTGTGAAAAAAAGACAAACTAGCGAATGCAATCCAAAAAAAAATGTTCAGATATTCTGCTTGCAATTAATTGTTGGGTTAACTCATGATAAAACTTAAAGATATTTTAATTGATTCCAACACTAGCATGATCTAGTTCTTCAGTTTGGCTTTAATACGAAACTATCCATTTTAAAAAAACAAGTTATCGCCATAATTCTTAGCCAGGTTCTGGGTTTCTTTGAATCAAATTCAGCTCCAAAAGAATCCTTTTTAGTTTTAGCGAGATCAATACAAAACTGGGATCTCTCCAGGGTAGAGATTTCTCCCCCTTGCAATGGAACGTAGTAGTCTGTTTTTTTTTTGTCGGAGGTTTTTGTAATACTACACTGGAGCATTCAGACTCAAAGAACGGTTCATTGTAACCTACTTTTAAAGGAATTTAACAGGCGCTTCTGTGATAAAGAGCCTACATCATCAACACCGAATAACTGCCACCTGATCCGAGCGATAGCGGGACAATGGCAGAGGAAGTGCTCTGCAGTGTAATCGTCTTTCTACAGGCGTCGCAGAGGGTTTCATAGCTCAGGCCAAGCACACTTAGGTGTTTGGCGAAGGTGTAGTGCCCCGTTAGTTCGCCGGTAAGTTGTCTGCAAACTTTTCTGTTAAGAGATAATAAGAAAGCCGCGGATTTCTTACAGACGTTGGGGAGCATGCGCTGGGTCTGTCTACATCCTGGAGAGTCATGCCACCTGCGTTTGTGCTCTCGAGACGTCCAAGCAATGAACTGCTACTGTTGCATGAAAAAATTCCTTTAGGGGTATTCACACATTATAAAAAAAAACAAAAAAAAGAGATGTGTTGCAAAACGCCCTCGACTTTAAAGCTTAAAGAAGCGACCGTTCGTCTTTGCGTTAAAGTTTATGAGACTCAAGTTCCCCTCTTCACTAGGAAATATTATACAAAAATCTTCACCTAACCTAACCATCAACGGTATCAACTGCGTCTTCCCTAACACCGCTTAATACCTGTGACATATCTTAGGTAAGAAGCTCTGCTGGAAACCGAATGTACTCGAACGAGTCCATATGGTCCGACACTGGCCCTAGAGCTAGAGATACGCTATACAATGTAACTTTGTTATATCTTAGCTTCCCCTAGTCTAACAGCCTACTCCGAACCTCCAAATGGTACACCCTGGGCAACGAGCAAACCTCAAGGAGACTGGGTATCCAACTCCAATGGAACTGTGGGTCGGTGCCTAATCGGAGAGGGTTCATGTTTTGGCATGTATTGGGTGGATGGCTAAGTATAGGAGACTTTGTGTCAACAGCCAAACTAGGGGGCGCGGTGTGGAGCGGGTTTCGGTCTTGTAGCAAGCGACTCGCTATATAAACGTACATGAAGGGACCGCTCGGGAACTCTAATTCCGAACCGGAGGATCATCCAATGTCACTTTGGGGTTTTTGTTGGCGCGACAAGCCACAAAGTAAAAATTCAATTATGAACGAAGGGAAGACAGGGAAGGTTTTTGGGTTTAAACTGGAAAGACTTGTGTATTTTGTTGTTTAGGTACAGTACGTCATAAATATATTTAACCAACAATTTGTGTGATGGAGAGGATAAATAAAACATCGGAAAACCATCGATGTATCGTCGATGTTTTGCAACATTGTTCTTAATGTTGCATCCCTAGACAGAATGCGCTACTGCGAAGCCATCCGAGGCGGCTACCTGAACGACGTTGTATTTCATAATTAATGGGAATGTTTGTTCTTACTAATAAATTTTTGTTCATTTTATTCTTCTTCTTCTTCTTTCTTTACGGCGAGGTTATGGTCCGGAATAAAAGGATCATAGCCCTCCCACTTTACTGCATCCCTACTGGTCCGCCTGTGGGGCTTGCCGGTTTGACCTCAGGAAGTAACGGCATGCTTCCCAGTTTCGAATCACTTCATCACTGAGGCCAATCAAATGCTGGTGTTTTTGCATTTATGTGATCCAATTGTTTTTTGGTCTGCCATTTTTTCGCGATTGTGCAAGAACGTTGATTGATATTGCCTTTTTGATGGGGTTCGAAGGATCTCTCTGACAAAACCAACTGAGCCGGTCGTGTTTCATTTCCCTTGTGATGGGTTGTTTTACATGAAGGCTTTCTCGAATCTTCGAACTTCGAATTCTGTCAAGTTTTATTACTCCTGCTGTCATGCGAAGCATCTTCATCTCAGCTGCCGTTGATTTGCTCTCATACTTACACATTGTTGAACATTGTGAACCATATGTGAGCGCCGAACGTACAACTGCGGTGTAGAGCTTTCCTTTCAGCTTAGGGGACATTTTTCGGTCACAAAAGATAGCGGAGTTTTCCCGCCACTTCATCCACCCTACGCTTACACGATAATTGATGTCATCATCACAAGTTGCTTCGCTATTGATTATAGATTCCAAATATTTAAACTTTTCGCACTTGGAAAGCACTTTTCTATTCAAGTAAATGTCTGGAATAGGCCGGTGTGGGCATACTTCTTCAACAGTAATTTCGGATATTTCGGTACCGAATATCATCTGAAAGCTGCAATTAAAAAGGACTTTTTCGGAAGAAATTTCAAGTTTATTTTACTTGTCGTTGGATGTTAGAGAGGATGGGCAAACTTGGAAAACAGAAATAATTAAGATGGAAGGCAGTAAGCGTCATTTTGTTTAAAATAAAAGATAAACAAGTTCACGATGGAGCGTTTGTTCTTTGTTGGAGCTAGAAGCTAGTCTAGAGCTAGTCTAGAGACTAGCTAGAGCTAGTCTGGTTAACTTATTTTATGGAAAGAAATTTGCAAAACTCAGCAAAACTGAGGACTAAAGTGGATGTAAATTGATTTTGAAATGAAAATTGTGTAGCTAATCAAAATCAAATCAATAAATTCCAATATACATATACACACGAAGTAAATTCTTATTCTATTTCCTTTTTTGATTTTGCATTCAGAAACTATTGAATCCACTATATTGCCTCACGAATTCGATTTGAAACAAAAAACACAAAGACTCTTATTAATTCCTAAACGTTGGCATCTACGAATACTTTTTGTTTCTTATTTATGATATAATTCGTGAGTTTTTGTTTTTCTTTGAATTTAATCTTCTTTTACTTTTATTCTAAGGACCACATTCGTATTGATTTTTTTCTCATTCTTTTTGGTTTTTGCTTTTTATCGTTAATCCAATTTTGTCATAGCTTAGTTATATTTTTTGTTTTAAGTTTTTACCTACTACTTACATTGAATGTGTAAAAAATTGTTTTTTTTTTTTTGGTTTCCTTCTGTTTTCTTATTTTCTGTAATTTTTTTGTTTAGTTTTCATTTTTGGTTTTAATTTTAAATATGTATACTAATTTTGAATATATAGAAATATATATATTTATATAATTTTGTTTTATTGATAAAAATCGAGAGTATAACTATGTTTAAAAAACAAAATATTGTATTTGTTGATTCTTCATATTTTGAGTTTTATTTGTTAAAATTTCAAAATTTTGGCACATGGTTTCCGAAACGTGTGAAAAACTATTTTCTTTTCTGTTTTGTTTACTTCTATACTTTTTGTCTTTAATCTTATTTCTGTTTTGTAACATTCAGTTGGATTTTTGTGGTTTCTTTTTTTTTGTTTACATTTATGTATCAGAGACGTTAATTAATTTTATTTTTCTACATCTTTACTTAATTATTTTGGCATTTATTAATTTTTTGTATTTCTTTTCTTTTGTATACGTGTACACATGTTTTTAAACAAGAAACTAACAATTTGAATAATATTCTATAACTACAATTTATTTGATTTAAGGTTTTGTTTTTCTTTGTTTGTTGTTATGCTTGTTTTCATATTGTTCGTTTTGTTTGTGTTTTTTTTCTTCATTTTTTTTTGGTTTCGTTCTTTAATTTTTTTTGTATGTTACTAGTTTATTTTGGATAGACCAAAAATTCACATTTGAATGTGTATAAAAAAATATAAATATACATTAGAAAAAGATACATAGTTACTTGCATAAATCAGTTCAGTTAAAGTTGTTTTATTTTTTTTTGTTTTAATTTTTTGCATTTTACTTCTTTTTTTGGAATAGATTTTTGAAGGAAGGGGTTTTGCGGTATTGCGGATGTGGGAGGGCGGGGGGATTGGGATGTTGTGGAGGGAAATGAATTGCTGTGAATTATGTATTATGTGTATATGTAAGTTATGCTGTTAGCTTGTGACTTATTATTTTGAAGTGAAAATGATTGTCGAAAATTTTGAATTATTTTTGTCCTAAAATTTTGCCAAATTTTCTGTTTCGCTTGTGATGGTGATAATGATGTGAGATTAAGAGAGAGAGAGAGAAATAGAGAGAAAAGAGAATATAGACCTATTTGAAAGTTGAAATAAACTGACAATAGGAGAAAGCTAACTCTTAAGGATCAATCAGAAAGATGGTGGCATTAGAAGTTTTTTTGAATTTGGTCTGACAGGTGTCCAAATTTGTTTGACTAGTAATTAGACTTTGCACTAATTTGATACACTTATCCAAGCTGCTCTGTAAGAACATGCACTTTAGATCACATAACATTTTTGTGGACTTTTTGAACACATTTTTGAAATTCCACGTGTGTTTTCATATCAGATCAGATTTGTAATCCAAAATTTGTTACATACATTAGCCGCATCATCAATTTGTTTCACATTAACATCGTTTTATGAAATCAAGAGAATTGATTAGTTTACCGAATCCGACACAAATGTTAAAAAAAAAGATCTAAATTTTGAACTTTCGTCCAAATAAACTTTTGGTCCAAAATTTGTTTTATGTATTGGCCGCATCAAGAATTTGTTTTGTCTCAAGATCGCTTTGGGGAATCTTTACAACTTGTTAGTTTACCTAATTTGTTGCAAATGTTCAAAAAAAGTAGATCTGAATTTTAAATTTTTGACCGAATAAGCATTTAGTCCAAAATTTGTTATATACATTGGCTGCAACAGCAGTTTGTTTCGCCTCAACATTGTTTTATGTCATCAGAATTTACAGGTTTAAGAATCCGATTCAAATGTTAAAAAAAAATTTTGAATTTTTGACCACGAAAAACTTTAAGTTCCAAATTTATTCGATACATTGGTCACATTTTGCTTAGCCATGTGTTTATGAAAGCATCAGAATTTATTAGTCTACCGAATCTGATGCAAATATTCAGAAAAAAATACATAATTTTGAATTTTTGACCAAATAAACCTTAAGTCCAAAATTTATTCAATACATTGGCCGAATCAGCAATTTGTTTTGCCTCAACGTCGTTTAATGAAATCATCAGTTTACCGAGTAAGACGCAAATATTAAAAAAAAAACAGATCTAAATTTTGAATTTTTGACCAAAGAAACTTGGAAAAAAATTATCAACATTTCAAGTCCCAAATTTATTCGATACATGTGCCGCATCAGCAATTTGTTTCGCCTCAACGTCGTTTTTTAAAGTCATGAGTTTACCGAGTAAGACGCAAATGTTCAAAAAAACAGACAAACATTTTGAATTTTTGACCAAATTAACTTCTAGTCCAAAATTTGTTTCATACATTGCCCGCATCAGGAATTTACTTCGTCGTTACATCGTTTTTGGGAATCCGCTGAATTAATAAGTTTACCGAGTCTCAAAAAAGAAACATTTTTGACCAAAAAACTTTAAGTTCCAAATTGAATCGACACATTGGCCGCATTATTTGTTTGTTTCGACTCAAAATAGTTTCATAAAATCATCAAAATTTGTTAGTCTACAGAATCTGACGAAAATGTTCAAAAAGAGAGGTCTAATTTTTGAATTTGTAACTAAATAAGCTGTCCAGTGAGACGACCAGCTAGAGGGACTTTTATGCAGTAATTTCTCATTTTTCGGATCATTGCCCCCATTTTTGGATCCGTTCAAAAATGTGCACCATCATTCAACGCAAACTCCAAAAAAACCACCATCTTATCAAAATTGGCTTAAAAGAAAATCAAATCAAAACTGAAAGAGATTAGTGACGAACGAAAATGCCTACGACTATAGTGTGGGCTAATTTAGATCTCATCTAACGATCGGCTCATACCGCTATCGAGTAGTCAGAATGACGTTTTGCGGGTAATCCCTGCAGTTGATGTGCTTGCTCTTGTTGTAGCTGTTGCTGTTGTTGTTGTTGTTGCGGCTGATGGTGTTGTAGTTGTTGTTGTTGTGGATGTGGATGTTGCTGGGGTTGAGTTAATTGCTGTTGTTGTTGTTGCTGCTGTTGCTGTTGTTGCTGAATACTGCTGACAGTTGATGATGGTCGCGACCACAACGACGATCGCATACCCAACTTTAATTTTTTTAAAGTATCAATATCGCATTCGGCTTCTGAGAGCTCCGGCCTATCGGGTGTACTTCCCTCGATTGGTATTTGATGGAAGCCACTGCCAGCTCCGATGCCGCTGGCAAGATTCTCTTGTAACTGCAGAGGCAGTAGTGTTCGCATTGCGCCGCCCCTGTTCGGGATAAGCAGCAGTATATTCGTATCTCTCAATATCAACTCAACATCATTTTTGTTTTTTTTTTAGTTTTTGTTTTATATTTTAGACCTTAAGATGGCAGTGTATTTCTGATTGAATTTTTGAGTTTTTGGCTGAATGAATGATACTAAAATGACACTACGGAAACCGTGTTAACGTACGAGGACAACAAAATCGCCGAGCCCTAGCCGAGCCACCGGGCTCGCGCCTAATAACAATCGTATCGGTTTCGATAATAAAACTAAGTTCATAGAGTGAGCAGCTGGGTGACCATCACACAAAGTTATCAACAAAAACTTGCTTATTTGGGCAGTGTTGTCGCGGAGAAGAATTTCGACGACAGTGGTGCCGTGGAGGGATTCAGGATTGTGTCAGTGTTGGAGGGGATTGTCTTGTGGGGTATGGGTCGGAATTGCGAGGCGGGATTATTACTATCTAACAAATCGATTTTGGTCGATGACGGCTTGGGGGCAAGCAGCAGTGGCGGCAAGGGAGGTGGCAGGTTGCCCCCACCGCCTGGTTTTGGTGTTATCGGTGATTTGACTAATGTCGAGATGTTACACTGTATGGAGTCTTGTGACTTGAATGTATTTGATAGTTTTAAATTGTTGTTACTACGTGGTGATAGAATCGATTTGCTACTGTTCGGATTCGTGGTTTTTGTATGTCTGGGTGTGGTGTTTGTCGTAAAATGATATTGCTGATGATACCTTGATCTGCCGCGACGTGGCAATGACTTTTGTTCTGACATTGGTGAGAGATCAGAGGATGTGCTTGATTGTGCTCCATGGTAGATGATACCTGAAAATATTATACATGAGATCTTTTTTTCCAATTTATGAAACTAAACGAAGTGCAAGAAAAGGTGCAAAAACGGGATCAAAATTAATTCATGCAAAGTAAATACTTAGTCAATTCATTTCTGTTCATTTATTTGCTGAAGAATACATCACGTACACAGCATATTAAGGTTCAAATGTTCTTCTAATCTTTGTTGGACCGGGTAGGCTGGTCCAATGGTGTTCCAACACTAGAGCCCAGAAGTCTAGTTTGGTACACAGATGGATCAAAAATGGATTCAGGAGTCGGAGCTGGTGTCTATTAACCCAACACTGGGATCTCTGTACCGATGGGGTCTAGTCCCACTGTGTTTCAAGCCGAAATCCATGCCATAATCTTGGTAAAGGTATCAAGGGCGCAATTATACAAATCTTTTCAGATAGCCAGGCAGCACTTAAGGCCTTATCGTCCAGTCAAATAGACTCCAAAGCCGTCAAATGTTGCCACGATGCTCTGCAATCCCTAGCCAAACACAACAAAGTGAAACTTGGCTGGGTCCCTGGACACAAGGGGATTGCAGGTAACGAATCCGCAGATGAACTCGCTAGAGCGGGTTCAAGTACTGCGTTCATAGGTCCTGAACCATACTGCAGTGTCAATTGGACGACGGCTGCAGCGCTGATTAATGAATGGGAAAACTAACTTCGCCTAGATTATTGGACCAATGGGTCAGGTCTCAGGCAATCCAAGCGATTAATCAGACCCTATTCCTACAAGGAAATCCTTAGCTTAGATAAGGAGAGCACTGCAGCTTGTATTACCACCTTAACAAAATGAACTTGTGTCGAAACAAGGAATGAAGGTTTTGTCTTCAAGAAGACGAAACATCCAGGCTCATTTTATGTGAATGTCCGGCACTACATTGGTTAAGGAAACATATTCTCCATAGGGAAATACTGACTTCAGTGGAATTGAAAAACTCCACTACAAAAGATATACTATCTTTCATAAGGGAAGTGGTAAATCTTTTGGATTAACTCCAACCCGTCAATACAATAGATCTTTTTAGGTCGCAGTGTCGCTGCCTTTACGGCAGGGTTGTACAAGGGGAAAAAAATTAAAAAAAATCTTTGTGCAGTTTCGTGGATCTAATTGCGATCTTAACTGTCAAAGACTCGAGGAGCAGAAGATCTACAGGGCGGCGCGTAAGAAGCGTTAAGATTTAATTATTGAAAACCTTTTTATTTACGTATTATTATTTTTTTTCAGAATTAACGTTGAAAAACTTGAGAAATTTATGATGGAAAGACTCAGCACAGAGCAAAGAACCAAAGAGGTTCAATTTTATTTTGAAAGTTGACATTCAACAATTTACCGATTGGTCCAGCGTTTTCAGCAACAAGGAGATGTCTGTGATCTTCTGCGTGCTGGAAGAAATGATGTTGCTCGGGTGCAAGTAAACATTGAGGAAAACCCCGAAATTTCCACCAGGCGACGTTCGCAGCAGTTGGTGATGTCTAGGCTGTCTTTGCAAAGAATTTTAAGGCAGTTACACCTTTTTCTATAGATGATTCAATTGGTTCAGGAATTGAAAGCAACTTGTCCCGAGAGAACAACGAGTTTATTCACAAACTCGTAATGAGCGATGAGGCCGTAATGACGACGAACAAGTTGCGGTTACTGTGGATGGCTTTCAATGCCAGGCAATGATTGAACATTTTTTAAGGCCAGATGTAGAGAACAACTCAAAATTGTGGTCCCAACAGATGGAGCCACAGCTCGTCCAACTACGACTCTCCTGAGGGAAATTTTTGGTGATCGTATAATACCGCGTTTTTCAGATTTTAACTGTCGACCGCATTTGCCCGATTTGAGATTTTTTTCTTTGGGGCTAGGTGGGGTAAGTAGGGTGCCCTTGCGATTGGGTCGCGGATCACTAAGACCAACAGTTGGGTCCATTGTGCCCTGAATGTGGGGAGGTGTACACTGCTGATTAGAACCACCCCGATTTTTGTATATATCTTAGGAGATGCTTTACCTCTATTTTATTCAGATCTTTCAGCTCGTCGAAGAAGTTACTGGTCTGGACAATCGTATAGTAGGTGGCGGACGGTCTCTTTTTTGGGGCTACCTTAAAAGTAAGGTGTATACCAATAAGCCAAGAACCATACAATAGCTTAACCTGAACTGAAATTCAAAGAAAAGTAATGGAAAATTCTTTGGAAAGAGCACGTCAGGTCGAAGCAAGCAATGGGCACAATTTGAAAGATATTGTCCTTAAAACTTAATGTGAACATATTTTTGAGTCATAATCTAAATTTTAATAAATGCTAAGGTTAAATAAAATCAGAAAAAAAATTGTTATTCATCAAATAAATCTTAACGTTTCTTATGCGCCACCATGTATGAGAAAAACAAGCAAGTGACTGTTGGTAGCCAATACGGTACTTTTTGAAAGTACTCAGGTTTTTGTGATTTTTCCAGATTTCTGAACACTTTGGTTTAGAAATGGGCAGGGAGGACGCATTAAAACCGACTTTGGATCTCCATATTTTTCAAACGATACTTTGGATTTAAAAGTTTTGAAGCAAACTTCGACTTCACCTCAAAAGACCTGTCGATTGATATATCATTTGTTTGGGTGCGTCCCGACTTCAATATTCATGGCAACTTCACCTATGCGGGAGCAACCCACTTTTTAAATTTGCGTAAATGCGAAAAATTGTTTCTAGTACTCAAGTAAGTATCTACCTACCTAATTCCAGACACGACAGACGGATCGAAATTATAAAGGTTCCGTTTTTGTAGACGAAACAGAGGACATCCGCATTGAGGTTATACAAACAAGAGGAGAAGCAAGACTTCCAATTAAGTGGGTGTAACTGGAGAGAGCTACTAAAGTATCGTGCTGATTGGTTGTGGTCTTGCTAAACCATAAGAAAAAAAAAATTGATTTCGCATATCATTCTAGCAGAATGGCTCGAGGGGGCGGACGTCCCCTACCGCTTAATTTTTTGACCTCCAATTTAACGAAGCAACGACGGTTTGGGTCTGCGATACGATACGCAATGGAATCGATCCATTTTAAGATAGAAATGGTACTGGAAATTGGATTAGATGCTTCTGATTGGTATATACCTTTCATCATTGGCTACTATTCGTTTCACAAAAGACTCGGTTTCACGCATTTCAGTAACGATGTCAATTCGTATCATCTTTTCAATTTCAATCCATTTTCCCCTTCGCCTTCCTTTTATTGCTTTTCAATTTTTCCAGAAAACAAACGTGTGTTCACAAATTCAAGCTTGAAGTTCAACCTTTCACAGTTATCGATATAATGTAATTAGCTGTTTATGATATAAGGTTATAACAGATAAGTTCGAAACAAATAAGTCATGTAATGATATATGCCATAATGAAATGATTCAACAAGCAGCGTCTGTCGTTCAAGTATGATTCCTCTGTTTGTAAAAAGGATTTTCCACTCAATTTACACTCGAAAAAAAGGTGATGTTGATGCAGCCGATGACATATTATTATTTACGGTTATTGTAAATTTAAAAAAAATTAAATGTGTGTTTTTGGAATCAAAAGTAGACTTCGAACGTAGAAGTTGACGCACTTACTCATCCTGGCGGCCTATTCAACTACCAACGCACCTATAAAAAATCATCGAAGCGTCACCAGAAGTGGCACCCGATACAGAACAATGTATTATTAAGGATTTTGTATTTCTAGTTTGTTATTTTCAATTTAGTTTGAGTTAGATGGTGAAACTTTTCGTATTATTGGCGAAACCAGCGACGAAGAAACCAACAACATTCCAACTTTGAATGTCAACACCTAGCGGTTTTCATTGGTCGTTCAATGCAGCTGTTAGCCGCTAAACTCTTGGAGATTGAAACAACACAGGTGGAGGCAAGGCCTGGAAGGTTCCGTTCTTCTCTTTAATAATAATAATAATAATGGCGTCTCTATAGTCCGAGGTGGATCTGGGCCTAGCTTCTCAGCAACCACTCGTGTTGTGCGTGTTCTCTCACGAGTGGAGGGGACCTACAGTTTAATGTCGACTCCGAACGGCGAGATTGAGAAGCTTTTTCTAGACAGTTATACTCTTTGAGCGTTGTCAGTGACTCGAAAGAGGTGGAGTCGTGAAAAAATGTTTGGTGTTTTTTTCGGGAATCGAACCAACAACATCGAGCGTAGGAGTCGACGCACCTACCCACTACGCCACGACGCCCACGTTCTTCTCTTTAGACTGAGAGAATCGTGGCTGAAGATGCTTTGAGGCTACTTTGATATCGGCCAGACGAGGTGATACGCAAATGATCATTCTACGCACATCTTGAAATTTAAAAAAAAACGCTTCCTTTCGAAGTCCATAAGTTGTTTGGCGTTGATCATAAATTGAGTTTAACCTACGCTCACGCGCTCCCGAATGTCAAAAACGAAGTGAAAGATTTTCCGTCAAAAGTCACTAAGAGGGGCGATTCCCATTTCCACCTTTGTGACAACAAAATGTTCGGTTATGGGACACCGGACAACCCGGCTTATTTTGCAGTTGGATTTGGCCCTTCATTCGTATAAGATTTTGTTGATTCAAAAATGGAAGCCGGGCGAATATAGAGTTTTCTAATTGGGCGCTGGAAATGTTGGCGGGAGATCCGGGTTTTGGACAAAAATCATCTTCTCGGTCGAGCCCCATTTTTGGCTGCCCGGTTATTTTGACAAAATAAATTTCCAATAATTGAACCGAACACAATTCACAAGTGTTCAACCAAGCATTAAGGCATCACAAAGAATGACTGTTTAGTGCGGTTTATTGCAAGGCAGCATCATCAGACCTTATTTCTTTCGTCAATGATCTCAGGTATAGAGTGATGTTAACCCACTTTCTGTGCCCTCAGTTTGGCAACGTCGATATATCCGTGCTTCCAACAAGACGACGCGAGGTCATAAGCCATTTAAGCGATGTAACTGTCAATTGGGAAAGAGAAATTTGGCGATTTGTTCTTTTTTTAACCATTCCAAGGATGTAACCTAGGATGCACGAAGGGAAGCTCACGTTCACGAAGAATTGTCTAGTCTAATAGATTTGCTAATCGCTTTATGGCTAACTGATGATGGTGTCAATTGAGATCATGAAATGAAGTGAGTTCATCCCATAAAACACTTACTCACGAACATCCCCATTTTCAAACGTGCATACATGCAACGCCTCAAATACTTACTGTGCTTTATCTTAGCCTCGTGCTGGTTCGAAGACTCGGTTCGGCTGGAAGTCAATTGGTCTGGGTCCGACTCAGATTCCTCGCTCTCCGGCTCCGTTTTACGCGAATGCCTCCTTCGGTTTTTTGATGTCTAAAGGGAACAACAAAGAGAGAGAGCAAAAAAACAAAGAGGTCCTTAAGAGAATACCAACTGCGCCAATTAAATACTACACATAAGCGACGCGTAAATCAAAACAAAAACAAAACCAAGGTAATACAAGGGAAAATAAAGAAAAATACAACAAAAAAGAAAAAAAAGTGAAACACACACGCCAGCAGAGTAAGAGTAAGCTGAATAAAATAATAAATATCAAGCGCTAGCTACTCCAACTAGCATCCAGCACGAACGGCCGTGCAGCTGAGGAGCACAACAATTGGAAAGTCACATAATGAAGCGGCCAATTACGATTATGTACGAGTACGAGCGAGAGTAGGAAAAAAACATGAACTCAAACCGAAAACAATGGTATAACGCACGATATTGTAATATGGTGAGGAGGAATTGTGTCGGGTGGTTGATTTAAGTACCGCGGGTGGTGGTGGTGACGAGCAGCCCTCAGCCAGGGCCCGCTCGTGGTACATGAACGAGTGCAGCAAGGTGTTCGCCGGTCCGGTATGATGGGGCTGCGCCAGTGTACTGGCCTCAGACAATTGGAACGTCGCGTACGGCGAGATGTCTTCGGATGTCTCTGCAGGAAAGAATAAATTAAAAATGAAAAGCGGTGAGTGTCGTCTGTTAGCTGTTGGCCCCGCGAGGCAATTACTATGAACGCCATGCGTTCTAACTACATATAGACGTATGACGGGAATCCATATATAAAAGTTTTCAGTTTTTCAGTTTTTCAGGATTTTTTTTTGTTTTAATTTACCAGGAATTTTATCATTGTTCTGCAGGGACACTTTATGAATCGTTGCATAGTAGCGCTCACGCTGTGCAGCTTCGTTGTTCTGTCGATTTTCCAAGGACTCCTTTTGTATTCGATTGCTTTGTTCTGCTCGCGGGACGAGACCATTAAAAACACACAGAGAGAGGGAGAGAGAGAAAGAACATTTTAACACAAAAACACACACGTGCATCCTTAGGAGAGACTTACTATGCCTGTAGCACATCACCACCAACGCTACGGTGCATATCATTCCCGAGATGGTCGCTATGCTGGGAATTAGTAGATTGATGTTGCTGTAGAATATGTTGGAGCGATGACCGCGCTGCACAATCTCGGGCGGTGGTGGGTCACCATCTTTGGTCAAGGTGACGAATGTGAAGTCGGCAGTGGACACTCCGGCGACGTTGTGCGCTTCCATTTTCATCTGATACAGCGTCGAGGGGGTTAGTCCGGGGATGGTGAATCTTCGTTGTGGTTTAAGAGCGTTTGACACTGCAAAGTGGTAAGGGGAGAGTTGATAGTTTAGCATGCGGACATTGTTGTGAAACCGGGCCAAGAAAATGTATTTTATGTGGGACACGTTTGAACTCGTGGCACTGACTTACTTACATTTGAAACAGAAGTGCTTTCGGGTGGAACTAAGCATTTAAAAATTAATGACCAAGGAAAAGACTTAGTTGCGTTTTCAAAAATACGAGCAAATATATGGGGAAAAATTCCATGGGGATTTCTGACGGGGATTCCCTACACTTTCAGAATCGATGGTGTGTTTTCCTTTTCACACACCAACTTAATCGACAATGGAGTCGTTGGGGTTTATCAGTGAAGGAAAGGTAGATTGGATGATCCGTCTAATAGGAGATGAAGTAGTATGGAACGGATAAATCTAAGATAAATGACTTGACAGACAGACTTAGCTACAAAACTTAAGAAAACGTCCTGCGAAAGTCGAAGACTTTTGATAACTCCTCCTCTTTCTTTTTGGCATGGCGCTACCTTTCGGGGTGGACTTGATCCAATAAGTCCCTCTAGTTAGTATCATTCTTCCCTAGCTGTCTGCAATTACGAACCGTAGATAGTTATCCTGTTAAATCCGCAACCTCAATCCTGGACGCCCTCTGTGGCGTTGTCCCACAGGCTAGGAGTCGAAGATTCTTTCGCCTGGAGCTTTGTTGTCCATACGCTCTACATGGCCTAGCGATTTTAGGCGGTGAATCTATAGACGCCTGGTTAGGCTCATGTCACTGTATCAGCCACACAATTCATGGTTAAATCTTCTCCTCCAATCGCCATCATCGCAAGCAGGACCAAAGAGTGCACGTAGACCTTATCTTTCGAACGAATTAAGGTTTTCTTCTGCACTATAGACCAGGATTGGGATGATCATGGCCATTTTTGTTTTTATAGAATCTTTGACTTAATTGCCTCTTCAGCTCAAAGACACAGGGATTGGCAAGAGTAATTCTGCATTTGATTATTTAGGGGACAGTACCTGGATATTTTTTTTTTTCGGAGGATTTTTGAAACTCTACTGGAGCACTCAGACTCAAAACTGGTCCATTGTACTGCCAGGTAGCAACCTACTCCAGTGCCGTTACTTTGTTCCCAACGGAAAATGGTGACTGGACCAGGTTCGATTTCACTGGGATTCGAACCTGGGACGCCTCGAACTTGGGGCAGGCACTTAACCAACTGCGCCAACGGCCTGGGCATACTCGTATAGTGCAAAGTTTTTGATTGCTCCCAACTTGGCGGGATGCCAGCAACGGTCACTGTAAATGCTCCGGTAAAGTTGATATAAAACTTCTACTCGGCCCCACTGAATTGCCCTTACAGCAACCGTTGAGAGCTGAGCAAATGACTGCAACGAATATCCTAGGCAAAAACAAACAACAAACCGATTGCCTAAAAATCGATATCGTTAAGGAAGAGCAAATCGTCTCAGCTATACGGACCGACACCCAATTACGACATGACGTAAAAAAGGATCATAATTTATGAGTGTGCTTCTGGATCTGCTCATCAACGAAAAATAGTGCGACATTTATTACAGCTGTCACAAACGGTTGTTCATATTCGTCGTCGGATAGCGGATGAGGTGGAAAGTCAATGATTTCAAACTGATAAACGATCGCCTGGCTGTGATCTCTATCCAAGGCAGTCTCATACCGAGGAAGCTGAAAGAGGATTTCTTCGATCTTTTGGAAAAGACAGGACGTAATAAGCAGCACGAAATTCCCTCGTAAAAGAATTGTCGAATCGCCAAACAAAGAGAACATGTGCTCATTGTGCAAGACATTCGTCAAATATTCTGAATGTTCAGAAAACGTTCAGAGTGGCAGACGTCGACTCTGACCATTTCCTATTTGCAGCATAATTTCGATTTCGATTGTCAGAAAGCAATAGCCAACAAAAAGCTATCTACCTGGGTAGACCGGAGATTACCAGTCTACAAAGAGAAACTTAGTGAAATACTTTAAAGTACTTAGTGAATACTTTAAAACAACAAACGCTAATAATATGTGATTGCAATGTAGCCCAACCATCCACGAAGTAGTAGAAACTTCTTAAGGCTACTTCCCACCACCCAGAAGAAACCTATGGTATGGTTGCGAGTGTGAGCACATAAACGTTCAACCGACGAGACGTACCAAAAGACGCTGCAACGGAAAACCAGGATAGTGCAGAGGAATAATGAGATATGGGTTTCATCGCTTAGGCCAAGCACACTTAGGTGATTGGCAAAGGTGTAGTGCCGCGTTAGTACGCCGGTGAGTTGTCTGCAATCTTTTCTGTTAAGAGATAACAAGAAAGCCGCGGATTTCTTACAGACGTTGGGGAGCATGCGCTTGGTCTGTCTACATTCTGGAGAGTCATCCCACTTGCGGTTGTGCTCTCGAGAAGTCCAACTATCGATGGAAGCCCTAACCAAGGACGCGGGCAGTCCCATCGTAGGTTCAGGTCCTGAGAATGCCTCATCTGATCCTCGCCTGGCAAGTTCATCGGCGATCTCATTTCCTGTGATCCCGTGGTGCCCTGGGATCCAGACAAGTCTTAGGAAATTTAAGCTATCGATCAAATTCAGAGAAGACTTGTATTCCTGAACTATCCTGGAAGTGGTTAAAGAGTTGAGCAAGCACAGCTTGGCTGTCGCTACAGACGCAAATACTTCTCCCCTTCCACCTATTCTTCACAATATAGCTCGTAGCCATTAGGATCGCATATGTTTCCGCCTAGAAATCCGACGCAAATTTACATAACGATTTGTGCAGTGTAAAGTTGTCGCTCTCCACGAAGGCGCCAGCCCCAGATCCTTCATTGGTCTTGGAGCCGTCCGTGAAAATTCGACTACATTCCTTTCCTGGCTCAGATTCTGGCCAGAGCCAGTCCTGAGTGCAGGGAAAGTCTATTTTGTATGTTCGTCGCAGCTGAAATATAGGTGTCCGTGCGTCAGACGGCATATCCATAAGACTGGGGTCAGAGGAAATGCGATGCGCAACGTCATCGAAACTCCAATGCGTGTTGTACGAAAACCACTTCTTTTTAAACGGAAGATGGCCTTGAGAGTACACCCCATGATGTGGATATCTAGGAGGGGGGAGATTCAGCAGTGCATCACGAGCAGAGCCAGGCGTACTAGGGAAGGCCCCTATGCAGCCAAAACAGACCGTTCTTTGAAGCTTGGTGAAAGCAGCAGTTACGTATTTACACGAAAGCTTATTCCACCAAACGACCGATGCATAGGAGAGAAGGGGCCTAATCATAGCCGTGTAGATCCAAACGGATATTTTTGGTGATAGACCGCATGGCCTCTGTTACTTGTACATTGTATGGACCACGTCGACCGCTTTAACATCAATCATTCGGCCAAGAGAATCTCAGTAAGTCCCTGCTTTCGGGTTCTAGACGAAAACGTAGACCAACGCCGTGTTATAGATCCCAGCGTTGAAGCGGAAATACGAGTAGATTCAAAGCAGTTCGCCCAGACCCACAACTGTCTCTCCACATCATTGCCATTTCGATATGGTCCTTCGATTTCAAGAGACATACCCTGTCAGCGACCAATATGGACACTAGACGCCACTGTAAACCAATGCATTGTCACCACATTTATCCTTTGAACATAATCGCAAAAATCTATAAAGAAACAAGAAATTTGAAATTCTTACCAAGTATCCAGTCTTTTTCCATTCCATCTGTCACTGGTCTGTATTGCAGTACAAAATATAACATAGGACAGCCATTATCCGGCCAAGTATGCAGTCTTATTACGACCGATGTCGAGTTCGGCGCTAGTAAATTGGCAGTTGATGGCATACCAGGCGATTGCCCCTGAGTTCGAACGTGCAGTGTGATGCTGGCCGGCGACGAGCCGACCTTATTGTGCGCAGTTAGATGAATCTGATATGTACTTCCGCAGACGAGACCCTTCAGCTCGTGACTCGAAGCGTGTCTCGAGAGATGCATCTCGTCCAAGTTGCCCGAGGTTCGTCTGTAAAACAAAGTGTATCCCGATATCGGTGCATTTCCATTGAATCCGCACTTCCAGTGCATCAGAATGCTGCTAGATGTCGCACTGGTCACGTATAAGACCGGTGCCGACGGAGGAACTTGTACAATCAGTACGTGCGTCAGGCGATCAGTTCCGATTCCGTTGTCCACTTGACAGCTGTAGTTGCCGCTATCGGCTACCTGGAGACTCGATATTATCAAATCCCCCGAGTCGAGGAGCTGCGTGTTGTGCATTCCACCCTGCCGCAGGGGGACGTCTGATTTGTACCACTCCCGCTTTGGCTTGCCCACGGCGGTGCAGGGCAGTGTAACAGTCGACCGCCACGGACGGACAATTGGACCCCCGAAGGACACGATTCGTGCAGGAACTCTGTTTGTGGTCACTTGCGATGCTACGCGGGAGCTCTTTCCCTCTCCTACGCGAGTTGAGGCGGTTACCCAGAACTGGTATTCGATGTGCGGATGAAGGTTTTTCGCTTCGTAGTTGGCTTGCTGCGAGGGAAGACTTCGTTTCTCGTTGTTGAGCTCTTCGCGACCGTTCACGACCCTGGTGTAGAGATTGTACTTGGTGATGACGCCGTTCGGCTCTGTCGGTGGTAACCATGATACGTAGAGAGACTGTGGCGAGCTGACAACGACCTTGATGTCGGCCGGTGCTTCGGGAGCGTCCTCCTCCGTGTGGCAGTAGAGTGGATTCGAGAGGCTTCCGTCGCCCATGCGAGTGTGCGCCAGAACCTGAATGCTGTAGTTTGTGTACTTCCTGAGACCGGTGAGAACGGTCGTGAGGGCGGTCGTCTTGCGGCTTTCCACCTCGTCCTTCGTTGGTGAGAAGTCGTCTAGAATTGGCTCGAAAAGTAGTTTGTAGCCTTGTAGCAAGCCGTTGGTGTGGTAAATCGGCGGTGGTTGCCAGGAGACTTGCAGTGACTGGGAGGTGAGGGCCGCGCAGCGAATGTCCTCCGGTGGGCGACTAGGAACTGAAAGGGGGAAACAGTTGGCAGTTAAAAAATGAAATGGAATAGTTGGGACCAAATACTCGTACCATCTTCCATTGTTTGTGCAGAAACTGGTTCGGATAGTGGTCCCGGCCCGACCTGGTTGAATGCCTGGATGACAATGTTGTAGCGTGCGTACTTCTGAAGGCCACCGAGGAGAAGCTCGCCCGTGCCTCCCTCTCCGTCGCCCGAAACGGACGTGAAGTTGTATGAAGAACTACTCGAGCTGGACAGTTTGTAGCCCACATTGTAGCCCTGAATGTCGCCGTGGCGTAGCTCAACCAAAGGCGCCACCCAGCTCACCAGCAGTTCGGTGGATGAAAGCGGTCTGACCGAGAGATTAAGCGGTGGTCCAGCTGGCCGCTGGGGTTCGGTTTTGATGGTCAACTCCTGGCTGGGTGCGCTCCGGCCTGCAGTGCCCTCAGCGATGATCCTGAACGAGTACCTCGTGGCGGGCTTCAAATTTTCAATCAGCGCTGTGAACTGCGGCGGGTCAGTGACTTCCATTTGCTGCCACTGCTCGATGAAGAGAGCTGAGGGTATGTTCAGAACTTAAAAGGGAGATAGGCAATGCAACTCGAAACATCCCCAACTTACGGTCTAATTCCTTGTACTCCACAATGTACTTCGATACTTCGGCTGTGTTTGTGTTCTTCGGCTGCCATTTCAGGCTCACCGATCTGCTGGAGACCATCGCTGCTTCCAACACAGTCGGTGCCTGCGGCGGTTCCTGTACCTGCAACTGAACTAATTGCTGGTCGTTGCCATACAAATTGCTCGCCCGGCAAAAGTACGGTCCACTATCGGTGGCCTCTACGCTGCGGATTTGCAACTCGGCCGACACCCCGTCCGGTGTGGCTTCCTGCTTCACAGAAATTCTGCAAATCATACAAACGATTACGTTACAAGGTTACTCTGGTAACGCAGCCAGCCCAACCCACTTGTAGTTCGTCGATGGATTGAGGGTATTCTTCCCGGATCTCATCCACACAATATTGATTGGCTTGTCCCCACTGACCGAGCACTGCAGCAGTGCAGTGTCACCCTTTTTCACTGTCACTGACCTCGATGTGGACGAAAAGTACGGGGATGCTGCATGTATCGCAAAAAGAATTCAAACGAAAAAAAAAGAAGACAAAACCTTAACATGACTGGTACACGTACTCCAGCGTAGAGCACTCACAATTAACTTTAAGCTGAATGACCTTTCCGATGCCGGTGCCGATGCCATTGTTCGCCTGACACAGGTAGAACCCCTCCCGGTCCTCCTTCACATGTTGCAACAGAAGCGAACCGTTTCCGAGTAATTTGGTGAATGGACGCTCCCTAACCTCCTCATATTCCCCAGACTTACTGCCTGCGTACATACACAATACACGTTACACAATACATTTTCGTTTATTCAACAAATCGAGGATATGCACCCGTACCTGTCGCCTTTTTCCAAACAATGCTAGGCGTCGGTACACCCTGGGCCTGACAGTGAAGCATTATGTGTCGGTTACGTTCCACATTAACATCGGCCGGCTCGACAATCCAGCGTGGCGGAACTGTGTTATCCCATGTTCAAGCGTATATTCGATTTTCGATTTTTTTTTGATTTTTCGAAAACAGTGAAGGGAGGATAAAACAAAAATGCATGAGTTCAGTGGTAGTGCCAAATGGAGTAGGAATTGTTTGTCATTTTTGGGATATTCTTTTTTTTTTCTTACGGTATCTAGTTTAAAATGAACAATATTATGCAAAACAAAAACACGTGTTTTTTCTCTTTTATTCGAAAACAAAAACTGAATGGAAAAGAAAACCTAAAATGTTCGTCCAATTAGATCTCTTTTTGTCGCAAAAAATATACAAACAATTGTTTTGTATCTTCTAGTGAATTTATTTCATAAACAAATGTGTGCAACGATTTATGATAATTTTGAGTTAGACTATTTAATTTGTTTACTTTTGACTGTATTTTTCAGTTCAAAATACAGTGGTGATGTATCTATGAGAGGTTTTTCGAATTCATTTCTGGTCACGAAACAGGGACTGAATTTACTTAAAATCTAGGCTCAAAAATGTCTTATAACTACAGATCCTACGTGAATCAATTGGGAGTATATGTGGCAGTTCTGATACGAATGGTTTCGAAGTTATAGGGTGTTTGTTGTGAAGGTAATATTGTTTATGGATACATACGACTGGATGGCGCAGTTGGTTAAGTGCCTGCCCCAAGTTAGAGGGGGTCCAGTCACCATTTGCCGTTGGGAACTGAGTACGTTGCTGCCTGGCAGTACAATGGACCAGTTTCGAGTCTGAGTGCTCCAGTAGCGTTTCAAAAATATTCCGGAAAAACTTGGAAATTAAAAACTTCCGCAATTTTCTTGTATTCCCGTTCCGTACTACCCTGAGAGGAGTAGAAAAATTCTATAATTTTATTGCACATACAGGGTGTTCGAAGAGACGTTTTTAAACTCTGTTTGGGCGCCATGGTTTTATATGGAGACTTGTTCGCGCATCCTCATAAAACAGAAAATTGTTGTGAGTTCTTACGAAAATTTCTGAAATCCTGTTCGCGTACGAAACAATTTTGCAATTTTTGGCAAAAAAGAGTTTTTTCCAGAATGTTAAAAAAAGTTCGTCAAATTTTCGGCGAACTTTAGTCAAAGAAATTATAGGCTCTATGAAAACTGACACACTTGCCAAATCGTACACTTGACACTTGAAGTTTAAGGCATTATTTGGGGTCAACTTTCGTTGTTTAAAGCATATTGTTTAGCTTTGTGAATTTTGGTGAATAAAGATCCGGTATTCACCTGGCTCTAAGTTTTCCATACGAAAAAGTCTACAAAGCAAATATTTTGCTTGGGAGTATCCCGTTCGCGGTGTACACTAATTAGGTTGTCTACACTAATTTGGCTCACGAAATAAGTGTTTGGTATATTAAATTTGTACTAAATTTTTGACAATTGATTTCATTTGAAGATTCAGAATATTTTCCGCCGTCTTTTTTTTCAAAAATCTGTAGATAGTGAAGTGCAATTTTAAAACACATACAGCAACCCACTGTCTATCACTGCCACCAAACATTCACGTTCGAACTCGTGTTTGAAAGCAGTTTTGTATTACACGATATTCGGAACACGATATATTGTACAAGGTGGCGCAAAATTCTTCATCCTATCGGAAGATGTTATAATATTTGCAAATGGCCTCTCCATCTACTCGAAAAGTGGCAAGAGTAGAAAAGATGAAGGAGATTTCGCATTGGTTTCTTCAGCATTTAAGAATACCTCTTCAGAAGTATTGGGAGAAAACCATTAGAGCAAGAGGATTTTTGTACTTTGCGAGTTTTGAGTGCTCTTGCTAATGCACGAGTGCGAACGTGAATTTTACCAATGGAAGATACATTCTCAAGTACAGGAAAAAATAAAGTGCAATCTGAAAGCGTTGAGGTGGCTGCGAAATGTGCAGTAAACAGATTGCCTTTATAATAAGAGCTGACAGCCAGGATGTCAGTGTAAATTGAGGGTTGCGAGTCAGAGTTTTTTTGTTAATTTTTTGTTAACGACCAGGAATGTTTGCTATTTTCTAAAAGTCATTCTTCACACCTAACATATTTTCTGTCAAAGACAATCGAAAGGATTGTGGTGAATCAAATGGAGAGAATTTAGTTGAAAATGTATCCTTGAAACAGTAGATAGTATGCATACAATGTGGAAATACCGTTATATCAATTGATAAGAGGAGGTAGAGCAGTCACCACAATACTGCCGTCGCTGCCTTCGGTGAATATAGCTTTTAAAGTTCAAAACTTGCTTTAGAAAAACGTAAGGCTGACCTTAACTCTGGTGATAAAACGGGAAAACAATATGCAAAAAAAACTGAATCCCGAAACTGGGCGAAAGGATTACTAGAGGTTGTCCACAATGAGGTGCTCTATCCGCTGCCCTGTGGTATATCACTGGAAAAACTTGAAGGGCTTGGTGTTCACAGAATAGGATATGCGGTTGACACTACAAAAATGACAGGAGACAAGTTCATGTCAGAAAATACATGTCAAAAGCAACGCATTCCGAGTGGTGGGCCAGTGATGGCTCCCAACCCTTAACCCCTTTTGCATCTGAGATAAAGACTACCAATAGAGTTAAGTATCTAGGACTATACCTGAATACGGAACTTACTTTAACTCACCCCTCGATACCAAGATTTGAAGGGCGACAGGGTTGTTATAACAGTGAAAGCAAACAGCATCACATGGACAAGCCCGTTGAGGTGGAATTGTCCACACAGACCAATCCTCTGCTGGATGACTTTGTCTGCGAGGAATTCGAGATCACGGACAAAATGAAGATAATTGAGCCCAGACGAACCAAGACTTTGGATGAAATTCTGTAAGAGGAAGAGGAGGCAGAACTTGAGCGGACAAGGCAGATCGATGAGGAAGTTCTAGTGCGGGGCATTCAGCGCTTCAGGGAGGCGAATCAAAGGAGTGTTTCAGAGAAGTCCAGAGCCTCGTCGCAAGCTAAATCCTTGAGCAGGCCTCAGACACCATCTGCGATCCTCATTGAGAAACGCATACCCACTCCAGTGCCTAAAGCAAATGGGCATGAAAGCGAACAGCATCAGAGAATGTCACCGGGGTGAGCATACTAGGTATACACAATGTTTGTTAGACTAGTTATTACTTACTTTTCAGGAGTATGGTTGCGGAATGCCTGGTGGAAAACCACTAAGAAGCATTTAGGTAGGGTCCAACTTCTGGGATGTTTGAGTATTGTCAGCGCGATGTGTACCACTCTTACTTAAACAATGGAAGTGTTCCTCAGACTGTTCGACTTTTTGAATAAGAAAACAATGGTTGCGCCGGCGAGAAATAATACAAACGTCTTTCGGATGGTATCGTTTATTTAGGTAGGAAGATTTAAGATCTCCAAAAAAAAACGATATTAGTGAGCTAAATATGAATGACTAAAGTGCGTATTACCAACATGTTGCAAAAAACTCACATTTATCATTGATAATTTCCTAAACAGAAGACTAGAGACAAACTCAACTTCACAGACGTGTCCCTGATAGACGGCAAGACGGTGGAGATATCTTCTCTGAAGAACTGGGATTAATCAGCTACTAGTGAAAAATACTTCTATGTACCAAGTTAAGTAGATTGCTTTGTTGAATGCGGTGAAGCATATAAATGATTGTTATGGAAAACTATTTTTATTGCTCTGAACAATCATCTGTTGAAATAGGCATAAATTCTACATTGTCCTTAGAATGTGTACCAAAACTTTGAAAGCACGTGTCAAAATGATCAACACTTATTTGGGTAAAGGGATTCCTGGGGATCTTAGCCAACAAAGAGGCGGGGTCCCTAGCAGAGCAAGGATCAACCATGGAGCTGATTGGTAAGTAATCATCAGCATCTGTTGAAAATGATGTTGCACAAGTATTCCTCATAACGCTTACTGCCGCAGCTGTAACGATAAAGCGAAAAGAGAAAGTTCGACTCTTGTCTTCAAACCAAAAAAAGGAAACGTGGTTTTTGGCAAAATAGATTAATGAAAAGACATTGTCTACACTACCTGGTGGATGTGAACGGGATAATGATCAGATGAAGGCTATTTTTTGACTTGATTTGACAACCCTGTTTAAATTCCATACGTCAAACTGAATTGTCATCCGGGATTGCATGTTTAAAGTATGCTATTTTAAAGTCTGGCGGGATTTACATGAGGATGTCAGTTGCTTGAACTACGGTCATTCTCTTTGCCGTTGTTGCCATTTTTGCAATTTTTGCTGTTTCAATCTCACTCTTTCACACCATTAGAAGAGAGCAAAAAAATGCAAAAAATTCGATCAACTGCACTGCTAGTGTAAAACCCGCCTTAGCAATCGTCAAATGTGTTAAAAAAGTAAAGTAGGTACACTTAGCTGATTACAAAGAAACTTAATCGTAAACATTTTCAGACGGGGTTTGTTACAGAAGTCTTAAGACGTATCCATCATCGAAATGCACCCTTTTCGGAAAATATGGCTGCAGTTAGTGTTGAAGACGATCAAAATCTATAGATCTCGGGGGAGCTCTATATTTGGGTTTGTCTTTGGATATGCACCCCTATATACAAGCTGACCAGATAAGATAATATAGGCAGAGATATAATAAATAGAAATATAAAATTGATTCTGGTCTTCATTTAAATTGCCACCTCGGCTTCCGAGAGGATGATCTTTGGCTAAAATCCAGATTTTCGGCTAACATTTACAGCTCCCAATTAACGAGCTCACGGAGTTGTTGGCAGTCCGGCTTCAATTCTTGCGTCAGTACAATCTTATTCGGATGTAGAGCCAAATTCAACCAGAAAATAAGTCGGGTTGACTTTCTGGCGGTGTCCAATTCAACAAATCCTTGCCGAATTCATAAATCATATCATAAATTACGTGTTGCATTTAACGGTATGGTTAGATATGCTTATGGGCTTCGCAGATATGACCACGTATCTCACTATCACAGTCTTGTTCTTGGGTGTGATCTTGAAGATTTCTTAAAAGCCAGATGTTGTTTTTTTATGCATAAAGTTATCAACACGCATCTACCATTCTACTTATATGATAAAATCCAATTTGCGCAATCTTCCCGGACTTGCAATCTTATCACTCTTACTTCTGCTTACTTGAATACGTCTCGCCTATTTTACGTACATGTCGCTAGGTTATGGAACTCTCTTCCCAGAGAAGCAAAGCAATTGACCGGAGCAAAACTATTCAAAAAATAAATATATTGTCATTATAGCTAATATTCTACATATGTGAATTTCCTAAACCCCTTCCCCTTCCTCATCCTTTAGATTTTAGATTTAAGTTTAGGCTAAGTAAATATTTCGTAATTGTATTTATATAATAATTTTAATCTTGTACTACAAAAGATTTATATCTTACTTGTACACCGAATAAACTGAAATGAAATGAAATGAAAAAAAAAAAAATTCGCATTTCTCGGTTTTTATTGATACCGGACTCTACGGCGGCTATGTTTTTATCATTTCGCACCCATCTCTGCCTGGTTGGTGCTTAAAGTCCAACAGGTTGTTCTTCCGATCAAACTTTTTCACGGTGCTAGGAATTGCCTGCACACGGAAGCCCTGAAAACGACGAAAATGACGAAATTCACGTTGCGTATTTACAAATGAATTTCGATAGAATTTTTAATAATTTTGTGCGTTCGCCAAGCGTGGAACGATGCACGATGGAAATGACAAACTTCAGCGTGTGGATGACCAATTTTGATCACTCGAGCTCAAATAATATCTGTGAAGAATGTCAATACTCTCCCTGACTAAAGAAAATTTCCTGGAATAGGGGCAACTCACAATTTTCGTCAACAACTGAATATTTTTATGAAGCCTTTATGTTGCATTCATTAATTAATGATTTAAAACCTTTACTATTTTTTCGCATTTCTATGCACAGAAACTGCCACATATTCATACACAAGAATTTACCTACTTTTCCTAATTTTCGTGTGCCTACGTAGTTCAATATTTGTTTGAAAAATTACGGTTTTAGTAAACATTTCAATTATTTTTTTATGTGATTTAGTTAATTTTATGTGAAATTTTCTCCATATTGGTCATCTTTTTGTTTTGTTCTCAGATCTATTTCATATCACGTTGATGGATGTTTAACTGTATTACTGTGACAGGAAGGGATTTAACATGCAATGTTTACAAAGCGATTAAGCAGTTGGAATACATTTGATCACCACTGTAACGTTATAGCGAAGTATGCCAATTTGAATAGTAAAACCGCTCGTGCACTTATTACTCATCATCATTTCTCCCGATTTTACTGATTCAATTGACACTCGGCCAAGCAGAGGACACGGTCTTTCGTATACGCATAGGAAAAGAAATCAAAAAAAATTATTACAGAAGCTGGTTATAAGAAAAAAAGCATCTGGACTGAAGCATACAGAAGCTCATTACTCGATGCCGCGCAGGGGGTAAACGAACAAAAGAAACCATAAGTATATGTATGTGTAAACAAATCTATAAATAAAAATCCTTGCACACAATGGCGTCATGAAAGAAACAATTTCTTTGCTTAAATTCGTATCCAATTGAAAATTTTAATCAGAAAAAGCATAAAAAATTGAAAACAAATCAAAATAATTCATCAACTATGTATCTAGGGTTGCAGATGAGATGTCAAATTTAAGTCATAGGCAAAGAAAAGATCAGTTCAGTGCAATAAATCATCAAAAAGCATTCCTCCTTCAAGCCATGCGAGAGTAAATTTCAAAAATAAAAACCAAAAGCTTTTGAAATATCTAAACAAAAAAAAAACCCAAAACAATAAAAGACAAAATGGAAGAAAGAAAATTTAAATATATTTATGTACATAGTTTTTTTTTTGTTGGATTATTGAACAAACACTGGCGGGGATAGCGAAGCTTCAAACAGAGATATATATACGGTAGTAAGTATAAGGCAGAGTTTCAATATCGTGGTTCAATCAGTACAGTAATTTGTCACTATTATCAGCAATTAAAGAAGAAGGCGGATGGTTATTTGAGAAAGGATTCCAGATACTCAGCGCATGGGAGACCGGAATCGATTTCTTTCAAAAAACAATTCTCTAAGCACAAAAAATGTATCGGTTCAAAAGGCGGCTCGGACTTAAGCTGTGAGTGGTAGAAGTAGAGAAGGGCGATCTTAAGAGGGCAAGGTTTTTTTTTGGGGGGGTGGGAGCACAATGAGATCTCAAAACGCTGTCATCAGAGAACTCACCAATTTTGGGGATGGTAGTGTTCTTTTGAGAGGGGGCAGGAAATCAATCTACTCCAGTAGTTTAGCGATAGCGTTACTCGATTCTACGTTTTTTGGATTGCTATGTTTTTTTGTTATTCTCTAAAAATGTTTACACAGATCATGCACAAGCCTACACGGGTGCAAAATAAATTAAATAATAATTAAAATCAATATTAAAAAAAATGTAATAAAAAAATTAAATTTAAATTTAATTTAATTTTTTTGTGTATACCTTTAAAAACCTGATTATATGATTCTTATAATTTAAATTAATATTATACATATTTTGAACCCACAATACTTATATTAAGAAAAATATTTTATAGCCTACATTAACAACTTAGAAAATTAGACTTAATTATAAATAAAAGACACACCAATTTACACACGACCCTTTGAAGCATTTTATTGTAGTTCTTCCATTTGACAATTTGTTCTAATTGTTTCGTTTCACAGCAAATTTATTATTATTAACGTAGTTTCCTTTCTCCAATCATACGTCAAGCCTTGACTTTATTTTATTTGAATTTATCAGATTTTTTTTATGAAAAACAAAGAAAAAAGATAATAATTATTCTCTGACAGTCAAGCGTCTTTAAGAGCATCGGATATTGTAAAGTCAAAGCTAGTCAAGCTATGCAGACAGAACGTCAACGAAAACTCCAATGTAAACACGGTGACTCTCTGCTGGGTACCGGGACACACAGGAGTTCAAGAAAATGAGAGAACGGACGTGTTGGCAAAGGAGAGCTGACTACCTTATGTCAACTTGGCGTTAATTTTCCTAAGGAAAGAAATAGAGGACGAAGCCTTAGAAAGAGCAAATGAGCAGTGGCTGAATCTGGACATTGAGTCAACGTCGAGAGCCCTTTGGCCGGTGTTGAACAGGAAGCAATCATCATCAATGATTATCATAAGTCACAAGTGTATATGGATGGTGATTGCAGGTCTCACTGGACAATGTCCGTTAGGCACCCGTGCCAGAAGGTTAGGTATCTCTCATAGTGAGGACGAGTGAGTGACCTGCTATGCGATTGTCCAGCCCTACGGGGAAGGAGACTACTAACACTAAGCAGTAACTTCTTCGACGAGGTGGAGGATCTGACTAAACTAGAGCTGAAGCACCTCCTGAGATATATACAACAATCTGGGTGGTTCTAATCTGCAGTAAAAGTGTAGGTCTCACGGGGTACACCACCCCACACCTAAGACACCAAAATAAGTTCACGCTCTAGGCTTGTTCGGTTTGCCAACCTGTCACGGACGGATGAACTCATGTGGGTTTCAACTAGATTTTGCCGCGAGATTTCAAAACCCCGATGATGTATGGCGAAACCTCAGAGGTTTGGATAAATTTGGCGAAACGTCGCGATTTCGTTTGGTGGAAACATTGCATAAAACTGCGACTGGCTACTGAAAAATTCCAACAATGTTTCATTTTGTAGATTTTCACGCGATTTTTTTACCATTCCATATTTCCCTTTTTAGAGTCAAGAAAAAGCCCCATATATAGTTGCATACTTAAATTAGAAGATCTAGGCAGAAAAATATAACAATTTATTGTTATAGAGTTATATAAGTGTTTTATTTCAAAATAAGCCCAATCGGTCGATTTCACGTCAAGCGTTCACGGGAATTCGAAATCTCTTAGTCCACATTGTAGGGAATTTTCCGTAAAGACCTACACCCTTTCAGGACCTTTAACTGAAGAATTAAGGCCTTTTGATTATTTGAAGCGCCGATAAATTTTTCCATTGGGCTCTGCAAATATCTGAAGGAAATTCTAAATTTCGTCGGAAAATCATTTTCAGTGATGAGGCTAATTTTTTAGTGAATGAGTTGGTCAATAAACAAAAGATGGTTTATTGATCAGCAACAATGGCTAGCTATTTGATGCAAACAATTCCAAATATCGTACTTTGATCAAATTTTTACATTGCCCGTTCATCTACGCAATAGAAAAAGACCAAAATAATTAGGATCTTGTACAAGCCAACTTTCCCCAGAAGGCTCTATTCCTTTAGCTTCAATTTGGTCAATGTGTTATTTCCTAGTTCTGGAGATCACTGGTATACAATCCATACAAAGTTGGGCTCAGAACGCCTATGATTAAGTTTTCTTTCAAACCCAAAACGTATCTTCTTGTTCTTGTATGACTCTAAGACGAGAACATTTTGTTTTGGTAGGAGACACCTAAGTTTATGCTGAACCTTGTCAAAAACCTGAGAAAAACACATAGAACACATAGAAAAAGCCTTCCATTTAGTGTTTTTTTTTTTAAATCATAGGTTATTCTTACACTGAGAGCTGTTTCCCGCTCGAAATCTTGACAGAAAGAAATTATCATACGTCCGCGGAACGAAATGAGTCGCCTCATGATTGAACAACGTTGGGAAATATTGAAAACTTATTTCCGGCGCCATGGCCGTGTAGGTTCGTGCGTCGACCCATACGCACTTGACTTTCATAGTCTAGGTTCAAATCCCAGCACAAGCAACAATTTTTCAAAAAACGAAATTGTTCGCGGCTCCACCTCTTTCGAGTTACTGACAATGTTCAAAGAGTATAACTGTCTAGAAAAAGGTTCTCAATCTCGCCGTTCGGCATTAAACTGTAGGTCCCCTTCACCTCGGACTGTAGCGCAGCCGTTATTATTATTATTATTTCCAAAGTGAGTACTGTGTAGCCCAAATAATGCGTTTTTTGAAAAGAAGTTTTGGCCGAAATAAAGCACCCACCGCGACTGCTGTACGCATGTTTGTGTAAAAAGTTTGTGAGACTGGTATGCTAGTGGACAACACTCATTGTTTCCGTCGTCATACGGTGCGCACAGACGAGAATGTGGCTGCTGTGGCCGAGAGTGTGAGACTCTATTCACGAACATCAACTCGCCATCGATGTCAACAGCTCAACATTTCACGCACTAGCCTGAGGAGAGAATTCTGTACAAAGATCTCACATTATTCGCTTACAAGGTCCAATTCACTCAGCAATTGAAGGCGGACGGTCGGAGGTATCCACTTCGTTATCGCCTCGCAGTTTGGGCCTTAGAGCAGCTTGAATTGCACAGCGATTTTGAGCAAAAAATCATCTTTTCTGACGAGCGCATTTTCATCTCGGTGGCTACGGCTACGTTAACAAACAAAATTGCCGCATCTGAGGCTCGGAAAACGGAAAACCCGCAGGTTATTGTCGAGAAACCAATACATCCACAGAGAGTGACAGTTTGTTGCGGATTGTGGAGTGGTGGCATCAATGGGTTCTTTTTTCGGTTAACGGTCAACGGTAGGCGTTGGGATAACGCCCGTAGAATGAAACAGGTCAAGAAACTTCTAGGGCAATATAACCGAAAGAGGTTCGAGGCATGCATCAAAATGAGCATATATAGGCTTCCTAACGGGGCACTGCAGACTCGGGGAGAATCTAAGCAAACTAGGGGTATCAGAAAGAAAGTCTCTGCAGATTTTGTGGAGAATTTGATGAAATTCCAGAACATATACTGGGATTTTGTGAGGCACTAGCGCACAAAAGAAAAAGAAGTCTGGGCAAGTACTTACTATCAGAAGAAGAAATGCAATCACTAGAACCATCTCTCATTCACAGATTCCTGAAGGAAACTGGCTTAGAGAGAATACTCTAGAACAGATTTCTTCACCTATGCGCAATAGGAGTCCATTACTCTGAATACAACTCTGGAAAGAACTGTATTTGAGGGGAACGCGTAATTCGAGGCACAATAGATCTTAAAACTCGCGGTGCAATATACCCTCAACCATAATAATAATAATAACGGTGGGCGTTACAGAGCCATGTTAACCGACTTTTTTTTGTACTAAAATTGAAGACATTGATTTGGACTACCTCTAGTTCATGCAGGATGGCGCGCCATGCTATACAGCCCATGCCACACCCAATCTTTTGCGCACAAAATTCCCGAATCGCGTTATTAGCCGTCTTGGCGATGTCAATTGGCCGCCTCGTAGCTGCGATTTGACCAGTTTGAACTTTTTTTGTGAGGAACCGTGAAGGACTGATGTTACGTCATCAGTCCCAATCTGGAAACAATTCAAGCACTTAAGTCCAATATCATCCAAGCAATCCGTGAGCTACAGCCCGAAACCATCAACAAGGTCTTGGAAAAGACACTTATGAGTATTCCCCGGCAGATGGCGCAGTTGAAGAAGTCTTCTCTCATGTGGATACTGATGTTCCCTCTTCCGGGCTGCCATTAAATATTAAATCAATCAAAAGTACAGACATTTTCCATAAATACTAAATGCCCACCAATCAAATCGATTTAAATTTACAATTAATATTTTTTGCACCGTATTCACGAAACCATAATGCGAGAGTAAACGCAATTTTCCCATATCAAATGCGGCACACCCGAATTCATAAAACGCACAATATTTTTTTGGGATATTAATTAAAGTTTGATTTTTCCGGCTGTAATCACAAAAATAAAAAACTTAATTCCCCCGAGGCAACAAACATATTTCTATAATTCCTTCCCACGCCGCAGACGTAATTGAATGAAAATACATCCGCGTTCGATAAAACTATCCCTTTGTTTCGTTGTCATCGAATTACAGTCCTTTTTTGCTGGTTTTCCCTTTGCATCGATATCAATATTTAACAGCCACTAATAGGGGAATATCTTGATTTCAACTCGAAATTTTTATTATTAATGTGTAATTAGTTCGCATTGATGGTGGAATTCCATGGAAAATAACCCCGCCGACCTCGGATTTCAACGGTATTGTTCCGCTGATGGCTGCGGTGTGGTTGGGGCGTTTTAAATAATTGAACCCCGCACATAATATCACATTTTTCAGATTATAAATTTCCACTTGTGCAAGTGCATCGTTGACCCAAATTTGAATTCAATGCGAAATGTGGCAACACCGAGCACCCCACAAACGACCGCTATTGCCGACATCGACACCGAGACGGCCATCGTCGCCGCACGTTTTTATGATCAAACAATAACGCTTATTGGCGAATGGTGGCAATATAATCTGTGCTCTGTGCTTGACGTGGTTTACCCGCTCTACCCACACTCCGACTGTCATTGGCAGCCATTTTAATTTGCTCAATTAAATGTTTATTGATAACGAGCGAGCTGGGCGAAGGAGAAAAAAAAACAACGAGCAGCGAAAATAAAATGACGCACCAGGACTTTATGGCGGGCTTGGCGGTGAGACGACTCTGCTGAGACTGTCGTTATTAGCATTATCATTTGCTCCAGTCTGCGCGGTGGTTAATCAAAAATTGTTGACGGCGGTGATGCCGGGGGCGCCACAATTGTCAAGATGAAAATATGAAAAGCTTAACTTAATCGTTGGAGTTACGTTAATGTTTTCATGACTCCGACCATTCGATGACGCGGAGGAGGAAGAGGACTTTCTCTATACATTCTATAAAAATTGCGGATATTGCTTGCAATAAAAAAATGTATTTCGAGAGAGCGAGTCCTTCCAAAAGTGAAGTTGAAAAAAAAAGAGGAGAAGTTTCCCTTAACTTTGGGTATTGTTTCAATCAGTGCTGAGTGATGGGGAGAGAGAAAATAATTGACTGAGTGGTTTACAAGTTCACAAACTATAATAAACCAAAAAAAACGGGAGAAATGTATAACGGTAACAAGTCATTCATTCCTTTGTGGTGGCCGCATTTAAAGTTTTTGGAAGTGACTTTTGGGAACTGAATGCGGTTCACAAATGACCGGGGAATCTGTGGGATGATTTCTGAAGTCACTTTTCGAAGTTCAGAGGCCAAAAACTTTTGAATAAACTTCTCTCCGTCTTTTAAAGAACCCCCGACAAAATATCCGATACTCTAATTGTATGGAAGTAATGTGGACAGGATTGTGTAGTGATATTTAAGGAACTTTTGTGTGAACATCGATTGAAGATAATTGCACAGAACTAGTATTTTCGAACAAATTTTTCGGTTGAACACGTTAGAATGCACTTGACATGATTCGGAATGGTGGGTATTCAATCGAGCACAACTCGAACTTGTCATTAGGAGCAGTGTTCAATCTGAGTGTAAGTAGGATGCATATGGGATTGTGAGATTTTCGAATAGGTTCAAGCAAACGCTTGAGGAAACCCGAGAGAAAGTCCCTCAAAAGTGAATCCGTCTTGCGAAATACTCCCAGATAATTCCATAGGAAGGTGGGCGCCGTGGCGTAGTGGGTAGGTGCGTCGACTCCTACGCTCGAGGTCGTTGGTTCGAATCTCGAAAAAATCATCAAACATTTTTTCACGGCTCCACCTCTTTCGAGTCACTGACAATGCTCAAAGAGTATAACTGTCTAGGAAAAGCTTCTCAAAATCGCCGTTCGGAGTCGGCATTAAACTGTAGGTCCCCTCCACTCGTGAGAGAACAATAGCACGCACAACACGAGTGGTTGGTGAGAAGCTAGGCCCAGGTCCACCTCGGACTGTAGCGCCGCCATTATTATAATTATTATTATAATTCCATAGGAAGGGAGGCAACAGTTTTCTTATGTATGAAGGTGAAATGTCAAAACCAGAAATGTACACCGATGGTATGAGTTACAATACGAGTATTTTCGTAGGGATGCTTACCCCTGTTTAACACATAGAATGTAAAAGGGCTTCCAATAGAGCTGCCGGAAATTTATCTGCTTATAGCGCCCATTTTATTGAATCTACACCTGCGAATTTTCATTAGCAATAGAGCGCTGTAGTGGCTTTGTTAATTCGCTCCATGATGTTGGGCTTCCTGGTTAGTTTTCGATAGATGATGAGATCCAGGAATTTGGTCTTATCTGTGAGGCGAATTTTGTATTTCCTCGTGAAGAGTACTAGCTCCGTTTTTTGCTGCTAACAAGTAGCTGGTGCAAAACGCCACAAGGGACATTTCAATTCCGAGTTTGGTAAGCCCTAACGTGATCGCCTCGGGCTCGATATTGTTGAAGGCTCCTTTAATGTCAGTGATTTTTCAATCGCACCTATGAGGGTGTGTAGAGCTGTCTCCACTGACTTACCCTTATTGTACGCATGCTGAGCATGCGAGAGTCTGCCAGACGCAATACTGCTTCTGATGTGGTGATCAAGCAGCTTCTCGAGTGTCTTTAGGAGAAAAGAAGAGAGGCTGATAGGTCTAAGGTCGTTAGGCTTGCTGTGTGAGGATTTGCCGGCCTTGGGAATGAAGATTACTGTAACCTTCTTCCAAGACCTGGGGACATATCTTAAATCTAAACAAGCTTGGAAGATGCTTGTCAGCCAGGGGAGAATAAGATCTGCAACTGCTTGGAGCTCTGCAGGTATAATGTAATCAGGGCTAGCTGATTTATGTGGTTTAAAATTATTTAGTACCCACTTGACAGAAGCATTGTCTATTTTAAAAGGGCTACAGGAGGAGCTGGATGGTGTACCGCCAGGACAGATTGATCTAGCAGCTAAACTTCCCGGGAAATGGGTGTCCATGTCCAGAAGGTTTAGAGTGTTTAGACTGAAAGATATCCAGGTACCATCCGATTTTTGGAGAAAGCTGGGTGCTTTCGAGAGCGTTGCTAGTACTTTCCTCAGCCTGGAGGCTTCAAAAACTTCTTCAATTTTGCCGCATAAGAGTCTCCAATACACACGTTTATCTCTTCTTAGCTCAATTTTGAGAGTATTGATTTATAAATTTGCCAATCATCAGCATCTTGGGAGGTGGAATAGTTAAATGTAACGAAAGTGATGAAGTCTTCGTAAATGTCTTGTTCTTTAGTGACAATGTCTTAGAGAGACGCCTGCGAAAAATGTTGTTCTTTTGGAACGCTCAGTAGTTGTTTACCTGTCGTTTGTGTAAGCCGATGGTAGTGTACTTGCAGAAAGGAAAAAATTACCGGGAAAACTGCAGTACTTGTTTAATGATCTCAGTGTTCCTAACAATAGAAAATATATGGTCGCCTTAGTACCAACTTTGGACTAGTTCATATCAAGTTGGCGCAAAATATCGCTACCAAAAGTGTATAAGTGTGTTTCCCACTATGGCTGGATGATAGCAGAACACATGATCAAATATTTTCTCCTCTTCACGTCAGATTCGGCATGAAGAGACGCCCAATTTCCTTAGACGATACTTAAAAAGTCAATGGTCAGATGTTTTCTTTCTATAAATTATTTTTTCCAGATTTTTACGATTTGTCTAGATGAAGAGTGCGGAATGAACTACCACAACCATTTTCCTATAGCTTATTTCAATAGCTTACTGCTTCTTGGTGCTCATTGCTTCTGACTTTCTTCATAAAGTGCCAGAGAGCCACTAAGGAATAGTCATGGTCTAACAAAAATACGATTTGCCCCTCTTTTCGCAAGAACATTTTTTTCAAACCTACGAAAACATGTGACCATGCTGTTTCTTTTTAGGTTTATCTGGTTGTAAGAGACTGTCCTGGAGTGTATCAGGATTTTTGTGCAGCCTGTCTGTTCGATAAGTTGTTGGTGCAAGCACAGTTGTGTCTGAATTTAATGCAGACATCTATGGCGTTAAATTCCCCATGGGATGAGAAGCGAGTCAGCTTAAAAACAAGTCAGTGATCTGTGGGTAGTCCGTTAAATTGTGTGATTAGGAGATGTTTCTAATGTTTCTTTAAAATGCAAGTGTGGAGTGAGAGATTACGGAGCCGGGAATTCTTATACTGCGTATGCTAACAAATGTTGCAGACGTTACTGAAAGTTTTAAAAATCCTGATCTGATAATGCACAACCAAAAATATTACCATTTTGAGCTAAGGAGTTAGTATTATCATACCTGAATGGACAATTTGTTGATATTCTTTTTCATATAAATAATTTTTCTCTACAAAATTGGTCATGTATATCCTTATATGTAGTAATATTAAAAAAAATTAAAATCAACACAGTGGAAAAGTCAGATCAGTTTATTACAATTCATAAAATATTAAAAACTTCTTCCAATTTTAACTGCTGTAATTTTATTACTTACACTGATGAAGAAAAGTATTCGAAAAGTCGATTACTGGTAATGTCAAGTGCGAAGAACATGTTTAAAGGAATACTTTAAAAAATAGATTTTTTTATTTGGTAGAGTAGAGTTCGCAGTACAAATTAAAAACATAAAATAAATTAACTAAACAAATTAAACTGCACGGAAGTATTCGAAGAAATATTGTGTTGAAGTATTCTTCTCTTTAACAAATCACATAGCATAGAGTGCTATGCTGAGAGGTATGAGGATTGTTATACAGTAACCATAAGCGAAATATTTCAGCGATATGATATGTTTCATATATATGTTTCGTTATCCAAATTATTAGCACTTTTCCTCAATTGTTTTTTTTTACATTTTAAGGTATAGTTCCTTATTTGATTCACGTCTATGAATACCAGCATTCACAATCCAGAAGCAGCCATACAACCTCATACCAAAAACCTACCACTCTATTCTTGACTTTTGTTTGCATATTCTTTGGATGTAGTGGCATTTCTGCACATCAAACCGTGTCCAACCGATCGGTTAACACCAAATTTATTCTTATCAGAGAACAAAGCATTATCCGGCAACGATTTTGGCTTGCCTTTAAGGTCATTTAAAAAGTCAAGCCTCTTCATTTTTTTTTACCTTAGAGAAAAGGGGACATTTCGTATAACCCTTTGCTCTGTGCCGTTCCTTATTTAAAATTCTTCGGACAGTTCAAGAGTTCTCTTCTGTTTCAGAACTCTCTTTTGTATCTGCAGCAGGAGGCTGGTTCTTTGAATCGTTTTTATATATGAGTATAACAATCATTTTGCATTTGGGCCCGATATCAGCAGTCCCTTCTGAGCTTATTTTCTTAGTTAGGCGTATTTGTAAAATGTTTAATGATGTGATAGACAGTTGATTAACTGCTATTAACAATTTCAACAATTTCACTTATCCCTCTTTTTGAAATTTACAATAATTTTACTTTCCTTCAACCTTTTATCTGTACCATTTTTCATCATGTACATAACTCCCTTCAATAAACTATGATCCATAACAGTGTAGTTTATACCAGGCAGCTCGCAAATATGCTTGTTTGGATGTCGTTTTTGCTATCATTATTGGAAATAATACAGCATATTTAAAATTTGTAAGAAGTTTTGTTTTATTTTTCTAAAAACAAAATAAAAATCCTTTTAAAAGTGTTTTTTGCACTTTACATTAGCAGTAATGTCATTTTTCGAATCCTTTTTGTCCGTCAGTGTATATATTTTACTTTATTATGTTAGTCACCTTTTTAAATTTTTTAATTTTTGTATAACGTCCTAGTATTTAACTGTATTTTGTTTACTATTTTATTCAAATACATATCTTACATTATGTACCAGAGTTGTTATATCATAATAAATTAATAATACTTGTATTTTTAAACTTAAAAAAAAAAAAAACAATTCAATTACTTATTTTATCTATACAATATACAAAAATTTAAATGATAAATAAGTTGTTCACCTCCTGCCTGCATTCCAAAAGTTTATCGAACGCCAAACTTGTGAATTGGTACAGGTTGCTTTTTATGTTCCAGGTGGATGTTTTAATATAAACTTTATTTTATTGATCGAATATGTGGTCTCGTACGGAATATAATGTCGGTCGGAATATAATGTGGCCGTTTCTAGTGCAAAACCGGACTTTTTTAAAAACATTTTTCATAACAAATTCGCAGAGGTGATATTGCAGTAATTTCGTTTTGAATTTTGGTTTTAAGTATCAAGGATGCTGTTGATTTGTTGATCATCTTCTCATCTTCACATCTTCAAGTGCTCACATAAGAAGAAGTCGAGAGGTGTTAAATAAGAGGGCCATAGGCTACCCGACTTAACCACTTTTTGATTTTAGTCGGCCAGGAATAAGGTCGCAAGATTAAAGGAGTTTTAGGGAAAATGAAAATCACCCCAATAACGCATACATAGTCGCATACATCTTTCGCATTTCTTTCGTATAAAAAATCGTATTACATTATAGAGACTGCCAATAGTATACGTTGCATTTGACTTCTTGAAAACAGCAACGCATGTCATCGAAAACTCTCCCAGAAGAATAGTAAGAAATATAAAAAAACAGCTTTCTGCAGTTTTTTTTAAGTTAGTCCGACTGTTGAAGTATATTATCATATAAAATATCAGTTAGGTCGGTGTTTTGTTATTTATTCGATGAGATTTCTTTTTCCAAATAGAAGCGAGAGTTGTATCTGTTGCCATACACATAACTTCTGTCAAAAATTAAGTACAAGTGGGCTCATAAAATTCGGCTGTGTAATAATAAAATACCACTGTAGGTGGATTCGACTGTCGCAATCAGTGTGACTATCTTCTTAGAACCATATGTTCTGTGATCCATTTCGAACACAGAAAAGGTTTTCAACGCATGCCACAAAAGCAGTCAACAGTAACTGTTACAGAATTGCCTCCAGCATCCTCAAAGAAATATGACCAAATGATGCCACCGTCTGTCCAAATGGCCCACTATACATTTGCTTTAAGAGGGTGTTGTGGTCCTTGGCGTGTGGGGAGTTTTATGGTGAACCAGTAGTGGCTATTCTGTTTATTAACAAAGTCAGCCAAGTCGAAATATGCTTCGCCGGTCATAACGACTTCTTGCCAAAAATGCTGGGTAGGTAAACACATTTTTTTTTTAATTTTTAACAATTTGTTTCGACATTAGCCTTCTAACAAATTGTTATCGAACACATACGAGTACTTCGACTGTCAAATGCCAATTGACAGATTCAAACTAAAATAGTTTCAAAACTGTCAAATGTTAACTGACACATGTCATTCAAACCGAAATGGCATCCAATCTAAACCGACGTGGAACATAAAAAACAAACTGTACTTCAAATTAAGCAGTCAAGTTGTTTTCAAAAAGCTGTTTAAAAATCCATATCACTTGCTACCATTTCCCGTTCTTATCCACTTACTATACATTAATTTATTTAAAGGTATACATAAGGCCCAAAAATCATAAATATATTTTTTAAATTATAAATAAAAAAATTAAAAACTTAAGAAAAAAAATAATATTCAAATAAAAAAAAGAAAAATAATTGTAAGCAGTGCAAATAGGTTACCTGGTGATCTGCCGCAAAAACCCACTGCGTGCCAAAGCAACTGGGATGGGGAGGACACATTTTTTTTTTATATTTTGTTTTTTTTTTTTATTTTTTTAATTTTTCAAAGTTTAAATTTCCATATTTTTGTTTACGTTTTATTCAAAAACTCGTTTAATTTATTTTACTTCAAAAACAAAATTATCTCGATTACTTGTTGAGGTATATTAATATAAGAAGCGTATATGTTGATAATTTTCTTTGGATAAAAGTCAATAAAATACAGAGTCAGAGATTCGAGAAAACGGAAATCAAAAGGGAAACAATATCAAAAGGAAAATCATTACAATTTAAATTAAGGGGGGTTTTAGAGGGAGAATAAGAAGCTGGATTTAGAAAATTAATTTCAAATCGATTAGTCATATATTTTCCTTTTCTTTTCTTTTTTTTCAGTGAATGTTGTGATGGGAGGAGTGTGAATGTGGGGGGAGATGGTAAATGTGTTACATTACATGTGTGTGTGGTGGGAGGGGTGTGTTTGTGTTTGTATATTGATTTGTGGTTGGTATTTTTTTTTCTTTCGTTTTGCATATACTATACCTTTAACCTGCAGCAGAGCTGTGTATTTGATTTCGGCTGCTGGATTAGTAGCTACACATGTGTATTCACCGGAGTGTGACGCCGATAAGGAGGGAATACTAAGGAGTGAGGAATATTGATCTAACAGTGTAACATTGGCCCCCAAAAGTGCGGGCAATGGCTCACCATCCTTGAGCCAACGTAAGGTTAGAGGAGGATCACCCCTAGACACCCCACAAACAGTACGCGTTCGCATACCCTCAGCCAGTCCGTCTTGGAATGAAAATGGCTCTATAATAGGAGGTACTGTAATGGAATACAAGACGAGAGAGAGAGAAAAAAACAAAAAAACGGATAACACGAATTGGAAAACAGAAAACAAATCAAATCACAAAAAAGAAAAACTATTCACAACAAATTGGTCTCAACACATTCATTTACAGTGAGAGCATACACAAAACGACTTTTCGTTCATTTCCTTCATTAGTTTTTCATATCCGTGTTTGGTGACAATAGGTTTGTGTTTTAATCCATTTAATATCGTGCGAGGTTTCGTCCCATCCAGTAGTTGCAGTTGAAGTTGATTTATATATTTACAGACTCTTTTGATTTTTATTCGAAAAAAAAAATTAAATTAAACTTAAGAAACGTATAAGAACACAAAATAAAAATAAAAATTCAACCAAAACGATCTACTTAGTCTCCACACTTTGAAACATACACATAATTGTATAATATTTTATATATATTATTTTTTTGTTGTTTAAGTTTAAGAGAAGAAAACGTTTCCAAAGAAGAACACACAATCATTTAAAGACTTTTAAAGGGTGAAAGAGAAGAGAATGAAATATATTTGTATATAGAATAGTGGAAAATAGCATTCTCTCTAAACGAAATATATATATATATGTTCAATATAAAGGTTAAATCATAAACAAATTTACAATAGTTAATGTCATCTAAGGAAAAATAAATAAATTATTTTCAGTTTTTTTTTTGTTTTTTGTTCATAAAACCAAACGTTCAACGCAGAAACTCTAAGAAGTTTAGGAAAGGATAACCAAACAACAGAAGAGAGAAGAATTACAAACCGAACGAAACAAAAACAAAAGAAAGAACGAAAAGAAAACTCTTAATTTTTTTGAAAGTGTTCATTTATGTTTCTTTTTTTTTTGAAGATGAGTGTAATGGTGGTAGTAGAAGAAGATCCATGTCGTTACCATTGACCAGTAGAGCCTGGGAATTCTCCACTTCGGCAGCAAGATTACGAACAACGCACGAATAGTTGCCGGTGTGATCGGAGCCAAGATTTTCAATCACCAATATACTGTTGTACTGATCGACTTGTTTGACTGACATATGCTGTGACGGGTCGATCGGACGAGTATCCTTGCGCCATGTTATGGTGATGGGTAGGTCCCCCTTGACAACGGAGCATGTCAATGAGGCGCGATCGCCCATGTTCAATTGAAGGATGGACGTTTGAAATGGACTCAATTTTGGTGGAACTGGAAATTAATGTTAAAAATATTTTTTTTGTTTTTTCTTTTTCGATTTTCTTATAATCTATTTCGGGGTAAATATGTGCTATAAGGCACCTTGATGTTTGTGCTGTTATGTGGAGATCGGAGACAGTGGATTTGAAGACATCTCGGGAGTGGAGCTAACAGTGAAAACTGCTATTGGAAACCGGCTGATATAGTTTTCGTCAGTGAATGTAGATCAAGGTTGTGACATGGTAGCGAAGAGGAGGATAAAGAACCCGCGTTTAGAACTGAGTTTTGATGTGAATAGCTAATACCCCATAATATAGCAACGAAAGTGAAAAGACCTACAAAAACTCTTTGAATCACCCTAACATTTTAATTAAAGCATAAGCGTCGACCCCTACGCTCGAGGTCATCGGTTCGAATCTCGAAAAAAACATCAAACATTTTTCACGGCTCCACCTCTTTCGAGTCACTGACAATGCTCAAAGAGTATAACTGTCTAGAAAAAGCTTCTCAATCCCGCCGTTCGGAGTCGGCATTTAACTGTAGGTCCACTTCACTCGTGAGAGAACAATAGCACGCCCAACACGAGTGGTTGCTGAGAAGCTAGGCCCAGGTCCACCTCGGACTGTAGCGCCGCCATTATTATTATTATTATTTATTAAATTTTAGATTATGGCTTGGAAATGTGTTTACATTTAAAGATAATATCTCTCAAATGGTGCACATTGTTTGCTTCGACCCGAGGTGCTCTTTCTAAAGCATATTCCATTCCTTTTCCTAGAATTTCAAGTCCCAGGGCCATCACTTCTTCTCCTATATCGGCTTTAAGCTGTTGTATGGTTCTTGGCTTACTCTTTAGGAAGTTCCAAACAAAAAAATCTGGGGCCGTTAAATCGGTCGAACGCGGTTGCCAGTTAATATCAGAAAAATGCGATATTATCCGATCATCAAAAATTTCCCCCAGGAGAGCCATAGTTGGGCGAGCTGAATCAGCTGAATTTTGAAATTACATGGAAAAGGGTGTAACTGACTTAAAATTCTTTGCAAGGACCGCCTAGACATCACCAACTGCTGAGAACTGGTGAAGTTTCGAGGTTTTCCTCAATACTTGCTTGCACCCGAGCAATGTTCACATCATTCCGAACTGAACGAGGTCTTCCTGAACGCGGAAGATCACCGACAGCCCCTTGTTGCTGAAAACGCTGGACCAATAGGCAAATTGTTGGAGCGCTGGACGCATTTCGAACATGAAAGAAATTTCGACTTTCAAATAAAATTGAACCACTTTGGTTCTTTATTCTGTGATGAATTTTTTCATCATACATTTTCTGAGCTTTTCATAGCTAATATAATAATAATAATATAATACAACAAATACTTCTCGAAATCAATTTGAAAACAAATACTGAAAATTCAGATTAGAATTGCCACATGGACACTGTCCATTCGGTATACATGTCCAAGTCCTGCAGAATACCCAACGCAAACAAAGAATCAGTTGAACATACAGAAACTGTCCAGTCATCAGGTGCTAAAGTCATTCAAAAGTGGACGATATAATATTAATAATGCATGCTCCAAATGGGTGACACGACACAATGTGTCCTTACGTCACATCACTCAGAAGTTGACCGTATCTCATGAAAAAGAAACACCTGAATTAACTTCATTCATATGCCTTCACTGGGTAAATGCTTACGTCAAGCAAACAATTGAAAAACTCAAAGAAAACCGTTCAAAGTTCCCAAATAAGGACCTTACCTAACGATATTCAAAAGAACCACACCACTCGATTACCTGGTTGAGAGGGCACAACTTAAGTCACACAAAAAAGAATACCACTCGAACCCCACGAAGGTGCGGTGGAACAATAAAAGGACTTGACAGGAAATACTACACGCTTAGTACTTTATAAGTATCACTTGTTGTGAGGACTTCTTTAGTGGAAGTGTAAAACGACACCCGATGACTCAAAATATTCAAGGATCCTTGGTCGCAAATGAAAGTAACTTATTTTTTAAACGCAATTTTTAGAAAAGAATGCAGTAGTGGATAAGCAATTTGAAGCAGTATGGGAAGAGAATGATAAGTGCCAAGGTCTTATAGGGACAATCGAAGAGGGCGGTTTTATTAGCTGAGATATTATAATTTAGGTAAGAGTTTAACACTAGGGAACGGGAAGGCAAGTAAGAAAAAATTGTGTGTACTGAAAATATGGTAGGAGGAGTAACAGACGTCATCACACGACAGAACGTGTTCATTCTGGATGAAGTACGTAACGCGTCCAATCCCTCTTGAGAGTCACTTTGTCTGAATGTCAATCCGCACACCGTGTTGAAATCGTGAAAACCCACATCAAAACCATCGAAAATATCGCGAAAACGTTATCCTGCTAAACTCGTCAGACTGAGCAGGATGACGATGGAGAACTCTCGCTGGTCCATCAAGGTCGGTAACGAACTCACCGAGACCTTCAATGTCGAAAAAGGTTTAAGACAAGGCGACGCGCTGCCATGTGATTTCTTTAACATCATTCTTGAGAAGATCGTGCAAAACTCACTGGCCAACACAAGAGGCACGATCTTCCAAAAGTCCGTTCAACTGCTAGCTTACGCGGATGACATTGACGTGATTGGGCGAACACAGCGAGCCGTCAATGATGCGTTTGCTGGCATTGAAACGGAAGCGGCTAAAATGGGTCTGGCGGTAAACGAGGGCAAAACCAAGTATATGTTGTCATCGAGAAAGGACGCACAACATCGACGACTTGGCCAGAACGTCACCATAGGCAGCTATAAGTTTGAGGTACAAACAACATCAGTACCGAGATCAAACGCAGAATAACTCTTGCCAACCGCTGTTTTTATGGGCTCAAAAGGCAATTGAGTACTAGAGCTCTCTCTCGGAAGGCCAAGCTGACTCTATACAAGACCTTGATCATCCCAGTCCTGCTGTACGGCGCAGAGGCATGGACAATATCCCAAGCGGATGAACAGTGTCTTGGTCTTTTCGAGAGAAAAGTTCTGCGGGCGATCTTTGGTCCTGTTTGCGTTGATGTCATTTGGAAGAGAAGGTTCAACCACGAACTGTGTGGGCTGTACAGCGACATGAGTCTCAGGCGTATGGACAACTTAGCTCCGGCCCGAAGAGTCTTCGACTCTGAGCCTGTGGTACAACGCAACAGAGGACGTCCACGAACAAGGCGTCGCACACAAGTCGAGGGGGACCTCGGCCGGCTTGGTGTGCGAAAGATCATGCTGGCTGGAGAGGCATGTTGAGTGAGGCCCAGGTCCACCTCGGACTGTAGCGCCCTAAGAAGAAGAAGAAGAAGATCAAAAAAACCATTTCCGATCGTTTAACAATTGAATTGAAGCTAAGAGATGTTGAAAGGCGATTTTGCATGTCTGAAATGCTTCTTGAGCTCTATAAAAAGCAATCATTTTTGCATCGGATTGTGACTGGTGATGAAAAAAAAAAAGCTGAAATGGGGAGTCCTACCGCACTCGCTGTATAGTCCAGACCTTGCGCCGTCCGAATACCATTTGATCTGCTCAATGCAACATGGCCTGGCTGACCAGCTCTTCTCCAATTATGATGAAGTCAAAAATTAGATCGATTCGTGGATTGCCGATAAACCGACATGCCGTTGGGATCGTATTAACGGCACTGGAGTCGTTTCCTACCTGGCAGTACAATGGACCAGTTTTGAGTCTGAGTGCTTCAGCGTAACGTTTCAAAAAACATACGAGAAAAAAGTCAATGGACCCCAACTGGTGGTCTGCGTGAGCAGCGGCTATAAGCCTTTTTGAATTTGTCTTGGCTTGTCAAAGTTCGATGAGTTCACTCAATTACTATGCTGCTTCGTAAGAAGAAATTGAAGCTTCTTTCCGTCTCTCGTGCTTCAAATTTGCAGCCTTTGCTGTCCTTGCCTCCCTAGATGGGCACTGAAGCTTGTCATAATTGTTGCTGTAAAAATTAGTCAAAATGAAATGCACTTCGTGGATCAATAGAAAAAATGTAGAACTCATTTCTCCTCTTGCATAAGCAATACCCTCACCAGGATACCATTAAATGCGTTTTAATTTTAAAGCTCCTCTGTTCGTCGTTAAACAAAAAGAAATACAAAATTGAAAGCACTTTAATGGTGATGTCAGAGCCAGGAGCAACCAAAAATATACAGAGACATAAAATATTAAACTCTGATGGTGTCAACACTCTGCCGGTGACAGTGGTCGGAAATGAGTTTTATGCTCAGATTTGGTTTGCCTTTCCTCCTTTTTTTGTGTGTCAGACTGTGTGTGTGTTGTTTTCGCTGGGAGGGGCTTTTATTACTAAATTTCGAAAAGTTGTGTGTGTCACCACATCTACCTAGATGGGCATAGAGGAGATTAAATTTAATAAATTTCTCTCACAAACCTCTGGGTTCGTATGCTCATATGCGGAATCAAATTTAATAAAGAATGACATGACAAAATGAGACATTTATTTCGTTTGTAGTTTTTTTTCTCTGTAAAGTGAGTTGAAGTCCCTTCCTCCTTTTTTTTTGTTACAGGAAATAGCGCTTGGGACCACGCATCAAATGGCAGTGACAGACCTCTGCAGCGATCAGAAAAAGGCAGTTTGCGGTAAATTTAGTGTGTGAGCAATCAATTGCCCACTGAGTTATTAATTATTTGCTTTCTGTTGTTCAAATTGAACAAATATTTAGTTTCATCGTATGAAATGGTATTCTCGTGGAAGGGTTTTGATTTTTCGGCCCTACAGACCGGGGAGAACTTGGGCCTAACTTGTAAGGCAACCACTTGTGTTGTGAGTGCTATAGTTTTGTCAAGAGTGAAGAGGACCTTTAGTTTTAGGCCGATGTTTAGGAAGCCTTTCTTGAACATAAAACCCTTTAAGAATTGCCAGTGAATCGAGAGAGTTAATATAATAATATAATATTGGCGGCGCTACAGTCCGAGGTGGACCTGGGCCTAGCTTCTCAGCACCCACTCGTGTTGTGCGTGCTATTGTTCTCTCAAGAGCGGAGGGGACCTACAGTTTAATGCCGACTCCGAACGGCGAGATTGAGAAGCTTTTTTTCTAGACAGTTATACTCTTTGAGCATTGTCAGTGACTCGAAAGAGGTGGAGCCGTGAAAAAATGTTTGATGTTTTTTTTTCGAGATTCGAACTGACGACCTCGAGAGTAGGAGTCGACGCACCTACCCACTACGCCACGGCGCCCACGAAAGAGAGAGTTGGTGTCATGAAAATGAAGGTTGTTATGTCCGGGATCGAACCATGGATCTTCGGTGTAGAAGTCAACGTATGTACGTACAAACTGCGTTACTGAATAAAAATCTAGTTTTGCAGCTTTTCGCCTAATTTTGATACATATTCCTAAGAAAAGAATACAAAAAACTTCAAATGGCTTGAAATACAGTTGACACTGCTTCCTTTAAAAAAGAACGAAAAATGTGCTTAAATTCGACGCGATTGTTGGCTTTGAAACGGAAGCGGCTAAAATCGGTGTAGCGGTATAAAACGATGTGTATTTTGATTTTACGCTGCATTCGGGAAAGCGTGCACAAAATCGTCGAACTGGTTATATTAACACAATAAACCTCGTGAAGGAAGGAGTCATTGAATGGACTACCTACAAAGAGAGCGTCAAACTCCTGAAAAAAGAAATACGACGCGCAGAAGAAGAACGAATCCATTGAATCAACAACCGAAACATCACGGCTGAGAAGGATTCTAGCTACTACGAGTACACAGACGCAAATATCTTCAATAAGAAGGTTCGATGGTAGCTGGACCGAATCATTCGAAGAGACGTTGGACAACCTCCTCAGTACCCACTTCCCAGGATGTGTGGAAGCGTCAATAGAAAGCAATGACATCCACGAGACAGCAAAGGGGATGGATACTGCCAAGATTGACGACATGGTCGACGAAAACAAGATAGCATGGGCGATCTGATCATTTTCCCCACTCAAGGCACCAGGTGTAGATAACATACGCCCAATTATGTTACAGAAGTCAGAGGACACTATTGTTCCTTGGCTAAACAACATATACAAGGGCTGCCTTAGGCTAGGTTAAAAAAACCAAGTCATACCACCGCCAAGGATTACAGGCCTATCAGCCTGTCGTCCTTCCTCCTGAAGACATTGGAACGACTCATGGATATATATGTAAGGGATGTGATGGGCGAAAACTATCTTTCAAAATCACAACACGCATATATAAAGAACAGGTCAGTGGATACTGCTCTACACAGTGTGGTTTCCACAGTAGAAATATCCCTGCATCAAAAAGAGCATACACTAGGCGCGTTCCTCGACATAGCGTTTAACAATGTTACTAACGATGCAATTCAAGCAAGCCTTCAAAGAATAGAAATCGATGAGGGTCAGCGCGAATGGATCGGACTTATGCTGCGAACACGTCAGATCAATTCCTCTCTAGGTAACACGTGCTGTAAGAGGAAAGTGGATAGGGGAGCGCCGCAAGGTGGGGACCTCTCACCTCTTCTGTGGATCCTAGTAGTGGACGAGATCATCAAGACGTTGGAGAGGGATGGACTTACTGTCATTGCATATGGAGACGATGTAGCTATCCTAGTATCTGGAAAGTTTTTATCAACGCTAAGCGAGCGCTTCATGGATTCATGGATTGAGGTTTGTCAACAATTGGACAGCCACTCGAGGCTTGAAAGTCAACCCGGAGAAGACAAAACTGATGCTCTTCACGAGAAAAAGGAGAATTCCGGAGTTTACAAGCCCGTATATTAACGGGGTGGAACTCAAGCTCTCAAGGACGGCTAAGTATCTGGATACTTCACTTGATTCCAAACTAAACTGGAAAGAGAACGTCGAGGAGCGGATCAAAAAAGCGTGTGTAGCTTTCTACACATGTAAGCGAACCTTCTGAAATTCCTGTGGTCTTAGACCACGTGTGGTATACTGGCTATACACAGCGGTGGTAAGACCCATCTTAACTTACGGATCATCAGTCTGGTGGCAAGCACTGGAGAAGAAATACCTTCTTTCTAGCTTGACGAAGGTCCAAAGATCTGAATCACGAGTGCCCTAAGGACAACGCCGACAGCAGCACTCGAGGTCCTACTATCTCTTACCCCTCTTGACATCCTCTGTAGTAGCAGAGCGGCCATTACTCTTATATTAATGAGACTTAGGGAAGTCAAGATGTGGAAAGACAAGCCATATGGGCACGAGTCCATCCTCTCAAAATGGACAGAATCATACAGATACAAAGCGTCGGATTATCTGCCACCAACCCTGACTACCACAAGGAAGTTCTCTACCCGAATTCCTAACAGGAAAGGTTGGGAAGAGCTATCAGAAAATGGCGGCGAAGAGATCTCCCTGTAGACTGATGGGTCGAAGACAGGTGCAGGAAAGGGGCCAGAGGTCTTCTGTGATTTCTTGAAAAATCCCTAAACCTAAGCGAGGAATGTAGCGTTTTCCAAGCAGAAGTGGAAGCAATGAATGAGACGGCACTTACGCTTAACCCTCTACTGCCCAAATATTTTTTATTTTCACCACCTTTTACAAAATAATAATATGCACGTTTTTGCATGCACTCAGAACTTACAATAACTAAAAATTAAAAAATACTGTTGATTTGTCAAGACGCGTTGTCCATCATATACTTATTGTTTTTTATAACAAATTATAGTTTTAAATCTGACAATTATAAATCTTAGTGAAACTCGCCTAAAGGCGGTGTGTACAGGGTTAAAGAGCTTAGTTTGACTGAAAAAAACGATAACCATACACTCCGACAGCCAAGCGGCTATAAGAGCCATAGCGTCGGATATTGTAAAGTCGAAACTAGTCAGCTATGCAGACAGAACGTCAAAGAAATATCCAATGTGAACACGGTGACTCTCTGCTCGGTACCGGGACAAACAGGAGTTCAAGGAAACGAAAGAGCGGAGGTGTTGGCAAAGGAGGCCTCAGAGTTAAATAAATCTCTAGCACTACCATATGTCGAAAGCACTACCACACGCCGTTACCTTTCCCAAGGAAGCAAATAGAGGACGAAGCCTTAGAAAGAGCAAATGAGCGATGGCTGAATCTGGACATTGGGTCAACGACGAGAGTCCTATGGCCGGAGTTGAACAGGAAGAAATCATTATCAGTGATTAGCATAAGTCGCAAGGATATACGGACGGTGGTGGGAGTTCTCACCGGGCATTGTCCGATAGGCACCCATGCCAGAAGGTTAGGTATGTCCCATAGCGACCATTATAGAAGTTGCAGGCACGAGGAGGAAATAGAGTCCGTCCGCCACCTGCTATGCGATTGTCCAGACCTACGGGGAAGGAGACTGCCAACACTAGGCAGTAACTTCTTCGACGAGCTGGAGAATCTGAATAAAATAGAGCTGAAGCACCTCTTGAGATATATACAACAATCTTGGTGGTTATAATCAGCAGTAAAAGTGTAGGTCTCACGGGGTACACCCCCCACACCCAGGGCACAATGGGCCCAACTGTTGGTCTCAGTGAGCCGCGACCCAGTCTCAAGGGCACCCTATCATCTACCTACCTACCTACCTATCAACTAGACTCTCCAGCTAGCACGATGTTTAATCATACCATACCTCTAATTTGGAACGCTAAGTTAGCTGAGGTCATCTTCCACTATAATACGCCACCGGTTTAGTGCTGGGCGTCCTCATTATGTTGTCCCACGGGCGTGGATTCGCATCTAGGCTGGGACTCTCATATAACGACTTCTGCAGGTAAAACATCTCCACAGCATGGCAGTGCCCTCACCATCCACGGGAAAACCCATCTGTGAGCCTTCTTTTCTGATGACTGAATGAACTGAACAGCATCAGCATCAGTCGGCTTAAAAGCTTCAGAGCAAGCACCAACTGTTTTTTTTTGGATGGGAGATACCCGATCACAATAGGCTTACGTTGGTCTAAGTGTTATTAAGCTAGTTTTAAGCATTTTTGTTTAGGATGTAAGAATCATGCATTTTTTAATAAAAAATACAAAAAAAAAAAGAAACTAGTCTGTCAATCAGCCACCTCAACCTAACCTAATCTAAAATACCCTCGTTCGGACTAACCATTGTGGCTATAATTTTAAAAATTTACAAGGTAAAGCTTAAAATTTGTACGGTTTTCAGAAACGTACGCAATCACCGAACTAAATTGGAATTAAGTTTGATATGAAATCCTGCACTCATCGCTGTCCTCCCCGCAAACTAATTCAAATGTCACAAAAAATACGAGGACTACCCGGGTGAGTGCGCACAAGTAAATCAACACGTTCAGGTCGAGCGCAAAGCCTCAAACGCATGTACACACACACGAGCACGAGTATGCAGCTCATAAAGCACGGCACCCGGTGGACACGGAGATACGCAAATGCTTTGTCCTCATGGTCGGATTTGATCCCAAACCTGAGTCTATCTAATTGTTGTTGTCAAAGTGCTCTCATCTAGAAGAAATCAAGCACAAAGCACTCCCGAGAGTGTATGTCCTGGAAATCCCCCGGACGAATGTCTATTGTTTGTCAGAGCAGGATTATGCTCCCAAAGTTGTCGTGGGAATTACAAGATGGACTCCAGACTTTAGACATTCGAAAGCCAGTTAAATCCCAAGGAACTCGCTTTTGTGTAATATTTAGCGCCATTCAAATACACCATGTAATAGGATAAGCCGGATAGTCGTCCAACCTTGTTTCAGCAGTTGCGTTCATCCTTGGTGGTTGCACAATTTAAACGCCATGAAAACCATCCCCATCCCCCAGAGAGAGAGAGAGAGAGGAGGGAGATGGGGCCCACACCCGAACTCAAACTACGAATTTAAGTGCATCGTCCTTTATTTTGAATTGCAGAGCAGCCCAGAAAGGATCATGAAAAAATTTTTCATTCATCAAGTCAAAAAGGAGGCCGGCCGTGGAGATGAATGTGCGAGTGTGCACCAAGACCTCGTAAAATAAAGGAATTAAATAAAAGAGAGAAACTCTCTCCCGTTCCGGGATGTTTTTTGTTGCCGCCTGCCGTTGCCCGGCATGCAAGAGGAAATAACGAATAATAAAATAATTAAAAATGAGAAATAGAAAAAAAGCGCCGGTAGTTGAGCGGTTGAGGGCCGGCCGAGGGTGGCTGAATGCCTACAGACGCTGCGGAGAAGTGGCAATGGCGTTCGAGGCGAAAAGAACCAACAGAATGAAACGAGAAACGTGCTGAAAGAAGAACTTCAACTTCTCCTCTTCATACACAAACGAAACGGATAAGGCCGAATCAAATAAAACTTTTCGTCCACCCACCCCAGCGGCGGGGTGGCCGTTGGACCAACTTGCCAACTTGACGTATATCTCCTGCGCTTTCCATTCGCATTGTGTAACTCGTCGTCGGGCCGGGGCGTTTTTCATTCCGTTTTTCCTTCTTCTCGGTTTTTCGGTTTTCTTTGTTTGACTTCTCTCTTTCAAGGAGCCCTCCGCCATGAGAAACAATTTTTTCCTCCCCCAACGGGGTCCGAGCAAAAAAGTGCAACTACTTTACAAAATGATTTTTATTTTTGCTATTTAAGCTGACTTCGAGTGGGTCCTCAAAACGGACGGGGGGTGGCTGCACCCGGGGAAGACAAATACGAACTCGAATACTCTCGTGCTCGTACATTGAAGCAGATTTAAACGTCTTAAGTTGAAAAATCTAGGTGCTGGGTGTTGGAGGAGGGCGCTTTTGTTTATCTTCGTCTCACCGCAGCCCCACAGACTCCTCGCCGAGGCACAACGGGAGGAGGGGGACAGAGAGCAGACACAAAAAACTAAAATGAGTGCATGGTGGTGGGGGCATCCTTTGGATTGAATTTTTATAAGGAACTGTATCCAGCTGAAGTGTGAATTATGCAATCTGATGGCATTGTTGGCTGATGTCGTCTGGTTGGGCGTGCCCGCGTCATTGTAACACAATAACTAACCGCAAGCGGAAATTCCGGTGCCTCGCAGACATCATGCATGCCACCGAGTGAGAGAGTAGCGCTGAAGGAGCACGGAAATTGACGGAGGAAATGGAATGACTGCGAATGTGTTTTCCTATGAATTTGAATATGGAAATGACAGGAAATGAAAAAGAATTTCCTCTCGCAAGACGCAGCGAGTGTCTCAAAGTGAGGAAGAGCCATGAATATCATTTGTCGTGCGACATAAGTGCTTGTGTGTCGGGTGGCGGTGGCGTGAGAAGGTGTTCGGTGGCGTCTTGGAATTGAATCATTTTTTTTGTGAGATTCCCTCCTCGGAAACTGTTGGTTTATCTGTAATCATTTCGAAGTACTTGGATAGAATGTTATGATTCCCTTGAGTTGCGAGAGTTGGCCGAGCGAGTGCTTGTTTAATGGGTTTCAGATGTCTTCTTGTTGATCCAGCGTTATGTTGCATTCAAAGTGAGACGACACCCCACGTTTGGGTATCTGAAGATTGACGTGGTCATATTTTAATGCAACGTGTGGAGATTGCTCATCAATGGACTTTGGAAGCTAGGTATGAATGATATTATGACAGAAATGTTTTGTATTTTAATTTTTGGGATACGAATCGTCTCTAGTAATCCAAGGGAAACTTAGGTTATGTAGGGTCTGGGTGGTAGAAAGATCTCTAACGAAACTTCTTGGGACGTTTTGAAGTAGTGGTCTTTCTTGATGTAGTTAAGGTGAAGGATTACGGCGATTTGACTGAAAACGATGGTAACCCGACAACAATCTGGTGTGCGTTACTTCGAAGACTCTAGTGATCTTAAGGCTGACAAATGCATGACCTTCCTACTTCCACCAGGTATTCTACTCCCCCAAATAGTGTCATTTCTTCGTTTAGAGATTTATGCATGTAGAAAAGTTGTATAAATTTGATGCAACTTGAGAGACATCATTGCTGCTACACGAATGCAATAAATCACCATCCAAGCCACCTCTGAAGGACAAAAATGGGACCCTCCTAACTACAAACAACAAAAACTGAACCGATGGAAGGAATTTATCGCTGAATCCCCACCAGTCGAACAAGAGTATATCCTGTTTCCACCATTAGTCCGTAGAAATCACAGGAGGCAAGTCCCATCAACCCCTCCAACAGTTCCCGAAATTGAACTGATAATTCGCAAGCTCAAGAGTCGCAAAGCTCCCGGCCCGGACAACCTGCCGGTGGAACTGTTATGGCGTCGTCGCAGCAGTCATGGCGTCAATCCTGTACTCGATCATCCGCGCAGCCTGGACTGAACGCCGAATTCCCGGTAGCTGGAAAGAAGGTGCCAGCGTAACCATCCCCAAAAAAGGGAACTTTAGCGAGTGAAAAAACTGGAGTGTGGGCGTAGCGGGTAGGTGCGTCGACTCCTACGCTCGATGTTGTCGGTTCGAATCTCGAAAAAAATACCTAACATTTTTTCACGGCTCCACCTCTTTCGAGTCACTGACAATGCTCAAAGAGTATAACTGTCTAGAAAAAAAGCTTCTCAATCTCGCCGTTCGGAGTCGTCATTAAACTGTAGGTCCCCTCCACTCATGAGAGAACAATAGCACGTACAACACGAGTGGTTGCTGAGAAGCTAGGCCCAGGTCCACCTCGGACTGTAGCGCCGCCATTATTATTTTTATTATTATTAAAACTGGAGAGGCATCTCACTCGAGGAACACCTGCGCCGTGAGCAAGCCAGTTTTCGACGCAACCGCTCAACACGAATCGGATGGTCATCGAACAATCGCAGGGAAGCAAAGCACATTTTAAATACTTTTGAGGGAAAAAAAATTCTTCGTTGAATTTTCGGTCCCGTCTGCGAGGAAGGCGAATGGAGGAGAGGACACAACCGAGAACTCTACGAGCTGTACCAAGATGTGGATGTAATTCAAAAAGCAAAAACACGACGACTACACTGGCTCGACATCGAGCGAAGGGATAATAACGCTCCAGCAAAGAGGATCGTCGAATCAAAGGCCACAGGTTCAAGAAGAAAAGGAAGACCGAACCTCCGTTTCGGATCAAGCTATCGCGGATGCCAGAGCGTTTGGTCTGGATAACTGGAAGCACATGCCTGGGACCGCAGGGCATGGAAGGCTGCCGTGTCTCAGGCAGAGACCCTTCACGGGTCGGGAGCCCGCTAAGTAAGTAAGTAGTACTCGCCTGACCTGGTGCGATGCGACTTCCGACTATAGAAATGCGTTGAAGGGAAACACCTACAGTACGATCTACCAGCCAGAAAGCTTCGACCGATATCCTCATTGCTATTCCGGCCCTCGAGTACCGGACAAGCCTCGAACAATGGGAACTCTTAAAAATTCGTTCCGAAGATAGATGAAAGATGTGTCTACAAAGTGCAATACATGAATCAGTGATGGCGTTGAAAGTTTTATAAACGCTTACATACGCTGTATTGACTCGGGGAGGTATTTTTTTAAATAAATGTGGTAAAAGAAATGCTCTGTAAAGCATCTTCATCGTTTCTTCAGAGCAGTCACATCAGAAATCTGTCAGACTGTGTAATCTCAAGTCGAAACAAGCAAAATGATGAACGATGGACTAATGGACTAATGGGCAAAGCACTCGAATCACCAATTATGAGATCTAGATTGGTGAAGAGTCTGCCATATGTCTCTCAATGAGATATCGAGGCAATGTAGCCTTGTGGTGTGCTGGGTATCCGGACATACAGATATTCTAGAAAACTGTGAAGCAGACGAACTAGCCAGGAAGGGCACAATAATTACTAAACTCAACATAGTCAATGTTTCTGTGCCGATAGAAACCTTGAAAACAAAAATCTCAGAGCTAGCAATCAGTAGGGCCTGTAAGAGATGGAGAAATCTTAACACCTGCCTACATGCGAGACTAACATGGCCAAAGATGGATCTTCGGAAAACCACAGCCATCCTCAGCCTTAACAGGAATAAATTGCGTAGCCTAGTAGGAGTCCCCAAAGGACACTGCGCTATGGGAAGACACGCTGAGAGACTAGGCCTGCCTCACAACAACTTGTGCAGCAGATGCATGGATGAAGAAGAGGACGAAACACCCCCACATTTTCTCCGGAACTGTCCTGTAATCGCTTCCAGAAGAAAAGAAACCCCAGGAGTCTTCTACTTAAATGAACCAATGGACATAGCTGAAATAGGTGTCAAGAGAATCTGGATGTTTATCCAGAAATCAAGATGGTTTCAAGAGTAGCAGTTGGAAGCCAACTCAGTCGCATCACAATGGACCCTTTGGGTCTTAGTGAATCCTTCACCTGTGAGGGAAGCCACCTTACCTACCTACCAGCCTGACTCTAATGGAACACGCGATCGGAACAAATCAATTAGCTTTAATCACTGTCAATATTGCCTGGCGCTACTTAAGTACACTTAATCTGATCAGAATCTACCCATAGCCTCAGAACAAAACAATTACGTAAATAAATTTCCTCATAATTGTATCCAGTGCTCTTGACTTTGCTTAGATTTGATTTTATCTTCAACTGTCAAATCCAACAACTATGAGGTACAAGAAACCAATCTAATCACGGAAGGGTCTTGGTCTCAAACAAACTTCAAACTGACTTCTCAAGATTATAGTTTTTAAGTGCATTTTCAGTTCAGTTCACACGTAAATGTCGAATTACTCGTACCCCTGACTGGAGCCCGCTAAGTAAGTAAGTAAGTATATAATCGAGCCCCTCAAGGACTCCCATAGAGGATATTGGAGTCATGTTGTATTTCATTCACAATGGCATTATCTAAGCAATATATTAAAATAAAAATGTGATCGAAGTCTAACCCATAAATGTACTTAATATAAATTTATTTTCAGAACCACAAGTTGGGTGACCCTCACCCCATCCCAATCTACATTCACTGTGACGACGAAACTATCAGCGCATTCAATCTCCTGTCTCCCTGCATGGGAGACCCGGTACACAAAATCTTTTTCAATTAAACGCGCTCCACTGTCCCACAAATTCAAATCACAATACATCTCCATTTGCGTCAGCACACGGATAAACCACCGACTTATCCCCTCATTCAGCCTGAAATCGAAAAAGTATCTATTCAACTCGCGCGACCTGCAAACTGCTACAAAAATGAATTTCAATTAATTAAACTTTAAACAGTCACTTCGTCGCAAGACAACGCAATCGTCGTTTGCATACACGCGAACGTGATGTGCGAAGGTGTCGTATACTAACCTATTACGGTGACCTCGCCACTCCTCCGCGCACTATGACCCTGCTTGTTACGTGCCCAGCATGTGTAAACACCCGAATCTGCGTCTTTCTGAACCGGACTTATGACCAGAGATCCATCCGGCTGCACCCTCTGCCGTATATCATCAGGTAGCTCCCTACCGCTACGCTCCCAATGCGTCTCCTCAATGGGGTATCCGGCCACGGGACATTTCAAATTTAATGTCTCTCCAGCAACCGCAGTGACTTTTGGAATTAAACGAATGTACGGGAGACCTGCAAAGAAACAAGAAGCTATAAAAAAACACATCCACTCTGGAAGGAATTTGAGTTTCACACATTAGGGCTTATGCGGTCTGTCGTCGTCCCGAGGACGACCCGGCATTGTGTTGTTCGGGGAAGACAAAAAACGAACCAGAGCACACACACTTTCCGTGTAAAGGATGGGAAATTAAACACACTCTGCGACCGACAACCGAAATGAAGAATGAGTTGGCTAACAAACAGAAAAATGGGGGCAAAAATAAAACGGAAAAGGGATAAAATACGACAAAAATTCTGCAGCAGAACATTTTACATCCTTTTGGCTACATAACAACCAACATCCTGATCCGCACATGTGTGCGTCCGTGTGCGCCTATGAATATGAAAGGAACAAGTTTTGCATTTAGATTTACATTTTAAATTCCGCAGCGGAGCGCCGCTTGTTGGTTTTGGGGTATAAAATGTGCATTAGCAGGACAGGTGAGGCACACGATCCCACACAGTCACACGCCCTCTTGTGCGGCGAAATATCCTCTTCAGCAGTCCTTGCAAAAGGCAGGCATCTGCAAGAGACGGCAGATAAAGCCGGCACCTGCACTGTGGGCCCATCTCTTGTCGGCGGGTATTCCTAATTATTTGTAGTGGGAATCCTGAAAAAATGCTCTGCACAACGTGATTTTTGTTTGCTTTCAATGGGCGCCATTAACTGCTGGCAAATAACAAGGATGCGGCTCTGCAGTTGAAGGCGGTGATATGTGCTCGGAGTGGTTCCTTTCGCTCAAAACTGAATACAGTTCACTGATTTGCTTGTACTGAGGCCCAAAGTAATTTTCAGAAAAGATTCCGAACTTGGAGAGGGAGCAGTCGAGTGTGTCTAGGCCGCAGTCAATTCTGTAGACAGATCGATGCTTTGTGACAGCGCTGCAGTTTGATGCAGAATCAACTCAAAACTGTTCTGACTTTCGTGGTGGATCTTTGAGGATGTCGTGAGCCTTCTGGCATTTAAATTGGAGTCGTAAGGATTGATTTTGGAGCCTATAAAAGTCAACAACAAAATCTTATTGCAGGCTAAAGACAACTGAAGGGAAATGAGGGAATCAAGGGCGACCAGATAGCAATGATAGCTTTTCCAATTATTATGTTTCAGCAGCTGCCCAAATTATCAACAACATCTAAATGCCAAAATATTCAGTAAGATCTGTAATTACATCACGCTTGCCAGATGTGTGGAAGTTAGTTATTAGAAAATATATTTGAAATTCCGGCTCAGTTGTAACTACGGAAAGTGATTTTCGTCGCGATTCGATCGTCATCATGGCTTCAGCGTGCAGCCAATTCGTCGCACTGTGGAAAACTTTGAGCGTGAGTACACTCATTTGGACCTTAAGCTACCAACCAGAAAGAGATTGATGCGAAAAAAGAAAACATAGCCGTCGTAGCGGCCAGTATCGAAGAAGACTCAGAAATGTCGCATCAGCGCCGACCAGCTAAATTGGGCATAGTCAGAGAGTCAACCCGGAGTATTTTGCAGTTAAATTTGGACCTACATGCGTATAGGATTCTGCTGACGTAAGAATTGAAGCCGGACGACCATAGACAACGCCGCAAATTCGCTAATTGGGCGCTGAAAATGTTCGGAGATTCAGATTTTGGACAAAAAATCATTTTCTCAGACGACGCCCATTTTTGGCTCAGCGGCTATGTCAACAAGGAAATGGTCGTTATTGAAGCGAACACAGTCCACAAGTCGATCAAGCATCGATGCATCCACAAAGATTGACTCTTTGGTACTGTTTAAGGCATGGCGGCATCATTGGACCTTATTTCTTTCGATACAAAATGAGGAAGGAGACACCTTTACCGTCAATGGTGTAGAGCGATGTTAACCGACTTTCTGTGGCCAGAGCTCGACAGCATCGATATATCCGAGCTGCTGTTGGAACCACAGAGGGGGCTTCGTGCCATATAAGCGACGCAAGGCACTAAGTTGTGAGGTCGTGAAGAAGAAATTTGGCGAATGGATCATCTCACGGCAAGCGACCACAAATTGGCCGCGGCAATCATGCGACTTGACACCGTTCGATTATTTTCTCTGGAGTTAAGACAAGTCCTTAGACTACGCTTACAAGTCAAACACTTTGGACGAGCTCAAGGCCAACATACAAAAGGCTATTACCAGAATAACGCCGCACATATTGGCCGCTTGAAGCACTCCCAGCGAATCCAGGGTGGTCATTTGAATTGTGTGCTATTTTGTACATAATGACATGAATGTGGTTTCAAAAAAAAGCCACAATCAATTTTATATCTCACACCGTTGTTCTTCTTCTTAGGGCGCTACAGTCCAAGGTGGACCTGGGCCTCACCCAATATACCTCTCCAGCCAGCACGATCTCTCGCCAGCTGTCTCCAGTTTCGCACACCAAGCCGGCCGAGGTCCCCCTCGACTTGTGTGCGCCACCTTGTTACTTTATTTAAATTTCTTTTCCCTTCATTCGCACGTGGTCACCCTGTTCGCAGCCATAACCTGCCTCGTGTTACATCCAATTTGGAAGACGATACATTTGTTCCCTGATGTAAGTTGACGAGGTTAAATTTCCATTATCGATAGTCAAACGAAACTACTGTTGCGAAGGACTGTCTGCTGAAATCTTTAAAGCACGTGGTAATGATGTTTTTGCCCACATGCACCAGCTCATCTGTAAGATATGGTCGGAGGAAAGCATGTCCGATGAGTGGAATCTTAGTATCGTTTGCCCGATCCACAAGAAAGGAGACCCCTTTGACTGCGCCAACTATCGAGGGATAAGTCTCCCTAACATTGCGTACAAAATCTTTTCTGCCATTTTGTGTGATCGCCTGAAGCCTTTCGTCACCAATCTAATATCAGTGCGGTTTCAGGCCAGGGAAGTCCACCAACGATCAAACCTTCACACTGCAGCAAATCCTGGAGAAGACCCAAGAAATGCAAATTGACATACATCACATACATCATTATACATCATACATCACCTATTCGTCGATTTCAAGACCGCATATGACAGCGTGCTTAGAGACGAGCTATACAGCGCCATGTCTAGTTTTGACATTCCTGCTAAACTCGTCAGACTGAGCAGGATGATGATGGAGAACTTTCGCTGCTCTACCTAGTGAGCTCTCCATCTCCATCGGTAACGAACTCACCGAGACATTCGTGGTAAACGAGGTCAAAACCAAGTCTATGCTGTCATCAAGAGAGAACGACTTGGCCAGAACGTCACGACAGGTAGCTAGAACTTTGGAGTAACGAAGGACTTCGTCTACTTCGGCTCCGCGGTAAATAGAACAATCAACATCAGTAACTCTTGCCAACCGCTGTTTTTTGGGTCAAAAGGCGATTGAGTAATAGAGCCCCGGAGCCCTCGGAAGACCAAGTTGACTCTATACAAGACCTTGATCATCCCAGTCCTGCTGTACTGCGCAGAGGCATGGACAATATCCCAAGCGGATGAACCGTCTCTTGGCCTTTTCGAGAGAAAAGTTCTGTGCGCGGTCTTTGGTCCTGTTTGCGTTGATGGCATTTGGAGGAGAAGATTCAACCACGAACTGTATGGGCTGTACAGCGACATGAGTCTAGCCAGGCATCTACGGATCCAACGCCTAAGATGGCTAGGCCATGTATAGCGTATGTACAACTTAGCTCCGGCCCGAAGATTCTTCGACTCTGAGCCTGTGGGACAACGCAACAGAAGACGTTCAATTTCAATTCAATTCAATTTTATTTCAGTAGATAATCCATTTCAATTACAATTTTAACTTGTTTTTTAGAGGTTTAGGACAATAATTCCCTTTCAACTATGATCTTAATTCTATATAGTGAAAAGTATACATTTTACAATAATATACAGCAATCAAGGGAAAACTACAAGAAAAAACCCTTATTTGAAACTTAACAGAAGACGTCCACGTACAAGGTGGCGCACACAAGTCGAGGGGGACCTCGGCCGGCTTGGTGTGCGAAACTGGAGACAGCTGGCGAGAGATCGTGCTGGCTGGAGAGGTATATTGGGTGAGGCCCAGGACCACCTCGGACTGTAGCGCGCTAAGAAGAAGAAACAGAAGAACCTACTCCTGTGCCGTTAAGTTGATCCCAACGGCAAATGGTGACTGGACCAGATTCCATTTCACTGGGATTCGAACCTGTGACCCCTCTAACTTGGGGCAGGCACTTAACTAACTGCGCCATCTAGTCGTCTGCTTTGGACATGGACACGGTATATTTTCATCAGAAAGATGCCACACGGATTGCAATCTATTGCGTGACAAATTTCCTGGACGTGCAATGTGATCTTGGTGTAAAATTTTACAACATACAACTCGCTCAAGAAGTGAAGCCTATCGACCTGACACCGTGTTGAATTTTCCGTGAGTGGGCTTTAGAAAAGCTGGGGAAAGATTCGATTTTTTTTATCGAAAAATTGGCTTCGGAGACGAAGCTTATTTCTGGTTGAATGGGTATATTCATAAACAAAATTGCCCTTGTTGGACCTGGGCCTAAACCAACATGACTCTCAAAAGCCAAAATTCACGGCCTCAGCTACTGGAAAAAGCATTGTAAAATTGAACTTCCATATTGCGCCTTAATTGAAGCGACCTCTGAGGGTGAGAAAAATAATACTCAAAACCTAAAAGCATGAATGTGGGACCAAACCCCGAGATCATCCTATGGATGTACACCGCTATTGTCAGACCCATCCTTGCGTATGGCAGCGTAGTCTGGTGGCAGGCAGCATTGAAAGCCATTAATCTTAAGGCGTTGACAAAAATACAGAGACTTGCGTGTATGGGAGTTACTGGAGCAATCGGCTCTATCACAACAGCTGTACTGGAAACGATCCTACATATGCTACCGCTTGACCTTTATATGCAGGCAATCGCTGCTAAAAGTGCTCTGAGAATCTGTCAATCTCGCGACTGGCGCTCAGGTACCATAGGACATGCAAGTATTCTTAACAAACTTGCAGTATCAGTAGTAGTAGTAGAGGGACTATAGGCTACCATTCCTCGACTTCGAGAGACCCTTCAATTGCCAATACTCCACCAGAGAGGAGTGGGCGACCAATGAACCCATCAATAATACGACCATAAAGGTACGAGTATACACCGATGGGTCAAAGATAGCAGGCGCAGGCGCGGGCATTTTCTCCGATGAGCTAAACTTGCACTTCTTAATCAGACTCCCTGATTATGGTAGTGTGTTTCAAGCGGAGGTCCCTGCGGTCAAAGAAGCAGCCAAAACGATATCAATGATGGCAATACCACCAACTGATATTACCATTCTTATTGACAGCCATGAAAGCTATATCCGCAACAGAAATCAAGTCCAAGCTAGTCGCGAGCTGTCGCGAAGATCTAAAGGCACTTAGCTCACAGCACTCGATCAATCTGTGCTGTGTCCCAGGACATAGGGACATAGCCGGCAATGAGATAGCTGATAAACTTGCCAGAACAGGGTCAGTTACCGACGCGTCACCAACAATTCATGGTATTAAACCGCCCCTTTCAGAGCTGAGGAAAAAGGTGGATACAAAGTGTGTCTGTCTACATGTGTGACTACTAAAGCATTATGACCCAGATACGATAGAGCAAAAACCGACAAAAGAAGAATTTTTCTTCCAAGACCTACAGGAAAATCCAAATAAACCTCTAAGATCTTTTTGCAGGTTTATAAGGAAATCGGGATGGCTTCGGCACAACGAAGGACCATGAGTGCGGCAAGAGTTAGAAGGGGACACTAATCCCCAATTGGGCATCACAATGTGTCCTCAAGGACCTAAGTGAGGCGTGGCTTACACCCGTCTACCCACTTACCTACCTACCTACCTACGAGTAAAATCATGAAATCGTCTTTCTAATGAGGCCATAAGTGTAGTTTCTTTAATTTCTTCTTTCATTTTGAATTAAAAAAAACACCCTGTAGTACTATCTCGCAACGGAGGACATCCACAATTGAACTGGTGCACATAAGTGGAAATGGACCCTAACCAATCTGTGTTCGTATTCGAAACTGGGGACAGCTACCAAAGGATTGAGTTGGCTGGTGAAGCTTGTTGGTTGAGGTCCACCTTAACTCCGGATTCTAGTGCCATAGGAAGAAAGGAACTCGACTCCTTCTAAAACCAATACTTTTTCAGGTTAAGTACTGCGTGTAGCATCTACCTTCGATTTTGTTACCCATAGGAGTACCACCCGCAATGAAACTTCACTTTCTAAGTACAGGAATTATCCGACCGTTAATATAATCCCTAGAGGGCCGATTTGTTTCATTAATTTCTGAGCTATGATGCAGTTTCGTGAGCGTTGTCTGGATATAGAAGGTTTGATACGATGAGGGTATTTGTGGCAATGGATAATCCATTTGAATTAACAGTCACGACACTAGCTCTTGACTTTAAAAACCGCAATTTCATCACGTTATGCATCGCCTAATTGAATTCTCAACGCGAACCACATTCGATAAACCAGCACTTCCCCTTCATTTGTGATTCCGGATTCAATTTGAATTAAATGCGAAAAGCCTAATTCGAAACTGTCAATTACATCCGCTGAATACAACGCCCCCTTCCCCCCACCGTACAAGCTGAATACGTAAAACTTCTCCCACATCCTTCCGGCACTCGATGCCGAGAGCTTTCATGTACATGACAGCCCACAACCCTTCCGCACACCCTCGCGTGTTATTGCATTCAAATTGAATTCTAATAATTTATCATTTATGAGAATCGTCCCGGTTTATGCCCACAGCCGTACAAATGAATACAAGTACCTTTTCCTTCCGAATCCATGCCGCCGGATAGTCCTGCAGTCGACATCGAAAATGCGGACAAAAAAAAGAAAAACGTCCTGAAATGGTCAAGCCACCAGGAAAATGAAGTTGTTATTCAATTCAACGACCAAACACACAAAACCCGAGACTTGACTGGGAGAAATGCGATACGGATCCCGTATCTATTTGGGTCAGTATAACGTCAATGTGTTGCCCGTATTTTCATTCGGCAGCATGCGACAGGCCGATGCGACTCGGGTACACGACCATGTTCAACAGCGGCCATTCCCTTGAATTTAAAATTTTTGTTTCATTCTCTTTCTCGGACTCTCGCTCTCTCGCTCCTTTTCCCTCTCGCTAGCATCCATCCGTTTCGGTGCGAAATTTTTAAATGCAAGCCCTTCTTTCATTTCCAGGACACAATGCAATAAGCCCTTCCGCATCGGAAACCCACAATGATATCCATATCTGAGAGCGGCGCATACAATCTCGCTCGCACGACGACGACGGCGACGCCTAACGAGAACGTCACAGTCATGCCAGTGAATTTTTCAATAGGCATGTCCGTTATGCTTTCGTTTATGCGGATTGTTTTCGTTTTTTCGTCCTTCTCTTTTTTCCAAAAGTAAAAACATGTACAAGCGGCGCCCAGATTAAAGGCGCTTCACGACCAAAGAGTCGAGTGCGAAAAACGAACAAGCGAACCAACGCGAACAAATCTCAGGACGAAAATGAATTGAAAATCAAAACCGAGTGTAAAAACGACAGCACCAAAGGAAAACAAGGATTCGGGGAAATATGACAAAACACCAGCACATCGTTGTTGGTTTGGCACCACTGCCGCACTAAGCCACACTCTCCGAACACAGCCATCCGCAAAACAGAGATGGACGCGATGGGGAATGGGCTACGGAATCTCAGCTATTCATTGGCACAATGCGTCGTGATATGTCGGTGGTCCTGACATAAAATAAAAATCCAACAGCGATGTCTCCCTCATGACAACGAAATGCCAAAAACAAAAGCAACGCAAAAACCCTGAAACTGAGTGCAAAAAATGGCATTTTCTCAAAATTACGTACCATAAATATTCAGGCGTGCTGAATGGTGGACTTTTCCAGCTCGGTTCTCGGCACTGCATGAGTATTCGCCTCCGTCCTCGACCATAACGTGGCTAATATTAACGTGACTAATTACATCGCCATGGACAGTGATGTATTGTCCGATCATAAATCTGTGTTTGAAAGGAGAGAACAGAGAAAAAGGATAATCAGGGATATCGCCATGAGAATAAATATAAAGGCGGCAATAATAAAAGAGATTTGTCTACTTGCTGTGTCTGTGTGTGTATGAAAGGATTATGCGAGAGGGTTTCTGTGGAAAGGTCTTATTTCGAGCAACAAACAGATTTCCGCCATCAGTCCGGAAGTCTTAAGGGCGGAGGTTTGAGTTTGCGTTGCAGGAAGTTGTTAAAGCAGATTGTCCTCACTCGTGTAAATCAATTAAAGAAATAAACATTTTGGACAGGAAAGGATTAAGATTCCAAAAGATCACGGATGGACCTAAACTTTCTGTTTGGATTTAGTTTGACTTGACCCCGCCCGATCGTTATCTTAGAGATTTGCTTGAACTGTTGAAATGTATTGGGTGCTTTTTATGTTCCAGGTCAATTGTTTGACGGTTTGTTTGACAACTGCCTCTTTTCCTTCGACAGTCATAGAGAGTGGTTGATAACAATTTCTTTTTAAGCTAACGTCGAGCTAACAACGTCAGGAAATTGCAGTTAAAACCCTTTTATTAGGAGCTCCAATAACCGGCAACCTCTAATATCCGGCATTTTGTTTAGCATCCACTCTATTATCCGAAGAAACCTTTAATATCCGGACCATATGCACACCCAGTCAGATCTCACAATTTCATTTTTGTTAAAAAGAGGCGGTAAAATCATTTTTCTTCAAACTTGTTTAAACGCATAAAAACCGGAAATATCGATTATCCGGAAGGTAGTTAGTCCCGAGCGTTCCGGATAAACGAGTTTTCACTGTATTTAAAGAATCTTTTTCAAAGGAGCCAATCGGAGCATGACCAACGGCGGCATAAGAAGCTCCAGTTAGCATGGTACATATCCCTTTTAAGAGCTGTTCCTTCTGAAAGGTGTCTTCGAGCAGTGGTCAGTACGTTCGGAGTAGAGATGACTACGGACGAACATTTGATGGGTCAAAGGCGCTCACAATGGGCTAGCGAAGTCAGATTTGTTCATACAGAACCCCTATTTATTATTAATATTGTTGAGGGTTTATTGCACTGCAGCCTTTAGATCTACAGGGTGGGCCATCTAGTGGCTTTTTTTTAAATCATAGGTCATTTTGATACTGACAGCTGTTTCCCCCTCGAAATCCTGACTGAAAGTCATTATCATACCTCCGCGGAACGAAATGAGTCGCTTTACGCTTGAACAACTTTGGGAAATATTGAAAATTTATTTCCAAAGTGAGTGCTGTGTAGCCCAAACAGTGCGTTTTTTGAAAAGAAGTTTTAGCCGAAATGAAGCACCCACTGCGACTGCTGTACGCAATTTTGTGCAAAAAGTTAATGAGACTGGTATGCTAGTGGACAACACTCATGGTCCCCATTGGCGTACGGTGCGCACAAATGAGAATGTGGCTGCTGTGGCCGAGAGTGAGAGACTTAATTCACGAACATCAACTCGCCATCGATCTCGATCTCAACAGCTCAACATTTCACGCACTACCCTGAGGAGAATTCTGTTCAAAGATCTCGGATTCTTCCCTTACAAGATCGGTCCAATTGACTAAGCAATTGAAGGCGCGCGACCATCCGCTTCGTTATCGCTTCGCAGCTTGGGCCTTAGAGCAGAGCAGCTTGAATTGGACAACGTTTTTGGTCGAAAAAACATATTTTCTGACGAGGTGCATTTTCATCTCGGCGACGTTACCTTCGAAAATGAGGCTGGGAACAACGTTTCGGTCAACGCTGGGCGTTACAGAGCCATGTTAACCGATTTTTTTTTACTGAAATTGAAGATATGGATTCGGACGTCCTCTGCTCATGCAGGATGGCGCGCCATGCCACACAGCCCAGGCCATAATCGATCTTTTGTGCACCAAATTCCCAAATCGTGTTATCAGCCGTCTTGGTGATGTCAATTGGCCGCCTCGGAGCTGCGATTTGACAACTTTGGACTTTTTTTTTGTGGGGAACCGTGAAGATGTTATGCCAACAATCTGGAAACGATTCAAGCAATTAAGGCCAATATCGTCCAAGCAATCCGTGAGCTACAGACCGAAAGCATCAACAAGGTCTTGGGAAATTGGGATGACAGACGGCGATTCGCTACTGCGAAGCCAGCCGTGGCAGACACTTGAACGACGTTACATTTCATAATTAATGGGAATGTTTGTTCTTACTAATAAAGCCATAATAGATGGAAAAAATGTGGGCGCCGTCGCCGTGTGGGTTAGTGTGTCGACCGATACGCACTAGACTTTCACAGTCTAGGTTCGAATCCAAGTTCAGACAAACAATTTAAAAAAAAAATTGTTAACGGCTCCACCTCTTTCGAGTCACTGACAATGCTCAAAGAGTATAACTGTCTAGAAAAAGCTTCTCAATCTCGCCGTTCGGAGTCGGCATTAAACTGTAGGTCGTGACAGAACAATAGCACGCACAACACGAGTGGTTGCTGAGAAGCTAGGCCCAGGTTCACCTCGGACTGTAGCGCCGCCATTATTATTATTATTATTATTATTATTACATGGAAAAAATTTAATTTTGTTAATTTTATTGCGTTTTTAAAAAGAAACTTGTATTCGGCCCACCCTGTATTATTTTCTTTTTAAAAAAATATTGTTTGATTCAAATGACTCTCTTGTCTTTTTCTAAATTCGCTAGTGAATACATAATCTTCCAAAAGTCTGTACAACTGCTGGCATATACGGACGACATTGACGTAATTGATCGAAAATAGAGACCCGTCAATGAGGTTTTTGCTGAAATTGAAACGGAAGCGGCAAACGAGAGCAAAACGATTGTACGCTGTGATCTAGAAAGGACGCACATCATCGACGAATTGGCCAGAACATCACTCTGGCCAGATACGACTTCGGGGCAGACAAAGACTTCGACTACCTGGCTCTGTAAACAGTACCAACAATAGCAGTACCCAGATCAAACGCAGACAATTGCTGTTTCTTTAGGCACAAGAGGCAATCGAGTAATACGGCCCTCTCTCGAAGGATCAAACTGACTTTGTATAAGACATTGATCATCCCAGTTCTGCTCTACGGCGCAGAGACATCTATCTTCAACTCCAGAGTCTATTGGACCAGACAACCCGAAATCTCCTCAGACGAAAGCACTGATGTGTTCGACGACTGGATGGGGCAGTTAATTAAGTGCCTGCCCTAAGTTAAAGGCTACAGCCCGAAGCCATCATCAAGGTTTGAACGTGAACTTGAACGAAGTTGTTATTACGGGAATTAATGGGAATATTTGTCCTTACTAATGAAGCCATAATACATGGAAACAATTTATTTTTGTCCATTTTATTGCATTTTTACAAATAAACTTGTATTTGACCCAACCTGTATAATCCTGTATACAGCAAAATGGGCACATTGTGGTCATATGATATCCAGAAGTTGGTTTCACAAAACAGACTCCATTCACTCTCATCACCACTCAGGTCAAGAGCAATGGCATAAAAAGAACACAATTAACCCGCTCGCTCTCAGAACAAAATATTGTACCTTGGTGCATGGTTGGAGCATCAATTTCTCTGGACTGAGGCCCTAAGTTAGCATCCATCCGCCAAAGCTCTTTGGCAATGGTCCTTTCATGTGAATTGCTCTTCCGCTTACTCGATTACACAGCCGATGCTCGATGCCAAACCGTAAAGACGGTTTATTTTCCCGTCCAATTCACCGCTCAATTGGATTCGCATTCTTCGGCTGATACCCCTCGCATTGCGCACGATTTTTAGAGCGGGGATATTTCGTGGCGAGCGAAATCGAATGAAACATGAAATTGTGTTCATATCAAACTCAATTTTGCATCAATTGGAAATGCACAAAGGACGTGTTTCAAAGCGCTCCCCATCCGCCCCGGCACACGTGCTCCGTGTCTCCTGAGCACAGTCCATCGGTAATTAATTCTCCGCAAGTCCTCCGACAGGGGACTTTGCATGTATCGCTCACTAATGAAGCGGCCAGGTTTCAGGTTGCCCGTCGATGCGGAAAGCTGAACTCCACTCTGGATGGATATTGTGCAGGAGTTTTATTACTCATTCAGTGTAACGACGAAATAATTTCTCCAAGGAACCGAGTTGCTTGTACATCTACTTGTCGTCATTGTCGTTCTAATGTCGTTCTTTTGGTTTCTTTGCCGTCGGCCCTGTGCCCCCTCCCCAGCAAATAATCACCGCACACATGGACAATCTGTATTTGTTAGATTTCGTTTGGTCATGCTATAAATCGCAGTCATCCCAGCGGACGTAGTTCCGGTCGCTGGTACGAGTCCTGCGCGCACACATACGAGACATAAAGTGACATCCACTAACTATGCGGACTCTTTGGACAGAAGCAATTTATATCCTTTGTGTGGCCTGGCCCATAGAATATCTTTGATGCCGCTCCCCAACACCCCTACACCCCGGCGTGTGTGGCTGTGTGTGCGGTTGCTGAAGGCCGGTTGGTGGCATCGGTTCGTCGAAAAAGAAGGTCGATCTTATTTTGCAGTGCCAATGGGAGATTCTTTTGAGTGTGACTATACACGCTCGTACATCCTTTCATCTGAGCCTTACTGTGCTGGCCCACAGCCCGAATGGTGTTGCGACATATTCTCCCATTCCCGGCAACACCAGAGGGACGGAGAACACGTTGACCCAATTTCCAGGAGTGATTTCAGAGCAGAAAGGATACCTAAGAACAGAAAACAAAAAAAAACGAAAAAATTAGAGCACAACTGACGAGGGAAAACGATACGAGATTTCCAGTGGCGAAGCGAACGGATTGCAGATTTAGAACTTTAGTGGAGGAACTAAAAATCCTTAATTGATTTAAGTTTGATTGTGGGGATTGTGACGAACAAAGGGCGGCAAGTGTGTGTGGGTTTGCTTTTTTTTTTGCTCCTCCTCCTCCTCTCGTTCTTCCCGAAAGAGGATTTAAACTTTCGGATACTTATTCGTCTTCGAGCGCTGGTGTTCTCGTGCATTAATTGATTCAAATCAATCGCTCTTGATGCAGGGGGCGTTCGTTTGGATTACCGGAGCGTTTATATGCGAACTGAGTCAGTTCTCGGATTGAGCATTTGAAACGGCTTAGTCCGTGGTGATGATGGTGGGAACTCTTGGGCGGAGAATAATGTCTCTGTTTGATTTGATTCCCTCCCCTCACTTCTGATCTACTTGTGAGTCTTAATGAGAAATCCGTCCGGAAGGAGAGAGGGAATGCTGCACTATCGGGTTAAATAACGTTCTGTGGCAACAGAGGGTATTGCGAGAGAGATAAATTGAAGCTTTCAGACTGATTAACGGTTATTGGAAAATAGTGTGTCGATAGATTGCGAGAAAGTGTTTTGCGAACACGTCGAGTTGGTTTGGAAGACACTGAGAGCTGCTGTGCTATCAAAACTTGACAGAAACTTAGCAGTATACGAAATGGATCAATTTACGCTTGAGCAACGTTGGGAAATACTGAAAAGTTGTTCCTGTGTTGCCGAAACAGAGAACGAAAATTTAAAAAAAGGAATTTCGGTCGAAATCGTGCTGGTTCGTGAAGAAAGTGCATGAAACTGGTTTGCTGATTGATAACCGAACATATTCCCATGTTCGTCCTCTGCGCTCAACGGAGGATATGGTAATTGCTGCCAAAGGTTAGGTTAGGTTAGGGTAAGAGGGCTTTATGCTGTTGCCAGAAATTACACCCAGAGGCCGTGGAGGTCCATTCTTTATGCTCTGTAAGGATTGCATGCTTTCCGAAAATTAAGGCAGGGTCAGCATGCAATTATCAATTGCTGCCGAAAGTGAGCGCCTTAAGTACCTCAACGGGCCAAGGTAAGGTACAGATGGCCGACTCCAGGATAGCACTAGGGCCAACATAGGCTCATTGCGGTTAAATGTGCCAAATTCACATCAGTGCTTTAGGTTAGGGGGCTGCTGGTGAATTCATCAGCACACTTAGACCAAGTTGATCCATTGTGATACCTACAGTCAGACTACTACCACTAATCGACTTCACACATCTTGGAAGTAATACGTTGCTTTACCCTACAGGCTCGGAGTAGAAGATTCTTCGGGCCGAAACTTTTTTGTTCATGTACTCTACATGGCCTAGCAATCTTATGCGTTGGACTCTTCGTGGCATAGACGTATAGTTCGTAACTGAATTTTCTTCTCCAATCGCTACTAACGCAAATAGTACTAATAATCGCACGCAGAACTTCTGTCTCTTCTCTTTTTCTCGAAAATATCAAACGCTTCTTCATCCGCTTTGGATACTGTCCATGCTTCTCGCCGTAGAGCAGAACTGGGATGATCAATGTCTTATACAAACTCAGTGCGGTTCTTCAACAACTAGTAGTAGATTCGCAGTCGATACTGAGAGTATGGAAAAATCATTTCTGCAGACTGTTAAACGGCGATGAGGACACAAATACCGCTGTCTGGCAGAATGTTCCACTCAACACAATGGATGATGATAGAAGAGAGTACCGTCCCCCTGATCTAGACGAAGTCAAGATAGCGATATCGAGAATTAAGTCTAATAAAGCTACAAGTGCAGATAGTCTGCCCGTTAAAATTACTAAAGGAGCTGGAGATGATCTCGTTGGGCGCATGCATCAGCTCATATGTAAGATATGTTCGGAGGAAAGCATGCCCGATCAGTGGACTCTCCGTGTCGTTTGCCCGATTCACAAGAAAGGAGACCTCTTTGCGCCAACTATCGGGGGCGAAAGTCTCTTTAGGTTAGGTTAGGTAGATGGGTGCCCTTGCTGACATGAAGAACATGTCAACGGTTCATTTATGTAGACCTTATGAGTCCATTGTGCCCAAAAAGTTCAAACCGTGGAAAACCTAAAACTTCGATGTATCAACAGCTAAGTTAAACTACCCAGATATAGATATGTATCTCAGGAGTTTGTTAAGCTCTATTTTCCCTAGATCATCCAGCAACGAAAAGAAGAATATTCCTAGAGTTTTCTTAGTCCTAACGGCTAGGACAATCACACAGTAGGTGACGAATAGATTCTATTTCTTCTTCGTCTCTACAGCTTCTACAAAAGTCGGTATGGCGTATTCCCAGCCGTGCTGTGTGATATCCTATCGCGCAGTGCCCCGTCACTACCCCAACGGCTGTTCCTATATCCCTTCGACTTAGTTTTATGAGATCGGTAAATCTCTTCTTGTCGTAGACTGGCCATTACGATTTAGTGTAGCGCATGTGTCTAATCGACACCACCGTTTATTAGTTGCCTCGTTAGATTCAATATCTATTCCCCTGTGCAAAGTGCTAAGCGCTGTGCTGACCTCAGATAGGGCCCACGAAGCTTAGACGTGACCCAACCCTGCCCAGTGCATCCGTCTTTTCGTTACCGGAGATTCCCATGTGGGCGGGCACCCAACAGAGGGTCACCTTATTTGCCTTGGATCTTATCGATGTTGACTGTAACGCTTTAATGGCGTCCTGAAATATTTTCCTCCTGTCATTGAGAAAGGACGCACAACATCGACGACTTGGCCAGGACGTCAAGATTGGCAGCTGTAACTTTGGGGTAGTGAAGAACTTTGTCTACCTTGGCTCCACAGTAAACAGTACAAACAACACCAGTACCGAGATCAGGCGCGGAATAACTCTTGCCAACCGCTGTTTTTTGGGCTCGAAAGGCAATTGAGTAGTAGAGCTCTCTCTCGGAAGACCAAGTTAACTCGGTGTAAGACCATGATCATCCTAGTCCTGCTTTACGGCGCAGAGGTATCGACAATATCCCAAGCGGATGAACCGTGTCTTGGTCCTTTCGAGAGAAAAGTTCTGCGCGCGATCTTGGGTCCTGTTTGTGTTGATGGCATTTGGAGGAGGAGGTTCAACCAGCGATATGAGTCTAGTCAAGATTCTACGGGTCCAACGTTTATGGTGACTAGATCATGTAGAACGCATGGCCATGCAAGCTCCAGCCTGAAAGGCTTTCTCTAGATAATTCTTTTAAGTTCTGATGGAAGTTGCTAATGGACTAGGGGGTATTCCAGTGGATGTGGATATTAAAAGACGTGTTCTTCTTTTTCCCTCAGATCTTTTACGTAATTTTTCCATGGACCGACTTCAGATACTCACACCTCCTGTGCAGATAATCCCCGAATTTGTCCAATGAATACACAGACATCCGGATCAACATTTAGTCTACATCGGCTTTTAGAGAAAATACTCAGATACACCATTTCGAAGATAATCCACTTTGATAGTCGAACTTCCCTCGCATTGTGCTTACGTAGGCCAGCGTATTGGCTCATAAATATGGTAACCAAGTCCAAACTTCTGGCAATTCATAAATCAATTTATTTACATGTCCCAAGCAAAGTCAAGGATACGCCAATAAATTCGCATCCCCCCACCCTGGACGGCAGGCAGTGAGCTCGAAAAACAAGCCAATAACCCTACACATCCTCGTCCAGGCCATTACACGATTACAAACAGCAATTAGCCAATAGAAAGCAAACGCCAAGGCAACAAAACAGTCTCCGCCAAACACCGTAGTAATTAACAGACATCAATAACTTTGTTGACACACGCACACAGCGCCCGCTCAGGACACTAAATTCCAATCAAAGGTCGGAGTGGACGAACTTTTCTCCGTCCCGGCGAACGTGTGGGTGGGGGAGAAGCCCCCCTCCTCACATGGCAGAGCATCCAACGGCCGGCCAAGGAGAAGGAAAAATTATTTCAATTCCATTGAACTCGGTGATAATGATTACACAAAATCCTGCCCACCCACACCCGGACGCGTGTGTGTGGCAGTAAATAAAGTAATTTACAATAATTACCCCCATTCGGCCTAATTGGTTGTTTTCTCTTATGATTTCTTGCCCCTCCCCCCGCCGCAACATCGGCCTTGCGTCCGTGTGGGTGCATGTCGCCCCGTCACCCCATCCGTTTTGATGTTTATGGGCTGCTAAGTAGGCATCCAAAGCGGACACCTTACACACTACCCTTGTAATAGTTGTGTAAGCATAACATGCGAATGTGATAAAACCGCCCCGAGTGGAGTGACTCCAATTTCGCAGCACATCACTCCCCCGTATCCCGTATCGGTTGGCAAATTAAGTTATCTCGACCGCCCCCGCACCGCACAGAATGTGCGGGCTGCACACATCCCTCTTGACATATTAACTCACTTTATGAGGACCAAAAAGTTATTCCAGATGAATAAGTTTATTGCTCGGTGCTACGTGAAGCAGGGACATTTCGTTTGATGGCCGACGCACCGAAGCCGTTGGTACGTGTGTGCGGGGAACCCTTGTACCCAGCCAGTTATTCTAATGCGAAATAAGTTTGCGGCGGTTGTTTGGTATTTCGTGATCGATCGATAACGTCAGCCGTCCCCTTCTGCGGAGTTGTCTGCTCAAGTTTCACAATTTTCTTCATGGCTGCCTGCGGGAGCGGTAGATGTTCGAGTGGGTCTCGAACCCGAGTTGTAGGTCATGGCTTTTGTGCGGCGGCGGCTGCGGCGGGTAATCATCATCGTCTCCCCCCACCCGACGGAAGGATTAATTGAATGTTCGTCAGTGTTGACTTCACTTAGTTTCCAGAAAGTTTTACAACTTCACACGCCGGCTTCCTTCCGTGCCACCTCGGTCTTGTGCTCTTCCCCCTCTTTCCAAGTTTCATTCATTTTAATCGCGACGGAAGGGAAGGTAATACCTTCCCCTGCACATGCAAGCGCTCAAAAGGCGAATCATAATGAGCTGCCGGTGGATGGGGTGGGCAGATGTGAGAGGATGCAGTTTTCGGTTATTACCAAACTTAAGTGATTTGATGAAGGAACGGTAAACAACTGCAGAGAATAAGGAGCAGATTTGGCTGTTTTTTTTTGGGGAAACAAAGCAACTTTCCATAGAAGCTGGCAATCTCCGATCCGATTTGGGATGCGCGTCGGTTCGTGGGGCGGGCGAAGGTCGTGAAGGGATTTATGGAAGTTCAGGGGAACAGAATAATTATAACTGCGCAGTGTAACGAGGATATTTAAGAAAGTTTTATTGTACTTCGTTCATTGAGAAAGTTTCGGGCGAAGCACTTATTTGATATTCTCAAAGAACTACACACCGAGTGGCGGGTACTTGCAAAAGATAACCGATTTAGTGTTAAATTGAAGGGGTGCGGGGGAGGGCGGGGAGCAAGTCAATAGAAACGGATAACGAACGATAGTCGGAGTTACCTGAAACGGTTGATTGGGGATTTCAATGCGAGGAGATAACAGCCAGGTGGGGGAGATTGTCACAAAGAACTTCTGACGGTGACTATATTACTGACAGAAGTTTGTGGAATTGCAGATCTCCTGGGATGATCAAGTTTCTTTGTTCTGTCACGATGGAGTCATGAAATGAAATGGAGTCAACATTCGAATGGACGGATTCATGATGGCAAAAATCATTCTCAGTCCAATTCATGAAAGCATTTAAAACCTCGGCAACGGTGCTCTTTATACTTGTGACTGATATCTTCACATCCTTCCACAAGGAAGGAGACCACTTTCACTGCCAGTGGACAAGTATCCTTAACACGCCATACAAGATCTTGTCTGATTTTTCATTCAAGTGCCTCAAACTGTTCGTCATCAAACGGAAGGGTCCTTATCAGGATGGCTTCAGAATAGTGAAGCCTGTGGACTGTAGACACAAAGAAATGATCCAAGAAATGTAGACACCACCTAGTCGATTCCAACACTACGGAGTATACAAAAACCATACAACATCATGTCTAGATTCTAGACATCTCTCCCAACGCCTTCATGTACCGAATGTTCATGTACGACTGGATGGCGCAGTTGGTTAAGTGCCTGCCCAAAGTTAGAGGGGTCCCAGGTTCGAATCCCGGTGAAATCAAAGCTCATACGCTTTTATCCGATTTTTCAAATCTAGTCCAGTCACCATTTGTCGTTGGGATAAAATTGACGGCACTATCACTGGAGCGGTCGATCAGTGGTAAAAGTCTGACTGTGAGTATCACAATGGACCAACATGGTCTTAGTGTGCTGGTGAATTCACTAGCAGCCCCCTAACCTAACCGAATGTTCATCCTATGGACAACGACATGGCTAGTAATGATCCAAACCAATATTACATATACCGGGAGGGACAAATACAAGTTATTTATAATAATGCTATAAAATAAACAAACTTCTATATTTTTTCCAAGTTAATGGCTTTATTAGTAAGAACAAACGTTCCCATTAATCATGAAATACAACGTCGTTCAAGTGGCTGCCTCGGCTGGCTTCGCAGTATTGCATCGCAACCTGTCACCCCAATTTTCCAAGACCTTGTTGATGGTTTCGGGCTGTAGCTCATGGATTGCTTGGATGATATTGGCCTTAAGTGCTTGAATCGTTTCCAGATTGTTGGAATAACATCGGTCCATCGCAGTTCCGAGGCGGCCAATTGACATCGCCAAGACGGCTGATAACACGATTTGGGGAGTTGATGCGCAAAAGATCGATTGTGGCATGGGCTGTGTGGTATGGCGCGCCATCCCGCATGAACCAGAGGTCGTGCAAATCCATGTCTTCAATTTGAGTAAAAAATAAGTCGGTTAACATGTCTCTGTAACGCCCACAGTTGACCGAAACGTTGTTCCCAGCCTCATTTTCGAAGAAAAATGATCCAATGATGCAACAACTTCACAATCCGCACCAAACTGTCACTTTCTGTGGATGCATTCGCTTCTCGACAATAATGTGCGGGTTTTCCGAACCCCAGATGCAGCAATTTTATTTGTTAACGTAGCCGCCGAGATGAAAATGCGCCTCGTCAGAAAAGATGAGTTTTCGCCAAAAATCGTTGTCCAATTCAAGCTGCTCTGCTTTAAGACCCAAATTGCGAAGTGATAACGAAGCGGATGGTCGCGCGCCTTCACTTGCTGAGTCAATTGGACCTTGTAAGCGAGTAATCCGAGATCTTTGTGCAGAATTCGAGTTCTCCTCAGGCTAGTGCGTGAAATGTTGAGCTGTTGAGATCGATGGCGAGTGGACGTTCGTGAATTGAGTTTCACACACAGGCACATTCTCATCTGTGTACGGTGCGTACGACGACGGGGACCATGAGCTTTGTTCATTAGCATACCAGTCTCACAAAATTTTTGCGCAAACTTGCGTACAGCAGTCGCGGTGTGTGCTTCATTTCGGCCAAAACTTATTTCCAAATAATCAGCCATTATCCCTGAATGGCACTTGCATCGAAGAAACCGAAAAGCTTTCCATCCTCGGTATGTGTATCAACTCAACACTTAGTTGGAATGATCACATATTCGAGGTCGCCAAAAATGCTGCGAAATGTCTAGGTTTCCTTAAACGATGCAAGAAGAACTTCACCCCCTCTGATTTGGCTTCAATTTATAAGGCCTTCAGTCGCCCCAAGCTTGAGTTTTACGCTCATATCTGGTCTGGTGCTCCTAAGACCTCTCTGCACCTGCTAGATAGAATACAACAGCTAGCGATAAAACTAATAGGAGACAGTAATATCGCGAGGTCGATAGACTCGCTCGAACATCGCCGTAATGTCTCATCCTTATCACTGTTTTATCGCTATTTTAACAAACGATGCTCAAGTGAGCTAGCCAATTGCATTCCTCCCCTTCATGAATTCACCCGCAATACTCGTCTCGCCAGGAATGCTCATCAGTTCACCCTCAAGCCTGTTTTCGGACGTACAGTTAAATTTAGAGAGTCGTTTTTTAGCTGCACCACACGAATATGGAATGCTCTTCCCAGCCCAATATTTCCCACTCACTACAATCCGCAGACATTTAAGATTAATGTGCACAGGTACCTCCTTTCCCTTTCTCCCTCTATACCTTCGGCCAGTGCTGTGTCTTGATTTCGGACACTTAAAGGTATTCGTAACCCCTTTTGCAAGCACAAATTATAAAAAAAAATGCACTGTTTAGGCTATACTCACTTTGAAAATAAGTTTTCAATATTTCCCAACGTTTTTCAAGCGTAAAGTGACTCATTTCGTTCTGCGGAGGTATGATACAGACTTTCTGTGAAGATTTCGAGCGAAAAATAGCCGTCAGTGTCAAAATGATTTATGATGTAAAAAAAAAACACTAGATGGCCCACCCTTTTTAAGATTACGTCTCTATTAAGTGCAGTGAACAGTGAAACACGAATGACTATGGGCGCTAAAGAAGCAAATCGCAAATCTTATACTAGGCCCAAATCTTCCTCGGGCTGTAGGGCCACTCAAAAAGTAGAAGATCTGTTAAACTTGGAGTTGCTCCTTCAACCTGTCTGTTTGATTTGACCAAAGTCTCACTTGATGTGGTGTCATAGGTATTTTGAAGTGGCCGAAAGAGTGCACTTGTATAGACTGAAACATGGGTCAATCCATTTATCCACATGCAGGAAACCATTTGAAGATTTCGATGTAACGTAGTACATTGCTAATAGGTGCCTCAGTCACAGACTCAAAAAAGTATGGGACGTCGATGGGACGCCAGGTACAGAGAAGATGTGGAATATTTATTGTTCACAAGGACGAGGGAGATGTGAAGAACATGAAAAACATTCCACATCTTCCTCGTCTAAACAGCTTCCGCAGAAATCGTTCGCCAAAGCGCAGTGTCTCATTGCATGTTTGCCTATGGACAATGTCCAGTAATGACACAGATTAGATTAGGTTAGATTAAGTTGACAGTCACCGCTGCATCAACCGTAACCCACTTAAATACTGAATGGATTCATTGTGCTATCACTGTTCGGTATTTGATACGCATCGTCAGCCAAAAGACTAAACAACACTTGAAGTAACCTAGGAGCTGGATGGCGCAGTTGGTTAAGTGCCTGCCCCAAGTTAGAGGGGTCCCAGGTTCGAATTCCAGTGAAATCGAATCTGGTCCAGTCACCATTTGCCGTTGGGATCAAATTAACGGTAATGAAGTAGGTTGGACTAGTTTTTAGTCTGAGTGCTCCAGTGTTGCGAGTCAAAAACTTCCAAAAAAAACCTACTGGTGGCCTAGTGTTCTATCCTGCGATAATCCACTCTCTTGAGTGATTATAGCCCATTTGGTTTTCTACGTCCCATCGACCCCCATTTGGTTTTACGAACTTTATCAAATCTTGCATTTTGATGTCTGACATCTCTTCTAGGCCGCTAAACAAATATTTGCCAAGCGTTCATTTTCTTGCTCTTGCAAGGGCTTGCAAGGGCAGGCGCTAAGGTAGTGTAGTATTGTTTCTACTTCTTCCTCGTCTCAGGAAGCTTCTAAAGAAGTCGTTATAGGGGGACACACGAAAAGGATAGGTGCACCCTCTTTCTGGCAGTGACCGGATCTCAGCCCGACTAAACTGCTTCTTTCATTCCTTTTTTTTTTCTTTTTAAGGTTCCGTCTACAAAAACGGAACCTTTATAATTTCGGTGTGTCCGTCCGTCCGTCCGTCCGTCGTGTCTGTCACACTTTTTTATCTCCGAAGTTTATGAAGATATCGGCATGAAATTTTGGAATTAGGTACTTCAGACCTAGATGTCATTGCCTATGCAGCGATTTGAAAAAGTGGGGCCATTTGGGGGTGGCTCCAGCACAGGTGAAGTTGACATTAATTTTGAAAAATTTGCGCACCCCATTGAAATATATATCAATCGACAGATCTTTTAAAATGAGGTGGAGGTTTCTTTCAACACTTTTTTATCCAAAATACCGTTTGGAAAATATGGAGCTCCAAAGTTTTTTTAAATGCGCCCCTGCCATTTCTAAACCAAAGTGTTTAAAAATCTGAAAAAATCTCAAAAACTTGGCTTCATTGAGTACTTTTATTCTGGCCCTAATGGTTTTGGAGATATTGGCCAAAAACGGTCAATCATCGACATGCGAATTTTGAAGATCTGAAAACGCAGTTTTGAAGACATCAATGTAAGCATTAAGAAATGATAAATTTCAAAATATCGATTTATGTTGAAATTTTGAGATATCTAAGATTTAAAATGATCACTATTTTCATTTTCACACATAATTTCATGCTGTGTTCGGCCACTCTATTCGTTGATGAGTGTTATCTTTTCGATCTCACCCCTAAATGCCCAACAGAAATGAACACACATACCGCAGGCATGAGCAGTGATTAGATAGATATGTATGTATGTATGATGGAAGGGATTTTCTGTGGTGGATAAATTTCGATAGAGGTATAGGTATATGTATGGATAAATATTTGTTCGGATGTATAAATGTATGAATGAATAGTTGATTTAGGTTGAAGTTAGAAGAAAATTCAACTGAAATAGTTTTGAAACGTCGTTTGATATTCAGAAATCATCCATCAATATTATGCGACGGAACCTTACCCGTGCGAGTAAAACTCGCACTTGCCCAGTTTATTTTCTTTTTAGATTGAATTGAAGAGTGAATGCCTCGATGTCCTGCAAGTGTCTAATGCCATCCATCTCTGACGATGTTGATGCCCTCTGTAAGTAAGAGGGTAATTTATTACTTGAAGTGAGGGGTGGAAGGTACCCTGATAGTTTGCCAATGGCTTTCCCGCCCCCATTCTTGCTAGCTCGTCGGCTCTTTCGTTGCCTGGAATAGCACAATACCCAGGGCCCTATAATAGGATAAGGTTGCATCTAACCGCTATCTACCTAAGGGATAGAAGCGAAGCTTCACCATCTTTGATTTTGCAGAAAGCGTTTGCAGACCATTTATGGCCGCTTGACTATCTATGCACATAGCGATAGATAAACCGTCTATCGAATTCATTGACAGTAAGCGGGCAGTCTCCGGATAGCTTTGACTTCTGCCTGGAATACACTACACTGGTCAGGCAGTCGAAGGGACAGGGACTGGGAAAATCTCTGGCGATGTCGCGAGGACTCCTAGTTCTGTTCTCTGAGCCGTCTTAGACCCATCTGTATATACTTCTAGAGTGGCAGACTTCCTGACTAAATCCTCCAGTCCTCTCTGTCTAGCATCAGTGTTTCGCAGCCAAATTCCTCGATTGGAGAGTCGTTTTTTAGCTGCACCACACGAATATGGAATGCTCTTCCCAGCCCAATATTTCCCACTCACTACAATCCGCAGACATTTAAGATTAATGTGCACAGGTACCTCCTTTCCCTTTCTCCCTCTATACCTTCGGCCAGTGCTGTGTCTTGATTTCGGACACTTAAAGGTATTCGTAACCCCTTTTGCAAGCACAAATTATAAAAAAAAAATGCACTGTTTAGGCTATACTCACTTTGAAAATAAGTTTTCAATATTTCCCAACGTTTTTCAAGCGTAAAGTGACTCATTTCGTTCTGCGGAGGTATGATACAGACTTTCTGTGAAGATTTCGAGCGAAAAATAGCCGTCAGTGTCAAAATGATTTATGATGTAAAAAAAAAACACTAGATGGCCCACCCTTTTTAAGATTACGTCTCTATTAAGTGCAGTGAACAGTGAAACACGAATGACTATGGGCGCTAAAGAAGCAAATCGCAAATCTTATACTAGGCCCAAATCTTCCTCGGGCTGTAGGGCCACTCAAAAAGTAGAAGATCTGTTAAACTTGGAGTTGCTCCTTCAACCTGTCTGTTTGATTTGACCAAAGTCTCACTTGATGTGGTGTCATAGGTATTTTGAAGTGGCCGAAAGAGTGCACTTGTATAGACTGAAACATGGGTCAATCCATTTATCCACATGCAGGAAACCATTTGAAGATTTCGATGTAACGTAGTACATTGCTAATAGGTGCCTCAGTCACAGACTCAAAAAAGTATGGGACGTCGATGGGACGCCAGGTACAGAGAAGATGTGGAATATTTATTGTTCACAAGGACGAGGGAGATGTGAAGAACATGAAAAACATTCCACATCTTCCTCGTCTAAACAGCTTCCGCAGAAATCGTTCGCCAAAGCGCAGTGTCTCATTGCATGTTTGCCTATGGACAATGTCCAGTAATGACACAGATTAGATTAGGTTAGATTAAGTTGACAGTCACCGCTGCATCAACCGTAACCCACTTAAATACTGAATGGATTCATTGTGCTATCACTGTTCGGTATTTGATACGCATCGTCAGCCAAAAGACTAAACAACACTTGAAGTAACCTAGGAGCTGGATGGCGCAGTTGGTTAAGTGCCTGCCCCAAGTTAGAGGGGTCCCAGGTTCGAATTCCAGTGAAATCGAATCTGGTCCAGTCACCATTTGCCGTTGGGATCAAATTAACGGTAATGAAGTAGGTTGGACTAGTTTTTAGTCTGAGTGCTCCAGTGTTGCGAGTCAAAAACTTCCAAAAAAAACCTACTGGTGGCCTAGTGTTCTATCCTGCGATAATCCACTCTCTTGAGTGATTATAGCCCATTTGGTTTTCTACGTCCCATCGACCCCCATTTGGTTTTACGAACTTTATCAAATCTTGCATTTTGATGTCTGACATCTCTTCTAGGCCGCTAAACAAATATTTGCCAAGCGTTCATTTTCTTGCTCTTGCAAGGGCTTGCAAGGGCAGGCGCTAAGGTAGTGTAGTATTGTTTCTACTTCTTCCTCGTCTCAGGAAGCTTCTAAAGAAGTCGTTATAGGGGGACACACGAAAAGGATAGGTGCACCCTCTTTCTGGCAGTGACCGGATCTCAGCCCGACTAAACTGCTTCTTTCATTCCTTTTTTTTTTCTTTTTAAGGTTCCGTCTACAAAAACGGAACCTTTATAATTTCGGTGTGTCCGTCCGTCCGTCCGTCCGTCGTGTCTGTCACACTTTTTTATCTCCGAAGTTTATGAAGATATCGGCATGAAATTTTGGAATTAGGTACTTCAGACCTAGATGTCATTGCCTATGCAGCGATTTGAAAAAGTGGGGCCATTTGGGGGTGGCTCCAGCACAGGTGAAGTTGACATTAATTTTGAAAAATTTGCGCACCCCATTGAAATATATATCAATCGACAGATCTTTTAAAATGAGGTGGAGGTTTCTTTCAACACTTTTTTATCCAAAATACCGTTTGGAAAATATGGAGCTCCAAAGTTTTTTTAAATGCGCCCCTGCCATTTCTAAACCAAAGTGTTTAAAAATCTGAAAAAATCTCAAAAACTTGGCTTCATTGAGTACTTTTATTCTGGCCCTAATGGTTTTGGAGATATTGGCCAAAAACGGTCAATCATCGACATGCGAATTTTGAAGATCTGAAAACGCAGTTTTGAAGACATCAATGTAAGCATTAAGAAATGATAAATTTCAAAATATCGATTTATGTTGAAATTTTGAGATATCTAAGATTTAAAATGATCACTATTTTCATTTTCACACATAATTTCATGCTGTGTTCGGCCACTCTATTCGTTGATGAGTGTTATCTTTTCGATCTCACCCCTAAATGCCCAACAGAAATGAACACACATACCGCAGGCATGAGCAGTGATTAGATAGATATGTATGTATGTATGATGGAAGGGATTTTCTGTGGTGGATAAATTTCGATAGAGGTATAGGTATATGTATGGATAAATATTTGTTCGGATGTATAAATGTATGAATGAATAGTTGATTTAGGTTGAAGTTAGAAGAAAATTCAACTGAAATAGTTTTGAAACGTCGTTTGATATTCAGAAATCATCCATCAATATTATGCGACGGAACCTTACCCGTGCGAGTAAAACTCGCACTTGCCCAGTTTATTTTCTTTTTAGATTGAATTGAAGAGTGAATGCCTCGATGTCCTGCAAGTGTCTAATGCCATCCATCTCTGACGATGTTGATGCCCTCTGTAAGTAAGAGGGTAATTTATTACTTGAAGTGAGGGGTGGAAGGTACCCTGATAGTTTGCCAATGGCTTTCCCGCCCCCATTCTTGCTAGCTCGTCGGCTCTTTCGTTGCCTGGAATAGCACAATACCCAGGGCCCTATAATAGGATAAGGTTGCATCTAACCGCTATCTACCTAAGGGATAGAAGCGAAGCTTCACCATCTTTGATTTTGCAGAAAGCGTTTGCAGACCATTTATGGCCGCTTGACTATCTATGCACATAGCGATAGATAAACCGTCTATCGAATTCATTGACAGTAAGCGGGCAGTCTCCGGATAGCTTTGACTTCTGCCTGGAATACACTACACTGGTCAGGCAGTCGAAGGGACAGGGACTGGGAAAATCTCTGGCGATGTCGCGAGGACTCCTAGTTCTGTTCTCTGAGCCGTCTTAGACCCATCTGTATATACTTCTAGAGTGGCAGACTTCCTGACTAAATCCTCCAGTCCTCACTGTCTAGCATCAGTGTTTCGCAGCCAAATTCCTCGATTGGTGTTAGGTTATCCGTTTGCTTCGGGATCTTCGCATTTTTTATTGATTCCATATATCCTAAGCTGTATGTTTTGCTTCAGCGGTTGCATTTCCTTAACCTAATCGCCGCGTTTTTAAGGTTCCGTCGGAACCCTTATAATTTCGATGTGTCCTTCCGTCCGTCCGTCGTGTCTGTCACACTTTTTTATCTCCGAAGTGTATAAAGATATCGGCATGAAATTTTGGAATTAGGTACTTGCCTAGATGTCATTGCCTATGCACCCAAATTAAATTTGGGGCCATTTGGGGGTGGCTCCAGTATAGGTGAAGTTGACATTAATTTTGAAACATTAAAATGAAATATATATCAATCGACAGATCTTTTGAAATGAGGTAGAGGTTTGTTTCAACAGTTTTTGATTCAAAGTACCGTTTGGAAAATATGGAGCTCCAAATTTTTTTTAATGCATCCCCCCATGCCATTTTTAAACCAAAGAGTTTAAAAATCTGAAAAAATCACAAAAACTTGGCTTCATTGAGTACTTTCATTTTCGAGCATTCTGGCCTTAATACTTTTCGAGATATTGGTCAAAAACGGTCAATCATTGACATGCGAATTTTGATGATCTGAAAACGCAGTTTTGAAGACCTTAGTGTAAGCATTAAGAAATGATACATTTCAAAACATCGATTAATGTTGAAATTTTGAGATATCTAAGATTAAAATGATCACTATTTTCATTTTCACACATAAATTTCATGCTGTGTTCGACCACTCTATTCGTTGATGAGCGTTATCTTTTGATCTCTACCCCAAAATGCCCAACAGAAATGAACACACACACCGCAGGCATGAGCAGTGATTAGATAGATATGTATGTATGTATGATGGAAGGGATTTTCTGTGTTGGATAAACTTGGATAAACTTGGATAGAGGTATAGATATGTGTATGGATGAATGATTGTTTGATTGGATTTTTGAATGTATTAATGAAGGGTTGATTTGAGTTGAAGTTAGAAGAAAATTCAACTGAAATAGTTTGGAAACGACGTTTGATTTTCAGAAATCATCCATCAATATTATGCGACGGAACCTTCCCAGTGCGAGTACAACTCGCACTTGCCCAGTTTATTTATTGATTCCATATGTCCTAAGCTGTGTGTTTTACTTCAGCGTTTGCATTCCCTTAACCTGATCGTCGTGTTTTTTGTTTAAATGCTACACTGGAGCTCTCAGACTTGAAAACTGGTCCATTGTACTGCCAGGTAGCAACTTACTCCAGTGCCATTAATTTGATCCCAACGGCAAATGGTGACTGGACTAGATCCGATTTCACTGGGACTCGAACCTGGGGCCCCTCTAACTTGGGGCAGGTACATAACTAACTGCGCTCTCCAGTTTCCCAAATATGTCTAGGGGAAGCAGAATTAGCATTGTTTCCATAACGAAGGTATGAAACGGAGTTCTCCGGTAATGCAGATACAAGCAGACCTTTGGATCTTACATATCGTCTTAAGATTTGTTTTGTTCTTTAATGCGGGCAACTAAACAAGGATACCGTATGTTAGAATGGGTCTGACTATTGCTGTCCAGTCTGTCATACTCAGTTGGAGTCCCCATTTGAGGTCGAGGACCTTTGTGCATGTATAAACAGCTACATCCGATTTCCTGATACGGTCCTGAATAATTTGCTTCCAGCTTAATTATTAGTTTTTTATTCCTTAGCTTTAGCGACTTTCGGAGTTATTTTATATTTTCATGTGAACAGTACGAGCACTGATTTGGATGGGTTTACATCCAGACCGGCTTTGTCTGTCCATTTTGCTAACTTATTTAGCGAATTGTTCATTGCATCTCTAATGGTGTGAAGAAATTTGCCTGTAAAGGATAAGGCTATGTCATCTGCGTAGCCCATTGGCATGGAGCCGACTCGGCTTAATTCCCAGAGAATTTCATCCACCACCAGTATTCAGAGGTGATGGGAAAGTACATCTTCCTCTAAATACTCTCCTTGCTATACAATGGTGTCTTTGTTCCGACTGGATAGTTTTTTGGGATAAGGCATTCTTTATCCAGTCCCGCTTTTATTTTAAATCTGACTTAAGCGCTGTTTATCGCTTCGAACTTGACGTTATTAAAAGCGCCCTCTATGTCAAGGAACGCAACCATTTTATATTCTTTATTATCAAAGAATTTTTCAACAGGCACGTTCCCTAGATGATACCAACCATGATTCTAACGTTTGATCTGTCAAGAGAGATGAATTTCTGTCAAAAGATTTATTAAATTCCAAACCACTCGGTGTCTCTATTTCTTGATAAAAATGTTAACGATGCTTTTGGGAGCAGCATGAATTTTCAAGTAATTTCTGCAACTTTTTTCCCAGAGTCAACTCAACTGAACTGAACTCCCACATGATCCTTTGAGTGCTGCACACATCAGACATAAAATTGTAATCAAACTGACATCTGTCACAAATATGCCGTACGTTTTCCATTTATGTCATTTCATTACAATTTAAACTGTTCTCATCCAAAGAAAGACGTAATTCAAGCCTCATTCCTTTTCTGAACAAAGACTCCTCGAGTTCACCACTCAGACTCTCCGCCACCCATTGAAGATGCATTACAAAGACAACATCATTTAACGATCCAATCGTTAATGTTATTCGCTCACTCAAGTCTTTAAGGACACGACACGACATTAGGCTCAAACTATGCAAAACATCTCCGACGAAAAAGTAATCCCGTGTAGATATCCAAATCCGTCTGCCGTCGTAAAACATTTACATAAAACAACACTCACTGATTGTCCCGCTTCCTGCGTCCTCCTCGAGCGCCAGTAATTACACGGAACGTAATTAGATGCTTAGGTAATTAGAATCCGAGACGAAACGCTGTTCATAACAACTTCTGCTCACATCGACCGAATAAAAATACCAATTACCCCCCGCGGCGGCCGCCGGGTGGCCCTGTAAATCCGCGTCACACGACCGAAACAATTCGGGACGAGCAAACCGTCACCGAACTTCGTAGTTGCGGCGCTTCCTCTGGTTAAGTACTGGAAACTTTTTTGATTAATTAGAAGTCGCTGCGGAGCTCCGCCGGAGTCGATCGAAACTTCGATAATTTATTCATCCCCCCCGCCCGTTCCTGGATGAACGATAAACATCATTAATTCATCATACACACCGGCCCGTGCGGGGGTGGCCTCTCAACTCTCATAAATCGCCGCACGGCAAAGAGATGACTCCCCATCCAATTAAGTCGCTCGACCTCCAAATTGCAAATCTCAATCCATCTGTCCCGAAAGACATAGTGTTCGGTTAACGTTTTCAGATTGCTGCCATCCGGAGTCCCACGCCGCCCGAGTGGCCTCCGCGACGACGACGTCCACAGACAGGAGAAAGTTCTCCGGGGGGTGGTTAGCTGGGCTCACTCCAAATTGGTCATTTCGTATTCAGGTGACCTAAAAATCGGAGTCGAACCGTTTGAGCAGGGTCGTTGGGGGCAAACGGCGCTTTCCGTTCGATTTTTTCCAGCCAACGTCAAATGGATTCCGCTCTACGTGCGGGTATGTGTCTGTCGTCTGTCGTCTGTGTGGACCAGATGACGGATGGGGTGTGCAAACTTTGACATTTATTATGCCCGGTGAGGGGTGAAGCTCATCTGTCATTCGACCCCGTTGTGTCTGCGGGGGGTTGAGGTTTCTGGTTGCAATTAGCCCGTCAAATCTTCAAATTAAACGTCTGCGAATTAAATCTCGTTCAGGGACGACGCGGGGTCGGCGGGCGCAAATCAAGATTGTTTCGGAAAGTTATTTTGATTACAGTCGGTGCGGTACCGACCTGTCGCGCTCTCTACTTCCGGTCGCCGTAATTACATTGTTTGCCTGCCGACAAGGGCGGGCACAGATTCAAAGTGCATGACATTCGCCATTTGACTGGAGACGATTGCTTGTTTGTTCGGGGGCGGACGGAAGGCTGATGATGAATGCTGCACAGGCGGAGGTTAACGTGCGAAGACCAGCTAATGCCGATCGTAAAGTCTGGAATTTTATAAAATTGAATTCCAACAGAGCAATTTCATTCCACTGGTGCTGCTGCTGCTGCTGCCGTCGTTGCTGCCGCCCGGCGCTTGTTTCGTTCTCCCGGCGGTGGATGAAGTACCGATGGCGCTGAGAATAACATGAAATCCAATTATAAGCAAATTTTCACTGCGAAAATGGCTGCAGGATAGGAGCAGTAAATGAACGACGGCATTACAACGTATTAGGGAGATGGATGGATGTGTAAGCAACAGTGGGACCGAGCAGGCTGCGGATCTTTGGATGGTCTAATGCGGATGATGTTCCATGTGGATTTTGTGCACACACTTACGGGAGAGATTTCTTATATTGCGCAATATCAGTTATATCCGAAAAGTATGATAAGATTCTGCTGAGACCCATATTTGAAAGACATGAACGTTTTCCTCAAATTTGATGTGCAAACATTGAAAGCAATAGAAAATGTTTTCAAGAAAAAATTAAACGGACGACCTGCTACCAGCACAATGTTCAAAAATTCTTCATTCCTTCTTATTCAGGGTGGGCCATCTAGGGGTGTTTTTTTAAATCATAGGTTATTTTGACACTGACACTGACACTGACGTTATTATTCAGGAATCTGAGAATGAGAGATGGTTCTAGTGATTGCATTTTTTCCTCTGATAGTAGGTACTTGCCCAGACTTCTTTTTCTTTTGTGGGCTAGTGCCTCACAAATACCCAGTATATGTTCTGGAATTTCATTAAATTCTCCACAAAATCTGAAGAGACCTTCTTCTGATACCCCTAGTTTCCTTAGATGCTCCCTGAGTCTACAGTGCCCCGTTAGGAAGCCTGTTAGGATACGGAGGTTATTCTTTCTCATTTTGATGCATGCCTCGAATCTCTTCCGGTTATATTGCCCTAGGAGTTTCTTGGCCTGCTTCATTCCACGAGCGTTATTCCAGGTTTCAATCCGATTCCTTCTTTCCAGTTCCCTGAATTCTTCTCTGAGGAGATGGTCTCCTACAGCGCAGAATGGTTCAGGGCCTATGAAGGGTTCTGATGCTCCTTTCCTTGCCAGGGAGTCGGCCATTTCATTGCCTTCTATCCCCGTATGGGCAGGTATCCGACCAGACACTGACGTTACGTCGACGAAACGCAGGATCTGCAGCTGTGAAAACATCGCCGCTGTCCGTTAGAGTGTGCAGAAGAAACTGAGGCAGTCGATTTCGCGTTGCTCACAAGAACTCGGCCCTGCGCAGACCACAAGTTGGATTTTGCGTCGTGAATTGGGCCTAAACCCGTAAAAAACTCAACTGACCTAGAAGCGACCATAGACGAAAAGTCATCTTCAGCGATGAGGCCTCATAAATTACACATAATTACACTTGATTTGTAACCAAGCCCCTTGTTTCTAACATTACCAAATTTGAGCAAGTGAGCGAGTTTGGCTTGGAGCCATTGTATCATATGTTCTGCTGTATTTGAATTTAACGCTACGGTGGTGAAAGCTGTTTTGTGGGGAGGAAACTCAATGTCGTCATTTTCAGATTAAAGTGTAGCAATTAATTATTCAAAAACAGCCGCAAATTTCCATAGCAATTTTAGTCCCATTGGACTCTCAAGATGTATGTAAGTGTTTGTTTCTCTTATCGCCATGGCGTTGTGGGTAAGTGCTACTCTGGTGGGTCAAGAACTGATGAAGGAACTGGAGCAGGAGTATTTGGACCCAGGACAAAATACTTCGAACCCATGGGCAAATGTGTCAGCATCTTTCAAGTGGAAATTTATGCCATAGACAGATGTGTTCAGATCAATCTTGAAAGGAATCATCCAACTGCGACATAGCAATTATGTTGGATTGTCGAGCAGCCATTATGGCACTAGACTCCTGCATCATCAAATCCAAGCTTGTATGGGACTGCTTGCAGAAGCTTAAAGAGTTGAGTAGGAGAAAGCGAGTAAAACTCTGCTGGATACCTGGCCATACGGGGATAGAAGGCAAAGAAATGCCCAACTCTCTGGCAAGGAAAGGAGAATCAGAACCCTTCATAGACCCTGCATTTTGCGCCCTGTAGAAGACCATATCCTAAGAGAAGGGAACTAGAAAGGAGGAACTGAACAGAAACCTGAAACAACGCTCGTGAAATGAAGCAGGCCAGGAAACTCCTCGGGCAATAAAACCGAAAGATGTTCGAGGCATGCATCAAAATTATCAAGAACAATCTTCCTAACAGGGCACTGTTGACTCAAGATAGCCCTAAACGACGAACATGCTCGCCGAACTTGCTCGTGCTCGCCGAACTTGCTCGTGCTCGCCGAACTTGCTCGTGCTCGCCGAACTTGCTCGTGCTCGCCGCATTTTCGTCGTGTATGGGCTGGTTCGCGAGCCGCTCGCTGTTGGCGAGAAATTTCGATTTTGTCGTGTTCGTTGGTTTTGATGTTCGCCGTGTAGGGCCATGTTCACGAGCAAATCTCATTTTTGATGTGAACGTCGCTGAGTGCATATCGCGGATTAAGCACAGTGTCAACAGTCAGCCACGATTTTATCGAGGAATTCACCACTTGCGCTTCTCTATCACACATGTTGACGGTTTAAAGAAACAACACGAAATGAATGTTCGACAAATGTGTTCGCCGTGTAGGGGATAACGCAAACGAGCAAGTTCGGCGAGCATGTTCGTGGTTTAGGTCTGCCTTCAAGGAGCATCTAAGGAAACTAGGGGTATCAGAAGATGATCTCTGCAGATACTGCGGAGAATCTAATGAAATTTCAGAACACATATTGGGACTTTGTGGGGCACTAGCGCTCAAAAGAGAAAAGATATATGAGAAAGTCCCTAATATCTGAGGAAGGAATGCAGTCACTAGAACCATCTCTCATTCTCAGATTCCTAAAGGAAACTGGCTTAAAGAGAATGCTCTAGAATAGATTTCTTCCACGTGTGAGCAACTGAAGCATAACCCTCAATACAACTCTGAAAAGAACTCTGTCTGAGGGAATCTTAAAGGCGAGCAAAGGTATAGAAAAGGGGCACAATAGATCTAAAAGTCACGCTGCAACTTACCCGCAATAATACAGTTAAAACCGTTTATATCGACCTACAAGAGACAGACGAATTTGGTCTTTGTAAACGATTTTTTATGCTATTGGATTACAGATAATAAAGCTCAGATGGGACCTAAGAATTTTGTTTTTATAACCGATGTCGTTATAAGCGATTTTGACTGTAATAACAATAATCATTTCGAACGTGATATCGTGTTACTTCCCGCATCACTTCCTTTGAAAGATTCAGACGTTTTGAGTTCGACAACTAAAGCAGTACAGTAGTCTGTCCTACGATAACAGAATTGTGTTCCTTCGTTTTCTTTTTGTGGTGCTACAGTCTGGGATGGACTTGGGCCGAAATTAACAAGCCTTGTTGTGCACAACACTGCAACAACCTGAGACCACACATGAGACAACACATGAGATACTTGCAGAACACAGAAGTAGGCCACAAGTGCCAAAACATGTGACATAACATACGAGTAGGCCACTAGTGCTAAATCAAATCATGTTACTAGTCTCAAATGTGTTACGTATTCTTCCAAGCACTTGACTTACTACCAAATGAAAGAATACAGGTCAAATGCAATAATGGGGCGTCAAATGACAATAGCACATGTTACGTATTCTTGCCCACTAAGCAAAGGCAAGAATACTACACATGCTGCGCAACCGACCAGGCTAACGGAGGCAGCTCGATTACAAGGTTGTCCCAGAACAGAAAGTACGATCAGATATAACGGGCAGGGCTCTTGATTTTACCCGGGTAATACCCAATTCTGTATCCGGGTACCCGGTAATTTCGGGCAATGACCAACTTCACGGGTACCCGGGAATGTCAAGTAGCGGGTACCCGCCAAGTCACAACTTCGAGATATGAGTATGAGTGAGTGTGCAAAGGAAGAGGCAGAAGAGATTGAAACAGTAACGATAGAAGCATTGTTTAAGCCAAATGAAGGATATTGTCGAGGTCTAGTTTTGTAGTTTAAGCCAAATGCTATAAGAAACCATCCTACTAGGTTTGCTTATGCGATCGGTGTCAGTGATCAAGCATGCAGACAGAAAGCAACGTTATTTAATCCATGTTTGCATGTCTACATATTGTCGCACATTGATGACAATGATCTTAATGTGGGATTTCTAGGTAAAGCATCTGCCTAGAATCCAGGAAACGAATGAAACTTTCATGACTGGACAGGGGATCATTGCGTTGGTGACTCAAAAAAAACTTTTAAGCGGCTAAAAGGTCGATAGAGCGCTAGTTGAACCCCTAACGTCCGAAGCAACTCCTGAAACTTCAGGACCAATGCCAGTCGGACACTCCCCAGGGAAACAAAAAAACGAAAGCATAGAGTCACCCAACCTCAGTAACGAGGATAGTTTTTCAAATACACTCGAACCTCTAGAATACAATTCGCAAACCCCCTTGTGTAGAAATTATACACAGAGTCAACATTCAGCCCAAAATGGCATTTAAATCGTCGCAAACTATCAAACTTATACCTGAGTTTGATGGATCCGCCAGAGTGAAAGATAGATTCGTGCAGCTAGTCGAACTCCAGTCAAATAAGACTGTTTCTCCAGCAGACAAAGCGGAGATTTTTTTTTTCGGTGGGTTTTTGATACCCTACTGGAGCACTCAAACTCTGTCCATTGTACCTCCAGGTACCACACGACTGGATGGCGCAGTTGGTTAGGTGCCTACCCCAAGTTCGAGGGGTCCCAGGTTCGATTCCGAAATCGGTCCAGTCACCATTTGCCGTTGGGATCAAATTAACGGCACTGGAGTAGGTTGCTACCTGGCAGTACAATGGACCAGTTTTGAGTCTGAGTGCTCCAGTAGAGCTTCTAAAATACTCCAAAAAAAAAAAAAAAAACCAGGTAGCCACCTACTCCAGTGCCGTTAATTTGATCCCAACGGCAAATGGTGACTGGCCCAGATTCGATTTCACTGGGATTCGAACCTGGGACCCCTCGAACTTGGGGCAGGCACTTAACCAACTGCGCCTAGTCGTGTTAGCGGAGTTAGTAGACATAGTAAAGTCTAAACTCACAGGTAGGGCATATAACGTTATAATAAAATATAACGACTATGATGAATGGCCAGAGTTGAAAGACGCGCTCATCAAAAGTTTCAAGAAAACGCGAAGCCAGCAAGTAACTCAAACGGAAGTTTTTTAGTTTAGGCAAGGTTACGCTGAATCAGTAGCTTCCTACACGGAAAGGGCATACTCGCTGTTCCACGAACTAAATAATGCAAACGCAAGTAGACAAAACCGCCAATAACGCAATTGAATCTCGAAAAAGTTGTTTGATATTGAATAGTTTCTGCAATGGTCTCATACCCAAATTAAACTTTTAGTAAAAAGCGCTAGATGCACTGATTTAGACGCAGCAGTCGGCATAGTGATGGAAGAGGAAAGCTCCTGACCTCCACTAGGCAGCAAATAAGTACTGTCGTAACTGCAAAATGAAGAATCATGACACTAGCGAGTGTCGCAGGCATCAAAACGCAAATATGAATCAACGTGTCACAAACCACAACAAGGTTCACAAATTTCACGAACCACAGTGCAATTCACACTAATGGCCAACAATCCCCAAACCGTAACTACGTTAACACTATACAAAATATGACTTCCTGTAGATACTGAAAAAAGCAAGGTCGCACTATCGACGATTGTCGAAAAAGAGCTTTCAATAACAATAGAAATTCTGATAGGAACTCCAGTTAAGACCAGGGAAATTCCTCGCGAGCTTTTTTTTGGTTTTCAAAAATTAACACCCTTTTACTGCGTGAACTTCCAGTGCATTAATTACTTTCCAGTCTTTATAAACGCAGAAGACTTTAAAACATCCCGCATCCCGCATCGGCTCACCCTGAAAGACCCACAGTCGAAAACTGCACCACGTTGACTACAGACACAAATTCTGTTTTTAAAGGACGAATAACACGAACCATCGTCGTTGTCGTTTGCGTCGGCGGCACCACCAGCAGCAGTGGCAATAGAAGCTTTGAAGGTGCTTCTGGCTATACCCGATCCGGTTAGTAACAGGGTTTTGAATCAAGTGCAAGCACTCTATAACTACCACCACCGCCCATCCCCCGTCGGGTAGGGTTGGGCACAAGGAAACCCTCAAAGGAATGCTTTCCTGTTTATCTGTTTATGGGGAAATGGAGGTTTGTGCATCGCGTAATGTAATCCCGACACAAGTCGCCGGATTAAACGACGATAAGGATTATACACACACCCCCACACACCCGCACATACCCGCACACACTTTCAACAACAGAAACTTTGCAGCTTCTCCATGAAAATGTTAATTATTTACATTTTAACAAACACACAGTGTCGTCGTCGTCGTTGGCGTTGTCGTCAACGTTTGGCAGCACTGATGGCAAATGAGTTCAATGCACACCCATACACAGGCACAGATGGGGAACAGAAAAAAGCTGTTTTTTCAAGAGAATCCTTCAAATTGGTGATTCCATCCGCTGGAGGCATTGTACTGCTCCCTGTAATTGTTTCGGTTCGCAAATTACCGCGGGGACCCGACTGGTTTTTATAGTTTTCCGTTAGTTTTAATCTTATGCAAATCATGAAATGAAGCGGCCGACCGAGTGGATGTGTGAGTTGTGCTCCGCGGGTTGAGTCAATTCGCATTTGATCCGAGCACCCACGGGAGCATTGACATCTGGGCGAGTCCTTAAGAAGTTTTATCTCCAATTTGGAGGAAACTTTCCGACACGCGAATCAGTGTTCGAAAACGTTTTCGTTTCAATTAAATTTTTCGAAATGGTTATTGGCACGGGGGCTTTGATTAAATTGCTTTTTTGTTTTGTTTTGCGGGCTCCGCTGGGGCCGATTAGGGGCTCAGCGCTGTACGTTTGGGGTTTCGATTTTATGACCCATCATCTGGCGTGAGCATGTGTGTGCGGAGAGAGTGGAATACAATTATGCTGGGAAATGATTAAATGTTCAGTGCAGGGAAGCGTGTCAAATCGTGATTTGACATCATTCTCAGCCGTCTAAGTGGAGCTGGAATTTGGTGAGGAATTTTCTTATTTGAAAGGGATTTGCCAGACATTCTTGATACAGTGAGGGGGTGCGAGCGAAGTGGAAACTCTGAGATGGATGGATTATGGCAGATGTGGGGGTGGGAATGGAGGCTTTCAGGAATGTTGTCACAATTGAAATTGAAGACCAAAAAAGTGATATACAGATAAGAGGCAAACAATTGCATGAAAGCAGGTTTAAAATGAATTTAAAATGAGCCAGATGTGTCGCACCTTATGTAATGAATCATGTTTCCTCCATCTCTCTTTTTTGTGGCGCTACAAGTGAACTTGAGCCTAGCTTATACAGCCACAACTAGTGTTTTGCGTGCTCCTGATCCAACAAGACTGGATGATTAGTTGTATGCTGTCTCTAAGCGGCGAAGTTTGAGAAGTTTTCTTTTCTCTTTGAGTTTTGTAATAAATTCAAGAGAGGTGGTGCTGTGGCGATTTGAGAACAGGCGAAACGAGCTGTTCTTAAGCTTAATGAGGAAGACAAAGTATATGCTGTCGAGCATGAAACTATCCGCCGCACACATCTAGGGCAAAACATTACAACCGACAGCCACAATTTTGAGGTAGTGGAGGAGTTTGTCTACCTCCGGGCAAACGTGAACTCCACGAACGACATCACAGTGGAGATCCGACGTGGAATCGCCCTTGGCAACCGATGCTACTTCGGTTTATCAAAGCTCCTGACTCGAAGGACAAAAATCATGCTCTACAAAACTTTTATTTTACCAGTCCTGCTAGATGGAGCTGAAAGCTGGACACTAAGCAAAACTGCGGTGCTGATACTTGGTGCCTTCGAAAGAAAAATTCTACGTCGGATATATGGCGAAGGCGAATGGAGGAAAAGACACAACGGCGAACGTTGTGGTTGTAGTCCGGAAGGCAAAAATCTGTCGACTGCACTAGCTCGACCATATCGAGCGCATAGACAACAACGCTCCACCTAAGAGAGTCTTCGAATTCGAGCCTCCTGGTTCGAAAAGAAGAGGAAGACTGAACCTCCGGTGTAAAGACCAAGTCATCGAGCACGCAAGACAGTCTTTGATGGGCAGCGTGCCCAGGACAGTCAACGATGGAAGGACCCTCCATGGGTCGTAGGCCTGTTAAGTAATTAAGTAAGAAAGTCGTAGTTCCCTGTATAAACCAGACATATCGTCTGAATTCTGAAGATAATTTCATCATATCTCTTCAGAATTCTACCACCTAAGCTGCCTTCAAACTGCAAACGTTGTTAAAACCAATTGATTCAGTTTCTGAACCAAAAACCACGGATATTTCTCATCGACTGAATCGCAGCTTTACCAGAAAAAAACTTTATCAAGTTGAAGACTCTTTGGTGAGCAGATTTGTTCAAACGCGTGCCAGTCAATCTCATCCCCTCCACGTCTAAAAGCGTTGGTCGTTATTAGTCTCTGTCTCTCAGAAATACTTCCCCATCGAAATTAACATTCAACATTCGAGATAAATGATGAATATTCCTCCAAGTTCTCGACGGCGAAATCATTAGACATCGCATTTACTTTATGCAGAATTACTATCAAGGATTTATTGCTCCGTTCGAAACCCCCAAACTCACCTTTTGAGGAGCAATTCCCTCAACCCCTTTAAAGCTTCTCGTGGGAAATGAGGATACGGAAGTACGAGTATAGCCACCACATAGACCGTGAACGTGGGTATTAAAAAAATTCCAACTCACCTCTCATCAGTGAAGTGTTTAAGTGAGTAGTTTAGGAGGGTTAAGTTGTTTTGCGTACCTAAGTGGGGGACATAGGTTAACTACTCGTTACTTAAGCCAATGAAAGTTATGCCATGTCATGATCTACGTATTTTTTATTATCTCCCCTGGAGTATTTTAGAAGTTTTCATGGGAAATCCCTGAATTTCCCCTCAGAGGATCGACTTAAGTAAATTGGGTTGGACACGAGCATAAATGTCCGCAAGTCAAGGATGTATCAGCACATCGGACTTGAAATGTATGGAATTTATTTTGTCTCATATTAAGAGCTTGTATCAGGTGAACTTGGGATTAGATTAGGTAATAGGCATGTGAGCTTTTCGTGTACGATAGACTTCATTTTCTATCGTACACGAAAAGCTCCAATAAAAATAAATTGCAAAAACACATAGGGTTTTCGTGAGAAACAAAATTTCTTGAGACAGTTCAGTTTCCTATACCAAGCAAAGCACTGCGAGTAATTACGAGTACAGGCATGTATGGCGCCCCACTTTGTTGTACCACATTGTGGTATAATAGTCCGTACAAGACTCAAATGTGCACTAGAAGTGTTCAGAGACACGGATGCACCTTCATCAGTGGAGCACTCCTTCGGACACGCTTGACACTATCCTCAACCTAACCGTCCTAGATATCCTTGGCAGACAGATGGTAGCGAGCACTGCTGTCCATTTCCCCACAGTGGTCAAAAATCTCTTGTGTACACTATTTTCTTTTTGAAAGAATAGAATTCCCACATGACAGCATTGACTATACTCGATAGGAACCTTGAAATATATATTCCTGACAGGCAGCTAACGCCCCTTAAAATCCTCCCCTTCAGTAAATTCATTCACATATACACGGATGGACCTAAGACGAAGACGGGAGTGAGTGTGGCGTTTCTCCGAAATACTCAATATCAGTATCTCCTTTCGTCTGGGTGATCACTGTAGAGTGTTTAAGCGAATCACTGCCCTAGCTTAAATGGAACAATATTAACACGTGATGTTTGTATTTTTACCGACAGTCAGGGAACTATCAAGTCTGGAATTAGTCTCTTTAAACTCAGCCGTCATGAGCTGTGGCGCGTCACTTGAAAAGACGGTTGAACTGTTTAACATACGCCTGTGTTGGGCGCCAGATTATAGAGACCTTGCAAAGGGGACGAACTTGCCAGCCACTACAATATCCTATGAGGAGAATGTGGTGTAAATGCACCATTCGCTGGTGTTTAATTCAAAGAACTATTATCAGGTGGACTATAAGCACCATGTGCCAGGTTTCTACACCGATCTGGTCCAGACTCCAGACTCCAAGCGTTTCATGAATCTGTTATCTCTCAAGAGATCGCAAAGTGGTAATGGTTGGTGTTATTACGAGGACCGTATTCACGCCAAAAGAGTTAGTTCGATCGTTATGCATAAAGTCCTTAAAATTTCGCGGGGACTAATTCTTGTTCACTTTATGTGGTGTTACAGCGGAATTTCGAAAGAAAATTCTTCCCTTGCCGATATATATCTTCCAGAGCTGCTTTGATTTAGTTTATGTCCCTAGTGCCCCCCCAAGATCTTATGTCTATCAGCCTTTTATAATTCCTCCACGAAACTCTTGAAAAGCCGATATTCAATGTTTCATCGAACCCAAAGTAGTACACTTTTCTCAGAGCTTCTTCAACATTGGAAGCGCAAACATTGGCTACATTTAATATTTGCGGATCACAGGTATGAACGATACCGTTGCTCTTTGATCACTGATCAGTTACTTCAAAAATGTTTCATTCTGTTTTGCTTTGTTTTGTTTGTTCTGATTTCATAAAATATTTGTGCAGGGTGGGCCAAATATAAGTTTCTTTTTAAAAATTTAATAAAATGAACAAACTTTGGCTTTATTAGTAAGAACAAATACTCCCATTAATCATGAAATACAACGTAATTCAAGTAGCTGCCTCAGCTGGCTTCGCAGTGGAGCATTCTGTTACCTCAATTTTCCAAGACATTGTTGATGGTTTCGGGCTGTAGCTTAAATGATATTGGCCTTAAGTGCTTGAATCGTTTGCGGATTGCTGGCATAACAGCGGTTCTTCACGGTTCCCCACAAAAAAAAAAACCACAAAGGGGTCAAATCGAAGCTCCCAGCGGCCAATTGACATCGCCAAGACGGCTGATAACAAGATTTGGGAATTTGGTGCGCAAACTATCGATTGTGGCATGGGCTGTGTGGCATAGCGCACCATCCTGCATAACCCAGAGGTCGTCCTAACCCATGCCTTCAATTTCAGTAAAAAAAAAAGTCGGTTAACATGGCTCTGTAGCGCCACCGTTGAACGAAACTTTGTTCCCAGCCTCATTTTCGAAGAAAAATGGTCCAATGATGCCACCACTCCATAATCCGCACTCGCCACTGTTACTCTCTGTGGATGCATTCACTTCTCGACAATAACGAACAGGTTTTCCGAGCCCCACATGCGGCAATTTTGTTTGTTAACGTAGCCGCCGAGATGAAAGTGCGCCTCGTCAGAAAAGATGATTTTTCGCCGAAAATCGTTGTCCAATTCAAGGTGCTCTGCTCGAAGGACCAAATTGCGAAGCGATAACAAAGCGGATGGTCGCGCGCCTTCAACTGCTGAGTCATTTGGACCTTGTAAGCGAATAATCCGAGATCTGCGCCATGTGCAGAATTCTCCTCAGGCTAGTGCGTGAAATGCTGAGCTGTTGAGATCGATGGCGAGTTGATGTACGTGAATTGAGTCTCACACTCTCGGCCACAACAGCCACATTCTCATCTGCGCACCGTACGACGACAGGGACCATGAGTGTTGTCCACTAGCACACCAGTCTCACGAACTTTGTGCACAAAATTGCGAACAGCAGTCGCGGTGGGTGCTTCATTTCGGCCAAAACTTCTTCTCAAAAAACGCACTGTTTGGGCTACACAGCACACACTTCAATATTTCCCAATGTTGTTCAAGCGTAAAACGACTCATTTCGTTCGGCGGAGGTATGATACTGACTTTCTGGAAAGATTTCGAGCGGGAAACAAATGTCAGTGTCAAAACAACCTATGATTTAAAAAAGAAACACTGGATAAACCCTTTATGTACTGCTGTGGCCAGAGCTCGATGTAGCTTGACTTACAAAGAGACTGTTTCACAACAGCCAACTTTATGCGGGTTTTTTTTATTCGGCTCATGATTGATTATGTCCCTTGTGGTCGGCAAGCTTAATGAAAAAAATTTGGATGCTGAAGAGGGATTGCTTCTGTTTTTACCTTCGTCTTTACAGAAAATCAGAGTCGCTGTATAGAAATTATATTTTAATGAAATTGAATGTCCTTTTTCTGATTCCTGCAGTTTCAACAGAAGTCTTTGTAAGGGAGTCCCAATCATGAGGAAAATGTGTCAATGCTAGTAGCCCGTGTTGACTCCAATGAGAGTACTAAGGGATGATATGCCCGCTCTAATCAGAGAGAGTGAACTTTTAGAATTAAGTTTTGGTCAGATTTGTTTTGCAATGAGCCACGTAGCATCTTCAGACCATCTATGATTAGTGCTTCGCTGTTCGAACATATGATGATGACCTTCCTGGATATTACATTGTTTTTAAGCCAAGACAGACCCTCTTGTATTATCATGGTCAGTTTGGAAGACACTATAATGATCTGGAAGATTGAGGGATTCCTACTCCCTCATCCGTCTTGGATTCATTTGTGAAAATACACAGAGTTCCGTTCAGCGTCTGACTGGTCAGACTACGAGTCAAATCTGAAGGGAATGCGGGTTGGGAAATTTTTCTTAAAGTGAGATTTGGGTAGAAGGAGGTCAGTAACTTGCATTTGTCGAGAGTTGTAGTGTGTTCAGTGTGGTATTCATCCCAAACATTAAATGATTCAAGTCTGAACGCTGTACTGACTGCTACCAGTCTTTTAAACAAGTCCAGTGGAGGAAGGTAGAGATACTGATGCAAATTCTTGTACCTCGATGAATAAACCGATCTCCCGAGCCTTAATTGCATCATCCTTCGATCAGCCGGGTCTGATCCAGAGCTAAGTAGCGATGCTGGTAGTCCTTCACGGACAACTGTAGATGTGTGACCTAATTACAGCCGAGACGTTGTACAGAGTACTGAGGAGTTACTCGACTTCAGATATCAGGCTGACAGCTTTAATAACATGGCCGCTATTATGATATTCCTTTGAAATACTCTTTACCAACACCATCCCCAACAATTGCATTTGCAACAGACAAACAAACTGAAAGCCAACATTCCCTTCCACGCCCCTGATCCAAAACTCCCATTTAAAGCACAAAACTCTTGCAATAGTCCACAAGCCTACAGCAACCGCTTTAACGTTTTAAACTCACGACAAACGTTGAATCGGCTTTAATCGATAAGTGGAAAATATGCTTCATTGAGTTCACCACCTGTCAACCGCATCCCCAATTACCCACCCACCTGTTCAAAGGAACAATGAAATCCCCCCCCGCCGTAAAACTAATCATAACTGAATCGACTACACCGCATCGAAATCACATTAACTTCCATTGAGTGTTCAAATCGAATAAATGTCAAGTACTTAAAACCTGTAAGCCCAGCAGAGGCAGTCAGCCGTGCCAGGATGCCAAAGGATACGAGCAACTTTCTCCTCTCCCTCTGCTCGTGTGTCGAACACAAACAGAGTTGGGTATGTTTATTATTTCCTCTTCTCTGTCATCGTAGTTGTCAATATTTTGCGGAAAAGTTTCCTGCAAAACTTGCCAACGTTCGCACACAAACACCGGCACACACGAGAGTGCGTTCGAATGTTCTGCACACATGTAGACGGCATCCCAGGGACAAATAAAGTTTCCTCATTTCGCATTGGTAAGGTGTCTCAAAAGTGTTTACAAATGTCCTCAACCCATCGGGCGACGTTGCCAATGCCGGTGACATGTTTAAGGAAACTTTCACCGTTTACGGTGTGTCCTCAAATTGAATACACTTCGCAAGACAAATGTTTTCCAAATGACTGCTATAAATCTTCCATCTAAGCGGCGGTCGAGGAGGGGGACGGTGCTGGTACTGGTGGCGGTAGCAACGACATCGGCAACGGAAATGTATTCGACAATTGTACGAAGGGAATGTATCCGCTTGTGGGGCACTTCCTTTTGACGTTTCGAATCGGAGATAGGCTAACCGTCAAGAATGCTAATTTCTCTCTCAGAGGGGGGTGCGGCCGGAGAGACGCGTTCTGCGGCGAGGCAACTCAGAAACTGCTTATTTCGAAAACAACTGGTTTTTGCTTAAGACCTCAGACCCCAGAGCCCAGAGCCCAGAGCCCAGACATATTCAAGTCCTATTAACTTGGCCTTATCCCGGGCACATTCTTTTGGGACGCGTAGGACCAGCCACCACCGAACGGGGGTTGGTTTTCATTAAATTTCGATTTCAATAGATGTTCGAGATAGGGCGCCGTGGCCGTGTGGTTTCGTGCGTCGACCCATGCGCATTAGACTTTCACAGTCTAGGTTCGAATCCAAGAGCAGACAAACAATTTTTAAAAAAAAAAAAAAAATTGTTCGCGGCTCCACCTCTTTCGAGTCACTGACAATGCTCAAAGAGTATAACTGTCTAGGAAAAGCTTCTCAATCTCGCCGTTCGGAGTCGGCATTAAACTGTAGGTCCCCTCCACTCGTGAGAGAACAATAGCACGCACAACACGAGTGGTTGCTGAGAAGCTAGGCCCAGGTCCACCTCGGACTGTAGCGCCGCCATTATTATTATTATAGATGTTCGAGATAAAGTTTTCGAGAAAGTTTATGATATTGGGCAACTTTTATCCGAGCAGCCGATGATTCAACAGAACAGACCGTGGCATCCGCTCCTTTGGGGGCTGAAGACGCCAAAGCAGCGCTCGCCCTGTGTGTAGTGTGATTAAAAATTATTTATGGACTGGTGTGTTGTGGGGGGCGGTTTGTAAATAATCCCAGATAAGGAATTTCGAAAACGGACGGCGACCTTGGGCTTCGCTGTGAATGAAGTGGGGGAGAGTTCTGCCGGTTTTTTTAATTGGGTGCTTTGAGAAACTGGGATTATCTGGTTCATTCGAAATTACTTACTGGAGTCGTTAAGAAGATAAGCAAGAATATGGATGGCGGTCCGATACAAGGAGGGCGGCAGTAAAGTTCGGTTTATGAGCGTGAATCATAGGCTTAGGGAAATCGAGAGATTTTGATTTGGATTTCGGTAGTGGATTAGCTGAATTTTTAATTAGTTTCAAACAGCCATTGGGTGGTCTGGGGTGGCCGGCAGAGGGTAGAGGAGGGTTAACGGACCGATTGCAGTGGTTTCTGTTTAGTTTATTGACTGGAACTTGTTAAATAATCCGGAGTTTGTTTCGGAAATTAGGTCAGACCAAACAAGTTGTTCGTGATTTTCAGAAAATGGGGGAGACGATGAAGAATCGTTGGTTCATCTTGAGTTGTTTTAGTTGGAGGAGGATGGAGTGTGATCAGTCCTGGCAGTTGTTTTGAAATGTGAGTGTAGGTTAGGTTAAGTTGGGGTGACTGCCACTGTCTGTTACGACCTTGGTTCACTTAGATCCGTATTGGATCCTTTACGTTGACACTGACACTGTGCTTTATTTCACCGGTCTTCTCGTTAACCGCGTGAGCGAAAAAACTGACTAACGTTTGAGTACCTACTGGTTTAGTAGTGTTTCCCTGCATGGCTGTAATTTACTGTTCATTTTGTGTTACCGCCATTTTGTTCCTTTTAGGAACTTGATTATATCCTGAATTTTTATGTCAAACAATGCTTCTAGGCTGCTTAATGAGTTTTTGTCTAGCGTTTTTTTCTCATTCCTGCAAGGACTGGGCAGGTGCCGAAGTAGTGTAGGTAGGTAGGTAGGTAAAAGTGGCGGTGGACATACAGATCCTGTTTTCGCACCCAATTAGCGCCATGAAAGCGCCGTTTTGATACCACATCCTATGGGATACCTAATTTGTGAGAAGGGGGTGAAAAGGAGTGTGTATTTTTTTTTTAAATAAATAAAATAAAAAATAAATAAAATAAAAAATAAAGAATTTTTTTTAAAACCACTTTATGGAATTTATGTAAGCTAGCAGACTATGAATGTTTGCCTCCGTGGGGTTTTTAGGGGTGTTAAAGAAGGCTTTGCCCAGAGTACGTTGTCTGCCTCTAGCTAGAGCCGGACATTTGCACAGAAAGTGCTCGGGGGTTTCTGCCTCAGTTTCCACCCGACAGTTGCGGCAGTGCGAGTTAAATGGTATGCCTAGTCTTTCAGCATGCCTGCCAACAGCCCAGTGTCCAGTATAGACCGCTATAATTCTGGATATTGTGGAGATCGTACCGCTCCTGGCGAGATCATCGGCTTCACAATTCCCTGGAATGTCACTGTGTCCCGGCACCCACATAAGGTGAATATAGAGAGAGATAGGACGCAATTTAGGGAGGTCTTGGAGAGGAAAGTTACCGAGTTCAGGGATTTGATTGCTGCTTGACTGTCTGAACAGATGGTGATGTCTGTCTTGGATATCACGTTGTTCTTGAGCCAAGACAGGGCTTCTTTTGTTGCCATCGTCTCAGCCTAGAATATGCTACAATATTCTGGAAGGTGGAGGGATATACTAAAATTGAGATCCTTGGAGTTCTTCTACTGTTGTTAAGCAGGTCTTTTGTTTTCTTTTGGTTGTAGTTGGTCCATCTTTCATTGGCGATCTTGAGGAAGTGATTGTAGATGTTGTTTTTTACGAAGCCTAGTGGAGCCTGGATTTGTTCCACAACGAGACTATCAAGTTTGAATCCTTGTCTGGCTAGCTCGTCTGCTGCTGCGTTTCCTCTTACACCTGTGTGCCCGGGAACCCAGATCATAGAGACCCGGCTCTGTTCACCTATAATGGATAATTCCTTGCAGCAGCAATCCACTAGTTTTGACATTGTAGTTATGGATGTTAGAGCCTTGATAGCAGCTTGACTGTCTGAAAAAATTGCTACCCGCTGCGCTGGTTCTGTTCTGTTCTTAATTTCAAGACACGCATCATAAATTGCTAGCACTTCTGCCTGGAAAATGCTTGCAAAGCTTGAGTGACTTTGATATCTTGAGGGTTTCGGAGAAGATTCCAGCGCCCACACCAGAGTCCATCATCGAACCGTCTGTGAAGATGGCTATGTCATGGTTTTGGATGACTCTATCGCTTTTCCACTCAGTTCTGGTTGGAAAGTATGCCCCATAGTTTTTATTGAAATTTAGCTTTGGGATAAGGTAGTCAGTATGACTCAGTATCGCCTGTTGTGGTAGTGAGTTAAGGATGTTACCATGTCCATAAGTTCTATTATTCCAGCAGTTTGACTCTCTGAGTCTAAGTGCACTGCATGTGGCCATGAACGTTGCGTGTAGATCTGGAGGTAGAAGGTGCAAAATAACTGTAAGCGCATCTGTTGCAGTCGTTCTTAGGGCGTCAGTGACACCTATACATGCAGTTCTTTGTACCTTGTTTAGTTTTGTAATAAGGAGCCGTAGGTAAGAATAGGACGTATTACTGCAGTATACATCCAAAGTGTTATCTTCGGTCGAAGTCCCCAGCTTTTGCCAAGAGTTTTGTTGCAAGCGTATAAGGCTATGCATGCCTTTTTAACTCTTTGCTCTATGTTAGTTTTCCAATTTAGTTTTGGGTCAAGAATGGTGCCTAAGTACCTGGCAGTTGAAGACAGAGTGAGGGTTTGATTGGCTAGTCTAGGAAGGGGAAAGTTGGGTATTTTGGTTTTCGTCGTAAAAAGCATCAGTTCGGTTTTGCTTGGGTTCGTGTTTAGGCCACAACTGGTAGCCCACCTATTAACCTTTTGCATCACCCCCTCCATGATTTCATTAATCACTGAGAGAAACTGGCCTGATACTAAAATCACAACGTCGTCAGCATACGCAACAACTTTGATTCCTTCCCGGTCTAGTTCTTCTAATAGGTTGTTAATGACTAGTATCCATAACAATGGGGAGATAACCCCTCCCTGAGGAGTTCCCCTAGTTACATACTTTGTTTGTTGGCTATTTCCTAGCGTGGATTGTATAATTCTACTTTTGAGCATAGAAACTATCCATTTTACTAGCATCTCCTCTACCCCCTGGGCGATAAGAGTATCTTGGATAGCTTCTGTGTGGACGTTATTGAAGGCCCCTTCTACTCGTATGTCTAGAAAGGCGGCCATGGTATATTGTCTGTAGTGAATGGTTTTCTCAATGGTGCCGACCACCTCGTGCAAAGCTGTATCAGTGGATTTACTCTTGATATAGGAATGTTGAGATTTGAAGAGAGACTTTCCCTCTAGCTTGAGCCTAATGTGTGTACCTACGAGTATAATGCGTTCCAGGGCTTTAAACATGAAAGAAGATAAGCTGATTGGTCTGAAATCCTTCGCGGTTTCATGACCCCGACGGCCTATTTTTGGTATGAAGACTACTCGAACCCGTCTCCACGACTGGCGGATGTGATTGAGTAGTAAACAGTTTCTATACATTGCTTTGAGCCAAGGGGTTGCTACATCTTGTAGCTTTTGTAGCATTATGGGTAAGATACCATCAGGGCCTGGGGACTTGTAGGGAGAAAAACTATTGACCGACCAGATTATCCTTTCTTCTGTAATTATCCTATCGATTTCTATAGTGGATGTTGAATTGTCTCTTCTTCTTCCTTGTTCCTTCCCATAGGGTCCATTGTGTTGCCACATCCGGCTTCCTGTCGCTCATTTCTGGAACCATTTCGATTTCTGGACGAATATCCATAATTTCTTGACGTCCTTTTCGGATATATCAGTTAGTGAGCTTAGATTATATTCCCCCAGGATTTTCTTCCCTATGGAGGCTATGGCTGGACAATTGCATAGTAGGTGTGAGGGGGATTCCTCTTCCTCTTCATCCATGCATCTACTACAGTAGTCGTTAAATGGTAACCCTAGTCTTGCGGCGTGCCTTCTCATAGCGCAGTGTCCTGTGAGGACATTTACTAGGTCACCCAGATTGTTCCTGCTTAGGCTAAGGATGGCTGTGGTTTTCCGGAGATCCATTTTTGGCCATGTTTTCCTTGCATATTGACAGGTATGTAGGTTTCTCCATCTCTCTGTAGCCCTACTGGTTGCTAGTTTAGAGATTTTGGTTTTCAATGTACCTATTGGTCACTGATTATAGTACCCCTTTTGGCTAGCTCGTCTGCTTTGCAATTACCTGGTATATCTCTATGAGCAGGAACCCAGCACACCATGAGGCTGCATTGTTTAGATATCTCATTTAGAGATATACAGCAGATTCTTACCAATTTTGATCTTAATATTGGTGATTCGAGTGCTTTTATAGCTGCTTGACTGTCGGTGTATATTACAATATCCTCTCTCGATATCATGTTCATCGATAGCCATTCAGCGGCTTCACGAAAGCCATAATTTCCGCTTGGAAGACACTACAGTGGTTCGGTAGTCCAAAGGACTGGCTGATTTGGAGTTGTTCCGAGAAAATACCAGCACCTACTCCACTACCAGTCTTAGACCCGTCTGTGTAGATCTCCTTTGCGTTGTTACTACTTAGCACCGAGTTTGTTTCCCATTCTTGTCTATTCGGGATTTTGGTGCCGTATTCAATATTAAAGTCCACGACTGGGGCTAGATAATCCGTAGGTTCCTCAAGAAAGTTGTACAAGTTAAGTATGTGTGCATGCCCTGCATTTTGGTGTCTCCAGTGTGAAATTTCTTTGAGCCGTAGTGCCGATTTTGTTGCAAATTCCTTGTCACAGATGTCTGTTGGGTTGAGGTGTAATATCGTTTCAAGCGCTGCGGTTGGAGTAGTACGCAATGCGGTTGGTTTTGTTTACCAGGAAAAAGAAAATCCCGATATTTGCTCACCCCAAGTTAGATTGAACTCCCCTCAAACTCACAGCGGAGACTAAGTATCTGGGCATCATTCTTGACTCCAAATTTTCCTGGAAGAGGAACTTAGAGAAAAGTGTGAAAAAAGGATTAAATGCTTTTTATGCTTGCCTTCTGCAAAAGATGGGGCTTACAACCGTACATCATTCATTGGATGTACACAGCAATCATCAGACCCATTATATCTTATGAGGCCCTAGTCTGGTGGACCATTAGCAGCACAAAAAGTTTAATAAATATGACCAACATAGTACAACGGTCAGCGCCGAGCCATAACAAGCACGCCGCAAGCAGGGATACTTCATCTCCTTCCTCCGGACTTATTCATAAAAGGCTGCGCCGCAAAAAGCGATCTCAGACTAAGGGAGTCCTCTCTGTGGAAACAAGCCCACTATGGACATGCGGCCATAATCAAGATAATAGATGATCTGGGAAAGAAGCATGGTTCCAGTAGCCTCGTAACTGCAACCGACTATACATAAATCTCCCCATAATGACTCCCTCAAAAATTCAATTCTATTCCCCGCCTGTCCCTGTCGGCTATCGAATGCCATTATCAACAACCACGAGATTGCCCTTTTCGCCGACGGATTTAAAATGGACACAGGTACTGGGGCCGGGTTCTACTCGGACACTCTGCACAAACAGGAATTATTTAGACTCCCCAATATGTGTAGTGTCTTTCAAGCAGAGATTCTGCCAATAGAGAAAGCAGCCAAACACATGCAAGTAACCGATATCCCACCGTCGAATATCGCCATATTTGTAAACAGCCAGGCTGCACTGAAGTCAATAGGATCCTGTACAACGAGATCAAATGCATTTATGAATTGCCGCGACTCACTGAGGTCCATAAGCCACCACAAGGCCAAACTCTGCTGGGTCCCGGACCACAGCTCAATTGCAGGGAACGTGAGAGCAGGTATTGGCCAGACAAGGGTCTGAAATGGACATCAGCGAAGCGGACACGTCACTGCGACCACCACGACCACCAGTACATTGTACCGGATCATGAGCGAAACTATACAAAAAGAGGACAACTCGTCTTGGCTTACAAGAAATGATTGCCACACGACCAAGTCAACGTGGCCAGACCTTAACAACGGCAAACCAAAGAAGCTTCTGCATTTGCTTGTCGGATCACAAGACACTGGCCCATCAGAACAATGCTCCGGTAATAGAATGCGGAATTCAGCGATCTCTTCCACACACGGAAAATCTGTGGTTTGAATCCAGATCAACACACAGACTCACATATTTGCGGCAGTAAATAATCGACGGTTACACGGCTTGTACGTAGACCCATCTTGCTAGAACCACAGCTTGCCTAAGTCAAAATTCTCAATTTTTGACCACAAAAATCGATTATCAGACATCAGTAGCGCTGTTTATTGACTCTAACGTTTCTTTCATTGTCGTCTTGGATCAGTAATGCCGCCACTCCAAAAACTACACCAAGCAATCTCACGTTATGATTGTATTGGCTTCGGTAAGACTTTGCTTGTATTTTCCAAACTCTAAATAGAGATGGAAATTGTCGTAAATTTAAGGCCCAAATAAAGTGACGAAGCGGTAGTCACTTGCTCTTCTCCTCTAATTAGAGCAACTGATGTTCAGTTGCTGAGAACTTTGGCGGGTTAAGGCTCTCCGTTGAGGCGTACAATAGGAATATGGAAACGGAACAACACGTCATCAATCAGCCATCCAGTCTAACAAACATTCTTCACAAACTTGGGAACATCATTTGCAGTTGATGCATTATCTCTTCTCAAAATTCGCACTTTTTCGGCAACACGGCATCCATTTTTGAAGCAAATTTTCGATATATCCCAACGTTGTTCACGCGTAGATCGATTTCTTAGCGTATTGATGTAATACAGTGTTGTCAAATTTTAAGCACTTAATACAGACAGCTCGTATTATAGTAACGTACAATTAAAAAAGAAATCAAAAAATGGCTCACTCTATATAAAATATACGCAGATATAGCAGGGCTGCTAGAGAAAAGCAGCTCTGTACATGACCAAGAATTAAATACAAGTGCTTAGAGAAATATTCATAAATGCTCAAACTACATATCAGAACCCAGTGGCAACCTCACTAATACTACGTTGACATTAAGCAATTACCTTTAATGACTGCTTTCCAATATTAGAAGTCAGTATGTCACTTGCCAAGACCTCTGCGACTCAAGGCAGCGATCGAACGTCGAGTTCAAACGGATAGTTCACCTGTGGATTTTGTGCGGATGGCTCGCTGATTTCATCCACTTTCACCATCCTCGCGCTACTCATTCCCGCTTCTCTTCCCCGAAGCTGCGGCGATGAGGAAGAGACCGAGACGATCCAACATCTGTTTTGCCACTGCCCAGCTCTCCAGAATCAGCGCCTAACATCGCTGGGCCAAAGATTCTTCACAGAGACTAGGGACTTAACGAATGCAGATATATCTGATCTTCTAAAATTTATAAAGACCACGGGGTGGTCACCACGTGACATGATAGGTTAACAGAATGTGTGCTCCACAAATAAGGGATTCACAATAGGCCCTATGGCCTCCGAGTGGAAGTGATGTTTCACCATCATGCTCCCCTTCCTAAACCTAACTTAACCTAAGCCGCCAACCAGACAGAGATTGGTGCGAAATGAAGAAAACATAGCTGGCCAAGCGGGCGAAGAAGACCCAGAAATATCTGGCAGCTAATCTGTGGCAGAGAAATCGCCAGAGAGTCATCTCGGCTTATTTTGATTTTGCGATTGGATTTGGGCCTATATCCGTATAAGATTATGCTGACGCAAGAATTCAAGGCGGTCAACAAAAGGCAATGTCGTGAGATCGCTACTTGGCCGCTGAAAATGTTGGGTCGAAATACGGTTGTTGACCAACAAATTATTCTTCTCGAATGAGGCCCATTTTTGGCTCAGCAGCTATTTCGAAAAGCAAAATTGTCGTTATTGCAGCGAACACAATCCACAAGTGTTCGACCAAGCATCAGTGCGCCCACAAAGATTGACTGTTTGGTGCGGTTTATGGCATGGTGGCATTATCGGACCTTATTTCTTTCGAAATGAGGAAGGAACACAGTTACCGTCAATGGTCTCAGGTATAGGTTCTATGGCAAAAACTCGACAATATCGATATATTCAAGTTGTGTTCCCAACAATTGTATGCTACATGGCATACAAGCGACGCAACGCTCGAAGTTGTTAAGGACAGAGAGGCAAGGCTTAGGAGGAAAAAAAAGGTCTGGAGTGAATTGCGAAGAGATCTTTGTTAAGGTGAAAATCAAATGAGTACTCCATATTGTTAGCCAGACGTAACATTCCGGACATAGGTGAGTTGAACCCATAGTTGGTACGATGTGATCTAACACGGAAGAGCGATGTGAATCTTAGATTGTGGGGATTGGTGCTAAGGGAAACCAATTCGAGTAGTGCGGGACAATGAGTGTGACCGGAAAGTAACTGGTGGAGGAAAATCAAGTCGGCAATGTTATGACGGTTTTCAAGGGATTCGAGGCGGATAAGCTTTAGACGTTGCGAGTATGGTGGTAAATTGTTACTATCAGTCCAGGCGATATTCCGAAGGGCGAAGCGTAGAAACCTACGTTGAATCCCTCGGGGGTGGATTCGAAGTTTTTCTGAGCCGGAGCATTGGTTTCCATTTGCTCTATATAACATAGCCATCCCAATCGTTGGATCTTCACCCTTCTGGCTAAGTCAATGTCGCTGAACAGCTCGTACAGTTCTTTGTTATATCGTCTCCTCCACTCACGCTCTATGCAAACGGTACCGAAAATCACCCAAAGAATTTTCCTCTCAAAGCAGCCAAGAGCAACTTCATCCGCTCTTGACAAAGTCCATGCTTCTGCGCCATATAGCAGGACTGGGACGACTAAGGTCTTGTACAGGGTTACCTTAGTTGTTCGAGAGATACCTTAGCCAAAAGAAGCAACGATTAACAAGAGTTATTCTTCGTTTGACTTCAGCGCTGATGTCGTTGTCTGAGTTCCTAGGTAGACAAAGTCTTTGACTACCTCTAAGTTATATCTGTCTGCTGTGACGTTCTATCCGATACGTCGGTGTTGGGTGTCCTTTCTGGTTGACAGCATATACTTGGTCTTGCCCTCATTTACCGTTAAACCCATCTTCGCGGCCTCCGTCGAAATACTCCCAAAAGTGCCATTGACATCACGCTGTGTTCTTCCAATTATGTCAATATCGTTGGCATATGCAAGTAGTTGGACGGACTTCTGAAAGATTGTGCCTCTGGTGTCGGCTGTCGCATCTCACGGCGAGCGTTAATCAATTGGCCGCCGCGATCATTCATCTTGATACCACTCGATTATTTCCTCTGAGGCTACGTCAAATCCTTCGTCTTCGCTAAAAAGCCAACCACTTGCTCGAGGCCTCCATTCGAGATGCTATTGCCGGAATAACGTCGCAGATATTCGACCGAGTAATACAAATTAGACCAACCCCTTGAAGCACTGCAAGCAAAGCCGAGGCGACCATTTGAATAATTTGCTATTCCATACATAATGACATGAATGTAGCTTGAAAATAAAGTCAAATTCAATTTTATATCTCACGCTGTTGTTGCTTTATTTAAAATTCCTTATCATATCATTCTTATTTGGTCACCCTGTATTAAGGCACCTGCTTTTTGGAGCCATTTCCAGTAGTTTGGGCAAAAAACTGACTTCTTACGTGTTAGACAGTAACCACAACAAGTTTCAATTCGATTTGAGTGCTCCTTTTGCTTGCATGAGAATGTGGTGTGACACACACAGCCGCAAGAAAATGTGGTCCGCAGTGTCAACACGCATTTATGAGCAAATGGAATATACAAAATTGTGACACGTCTCCAGAGCACATTACATTTGCATCCATAATAAAGCAGCCTAGTCCCGAACTTCTCCCAGAATTGTGCGGAGTTTCTGCTTCAAAAGTAGAAAACTTCACATGTGGCAGTTTGAGGCACAGTTTCGAAACCCCGAATCTCATACAAATTCCATGAAGCACCCTATTTCCTGCAGTTCCCTTGTGGGTACAATCGTGGAATACATACCACAGAAAAAATTCGTTTGCAATCTCCAATTAATCTGCAATTTCTCCATTCACCTAGACCCTAATTTATGTAAGGACTCCTTCTCCTTAGCATATTCCGTCATCCTTTCCGAGAGACAACCGTTGGTCCCACTTCAAAATGCCAGCTTTCCCGTGTTTAAAATGAGGAAAATTTATATCCTCTACACATCCTAATTTCTATCCTTCAAAGGACTCTCCGCCCCGCCCATCAGCTCAAATCGCCTGCATCCACTTACATTCTAGCACAAATTACTTGTAAGAAATACCGCATTTCTCTCACGTAAGAAGAGAAGAAATCTCAAAACACCAACTTATCCCGTGACGAATACAAAAAAAAAGCAAAAAACAACAACACTCCCTGTGCAGACAAACAACAAGGACAACGCATGAGATATCCGACTGCAAAGCGAGAAAAACACAGACAGTCGAAAAATCTCTTAAAAGATTCATACACCGCCTGGGTAAAAAGCAGTTAAGTAACAGTTTGAAAAATATATGTAAGTCCTTTGCGGGAGGGCTAAAAAAAGGAATACAGGACAACAGGAAAAAAAGCGAAGGCACTCCGTTCAATCGCCTCACCGCACGTAGGAGGAGCGTACTTAGAGGAGCGCCGCGCCGTACGTACGTTCGTTCGTTCGTACATCCTGACGGACGTTTCCCGCCTTTTTCCACTTTCGTTTGTTTTATGCATGAGCGACAAATTGAATATTCTCCCCGCAGATGAAGGATATGTGCACAAATACGAGCTGTGAGTGCGAGTACGTTTGTGTTTATCCACATTCATCCCACACATCCTTTCTTTTTCCTCGGTTGCCCTCCTCTTGTGCTTCTTTTTCGTTTTCGCTCTGTCACCGCAAATATGTGGGCATGCAACTTCACTAACGAAAATTATCTTCTCTCCAAGTTTTCCCAACATGCCCCCTCTCCATCCGGCCCCCACTGCAGACAGAAGAAAAAAGCGGAGAAAAAGAATAAAACGAGATGGGATCTGCTTGCGAGGAACTGAATTATTGTTTAAGGACATTTGTCACACACGATGTGGTTCGCTCTGTGTGATGTGTGATGTGTGCTGTAAGGACACGGACGACAAAGAAGTATTCTTGTATATATCGGTAACAATTTGGTGAAAATTTATCAAATAAAACAAATTTTGTGGGAGCGCTCGTGTTTATTTGGGATGACAAGTCGAATTTATTGCACACTTTGCGGCGTCCTACGATAGCCCAGATGTGTGGGATAAGGATTTATTGCCATCACGAATTAATGGCGTATCTTCGGGGGCTCCAAACTTGAGGGATGGCAGTGGAATTCGAGAAGTTATTAACTAAATGCTCGCTTATGATAAATTGGAGTTAATTATTAAGCGGCTCAGTGGCGGAGACGTCGTAACTCACCGAGACCAGCAAGACAAATTTCTTTTTGCATTTCTTTGTCAGCTGTCCTCTGTGTCTGTCGATTGTTGGGAAACCAACAACGACAAGTTTATTATTCGTGACCATGTCAATCGGCCAGTCTGACATCTTATTCTTCGATTCACAGTGTAACCTCCTTCCAGTCGATTGGGTTGCAGTTCCAGTGCAGGTTCATATCTTAGGGATGCACAAACCATGCCACATCGGAGATTCGACGTAGAATTGCACAGCAAGTTTACTTACCGAGATGAGATTTCTTCGTGCTGATGTGAGAATTACTCGCCGGTATAGAGCGAGAAACACGGCAGTGCGCGAGGAACTCAATGTTGGGTAGCTGCTTCTTCGAACAGAAAGAGCTGTACTTCGATGGTCTGGTCACGTGGCACGAATGTCCCCAGCATCACGACTTCCAAGGCGTGCGATATCATCAGGGAGGGCGACCCCTTGGCAGACCGAGGACGAGATGGTTGGACCGAGTCCAAAAGGGTTAACGAATTGATAACATAACCTAATTGGAATGAAGTCATTAACGAAAGTGATGCTGTTTCACTTTATTCAAAATTACTTGAGAAAATGAATTATATTTATGATAATGCGATTTCTATCAAGCAATTAAAAAACAAAAGAAAGTATAATCCTTGAATGTCGGCTGAGTTGATCGTCAAATGTAAACAAAGGGACGATCTTTACAGAAGATGGAAGAACAACAGACTGAATAATAGTTATGAACTGGAATATAAAACATTCAGAAACAAACTGAACAAGGAAATAGCGGCAAAAAACCCTTTTTTATAAAACCAAGTTCAACCAAATCAGATCTTATCCCCGTAAAACCTGGAGCTTAATAAACGAGATACTGAGAAGGGAAAACCGTGGAGTTAAGGAAACTATCACAAAAAACTTCTCTGGAAAAATGCGTCTGAGTAATATAGTAATCTAGTGTATTTGCAAATAGTTTTAGCACTCAAATAAAAAACATTATTCATCAATGCGACGCTGTTACTTCGACACACACAAGCTCAACGTTATCAATGTTCGTAAGAGAAACAAGTTTCCCAGAAATACGAAAAATAATAAATTCGCTAAGCGACAGCAAGTCGCCAGGTTTTGACGGTATAAGAGCCGGAGATATAAATAGACACGCCAATATATTTGTCCCAATTCTGTGCAAATTCGTGAACCTAAGCATTAATCAAGCAAAGATCCCTGAAAACTTGAAAACTGCCGTAGTCAGGCCGATTTATAAAGGAGGTACCAAAACGAAACTAAACAATTACAGACCAATTTCAATACTGCCTGTAGTAGAAAAGTGCCTCGAAGAAGTCATGACAAACAGGCTACAGGATTTTATCGGCAAAAATTCCCTGATAAACACAAGCCAGTACGGGTTCCAGAAAAATAAAAGTACTGGTAAGCTGTTAGGGGAATTCGCTAAATGTATCAATGAGAGTTGAAATAAAAGCCACCATGATTTAGTGATATTCGTTGACTTCAGTAAGGCTTTTGATACACTGAACCACGATAAGCTAATCGAAGCGCTAGAACATATTGGAATAAGAGGACTAATGCCAGATTGGCTAAGAGAATATCTAAGAAACAGACTTTTTAGCGTCAAAATCAACAATATATATAGTCGAAAGGAGAACATTAAGTATGGAGCCCCTCAAGGCTGGGACCAATCGTATTTATTTTGTATACCAACGAGCTACTTAATATAATAATAATAATGGCGGCGCTACAATCCGAGGTGGACCTGGGCCTAGCTTCTCACCAACCACTCCCGTTGTGCGTGCTATTGTTCTCTCACGAGTGGAGGGGACCTACAGTTTAATGCCGACTCCGAACGGCGAGATTGAGAAGCTTTTTTCTAGACAGTTATACTCTTTGAGCATTGTCAGTGACTCGAAAGAGATGGAGCCGTGAAAAAATGTTTGATGTTTTTTTCGAGATTCGAACTGACGACCTCGAGCGTAGGAGTCGACGCACCTACCCACTACGCCACGGCGCCCAACGAGCTACTTAGAGTCTTCAAAAATGCAATACCATTTGCATATGCAGATGATACGGCGATAGTGGTGCGTCATAGGTCCTTGCATACGACAACAGAAATTATGCAAGAAGAGTTCGACAACGCTGTGAAATGGTGTCATGATCATGGCCTCATGATCAATGCATCTAAAACCAAGATGATGCACATACGAGCTGTCCTATCTAGCTGTCCTATCGACATAGTAGAGACCTACAAATATCTCGGAGTCAACATCGATTGCAATTTTCTTTGAGATGTGCACATCAATTGGTTGAGTGCGATCCTAAGAAAAGCTTTATACGCATAAACCCATCTGCAATATCACACTCTGTACTTAGGCAGGCCTATTTCGCCTTAGTAGAATCCAAATTAAGGTATTGAATACTTGCTTGGGGCAATGCATCTGCAACACACATCCAGAAGCTTCAGAAACTTCAAAACACGGTTTTGAAGAAAATATTACATAACCAGCGTAATGTTCCGGAAAAACAGCGATTTAAAGTTCTTCGAGTAGAAGACAACTTTAAGATGACTCTTAGACTGGAGTACTACGACGACAACCGGTTTATCATACCAATTCAACATGGGATCAACACCAGAAAGCAAGGCATGTCTGAAGAACCCAGATTCTACAACAACTACGGGAGAAAACAGTTGAAATGGAGTGTACCTGAAGTTCTAAACACACTTCCGCAGGAATTAAGACACATAGAAAATTTTTTCTAAACAATAATTCAAACAACTAATTTCTAAAACATACATTTTTCTTTTTTTAACTTCTAAACTAATGAATTGAAAAATGTAAATAAGCTTACTTCATCTTAAATCAACTTTAACGAACTTTGAAACACAATCTTCTACAGAAAAACCTTCATAGGGCTTCGTAGAAACATATAACCATTGTTAAAAGTTTTTCAAAATAAAATGAATTAAATTGTCAAAAAAAAAAAGTTAGAGTCGATGGCTCGTGCGTCATTGCCCTCGCGACCCCTTTAGAGGAACATGTGGGCCACTGAAGATGATTGAATGAATGACCTTATTAGGCCTGTGATCCCTGGAGGGTCTAATCAATTGCCGCCTTCAATCGCTGACGGTTCCGGACACGCTGCTTCCAGTCATTAAGACCAAGTTGTATTGCGTCCGCGATCACTCTTTCTTTATACCAGAGGTTCTGTCTTCCACTCCTTCTCGAACCAGGAGACTCGGATTCGAAAACTGTCTTGACCTGAGCATTGGTATTCCATCGAATTGTTGTTCATACGCTCGCGGACGGATTTTTGACTTCCGGACTACATCCACGTCTTTGTACAGCTCATAGATTTCATTTTCCTTCTCCTCTACAGACAAACAGCTCCCATAGAAGTTAAGCAAAGTTTTGGTCTTCTGGCATGTGTTCTTATGAGGCAGTCTCTTGTAATGGCATCTACTATGAAACCAATTTCTGGTCTTCTAAGAGAAAGCTAACTTTTTAAGATATTTTGAGTTGCAACTTCCCTCAGCAACAGTTTAGCTAGGCATACCTCCTTATTGTGTGACAGGCTCGAAGCGCTTCTTGTCCCGACTCTGAGGATTTCATGAAGACAATTACACCCATTGATCATTGTCAGTGAATGGCGAGCATTTAAATGCCGTTGGTCCCTTTCTTCATCTTCTTCTTCATCTTTAAGAATCTGAGCCGCAATAAACACCCTCTCCAGTGACCGCAATCTTTTGTCTGCTGTCCTCGGCGCCGCGAAACTCAAAGTTGGTTGAGGTTAAAGTTGTGCTCGTCCAAACTTTCCTCGTGCACTGGGATACAGGAGTAACCCTCTGCTGTGATAAATGCCCCTCGAAGGCCACACGAAAGCCTCCTTCTAAGCGCAATGCAAAAACCACAAATCTGCCTAATCCACTTCCAGTGGTTCACAATCAACCATAAGTTCGCAAAAGAATTCATCTGCACACACAATCGCATGTGTCCCCAGTCACCTCGTTTAATGGGCGACTATAAAAAAGGGACTACGCCAAATATCACTTTAAGAACAGCCTCCCCTCCCGGAAAACCCTTGGTTTGCCTTTAAGTGCCTCAACTAGATGCTCGTTTGTATGTAAGTTGATACTTTAAAAAAAATATCTGTATTTACCAGAGCTCATAATAAACTGATGTCCTTGCGCCTTGCGAGTACGTCAAGAGCATCACATGTGAGCGAAGGCATTATGAAGGTATTCGCACTCCACTTGAATATAAATGTTCACGGGCCCCAGCAGGGAAGGTGAAATAGGAGCCGTATGCATAGTTAGATACACTTTGTGAAGACATTTAGTTCGCATAAAAATAGAACGACTTTCAAATGTAAAACTCCTCGCTTCGCAACGCCGCTCTGTTTTGGGAAGGGAACTTTAACTCTTTAATGTGGACGCTCCGAACTATGAATCGGATTTATTTTTAATAAATAATGACGGGCAATCAGAAGCTCATCGCTGCCCAGCATGTTGGCCCCGACGTTGAGTCTAGCCGTCATTACAAATTCAACGTCCAGGAATCGGATGCTGCTGCTTTGAAATGTGAAAGATATAGGGGGATGAAAATGGTAATCCTTCAACTTCAGGTCTTTATAAATAGATTATTTGATTATCCCTCGGAAGAGGAATTCAGAACTTCCTTTTGCTTGTGCTGTTGTGGCGTGCATTCGAATGCAGTGTTCTGCTGCTGCATAAGCAACGTTTTGTTTAGTTCATGTCTATAATCGTGTTTATGCTTCCATTAGTATATTCAAAATATGAGGGCATTCAAACATTTATTCGATGTCTAATTCAATTCAAATTTCTGATTGCATAAGGAACTAGATCCAATAATTTTCAAATATTCCACTTTTTTCCAAGATTTTTGAAAGTATTTTGAAGTTTTCGGTTTCATGGATCAAAATCATAATGACGTGCAAAGTGGTTCCGGTTTTTAAATCATTCCCAACGCATGTATTCGCTTGGAAATGGCTTGCCGGGCAACTCCTATAGCTGAATCAAGCTGCCGTTGCGTTTGGAACGGAGCAATGCCTTACAGTTTAATGCGCACTCCGAACGGCGAGGAAACCAAAATCGTGCTCTACAAAACTCTTAAGACTGGCAGAATCTTGCTATGTGGAGCCGAAAGCTGGACACTAAGCAGAACTGCGGAGCTGATTCTTGGTGCTTTCGAAAGAAAAATTCTACGTCGGATATGTGGTCCCGTCTGCGATTAAGGCGAATGGAGGAGAAGACACAACCGCGAACTCTATGAGCTGTACCAGGATGTGGATGTAGTCCGGAAGGCAAAAATCTGTCTACTGCACTGGCTCGGCCACATCGAGCGCATGGGCTACAACGCAGGACAACAACGAGGGTCTTTGAATTGGAGCTTCCTGGTTCGAGAACGAGAGGAAGACCAACCTCCGGTACAAAGACCAAATCATCGCGGAGGTAAGACAGCTTAGTCTTGATGACTGGAAGCAGCGTCCCCAAGACCGTCAACGATGGAAGGCAGCGATAGCTCAAGCTCAGACCCTACATGGGTCATAGACCTGCTAAGTAAGTAAGAACGGCGAGATTGAGAAGCCTTTTCTACACAGTTATTCTCTTTGAGCATTGTCAGTGACTCGAAAGGGATGGAAGCCGTGGAAATAGCAAAAGTGATTTTTCGGGAATCGAACCCAGACTTCGAGCGTAGGAGTCGCGGCACTTACCCACTGGAAAATCTAATCGAATCAAAATTTCGGCTCAGTTGTAAATACGCAACATAAATGTCGTCGGAAGGTCGATTGTCTTCATGGCTTCAGTGTGCAAGCAATTCGTCCCACAGTGAAAGACTTTGAGTGTGAGTACACTCTTTTGGAACTTAAGCCACCAACCAGACTGAGATTGGTGCGAATTGAAGAAAGCATAGACGTAGTGGCGGACAGTATCGAAGTAGACAAAGAAATGTCGACTCGGCGCCTATCAGCTGAATTCGGCGTCGTCAGAGAGTCAACCCCGCTTATTCTGCGGTTGGATTGATGCCGGACGATCATAGACAACACAGTGAGTTTGCTAATTTGATTGTTGGCTGTATATCCGTATTTTGGCCAAAAAATCTTCTTCTCAGACGAGTCTGGCAAAATTGCCGTAATTGAAGCAAACACAGTCCATAAGTACTCGACCAATCATCAATACATCCACAAGGATTGACAGTTTGATGCGGTTTATGACATGGCGGCATCATCGGACCTTATTTCATTCAAGATGAGAAAGGAGACCCCGTTAATAATGCCGCGTCATCGAAAATCGGGTCGAATTGAAGCACTGCTAGCCCGGAAGAGACGGTCATTTCAAGGGTGTGCTATTTCATGGCACGAATGTAGTTTCAAAATAAAGCTAGAATCAATTTTATTTCTCACAAAGCTGTTATTTTATTTAAATTAATTTTCCTATTGTTATTATCTGGTCACCCAAAATTATATTATTATCCTAGAATAGGAACTTTATTTATATATGTCATTTCTTCTTGATTTAATTTGAATACATGATAAATATACATACATCCCTAACTGACTTTGTGTTTCATTAGAAAAAACCGTACATCACAGTACCAAAGTAAATATTTTTTTATAATTGATTCAAATTATATCAGGCAGGATTTTGTATTTGAGTCAGTGGCTCAAATAAGGGGGTTCCTTCAATTGCGTTTCCAAGTTAATTGGGTCAAAAATTGTTCATTTTTGACTGACCCAATAACCGGAGAATATTGTGTTTATATTTTTCTGGATCTGTTTCAAATGATTATTTATTTATTTTATTATATTTATATTGTTTTATTTATTATATAGGGTCATTGGAACCTCCAAAGTTTGACAGTCAATAGAGGACATATTGTTGAAGCTACATCGGTCCAATTGGCTGTCATTTATTCAGTCGATGATTACCAACTACTTTTGTCCTGAATTGGATGATATGGATACCAACAATATGTGGTTTCACCAGGATGGCGCTAAGTAACACACAGCTCACGCCACATTGGATGTTCTGCACGAGCGATTCGAGGGCATCATCTCATGTGGGGGTGATATGAACTGGCCACCGAGATAGTGCGATTTGACCCCGTTAGACTTTTTCTTGTGGGGTTTTCTGAAGTCGACAGATCTATGCGAATAAGCAACAAACTACAGCAGCCCTCAAAGCCAACATAACACATGACATCGGTTAAACTCATCCGATTTACGCGCCAGAGTCATGGAAAATTTTACATTTCGCCTGCGCAACGCCCAAAGAAGCTACGGCGGACATTTGAACGATGTTATATTTCATTCATTATGTATGATCGATTGGTCTTTCGAACGAATAAACGATTTTGATGATATTTCAGACACACTTTGTTTTATTTAAATTTTAAAATAGGAAAGGCTCAATGAATGCCCTTTATATATACCGAGTGAGCCAAATACAAGTTTTTTTCTTAAATGCAATCAAATGAACAAAATTAAATTGGTGGTTTCGGGCTGTAGCTCACGGATTGCTTGGATGATATAGGCCTCAAATGCTTAAATCGTTTCCGGATTGTTGACATAATATCGTCCTTTCACGGTTCCCCAAAAAAAAGTCCAAAAGTGGTCAAATCGCAGCTGTGAGGCGCCCAATTGACATCGCCAAGACTGACTGCTAATAAAACGATTTGTGGAATTTGGTGCGCAAAAGATCAATTGTGGCATGGGCTGTGTGGCATTTGCGCGCCATCTTGCATGAACCAGAGGTCGTCTAAATTTATGGCTTCAATTTTAGTAAACAAAAGTCGGTTAACATGGCTCTGTCACACCCACCGTTGACCGAAACGCTGTTCCCAGCCTCATTTTCGAAGAAAAATGGTCCAATGATGACACCACTCCACAATCCGTGTCAAACCGTCACTCCCTGTGAATGCATTGGATTCTCGAAAATAACCAACCAACCCCAGATGCGGCAGTTTCGTTTGTTAATGTAGCCGATGAAAGCGAGATGAAAATGCGCCTCGTCACAAAAGATAATTTTTCGACCAAAATCGTTGTCCAATTCAAGCTGCTCTGCTCTAAGGCCCAAACTGTGAAACGATAACGAAGCGGATGGTCGCGCGCCTTCTATTGCTGAGTCAATTGGACCTTGTAAGCGAATAATCCGAGATTTTTTTGCAGAATTGAGTTGAGCTGCTCAGATCGGTGGCGAGTTGATGTTCGTGAATTGAGTCTCGGCCAAAGCAGCCACACCACATTCTCATCTGTACGCACCGTACGACGACGGGGACCATGAGTGTTGTCCACTAGCATACCAGTCTCATGAACTTTTTGCACAAACTTGCGTACAGCAGTCGCGTCGCGGTGGGTGCTTCATTTCGGCTAAAACTTCTTTTCAAAAAACGCACTGTTAGGGCTACACAGCACTCACTTTGGAAATACGTTTTCAATATTTCTCAACGTTGTTCAAGCCTAAAGCAACTCATTTCGTTCCGCGGAATCATGACTTTCTGTCATGCTTTCGAGCAGGAAACAGCTGTCAGTGTCAAAATAACCTATGATTTAAAAGCAACCACTAGATGGCCCACCCTGTGTATACACTTCTTCTTCTTCTTCGTAGGACGCTACAGTCCGACGTGGACCTGGGCCTCAGCCATCGAAGACTCTTCGGGCCGGACCTAAATTGTCCATATGCTCTACATGGCCTAGCCATCTTAGGCGCTGGATCCGTAGACGGCTGGCTAGAATCAAATACCCTCAACGCAAACAGGACCGAAGGTCGCGCGCAGAACTTTTCTTTCGAAAAGACCAAGACACTGTTCATCCGCTTGGGATATTGTCCATGCCTCTGCGCCGTACAGCAGTACTGGGATGATCAAGGTCTTGTATAGAGTTAGCTTGTTCTTTCGAGAGAGGGCTCTACTTTTCAGTTGCCTTTTGAGCCGAAAAAAACAGCGGTTAGCAAGTGTTATTCTGCGTTTGATCTCGGTACTGCTATTCTTTGTATTGTTTACTGCGGTGCCAAGGTAGACGAAGTCCTTAACTGTCTTAAAGTTATAAATATAATAAATGTGTATACACATTCATCTTATATATTTACTTATTTACTTATTTGCTTATTTGTTTAATTTTTTATTTATCTATATGTTCTTATTTTAATTATAAATTTTTCACTTCTCTTCAATAAATTATTAATTTTTCTTTTGAAAACTTTGAAATCAAGTTGTGGAACCATTTTTTTTCCTCCTCAGAGAAGTTAGCGGCCAATAGTGAGGTTCTTGATCAAATTTGTATAAAGCAGCATTTATAAAATTATAAATAATAAATAAAGTAAATAAAAAATGTGCTTAATGAGATCGCTTCTGCACCACGGCCTTACTTGTCATTAAAAAATAAATAATGAAATTGTATTTAATTTAAAATTGATTAAAAAAAACCATCGACTCGAAAAATTCTGATAAGTCAGCGAATTGGCTTTTGACGCTTCTGTTTTGAATGACTTCCCGTCACTCTCTTCGCCTGATTCGAGAAGTCTGCTTTTGATTGGCTTTGATATTTTTATTTCCCTTCAAGGCAGTAGCAGTCGCCAATTAGCGACGCTGACGCTGACACATTTCGTCAGAAGTGAAAATATGACTATGCATCCGTCAGCAGCATACCTGTCATTACTCTCTCCCTCTCTCGCCAAGGAACCAACACAAAAGCTTTTAGTGAAACCGCACAGCAAAGGGGAATAATTTTTGCACTTCTGTCCGGCAAAACAACAAAAAAAAGAAGAAATGTTTACATCACCCGGGCAAAGCAGCCATTATTTACCGCCAGCGCCAGCAACACAAAACTACGACAGTTTCAAAGCTGCCAGTGCATGCATGTGGTGGTATGGAAATTGTCTGCTTAGTATTTTCTCTCGGTTCTCGATCCTCTATTGTCAACTATTTTATTTGCTTAACTTCGGATATCAATCGAAGCTGAAAAATACCCATCGTCTATCTGCTTTTGTAATGAAGTGCCAGTGGATGAGTGCGGGCGAGTGGACTGCAGATGCAGTCTCTGTCTCGAAAAAAAAAACGAAACACCATAACCGACGGCTGATACTGAATGAAAAATCTGTTACGGAAAATCATCCGAACACACAAGGACTCGACGGAGAAAAAAAAGTGGCACATACAGATATCATCGAAACGATGGGGGGTGGCGGAGACCGTGTGGGAGTTCGGGCCAACTTCCCTTTTTTTCTGTAAATGATTCGAATGCTAGACTAAAGCAAGCGAAATGAAATAAAATGAATGAATATTCAGGCGCACACACGGACAGGAGAACGAAACGAGACCACCGTCGTCGTCCAATAGCCACCCACACATGCACAAGCAGCCAACCGTCAAACAGTAGAAGTTTATTTGCTTACGCTGGTTCTTTTTTTTTCTACCCCTTTTCGATTCACCATCACCATCGTGGTCGTTTGTTGTTGTTGCTGATGGGGGGGTGAACAGGGTGGGGTAACATAATACGAGCAGCGACAACGAGAGCGACGACGACGAAGATGACGACGACGATGACGATGACGATGATGCCGGCGAGGATTGCGATACCACGCTACACCACACCACACCATGGCACACCACGTCGCACCATGGCATGCCCATGGCATGCTCATAGTAAGCCAATGCATCCATACCAGGAGTCGAGCGTCGCAATGGAATGAAGGTACTTACACTTTTTAATTACCTCGTTTACTTCTACTCAGGGATAAGTTTTAATTAAAATTATTTTTGTTTTTGTGTGTTTCATTGGGGATTTGTTATGAATTTGTATGCACGGCAAGGCGCTCGCTCTCCCTCCTGCCGTGCCATCTCGCTCTCAATCATTCGAATTGCATTTTGTATCTATGGCTACATGGCTTCGGGTTGTATTCGCCGCTACACGGCAGCTATCCATAACTACATCTATAAATTGGATTGTAATGACGGGTGTGGGTGTGAGTGAGTGAGTGTATACATGGGTCTGTGTTTTAGTGTGTATTCTGGATTTTGAGTTCAATTACCTTCCATTCGATGGGAGCGGAAATCCATCCAATGTCCATGAAATTTGCGGCGTTGGATTTCCGGCTGCTGAGCATTTCAAACTAACTGCCGGTCCCGGCTGAAGGGTCTGCTCGATAAAGCTGTACAGCAGCACTGGTGGAGCATCTGCAAATGAATGTTTTAAATGCGTTTACACGAGTGTATACATATATTTGCACTGCAGTTGTATAAAAATATAATTGCCAGAGGGCGCAAAACAACATAAAAATCTACACCGGATGTAGCAGCAGGACCACCAGAAACAGGATGACGACGACAACAACGATAACGACGACGATGATGCTGATGCTGATGCTGATGATGATGACTCGCCTCGCAAACTGCGAAGATAATTTCAAATTAAAGGCAGAAGTGGTGAAAGTCCAAGGGGACAGTTGCTGATAACGAGATAAAAGCGACACACGCCTATGCGCTGAGTCAATCCCCCCACTCAGCCCCATCCACCCCCATCTCCGCACTCCACCCGCCTGATAATTGAGTTCGAGTACGCAGTAATGGAGTTAATTCAATTAAAGTTGCGTATTCGCCCCCAGAGCGGCCTCAGACTAGCTTCATCGTTAGCAGGGTAGTTCCCTGCTAACTTTTCGTCGTGGAGTGTAGTCCGATGTCTGTTTTCCCATGTGCAACTGCAAGTGATTAATGAAGTGCGGCGAGGAAAAAAAAAGTTTGTTCTTTTTTTCCCGTGTCCTATTCTTTTTCCCCTCGGTTCTCTTTCTCTCGCCATCATTTTTTTTTTTGCGCTTTGAAAAGACAAATTGTTAAAGTTTGTCATGGGTGTACGCGCGCGATGCAATCTGTTGAGATCATTTGAGGCATGAAATTCAAAATAACTTTTAATTAACTTCTTGACAAGTAGTGAAACTTTTCCGCTCACAGCGAGAAATGGCGGATTCGGCGGTGCCACTCGGAAGGAAGATAAGACCGTGATTTGGACAGGCTTTAATTTTTTTTTTGCGCGCGGTTTTCTGGTGGAATTCCGCCTTATCTTTGAGGGAATCTAAGTTTAATTAGATAAAACAAACCCGTAGCTGGCGTTTGTAAAAGACTGTGTTCGGAGAGCGAGAAGAGTGGTCTTTTGAAAAAATTGAATTTAGTTTTAGCATGAAGCGCTAAGGGGTTTTTGCAGACCATTGAGATGCATGATGTTGCAGTTCCAGCGTTGAGTTGCCATAAAATGCGAAGATAATTATTTTCGAGTTCCTTTAGAAGTTCGCAAAAAAAAGTCTACACAAGGAATTGCTAAAGAATAGTTCTGATACCACTAAAAAGAGAGATAAGGTTTGTTGTTCTGATTTCATGAAATTACGAGATCGTGCACCACCATGCCAGTAAGCGCAGGCCAAGCAGAATGCTTCCCAGATGTTGTACAGTTTTTTATGTTTCCCAGTCAAAGGCCGACCACTTTTCCTCAGCTTTTTTAAGGTTCCGTCTACAAAAACGGAATCTTTATAATTTCGGTGTGTCCGTCCGTCCGTCCGTCCGTCGTGTCTGTCACACTTTTTTATCTCCGAAGTTTATGAAGATATCGGCATGAAATTTTGGAATTAGGTACTTCAGACCTAGATGTCATTGCCCATGCAGCGATTTTAAAAAGTGGGGCCATTTGGGGGTGGCTCCAGTACAGATGAAGTTGGCATTAATTTTGAAAAATTGTCGCACCCCATCGAGTTAAATATCAATCGACAGATCTTTCGAAATGAGGTGGAGGTTTGTTTCAACATTTTTTTATCCAAAATACCGTTTGGAAAATATGGAGCTCCAACGTTTTTTTAAATGCGTCTCCCCTGCCATTTCTAAACCAAAGTGTTTAAAAATCTGAAAAAATCACAAAAACTTGGCTTCATTGAGTACTTTCATTTAAAACCATTGCGAGTATTCTGGCCCTAATGGTTTTGGAGATATTGGGCAAAAACGGTCAATCATCGACATGCGAATTTTGAAGATCTGAAAACGCAGTTTTGAAGACCTCAGCGTAAGCATTAAGAAATGATAAATTTCAAAATATCGACTTATGTTGAAATTTTGAGATATCTAAGATTTAAAATGAGAACGATTTTCATTTTCACACATAATTTCATGCTGTGTTCGGCCACTCTATTCGTTGATGAGCGTTATCTTTTCGATCTCACCCTTAAATGCCCAACGGAAATGAAGACGCACACCGCAGGCATGAGCAGTGATTAGGTATGTGTATGATGGAAGGGATTTTCTGTGTTGGATAAACTTGGATAGAGGTATAGATATGTGTATGGATGAATGATTGTTTGATTGGATCTATGAATGTATGAATGAAGGGTTGATTTGGGTTGAAGTTAGAAGAAAATTCAACTGAAATAGTTTGGCAACGTCGTTTGATATTCAGAAATCATCCATCAATATTATGCGACCTTCCCCGTGCGAGTTCAACTCGTACTTGCCCAGTTTTTTTTTTGGAATACTGAATCTATTTTCAATTTGGTTTTACGAAAAACTGCAGTTTCCGATTTAAGACCTTTTTGCCTAACGTCAAAGATTTGTAAAATTTGTGAAAACGAAAGCGTACCCGACGATTGAAATATCAGCTTCATACGTACAATTAATTCATTAAATTTTCAATTAATTTAGTATTTAAATTGAACTAATGCCAACTGTTTTACACAGTCATTGAAGACAATTATTTGCCACTATATGTAATTATATTGAAACTTGCAATTGTTTTTTCGTTCACCAATTAGAGGTTACATTTATAAATCTACGCAAAGTACACAATTTTTTATACGATTTCAAAAATTATTTATTTTTTGTAAACTAGAAATATAGACTTTTCAGAATTTATATAGGATGTTATGCCTTTGAAAACAAACTTTAATGAATTTGAAGAAATTGGTTAGTTTCACTTCTAGTTCCAAAGAAAATTAAGAACAAATAATTCATTGATGAATTTTGATATGGAGGGTCTCTTCGAAATTTTCGTGTATGCATATATCACGCTTAATACCACCTTACGTGATGTGACTTGGCGCGGAGTTATATGACATGGCGTGATGATACGTAATATGTGATATTATACGACGTGATATGACGTGACGTGACGTGATATGACGTGACATGACGTGACATGACATGACATGACGTGACGTGCCGTGACATGACGTGACGTGTCGCGACGTGACGTGTCGTGAGGGTGACGTGAGGTGGCGTGAGGGTGACGTGAGCTGGCGTGAGGGTGACGTGAGGTGACGTGAGTTGGCGTGAGTTTAACGTGGGGTGACGTGAGGGTGATGTGAGGTGACGTGAGGGTGACGTGAGTGTGACGTGACGTGTCGTGAGGGTGACGTGAGGTGGCGTGAGGGTGACGTGAGGTGACGTGAGTTGGCGTGAGTTTAACGTGGGGTGACGTGAGGGTGATGTGAGGTGACGTGAGGGTGACGTGAGTGTGACGTGAGGTGGCGTGAGTTTAACGTGAGGTGACGTGAGGGTGACGTGAGGGTGACGTGAGGGTGACGTGAGGGTGACGTGAGGGTGACGTGAGAGTGACGTGAGTTTAACGTGAGGTGACGTGAGGGTGACGTGAGGTGACGTGAGGGTGATGTGAGGTGACGTGAGTTTAACGTGAAAAGACGTGAGAGTGACGTGAGAGTGGCGTGAGTTGACGTGAGAGTGACATGAGTTTAACGTGAGGTGACGTGAGGGTGATGTGAGGTGACGTGAGGGTGACGTGAGGTTACGTGAGTTTAACGTGAGGTGACGTGAGGTGGCGTGAGGGTGACGTGAGTTGACGTGAGGGTGACGTGAGGTGACGTGAGGGTGACGTGAGCTTACGTGAGGGTGACGTGAGGTGATGTCACGTAACTTCGCATCACGCCATCTCATTTCATGTCACATTACGTCACATCATTCTATGCCATCTCACGTCTTTCGACGCCACGTCATATCACTTAGGGTGGAGTTAAGCGTGATATATGCATACACGAAAATTTCGAAGAGACCTTCCATATCAAAATTCGTTATGAATTATTTGTTCTTAATTTTCTTTGGAACTAGAAGTGAAACCAAGAAATTTCTTTAAATTTATTAAAGTTTCTCTTCAAAGGCATAAGGTTGACATCCTATATATTTTCTGAAAAGTCTGTATTTCTAGTTTACAAAAAATAAATGATTTTTGAAATCGTATAAAAAATTAAGCACTTTGCGTAGATTTGTATATGTAATCTCTAATTGGTGCGCGATAAAAAAATTGCTACGTTGACGTTGACCAATGACAATTCCATGCTGTGATCGACGATGTGATTTCTTTAACATCGTTCTTGAGAAGATCGTGCAAAACTGACTGGCCAACACAATAGGCACTATCTTTCAAAAGTTTGTTCAACTGCTAATCTACGTGGATGACATCGACGTGATTGGGCGAACACAGCCAGCCGTCAATGATGCGTTTGCTGGCATTGAAACGGAAGCGGTTAAAATGGGTCTGGCGTTAAACGAGGGCAAAACCAACTATATGCTGTCATCGAGAAAGGACGCACAACATCAACGACTTGGCCAGAACGTCAGCATAGGCAGCGAACACTTTGAGGTAGTTAAGGACTTCGTCTACCTTGGCTCCGCAGCAAACAGTATAAACAACATCACCAACTCTTGCCAACCGCTGTTTTTTTTGCTCAAAAGGCAATTGAGTAGTAGAGCCCTCTCTCGGAAGACTAAGCTGATTCTATACAAGACCTTGATCATCCCAGTCCTGCTGTACGGCGCAGAGGCATGGACAATATCCCAAGCGGATGAACAGACTCTTGGTCTTTTCGAGAGAAAAGTTCTGCGCGCGATCTTTGGTCCTGTTTGCGTTGATGGCATTTGGAGGAGAAGATTCAACCACGAACTGTATGGGCTGTACAGCGACATGAGTCTAGCCAGGCGTCTACTGGGCCATGTAGCGTATGGACAACTTAGCTCCGGCCCGAAGAGTCTTCGACTCTGAACCTGTGGGACAACGCAACAGAGGACGTCCACGAACAAGGTGGCACACACAAGTCGAGGGGAACCTCGGTCAGCTTGGTGTGCAAAACTGGAGACAGCTGGCGAAAGATCGTGCTGGCTGGAGAGGCATGTTTAGTGACGCCCAGGTCCCCCATCGGACTGTAGCGCCCCAAGAAGAAGAAGAAGATCGACGACTCAAAACGATGATGAGTGTTACCTCTCACATTCCATTCATTTCAACCCATAAATGCCCAACAGCAATGTACACACCGCAGGCATGAGCAGTGATTGGATATGATGGAAGGCATTTTCTGTCTAAGATACTTTTTTTTAGAGGTATAGGATGGCTGTTTGTTTGGTTGTATGCACGAATGTAGTAATGAATGGTTGATTTGGGTTCAAGTTAGAAGAAAATTTGGCTCAAATAACTTGAATTCTTCGCCCGATATTCAAAAAGGCTTCCATCAACAAATATTTATGCGACGGAACCTTTGCCGTGCGAGTACAACTCGCATTTGCCCAGTTTATTTTATTATTAGGACCCTACTTTTCCAACAATCTGACCAAGCTGAATAATGTCGGCTTCACGTTAATCTGAAGAAGTGAAGAGCTGCTGTTCTTCACGAGAAAAAGGAGAATTCCGGAGTTCACAAGCCCTTATTAAAGGGGTGGTATCGGTATTACACTTGATTCCAAATTAAACTGCAAAGAGAACATCGAGGAGCGCTTAAAAAAGGCGTGTGTAGCTTTCTACATATGTAAGCGAGCCTTCGGAAACACCTGGGGTCGTAGACCACGTGTGGTAAACTGGCTATACACAGCGGTAGTATGACCCATCTTTACTTACGGATGAACAGTCTGGTGGCAAGTAACTGCCACAAGTTCGAGGGGCCCCAGGTTGGAATCCCAGTGAAATCGAATCTGTTCTAGTCAGCATTTGTCGTTGGGATCAAATTAACGGGACTGGAGTAGGTTGCTACCTGGCAGTACAAGTTTTGAGTCTGAATGCTCCAATAGTGCTTCAAAAATCCTACGAAAAAAAAAACGATTGACTAAGGTCAAAAGATCGGCCTGCTTCGGAGTCACGGGTGCCCTAAGGACAACGCCGACAGCAGCGCTCGAGGTCCTACTCTCTCTTACCCCTCTTGACATCCTCTGTAGTAGCAGAGCGGCTATTACTGCAATGAGACCTAGGGAATTCAAGATGTGGAAAGACAAGCCATATGGGCACGAGTCCATCCTCTCAAAATGGACAGAATAATACAGATACACAGCGTCGGATTATCTGCCACTAACCCTAACTACCACGAGGAAGTTCTCTACCCGAATTACGGACAGAAGAGTTTGGGAAGAGCCATCAGCAAATGCCGACGAAGAGATCTCCCTATATACTGATGGCTCGAAAGCACGTGCAGGGACGAGGGCAGGGGTCTTCTGCGATCTCTTTGAAAAATCCCTAAACCTAAGCGACGAATGTAGCGTTTTCCGAGCAGAAGTGGCAGCAATTAATGAGGCGGCGCTCACGCTTAAAGAGCTTAGTATGACTGAAAAAATGATAACTGTATACACACACCATGATCGGACCACGTTAAGTTTCCAACCAACCTTTGAGGTATGTATGGGAGGGCATGTTGCCCCCCTGCAACGCCCCTGCTAGGCATATGATCGCCATATGGCTTTAGTTCAAATTTGAAAGTGAATTAAAGCCATAAGTGGATTATGACGTTAATTCACTTTCAAATGCGAATTAACGCCATTATGGTGTTAGTTCATATGGCCTTCGTTCACGGCACCCGATGACTCTCTGCTGGATACCGGGACACACAGGAGTTCAAGGAAACGAGAGAGCGGATGTGTTGGCAAAGGAGGGCTCAGAGCTAGATTAATCTCTAGCACTACCTAGCACTACAACATGCCGTTAAGTTTTCAAAAGAAAGAAATAGAGGACGAAGCCTTAGAAAGAGCAAATGACCGATGTCTGAACCTGGACATTGGGTAAACGACGAGAGCGCTATGGCCGATGTTGAACAGGAAGAGATCTTTATCATTGATTAGCATAAATCGCAAGGATATACGGACGGTGGTGGGAGTTCTCACCGCACATTGTCCGATAGGCACCCATCCCATGAGGATCTGAATAAAATAGAGCTAAAGCACCTCCTGAGATATATACAACAATCTGGGTGGTTCTAATAATCGGTGAAAATATAGGTCTCACGGAGTACACCCATCCACGGTATACCTCCATACCCAGAGCTCAATGGACCAAACTTTATTTCTTTTTTTTTGTCGGAGGTTTTTAACACTACACTGGAGCACTCAAACTCAAATACGGGTCCATTGTACTACCAGGCAGCAACCTTCTTTTACTGAAATTTCTTGAGATCTTGAAGATCAGCAGGCGCTTCTGTGATGAGAAGCCTACATCATCAGCTCTCATCCCATCAGCACCGAGTAACTGCCAACTGATCCGAGCAAAGGCAGGACAGTAGCAGAAGAAGTATTCTGCAGTGTCGTCGTCTTCGCCACAGGGGTCGCAGAGGGTTAACTCGGTGCAAGTTAACTCGGTGTAAGACCTTGAGAACGACTGGATGGCGCAGTTGGTTAAGTGCCTGCCCCAAGTTCGTGGGGTATCAGGGTCGAATCCCAGTGAAATCGAATCTGGCCCTGTCTGCAATTGTCGTTGGGATCAAATTAACGGCACTGGAGTAGGTTGCTACCTGACAGCACAATGAACCAGTTTTGAGAGGCTGAGTCTGAGTGCTCCAGTAGAGTTTCAAAAATCCTCCGAAAAAAAATAATCTTGATCATCTCAGTCCTGCTTTACGGCGCAGAGTCATGGACAATATCCCAAGTGGATGAAGAGTCTCTTGGTCTTTTAGAGAGAATCGGCGAGCAATCTTTGGTCCTGTTTGCGTTGATGGCATTTGGAGGAGAAGATTCAACCACGAACTATATGGGCTGTACAGCGACATGAGTCGAGTCAGGCGTCTACGGTTCCAACGCTAGGCCATGTAGAGCGTATGGACAACTTAGTTCCGACCCGAAGAGTCTCCCACAGTTTGTGAGCCACGCAACAGAAGACGTTCACGAATAAGGTGACGCACACAAATCGAGAAGGGACCACGGCCAGCTTGGTGTACGAGACTGGAGACACCTGGCGAGAGATCGTGGAGTGGAATGTTGGGTGAGGCCCAGGTCAACCTCAGACTGTAGCGCCCTAAGAAGAAGAAGAAGAAGAAGCTGTTTGTGAGCTGGAAGAGTCTTTTGGCCACTTTTTTTTCAAAAATGAGGATAATCAGCATTCGCCGTTGAGCCATGATTAATAACTTTTTCGTTCCCCTACTAAACGGAATGAATGTGGAATTGTAAGGAATTTAAAGTATTTCAAATGTTGTATCAATTATTCATCCCTTGATCCATACACTTACACATTCGTTTAGTTTGTTGCTTCATATTATTAAAAGAATCTGTTATCATGCATGTATGTTAAACGCTAATCGGACCATTTCACCGATGTTCAGAATAAAGAAAGTACAGCCAATAACACATTGTAAGAAACCAAAAAAGACAGTTGTAATAAAGCTCTCGAAGAAGGAACATCGTCTTCTTTATTTTTTCCTGTTCCAGATAACCCTTACAACTAATCAGAAGTGGAATTACTGTACCTAAAAGTGTCGTGTCAGTTTAAGTTTTCACTGTCTTATTAAACTTTATGTTGTGTATTAGAAATTGTGTGATTAAGTGTAAACCACACAAATTTCATTGAAGTTCCTGTCCTACAGACATAGGTGATTGATTCTGTGCAGTATGGCAGCGCGTGCCACGAGATTTTTGCAAATAGCAACTGTACCTCAATTAAAAGACAAATTAGCGGAAATGAATTTGCCCACAAGTGGTCTTAAACCAGCGCTAAAAATTAGATTGGAAAATGCAATCGAACAATTTTCCGACGAGCAAGTAGAACATTATTTCCCAGCCACTATTCTTGATGGAATTATTATCGACGAAAGCTCATCCGAGCTCGAAGACGAGAACAGACTGGTGACGCAGCAATTGGAGACCTTACGCGAAATGGTGAAACGAAAAGAAGAGATTCGTCATCTGCAGCAGCGACTTATTGAATTGGATGGCCCACTGGAAACAAGATCAAGAAGTGAAGTCGTAACCTTCAGGGATATTGAAGAATCCCTACCAACGTTTTCGGGTGATGACAACTTTCCCATTACCAGATGGATAAAGGCATTCGATGACTCAAAATATATGTACAAATTTGAAGAATCGAAATGTCACATTTACGCTCAGCGGCTTCTCCGAGGAACGGCGAAACTATTTCTACGATCAACGCCATGCCAATCATGGGAGGAATTGAAAACAGCCCTACTCAGAGAATTTCATCAGCATTCTTCAGCTTCCGACGTGCACAATGCATTGCGCAATAGAAAGAAGCATAGAGAGGAGAATCACCAGCAATACGTATTAAGCATGCAGGAAATCGCTAGCGCAGCCGACATCAATGAACTCGACGTCATCAATTACATCATCAAAGGTATACCCGATTCGATGGTTAATAAACAACTTCTACTTACAGCCAACACCTTATCTGAGTTAAAAATTGCACTCAGAAAATACGAAAAGATGAAACCTGAGCTCCAGTTCACACCAAACAACTCAAAGTCATTAGCGCATCCATCCACCCCACACACCCGCTACAAATCTCCCACAATCAAATGTTACAATTGCAACGACGTTGGACACCTCTCCACCAGTTGTCCAAAGCCGCGGAGGGACAGAGGGACTTTTTTTCGATGTGGAAAAACGGGGCATCTCATCAAAGATTGCCCAAATTCAACCGCAGTAATGATGCTTCAACAAAATGAGCCAGTCAACACACAACCATCTTTCTTAGAAGACTTCTGTAGGACCTTCGAGTATGAATTCGAGAGCAACGGAGTCGGATTTGCTGCTTTAACGATGAGAGCGATGACCTTAGTTGACACTGGGAGCCCAATAAGCTTCGTCCAGCAGAAATATGTTCCTGCGTATTTTGTGACATCCATAGACAACTGTTCGCAAGAATTCAGTGGAATTAATAACAGCAAGTTAATTGTTTATGGTAAGATAGTATGTAAAGTCAAGTTTAATAATGTGCATGCAAATTTATGTCTATTTGTTGTTAAGGATGATAGCATGAAGAATATAATAGTTTTAGGTCGAGATTTTTTACAGAAAACACATATTAAATTAACGCTTAAGAATGAAAGTCATGTGGACAAGGAATATTCGCCTAATAATTGTGAAGAAAATGAAATTTTCAATATCGATGTGTGTAGTAAAGTGGATTATAATTTACAAATCAATGAGAACTTGAAATACGAAGACAAAGTGAAAGTGGAGGAGTTAGTGACTAGGAGTGTTTCAAATGTTGATAGTTTAAATGTACAAGATTTGGGTTGTGTTGTGTCAAACGAGTTTTCTAATTATGAAATGATAATAAGAGTAACTGACTCGAATACAATTTTCAATTGTGCACCACGTCGGTTGCCCTACGTACATAGGCAAGAGTTGCAACAAATTTTAGATGACCTACTTGATAATAAAATAATACGTGAGAGCAATTCTCCTTATGCCTCACCGATCGTTTTAGTCAGAAAAAAATCGGGCGACTTGCGTTTGTGTATAGATTTCCGACAACTAAATAGTATAACCTTAAAAGACAATTTCCCATTACCTTTAATAGAGGATCATTTGGACACTTTGCGTGGCAAGAAGTACTTTTCTCTTCTGGACTTGAAGAGTGCTTTTCATCACGTGAAAATGTCTCCAGAGTCTATAAAATATACAGCCTTCGTCACACCTTTAGGCCAATTTGAGTACTTGTGCATGCCCTTCGGGCTCAAAAATGCATCCGCTGTATTCCAGAGATATATCAACTTAGTTTTCAAAGATCTTATAAAGTCAGGAAAGCTCTTAATATACATTGATGATCTCTTTATTGCCTCAGTAACAAAGGAGGAACATTTTGTAATTTTGGAAGAGGTCCTAGAGAGAGTTAGAACTCATAAATTACAGCTGCGTTTGGATAAATGCTTGTTCATGGTGGAAAAAATTACTTACCTCGGGTATGAAGTGTCAGCAGGCGGTATAGGTCCGAATACAGACGGGTTACGCGCAGTGAGGGAGTTTCCTATTCCTACAAATTCGAAATCCTTACATTCATTCCTGGGCCTGTGCTCGTACTTTCGCAAATTCATGAAGAATTTCTCTATTGTTTCAAAACCTTTGCACGACTTATTGAAAAAGGATTCGGATTTTGTGTTTGGGGAAAAGGAACTCATAGTTTTTGAAACTCTAAAGAAAATGCTCTTAGAAGCACCATTGCTCAGAATATACAATCCAATGGCGGAAACAGAGCTTCACTGCGATGCTAGCAGTTTGGGATTCGGGGCAGTTTTACTGCAGCGTCAAGAGGACAAACTCTTACATCCGATATTCTTCTTTTCAAAACGCACCACGGCTCAAGAGTCGAGATATCACTCTTACGAGCTTGAGACGTTGGCTATAGTTTGTGCGCTCAGAAGATTCAGGATCTATCTAGCAGGCATTAAGTTCAAAATCATTACTGATTGCAGGTCATTAACTCTCACGTTAACAAAGAAACTTCTGAATCCCCGAATTTCTCGATGGGCATTAGAGCTGCAAGATTTTGAGTATATCATAGAACACAGGGATGGGAAACGAATGACTCATGTGGATGCACTTAGCAGATGCCACAATATATTCCTCATTGAACCTGATTCTTTTGAATATGCACTTGCAGCTTCACAGCAGAAGGATGTCGTGATAAAGCGATTAGTCACCATGCTTGAAGAATGGGAGAGTCCTTGTTATGAGCTGATAAACGGCCTTGTGTATCGTAAGATTAATAAAAAAGTTTTATTTTATGTCCCAACACAAATGGAAAGGAATGTTATACAGACTCATCATGATGCTTTGTGCCACGTTGAGGTCGAGAAGTGCTACGATTTCTTAAGGAAGACGTATTGATTTCCATTCATGAAAAATAAAATACATCATTATATAAGTAGTTGTCTGCGATGTATACACTTCTCGCCACAGTCGGGTAAGAAAGAGGGGGTTCTGTATAATATTCCTAAAGGCAATAAACCTTTTGAGACCATTCATATAGACCACTATGGCCCTTTACCTTCATCAATCCGAAATTTAAAAAAATATATTTTGTTAGTTGTCGACGGTTTCTCCAAATTTACAAAACTTTATAGCGTAAAAAATACAAGTACTAAAGAAGTCCTGAAATGTTTAGAGTCGTATTTCTCCAATTATAGCAAGCCAACTCGGATAGTGTCAGATAGAGGGAGCTGTTTTACCTCAGAGGAGTTCTCCAGTTTTTGTAAAGAATACAACGTACAGCATATTAAAATCGCCACAAGTTCTCCTCAGTCCAACGGGCAAGTGGAGAGAGTAAATAGGACTATTACTCCAATGATATCTAAGGAAAGCGAAATTGAACCAGGAGATTGGGCAAAGTGTTTAAGCAAAGTTGAGTTCGCTCTTAACAACGTTGAAAGCAAGAGCACTGGATTTAGTCCGAGCGTATTGCTGTTTGGAGTTCGACAAAAGGGCGTAGTTTTTGATAAAATTAGAGAATACCTGGAAGAAACTATTATTGCGGAAGAACCGAATGATCTAGAAATAATTCGACAAAAGGCACAAGAAAAAATTATTCGAGGTCAACAACTTAATAAGGAAAAGTTTGATAAACGACACAAAACCCCATACCCATATCAGGTCGGTGACTTCGTTATGGTCAAAAATATTTTAAACACTCCTGGTATAAATAAAAAACTCTTACCCAAATATAAAGGACCTTATCAAATTGTTAAATGTCTCACTAATGATAGGTTTGTCATTAAGGACATAGAAAACCTTCAAATTTCAAGAATCGCTTACGAGGGAGTTGCTTCTCCCGAAAACATGAAACCATATGAGATTTCTTAACGTAACATTCGCTAAATTTGTATGTAACGTATCGATATTGTTAACTTTCAGCTTTCTAAACGGCACTAATGAAATAATTTAAATAATATTGAATATTTGTAACTTCTTGAACACATATTATAACGCTATTTTTAGAATACATTTTAGAATATGAAGATAGCTATCTAATATAAATGACTATGTAATTTCATCTTTTGTACTGTTCGATATTGAATTGTTAAAATGTATTCCACAAATCGAGGACGATTTATTCTTAGGGCGGTCGTGCTGTAAGGAATTTAAAGTATTTCAAATGTTGTATCAATTATTCATCCCTTGATCCATACACTTACACATTCGTTTAGTTTGTTGCTTCATATTATTAAAAGAATCTGTTATCATGCATGTATGTTAAACGCTAATCGGACCATTTCACCGATGTTCAGAATAAAGAAAGTACAGCCAATAACACATTGTAAGAAACCAAAAAAGACAGTTGTAATAAAGCTCTCGAAGAAGGAACATCGTCTTCTTTATTTTTTCCTGTTCCAGATAACCCTTACAGAATAGATATGGTTCCAGGAGGATGACGGCATGAAAGAAAAATTTGATGAGGTCTGTAATTCCCTTTAAGATCTAGTGATTTGCGATCTTGATTTGCGCCTCTTGATTTTTGTCGTAAAGTGGCCAAAACCCACAACAGTTGAAGGGTTGGAACCCGACATTACTTGTATTATTTAGAACAATGGGTCACAAGAGCCTAAAGAAGTGATCGAAAACATCGTCTCTCGAATGAAAGCCATCAGATCCAGCCGTGGAGGACGTATACCCGAAGTTGTTTTCAAAAACTACTTGTTAAGTATATTCTCTCAAGTGAACACAAACAAACGGCTATTTAATGACATTTCACATGATTTGTTTAAGACCAATAAAATACACCTCTGGTCAGGGGAATCATTAGGTTAGATTGAGGTGGCTGGAGTACGCACTTAGACCAGTGTTGATCCATTGTGCTGCCACATGGTTTACAGTTTCGTGAGACCAGTTTCAGAGCCCGGAAGGTAGCCTGGCTGTCCGGCTATCCGTGAAAATGCAAATATCACGTGCGGATATTACATTCCATTTGAGCTAGGACAGAGTTTCACTAATCACCATTGTCTTCGCCTGAAACACGCTGCAATGATCGGGTGAGCGAGAGGAAAGACTGATGTTTAATTCGTTGGAGGAAATGTCATTGCCAACCCCGTCCTGGGTCTTTGACCCATCCGTACAGAAAAGCAGGGATCCTGCAAATGCTTTAGGATTGTCATTCCAAAAGTCTCTGTCTGGAATTTGGGTTTCAAAGTTCCTATCAGGAATGTATTGGGGTGTGGCGTGGTCTAGATTTCTAGTCGGGAAGAAAACGTAGTCTATACTAAGAAGTGGCCATATGGGGTATTGGACCACTGGGTGGAGGCCATGGGATGAATAGCGGTGTTTTTTGCTAATTGTCGGTCAAAAATGTCGAGTGGGGTTGGGTTCAGGATAACGTCCAGGGCATCAGAAGGCTTAGTTCTCAATACACCTCTTATGCAGATGCAAGCTTGACGTTGAACTTTACTACGGTTATTCTAGTGTATGGCTTTGTCTAGGATAGGCCACCAGACATGCACTCTATACAACAGCATGGGTCTAATGACGGCTACGTAGATCCAATGGATCATGTGTGGTTGGAGACCCCATTTCTTGTCTATGGCTCTTTTAAATACGTGAAGAGCAAGCGCAGCCTTAGCGACTGTATGGCGCAGTTAGTTATGTGCTTGCCCTAAGTTAGAGGGGTCCCAGGTTCGCATCCCAGTGAAATCGAATCTGGTCCAGTTACCATTTGCCCTTGGGATTAAATTAACGGCACTGGAGTAGGTTGCTACCTGGCAGTACAATGGACCAGTTTTGAGTCTGAGTGCTCCAGTGCAGTGTTCCAAAAAAAACTCAAAAAAGCGTAGCCTTACGGGCACGCTCCATTATATTTTGCGGGGGAATCTGTAACTTCTCAGTAAGCTCAGTTAGCGGCACGAAAAAGATGGCGAACACAAACAGTATCGAACTTAAACCATCCTGAGGGCAACCGACAAAGATGCTAACTAAAGAAGGCATCTTCAACAACCTAAGGCTTCTTTTTTCGAGTAATCGCTGTACATACGTAGGCAGGTGAGTGGGTAGACGGAAGGAAGCCACGCCTCACTTAGGTTCTTGAGGACCCATTGTAATGCCCAATTGGCGATTGGTATTCCCTTATAACCCTTGCCGTAATTATGGTCCCTGGTTGTACTTGCAAGGAAAGGTTTATTTGAGATTTCATGTAGATCTTGGAAGAAATATTCTTCCATTGTTCTGGGACGCAAGTGACAAAGACTAGGGCAATGGCAGAGGTAGTGAGGAGTATTCTCTCGTTCCCCTTCATCACCGCAGCCTCTGCAAATGTTGTCGTTGGAGAGTCTCATTTTCATCGCGTGGTTTCTAAGATGATTATGACCAGTGAGAGCTCCAACCACCATCGTTAGTAACTTCTTGTCGCACTGAAGGATTTTGTGGGTTTTCGCTCGATCCTATCTGGGCTATAATGCTTTAGTAATCACACATGTAGACAGGACACGCCATCTACTGTTTGCTATTTGAAGAATCCAACTTTTTCCTAAACTCTAAGACGGGCGGTTTGATTCCATGAATTGCTTGTGACAGGTCGGTCACTTTGCCGGCTATGTCACTATGTTCAGGGATCCATCACAGATTGATAGAGTGCTGTGAGCCAAGAGCCTTTAGATCTTCGCGACAGCATGCGACTAGGTTGGACTGGATTTCCGTTGCGGATATAGCTTTCATGGCCGCCTGACTGTCAATAAGAATGGTCATATCAGCTGGTGATATTGCCATCATTGATATCATTCTGGCCGATTCTTTGACCGCCAGGACATCCGCTTGAAAAACACTGTCGTAGTCAGGATGTCTGAATGAGCAGGGCAAGTTTAGCTCATCGGAGAAAATGCCCGCGGCTCATCTTTGACTCGTCGGTGTATACCTTTATGGTCGTGTTACTGATGGCTTTATTGGTCGCCCATTGGCAGTTGAACGGTCTCCCAAATTCGAGGAATGGGAGTCTGTAGTCACTCTCGACTTCTGATACTGCAAGAATGTCAAGAATGCTTGCTTGCCAGTCGCCAGATTGACTGTTTCACTCAGAGCGCTTTTAGCGGACGCCGCCTGCATATTGGGGTGGAGCTGACTTCGCCAATGACTTCCATACACGCAAGTCTCTGTATTTTAGTCATTGCCTTATGATTAATGGCTTTCAATGCTGCCTGCCACCAGAAAATGCGTAAGGATGGGTCTGACAATAGCGGTGTACATCCATACGATGGTCTTGGGGTTTGGTCCCCATTTTTTGCCGACAATTTTGGCGCAGGTATAAAAATCTATTGGAATTTGCATTGTATACATTCATACATACATATATTGTCACTCCTGAACGTACTTTTGCTACTTAACGAAACTTTATGTACGCGGTTTGGCTCATCATTCTTTCTTTTCTTTTTATAAACTTACTTGTTCTTCAACTGTCTAGCAAGAAGCATTTAATAAAGTTGTTTAACATAACCTTTAATAATCAATTCTTTTATTTCAACTGCAACGTGGCATAACATTTTTAACAGGTTATGGGCCCAGGAGACGCGTACAGTGAGATTAAATACCAAAGGTTTAAGCAAAAGGAATTTTAAATGGCGAATACAGCGATTGAACATTCATTAATTTCTCACCGACTGGACGGCAGTAATTTTAGAACGTGGAAGTTCCAAATCAATGCAATATTGCGATCGCAAGATTTGGTGGACGTTGTTAGTGGCGCTTTGAGACCTTCTGCAGAGGAATCGGCAGATGAAAAAAAAAGGTGGATTCAAAAGGATGGCAAAGCTGTGTCGATCTTGTTTGCATCACTAAATGCCGATCAAAGTAAGCACGTGTTGAACTGCAAATCAGCTAGGGAAATAATGGATACTCTAGAGAACATACATAATAAGAAAAGTGACGTAAAAATCATGGGATTGTATGAAGAGTATTTCGCACTAAAAATGAATGATCAAGAAAATGTAGCCGCATTTGTATCAAAAGTTGATACATTGGCGCATGAAATTGAAGAACAAGGCGAAAAATTGTCGGACAATCTAAAAATGTGTCGTGTTATTAGTGGACTGACATCGAAATACAGCAATTTTCGCACAGTGTGGTACAACATTAAAGAATGTCGTACAATGGACACACTGTTGGCGAAATTACAGCTAGAAGAGGACTCAATCAACAAATTAGAGCGAGAGAGATCAGCGAATGTCGAAGTAGCATTTAGTGCAACGAAACACGAAAAAACGAAGAAGAAAAAGTTTACACAAGCTGAACGAAGGTCAAAGTCTAGTTGTTTTTTGTGCGGTAATGTTGGTCACTGGCAGCGAAACTGTCCACAAAGAAAAAAAGGCAAATTTATTGACTTAGAGAAAACCGAAGTCTCGAAATCTGTAGCTTTTACTGCAGTCAGTGATATTTTGTCAGCTAAATACGAAAATTTGTGGATAGCTGATTCGGGAGCAACTAAACACACTACATTTCGAAGAGACTGGTTTATTGAATATTCGTCGAAAGGAGCCCAGCGGTGCGTAAAGCTTGCGAATGATGAGATGCTGGATGTGGAAGGAACGGGCACTATTGAAGTTGAGTCGTGGGTTAATGGACAATGGAAGAAACAGCGGCTGGAAGATGTGCGATATGCACCTAAAGCAACTGTAAATTTGTTTTCAATTGGCCAAGTCATAGAAAGGGGTTTTGATGTGCATTTCAAAGAAAAGCAGTGCATAGTTACAAATAGATTCGACGAAATTGTTGCTGGTGGTGTGAAGGATGACTCCAATCTGTTTCGGATGCTGTTTCGTTGTACAAAACACACAATTGATGGTACCTGCTTAGCTGTGAAAGATTCGAACATGGCGAATTCTCTGCAACAATGGCATCGTCGGTTGGGTCACATCAACGTAAAGACCATTAAATCAATGGTTAATAACAATTCGGTAAGTGGTATTGATTTTTCTAATGAAAATACATTTTACTGTGAAGAGTGCCAGATGGGAAAATCGCATAGAAGTTCACATCCATCGACTGAGAAGCGTGCTGTCCGAAAAGCCGAATGCTTTCACGTTGACTTATGTGGTCCAATGGAACAAACTGGTATAGATGGTTCCAGATATTTTATGCTGCTAAAGGATGAAGCCTCTGCTTTTAGAGCAGTTTATTTTCTAAAGCAAAAGTCCGAAGTTGAGGAAAGGCTGAACGAATTTCTATTATTTGTCGAAAATTCAGTAGGTCTTCGTGTGAAACGGATTCGATGTGACAATGGCACCGAATTTACAAACGGAGGGGTTCAAAGTATTCTTTCGAAGAGAGGGATTACAATGGAGAGAAGTGCTCCGTACACAGCAGAACAAAATGGACTCATCGAAAGGGATAATCGAATCGTTCAAGAGTCAGCGAGAACGATGTTACTCTCTAGCACGTTGGATAAATCGTTGTGGCCTGAGGCAGTACGAACAGCTGTATACATATTGAATCGATCGACTAATTCACGAAGCCCGAATATAACACCATACGAGGAATGGTTTGGTGAAAAACCAAGGCTCGACCATTTAAAAGTTTTTGGCACAATTGGTTACGCGCATGTTCCTCAAGTTTGCCGTAAGAAATGGGATGCCAAAGCACGGAAGGTATACTTGGTAGGATATGGGCTCACAGGTAAAAATTTTCGTTTGTTTGATCCGAGTTCCAATAAGGTCATCATCAGTTGTGATGTGCAGTTTAATGAAAATTTTATTCGATGTGAATATTATGCCTTTCCAGATGACAGGACCGAATATAGTGAGGAGAAAATTAATGAACAAACGATTAAACTAGAGAAAACTGACAGCATTATATCGGATGAAGAACAAACAAGCAACAACGTTGAAAGCCTACAGGTGAACACTATTCCAAGCAAAAGAGAAGGGTTACGTTCGAATCCAAAACAAACAGATTTCTATCAAGCTGAAATGGCACTATCAGCAATTTGTGTTGAACCGGTGACATACAAAGAAGCCTTGTCTTCCAATGAATCAGTTCAGTGGATGAAGGCTGTGGAAGAAGAGCTGAACTCCCTTAAGGAGAATAATACGTGGGACATCGTTGAAAGACCCAAGGAGTGCAACGTAATTGGTAATAAATGGGTTTTCAAGTTGAAAACCTCATCGAATAAAAACCACAAATATAAAGCGCGTTTAGTGGCAAAGGGTTATGCACAATCACCAGGCATCGACTACCAGGAAACGTTTGCCCCAGTAGTACGGTACGATTCAGTTAGATGTGTTTTGGCTATAGCTGCGGTACGAGATATGGAAATAACTCAATTCGATGTCAAGACAGCTTTCCTTAATGGGGACTTGAAGGAGGTTATCTATATGGAGGTTCCAGAAGGAGTTGCCTATCAGCCTGGTAAGGTATGTCGCTTAAAGCGAAGTTTGTATGGCCTTAAACAAGCCTCACGGGCTTGGAACCTCAAATTTGTACAATTTTTGAAAAGTTATGGCATGAAACAATCGATGGCTGACCCATGTGTGTTCTACGGAAGGATCTGGGATGAAGAGGTAATTGTTTTACTTTACGTTGATGATGGACTCATTTTATCAAACAGCAAACTGTCAATCGATACGCTTGTGGAGAGACTACAGGAAAAATTCAAAATTACTTTGGGAAATGGAGAGTTTTATGTTGGAATGGAAATAAAGCGTGATCGAAAGGCCAAAACCATAACCATTTCACAAAGCTCGTACATCAAAAGGGTAATTGAAAAGTTTGGAATGACAGAGTCGAAGTCAGTTTCCACCCCATTTGATGTCAATACTGTTTTAACGAAGTCCGACGAGCAATGTGACATTAGTTTTCCATATCGTCAAGCTTGTGGATCATTGATGTATGCTGCGACCGTTTCACGACCAGATATTTCATATGCAGTGGGAGAAGTTAGTCGTTTTATGCAGAATCCAAACCAATCGCATGTTCAGGCCTTGAAGAGAATCTTGCGATACTTGAACGGTACGAAGTCACTGGGAATTACGTTTGGTGATTCAAGTGACATGACTTTGATTGGGTATACTGATGCAGATTTTGCAAGAGATATAGACACAAGACGTTCGACATCGGGCTATGTTTTCATGATTGGAAATGCAGTCATAACTTGGCGGAGTCAAAGGCAAAAGACTGTCGCTTTATCAACAACCGAAGCGGAGTTTATGGCAATCACGGATGGTGCAAAGGAAGCCCTTTGGTTGCGTCAATTTCTTCAGGATGTCGGCTTAATACAGAAGGAAACTATAAATCTGCGTGTTGATAATCTTAGCGCTATAAGATTGGTCCGCAATCCTGAGTTACATCATAGAACTAAACACATTGATGTTCGACTCTATTTTGTGCGTGGACTTTACGAAGAAGAATTAATTCAAGTGGAATATGTACGAAGTGAAGATCAGTTGGCTGACATGTTGACGAAACCACTTGCAACACCAGCGTTTATATCTAACAGAGCTAAGATAGGCATGATCCAAAGTCATTAAATGAAGCTGTGCTTCAATCATTTTTGTACAGAATTATTGAATTAAACAAGTTAATTTAAAGATTATTTTGAATATGATGTAAAATGTTTACAATGAGTGGGAGTATTGGAATTTGCATTGTATACATTCATACATACATATATTGTCACTCCTGAACGTACTTTTGCTACTTAACGAAACTTTATGTACGCGGTTTGGCTCATCATTCTTTCTTTTCTTTTTATAAACTTACTTGTTCTTCAACTGTCTAGCAAGAAGCATTTAATAAAGTTGTTTAACATAACCTTTAATAATCAATTCTTTTATTTCAACTGCAACGTGGCATAACATTTTTAACATGTAGCTTTTTTGACCCTTTCAATGACATTGAGTTCCCAGCTTAGTTTTTCGTCAAGATGTCGGATAACGTCAGTGTAGATCCTTCAATAGCTGGTTTAAACTGCTGAGTGACTCTTTTAGTAAAGAGGACCAATTCGGTATTTTTTTTCGGAGGATTTTTGAAACACTACTGGAGCACTCAGACTCAAAACTGGTCCATTGTAATGCCAGATAGCAACCTACTCCTTCGGTCTTGGTTGGGTTTACACCCAGTCCTCAGTTTTTTGCCCACCTAGCTAGTATTTTCATAGCGCCTTCAAGCAACTCACTTATTATCGTTTTGACAAAAAGACGGACAAATTATGTACTGGCTCTTAGTGGTCACAATGTCCCTGGATGAAAAAGTGGATAGTAGAGGTTCTCGTGGCCTCGTAGGTAGATAGTCCCATGTTCCAATCCAATTTGGTTCAAAACCTAAGTTTTGAGTTCACTTTTCAGCAACCACTCGTGTTGTGCGTGCTATTGTTCTCTCACGAGTGGAGGGGACCTACAGTTTAATGCCGACTCCGAGCGGCGAGATCGAAAAGCTTTTTCTGGACAGTTATACTCTTTGAGCATTGTCAGTGACTCGAAAGAGGTGGAGCCATGAAACAAGAAAACGTTTGGTGTTTTTTCGGGAATCGAACTGAGAACATCGAGCGTAGGAATCGACGCACCTACTCGCTACGCCACGGCGCCCACTTAATGAATGTCTCTTACAAAACAAAAAAACATTAATTTCGTGGAATGTTTGAAGCTACCCACCCAGAACCTTAACCACAAACCGTCGTCTTCAAACACGTAAACTATGTGCCGCTTTTATCCACAAGACATCCTTTCATAGCTCATTGTTCAAAAACGTTTCTAACCTCTTTCCAAAGCTCAAAAAACTTTTTTCGCATAAAAAAAATGTGGAGTGGCACCAGAAAAGAGAATCAAATCCGTTGAGTGACTCTTGATCTGGGTCTGAAACTATACACCCAGTAAACATTCATCGAAAGCCAAAAGTTTCGCAAATTCATCTTAAATCCGTCAGATCCGCCCTCAATGCCTCGAGTGGTCCACTCGATTGAACTTTTCCCATCAAATATTTAAAAAGAAGCTTACTCCTCCCCTCGTCCCCTTCATTTTTTGCGCTTCGCAGGCTAATGACCTCCCGCTGGATACGGGTTCAACTTGAACCTACCACAACCCATTCATCAAAGTCAATTAACCAATCGTCCAGCAATTCACGGTTCAGTTAAGAGTTAACAAACTGGGAAAATTGACTAATAGTACCTGGACTGTTCCCCCTTTGTAATCGACTTTCACACCCAGCCCCAGCGACGACCGCTGCCACAGTCGACTATGACTTGCAAAGCACAATGGGGCGATGGGCACTGGGGGCTTTAAACAAATACATACATCAAACCCGGCGCGGCGGCTTTTGATGTCTGGGCGTGAGGGCGCACGTGGAATACGCAATGCTGAGTGGAGTTTAGGAGGAAAACTTTTTAATATATTTCCCCGAAGATCAGACGTGCTAAGACTTTGGAAAACTTTCAACTACACAATGCTCCTGAAACCGTTCCATTGGCTATCGATGCAGTCCGGAGAGCGTCCTCCTCCTCGGCGTACGCTGGCAGTTCCAGTGGAGTGCATGCACACATGGATTGTTCCGCCCCAGCTGCTAATTAAATACCGACTGAATTCGCAATCAAATTTGGACAGTGGATGCTGATTGGGAAAAAAAGAGTGGACGGCGAATGACTATTGTGTTGCGTTAACAACCAAATTAAGGAAATGTGTGTGCATTTAATTGTCTGCTCCTTTGATGGCGTGCAAACAGATTCGACTGACTACATGTTAAATATTTTATTTAACTAGTTAACAAGGTAATTAACTACCTCTGCTGGCTCGAGTGGGCGCAACTGCTGCCAGCAAGATTGTGACAATATGCTCATTAGCTGAAATAGAAGTGCTTTCGTTCCATTTTGGACATCAAACAACTCAAGCGTAACAGATGGGCGCGAAAGAACTTGAGAAGAAGAGCAGAAGGATGAAATTAATAAACTATATCATCCTGATGTTACTGTGCGATGGAAAGCTTTAAGCAAAGCTGCTTCCTGTAATCTCCTTCTTCGTCTTCTTTGGGACATTTTTTTTTTCATAGGATTTTTGAAACATTACTGGAGCACTCAGACTCATAACTGGTCCATTGTACTGCCAGGTAGCAACCTACTGTAGTGCCGTTAATTTCATCCCAACTGCAAATGGTGACTGGACCAGATTCGATTTCACTGGGACCCATCTAACTTGGGGCAGGCACTCAACCAACTGCCCCATCCAGTTGTCAGTCCCTTCTTTGGGACTTTAGTCTGGGATGGTATTGGGGTTAGCTTTTACAAAAACCACTAGTGTTGTGCGTCCTACTTTCAAATTTCGAGAATTTTTTCCCACTTTCGATTTCAAAATGGTCCTTGACTCAAGCGCAAAAATAGGCGAGGGGGGTGTCTTTCGCAACATAGTGGGAAAGGACAGACTACACGACATCACCTCCGATAGTGCACTTATCGACTTTGCAGCGGGGCGTAACATCATAGTGCCAAGCACACGGTTTGTACATCTCAACAAACTGACAGGCGGTCAACAGATCAATCCACCGTTAACCAAGTTGACCTTATAGCAATTGACGCCAGATACTCCAGCACAATTTTGGAAGCACGGACGTTCCGAGGCGACAACACTGCTTCGGATTTACGTAGCCACCTTCTGAATAAGAATTTTCCGGACGCTGAAAAACGAAAGAAATGCTGCGAGGAAATTTAACGTCGCAGGGGGGGGGGGGCCTCTTTTAGCCTCTTACAGAGCCCTTTGTCGCCAGCATCAAGTGCAGAAATCCAGTGGCAATGCTACCAAGAAGCCATCAGAAAAGCCGCAACTGATGTGCTAGGTTTCATTACGCCAACAAGAAGTAAACCCTAGTTCAATGATGAATGCCAGCAAGCACATACAGATTTTGGTAAATATTCAGAGTTCAAGGCCGTCTATGACACCATGCATAGATACAGGCTAAACGGTGCCATATATACAGTCAGCGTCAGAAGTGAGTATCTCCCACAGCTACTATTGTAAAAGTTGCAGGGACGAGGAGAAGACCAGAATCCGTCCGCCACCTGCTATGGGATTGTCCAGCCCGACGGGGAAGGAGACTATTAACACTATGCAGTAACTTCTTCGACGAGTTGAAGGATGTGAATAAAATAGAGCTGAAGCACCTCCTGAGATATACACTCAGCGTCAGAGTTTTCAACACCTTTACCGCTATTTTCAGTTTTCGTATTTGCCAGTCTTAATGCTCATACATTGAAACAACCATATGTACACTCAATTTTGAACGCAGTTCTCAGCACTTCTCTCTGAGTGAAGCCTTTTAAGCAACTGATAAGAAAGAGGCTAAAAGGGCAATATAAAAAAAGGTATACATATTTTCATTCAGGTGGCACTACAGTCGAGGGTGAACTCATAAGTAGACAAGCGTCAAACGTGTAACCTAGCATGGGCCATTGATTCATTCCACCCTCTCAAAACCGCGGGACCGGATGGTACAAAGAACCAAAGCTATTCTAATCCCCAGGCTTCGGGCAATCTTTATCGCATGTCTGACATTGGGCTTTATTCCAAACCAATGGAAAGAAATAAGAGTATCCTCTCAGACTCGCTGCACGCGTATAATAATAATAATAATAATAATAATAATAGCAGCGCTACAGTCCGAGATGGACTTAGGCCTAGCTCCTCAACAACCACTCGTGTTGTGCGTGCTATTGTTCTCTCACGAGTGGAGGGGAGCTACAGTTTAATGCCGACTCCGAACAGATTGATAAGCTTTTTCTAAACAGTTATAGTCTTTGAGCATTGTCAGTGACTCGAAAGAGGTGGAGTCGTGAAACAATGTTAACTGCTTTTTTCGAGTTTTAAACTTTAGACCTCGAGCGTAAGAGTCGACGCATCTACCCACTAAGTCACGGCGACCACCGCAGCATGCCTATGCCAAAGGTAAACTCGCCAAGACAAACAAAGCCACCCAGGCTGCATATCCCACTGCTTATGGCCCAAATACGATATCAACAAGACCAAATCCCTCATATCCAACAATAAGAAAAGCACACATCATCTTAATAGGGGTACTCACTGGCCCGGCGAACAATTTCTGTAGGAGCTGTAGGGATGAGGAAGAAATTGAATCAGTGGAGCATCTCCTTTGCCACTACCCTGCTCTACAAGAGCGATGGCCTGCTCACTTGAAAGCAAGGTTCTTTCACGAGCTCAGCGAGGAGGCGAAGGTACAGATCCTTGATCTAAGATCGGGGTGGTTTTCGTAATCGCATGCTGACCCTGCGTTAACAGCGGAAAACACAATGGGCCACCACCCCCTCTGGGTGTAATTGATGGCAACAGCATAAAGCCCTCCTAACCTAACCTTATACCTTATACCGATACCAAACGGCAAAGTTTGAGGTGTTTTTCTTAACAGTGACGTGTATAGTTTCACCAAGAAAAGACGCATATCATCAACGATTTGGTCAGAAAGTTCAGAAGGTCGGCTGTAACTTCGAGTAAATCAAGGGTTTCGTCTACCTTGGCTCCTTAGTATCGCCAAAGAATAACATCAGAAATCAAAAGCAGAGTGCTACTGACTTCCAGTCCCGGTCTTGCTGTATGGAGCAGCAGAATGGACGCTAAAGCCAAAGCGGACGAGGAGATTCTTGGTCTTTTTTTAAAGGAAAGTCGCTCGTACTAATAAACGAATGGTGCCTGGCGGAGAAGACTGAATGACGAGCTTGTGCTGAAGAAGACTGACTGAATGACGAGCTACGGTGATGGTGCGTGGAGAAGAAGACTGAATGATGAGCTTTACAGGCTGTACAGCGCAATCGAACTGGTCAAACGAATCCGAGTCTCTTGTCTCAGATGGCTTTGTCACGTTGATTGAAGGGGCGCCAATGCTTCGGTCCGGGAAATCTTAAATAACGCCTTAAATAATGTTCCTCTTTAATTTAGAGGGCCCTGACGGCTATAATTATTATTTTCATGACCTTCGAAAACAGGAACATTATTTAAGCCGTCTGCATAGGTGTAAAGGCAGTGGCATGGTCTCCCCACACTATTTCCTTCTACAGAACCTTCGAACTCCAATTTCTGAACTCGAGAGTGAATGCTCATTCCTTTAAAAGTGTGCTAGAAAAGGCCTTCCCACAGATTTTTGAGCTGTTTGGACCAATATCATAGACATTCCAATATGATAATGCCCCTATCCACACAGCGAGGGCGGTAAAACAGTGGATTGAGAGCCAAAATGTTCAGATGCTGGTTTGACCTATATACTCCCCTGACCTGAATATCATAGAGAATGTGTGGGGACTTCTTTCACTTAAAGTATACGAGTCAGGGAGACAATTCTATGACAAAAAGTCATTAATCGAATCAATTAAACTAAAAATTAAACATAAAAATTAAAATTAAATTAAAAAATAAATTAAATTAAATTAAAAATTAAATTAAATTAAATTAAAAATTAATTCAAGAAATCTTGAATCGCAACCCATTTTCGTCGTTAACAGGTAAACACAATAACGTTTATTAACAGAAACAAATCTGAGTACAAATTCCAATTTTACACGTAAACTAAAGTTTTTGCTGTTGAACCTATTCAGATGAGCGGCAGTGTACCTCAGTCAGCTGAACGCGCGTAACTAAAGGTACCTAGCACCATACCGTACTGGATGAAGAGAAATGCTGACTGAGGCCCAGGCCCACCCCGACTGTAGCGTCAGCTGAGAAAGATATTGACTCGGTCACAACGGTCAATTGAATTGAACACCAATCATCGCATTAAATAGTGCAGAATCATGAACTTTGTCAATGGAAAATGAGGGGGTCCTTGTTCGGTTCGAAAGAAGACACTATTCTTGATTCTTGCTCCAGTTCGTATTGACAGTGAATGAAGAAGATATAAACACGAACTGTACGTGACACCGACTTGGGCAAATGTCCTTGGGCGTAACCCCTAAAATGCCTAGACGATGTAGAACGAATAGACATCACAGGACAGTCGTCGAGTCTAGTCTGAAGACTTGTCCCTCACAAAAGGACGATCACAGATACCGTGTTGCAGTGGAAAGGAAAAATACCTCAACCAATTTGCAAGGCCTTCGAGACAGCTGGCAACCGCCTTGACTATAGGTCCGATTTGAACTCAAGAGCCAGTGAAAGAAAAAGAAGAAGAAGAACACGAAGATGGAGAGGAGGAAGGCGATAGAGAAGAAGAAGGAAATGAAGATGGAGAACTCGAGCAAAGAAGAAGAACAAGAATAGGAAGATAGAGAAGAAGAAGAAGAAGAAGAAGTAATAGAAGATGAAGAGGAAAGGGCAGAACAAGAAGAAACCGGCTGAGAAGAAAAAAAATAAAAAGCATGCTGTCATCAAACAAACAACTGAAGTAAACTTTCTTAATTAACCAGTCGTTCCTCTACTCTCATCAGAATTCCCCTTCACAATCTCAAAAACTGACTGCCTGCGCTTGCACACAAACAAGGAATCACTGCGAGCGATAATATTTGAAAAACTTGGTGCAAAAAAATCCCCAAAAATGGCAGACTATCGTTGTTTACTCAACTGCACCACCACCACACGTCATCATTCCTCAAACCAGAGAGGCATGCACTTGTGAGTCACCTAAATCTGCTCGAACCACCTCCTTCTCCCCCCTCTCTCCACACACACACACACAAAAAGTCCTTATCCACAATCTGACGGATAACAGAAACAGGTCAGATGGCAGAACGTACCTCCTGCAATGGATTTTGTGGAGTGCCAGGAAAAAATACGGTAAAAAACAGACACCCATCGTACTTTTCTTCGCAAACTGATTTCATTGGGGTATTTAACTTTGGGTGCTATTCTGCTATTGTTGTCGTTCCACACTCTGCAGCCGAGCCCGGCTGGTGTGGGCCAAATTGTCTTGCACATCCTTTATCAAATGTTAATTTCTCGCAGAGCTTACATAATACGCCTTATCCATCCATCCATGGGCCGACAGCGGTGCCGAAGTTCACTGTCAGAGCCGGATCTGACGACGGCCGGGTGAAGAGGATCAAGCGAGGTGCGAGGGCGTTCCGGGTCCCGGGATCCGTGTTGAATGTGATGAATGAGGAGAATATTGAAACTGACAGGTCTTATTATTTAGGGATTTGCAATAAATTGCTTGCCATTGTGGATTACAGCTCTTCTCGCTGCTCCTCCCGTTCGTCCTTCGCCCTTCGCCGTTCGACATCATCATCATTATCGTCAGGAGCAGCAGCATCATCGGCATCGGTCGTTGTTGACGTTGTCGTTGTCGTTGTGGTCAGCACTTTGGCGCTGGACGAGAGGGAAAGGAGAGGAGAAGTCCATTCAAATCCCCACTAATTCGCACATCACTTAGGACATAAGATACAACCGCAGTTTAATGGACTTGAACTATTTACACGGAGCCACGGAAACAGTACGCAGATTTTATCTGTGCAAGGATATCAGAGTTTCATACATAATTACCTCCGAGCTGTAGTTCAGCTGATGCCTGAAAGGTATCACCCTCCGGTCGGCGCACCACGCACTGGTACATTCCCTTGTTCTCACGGCTGACTCTGGTTACCACCAGTGTGTCCTCGATGCGTCCCGACGTCGGTAATTGCCGCCCGTCCTTGTACCAGAGTATATTCTGCATGCCCACCGGACTGCCGTTGCTGGTTACAATGCAACGAAACTCCGCAGTGCCGCCCATATGCACGCTGAGGACGTTGGGAGAGATTTCCACTTGCACTGGAGTCGCAACGGTTAGACGAAGTTCGGCACTGGCCTCTCCGCCCACGTTGCCTGCGGTGCACTTGTACACGCCGGAGTCCTCGGCTGTGACCGCCTCAATTGCGAGTATCGGCCCGAGCAGACGTATTCTTGGCCCCGTAAGTACAGGCACCGGTCCGGGGCCGTTGTGTGTGTACCAGCTGAAAAGAAATAATCAAACATAAGCGTTCGGTAAAGTTTATCAATAGACGGAAACATAAGCGTGTGTGTGGGTCCAGATGGTTGGACATAAGTGTGAAGTGCATGCAAGATGATTTTAGTTATTCATTTTGGGCTCGATTCCTGGGAAAAGGGGGCGGAAATCAGTACCGGGGAGGGACATTCTGGACTGTCACTGATCCATTTAGTCATGAGAAGAGCTTTGAATCCACTTAGGCACGTTAGCTCGTCGGAGAGAGGCACGTCTTGGGTCTCTCAATTGGCTTACTGAAGGGCGACGCATATTCCCTCCTGAATTGGGTATTTTTCAGTTGGGCTGTGGGGGGGACGTAATCTTTTTCCTTGGAAATTTGGCTGAATGTTGTGGACTGTTTTGGGTGTCAGGGGTTCAAGTATTTGAAGAAGAACACGAGGAGTATCCTACCTTTCTTTTGGGAGGGACCGTGTGGGATTTGGGTGCACTCTCGGAGGTGTGCTATGTAAAGGTGTGGCCAAGAGGTGGTTAACAAAAAATAACCATTTAATTTGGCTAACGAAAGATGAGAGGTGACAGAACAGGAGAAAAAGTGTAACGAAACTAACTAGACCTTCCGGCTTGCAGCTGATGTTGAGCTCTGGGCGAGGCTGTGGTGTCGCTTTTTTTTATTGGCTGCACCGGTAAGCTGTCCAATCGGCTGAGGGACTGTGTGATTTGCGAACTTGTTGCTTCCACACCGCCACAGACATATCTTTCCGGATAACTGATATCAATCCGATACTATAACGGACATACGAGTAATGTCACACATATCGCGTCGAAACATTTGTAAGACACCTAATTGAAAAAGTGGGAATCAATGTTTGCGTCACAGTCTGGTCAACTTGTTCTTAGAGGAGTCTACCAAGCTTGATTGTCGTTTTTCGAGAAAACCTCCAACAAGATGTTGTAAATGGTTCGATTCCGGATACATCAACTCTAATTTTGACAGCACAATATCTCTTCAGTGGATGTCAGTTGTCAGAGATTATCAAAAAAAGCTGCTCAAGCATCGTCTTTCGCTGTCGACGTAAAACTCTATGTCTCTTCCGCTCGTAAAAGAATAATAGCATCACCAACAAGAATTGTTGCTGTAGGCTAGGTATTTAGAAGGTACAACCCCAGATTGTAGCCTCAGCCAAGTAAGAAGAAGGAAGACAAAAATCAACTTTCAAAAGTCGGAAACTATTGTTTGGGCTTTTGGAAAAAAGTTCTCAATCGTTTGACAGCCGGAGCAGTCACTTTGGAATCGAGGTCAGGATTTTTGGATAGGCCAAAGTTTATATTTTACCAAACATGCAGATGATGTTCTTTCAGCCAAAGATTATTACAATTTTCGAAGCATTGTCCTGACTCCATTGGAACCAAATATCTGCTCGTTACATTTCTGTGTTCACTGATACTCATACAGCCATAAGATTTCTGATACTAGTCTCTTTAAATTCTGAAGTGGTAACAAACTGTCGTTCATCTCCCAGATGGACTGTTATGCGTGCCATGCAACAGTGACGTAACACGAAACTGTAAAGCAGACGAAGATGCCAATCACCATATTGCCCCCACAACTCGCAAATTTTTACTCAATAGGCAAATAAGAGATGGTCGACTGCCAAACTCATGTCAACTGCTAAATGATCTGGCCTATCTCGCTGCAAACGTTTTGCATCTCTTGAAAGATCGGAAATTGGCATTGTGATGTGTATCCCCACGAGACACGTCCTCTCAGGTACGCATACCAAAAGAATTGATATCTTCTCTAATGAGCTCTGCAGAAATTGTTCGGACGAGGGGGAAAACGACCGAGCAGAGAAAGCTCTTCACTTTCTCCGTACTTTTCCGGCTTTGGCATCTCTCACACATCTGCACTTGGAGTAACAGTCAAAGATCATCATAACTAATATTTTGCGATCAAACTCGTTTATTCGTTAAGCTAGTGGGTACATTTTCCGGTTCCCACGCCTCATCATCCATTAACGGACCTGGCGGTCACCTGATCAATCACCAGTCAAGCGAATTGTTCACATTTTAATCGACGTTAGATATTCCTCCGACGGACCATTTCCTTGTTGTAGCCAAGGTAAGAATACGGATATCGAGAGAACAACGGGGTCGATAAAGAAAACCATGGTTTGACTTCGGAAAGCTACAATCGAAACAGACCGCTAGAAACTACAATAGAAGAAAAATGGAAACAGACTTCTAAACGGCGATGAGGACACAAATACCGCTGTCAGGCAGAATGTCCCACTCAACACAACGGACGGTGATAAAACAGAATACCGTCCTCTGATCTAAACGAAGTCAAGATAGCGATATCCAGACTGAAGTCTAACTTAGCTGCTGGTGCAAATAGTCTGCCCGCTGAAATGTTCAAAGCAGCTGGAGATGGCCTGATAGGGCGCATGCACCAGCTCATCTGTAAGATATGGTCGGAGGAAAGTATGCTCGATGAGTGGAATCTCCGTGCCGTTCGCCCGATCCACAAGAAAGAAGACCCCTTTGACTGCGCCAACTATCGAGGGACAAGTCTCCTTAAAATCTCCTTCAAGATCTTTTCTGCCATTCTGTGTGAGCGCCTAAAACCTTTCGTCACCAAACTGATAAGTTCGTATTAATGTGGTTTCAGGCTAGGGAAGTCCACCATCGATCAAACCTTTACACTGCAGCAGATTCTGGATAAACCCAAGAAATGCAAATTGACACCCATTACCTATTCGTCGATTTGAAGACCGCATATGACATCGTGCATAGAGACGAGCTATACAGCGCCATGTCTAGTTTTGACATTCCTGCTACACACGTCAGACTGAGCAAGATGATGTTGGAGAACTCTCGCTGCTCTATCAAGGTCGGTAACGAACTCACCGAGACCTTCAATGTCAAAAAAGGTTTTAGACAAGGCGACGCGCTGTCATGTGATTTCTTCAACATCGTTCTTGAGACGATCGTGCAAAACTCACTGGCCAAGAGCCACGATCTTCCAAAAGTCCGTACAACTGCTGGCATAAGCGGATGACATTGACGTGATTGGGTGAACACAGCGAGCCGTCAATGAGGCGTTTGCTGCCATTAAAACGGAAGCGGCTAAAATGGGTCTGGCGGTAAACGAGGGCAAAACTAACTACATGCTATCATAGTGAAAGAACTCAAAACATCGACGACTTGGTCAGAAAGTCACAATAGTAACCTATAACTTTGAGGTAGAGAAGGACCTCTCTCGAAAGACCAAGTTAACTCGGTGTAAGACCTTGATAAACCTTGAGAATGACTGGATGGCGCAGTTTGTTAAGTGCCGTCCCCAAGTTCGAGGGGTCCCAGGTTCGAATCCCAGTGAAATCGAATCTGGTCCAGTCAGCAATTGCCGTTGGGATTAAAAAATGTGAAAATATGCTAATTTCTTAAATGCATATCATTTTAAAACATTCGTGTAATAAGGAATTTTTCAAAAAGTTATTTTTGATTTCCCACAAAAAGCGAAATTTGGACTTGCCTCCCTTTTGATGCAAAGTCCTCAGTTGATAAATTTGATCGAAGGTCTTGTCAGAAATCGAAAAAATCGTAAAAAGCACTGTAATTCCGACTGGGGTATCGCTGATGCATTAATTAAAGTGAAGTATCACCCGATGGACAGTCGTTTTAAGCTTATTGATTTGAGGGGAGGTCGCATGGAATGGGAACGATGACAATGGTAACGAATGAGTCCAAGAACTTTCGATGAAACAAAAGTCACTCATGCACAAGGTCCTGATTCCAAAGTCATCGTCTATTCTCCCATTCATTCGAAATGAAAGGGGTTACGTGAATGTAATCGACTTTTAACCAAAAGTAAAATCCATGTGAATACAACACAAACCATTTGTCTAAGACATCCCTCTCAGAGCGAGCATTGAAGTCTTCTTTTTTTTCGCTAGGCGTAAGGTTGAGTTCATTTCCTTTCAATGTCCTCGAGTTAAACTTGGCGGACTTTACATTCGCCGGTTAAGGACATTAACACCCACTTATGTCTGACTGTTCACCACGTTTCACGTTTGAAGTTTCAGATTTGAGCTGAACTCACACGTCACCAAACTCAAGAGAGTGTGATCAAGCGGAGACGTGCAAAACGAAAACACTGAACCATTTCCTTACACGTACCGCTAAGTCAAGCGTTCGTTATCCTCCATTCATAAGGATTTCTTCCTTTTTTTCTTTTCTGCTTTCCCCACTTCCTTTCGTGACTCGCCAACTCGCCATCTCGCCCGCTCCCCGAATTCACTGCTATCCATGGGATTTTTTGTAATTCCATTGAAAATTATCACGTGGAATGTGCAGGTGATTGCGACAGTGCTTCCGGTGCACGAGAAAGAAAAATCTTGTCAACGTGAAAAATGAGAATTTTCCTTTGAAGAAAATCCCTCCTTCTGACGAATGATTACGTCGATTCAATCCGACACAAAGGATTTACTTGATTTTCATGCGATGAGAGACGCTGGCGTCTCATTCAAAAGTAGCTTGAGTCGGATCAATTGATTTGAATTGCGTAAGAATTGCGCGGGGGGTTTTGTTGTGTGGAAAACGTATAAAAGACGAGAGAGAGAGTAAACTTGAGCCAATTGAAAGCGATACTAGAGCGTATAATTTTTTGTTGAAATCTGTTCTCGATCTGCCGAGCTGGAAATCGTTGACCAGTTAGTTTTCAGGTTGTTGCTTGTACTTGTATTGTGTACTGGCTTGGAAACGTTTTATTGGCCGCTATTTTGGTGAATTACAAGATGTTTGTCGGGAAGGTTAGCTACGTCCGTTAGTCACTTTTTTGTTCAACACTGTTTTTGATAGTCCATGTCTGACAATCGGGGCTTTTACCAAACGGTGGAATTTGAACCATTAACCTTTATAGTTTCAGCTCAAATATTATAGGATCATTCAATTGGTGGTCCGAATTTGACATCCCTGTTTCTGTCACACTCGTCAAAAACAATGGTCATCCGAGATTGTACAGGGAGGGTCTAATACAAGTTTCTTTTTAAAAATGCAATAAAATGAACGAAATTAAATTTTTTCCATGTATTATGACTTTATTAGTAGGAACAGACATTCGCATTAATTATGAAATACAAGTGGCTGCTTCAACTGCCCTCGCAGTAGCGCATTCTGTCACCCCAATTTTCCAAGACCTTGTTGAGGGTTGATGGTTTCGGGCTGTAGCTCACGAATTGCTTGGACGATATTGACTTGCATGACATGCCATCCAGCATGAACCAGAGGTCGTCCAAATCCATGTCTTCAATTTTAGTAAAAAAAGAAGTCGGTTAACATGGCTCTGTAACACCCACTGTTGACCGAAACGTTGTCCCAGCCTCATTTTCGAAGAAGAACAGTCCAATGATGCCACCACACCACAATCCGCACCAAACTGTCACTCCCTGTGGATGCATTGGTTTCTCGACAATAACGTGCTGGTCGGGTTCGCCGAACCCCAGATGCGGCAAATTTTGTTTGTTAACGTAGCCGTAGTTAAATGCACCTCGTCAGAAAAGATATTTTTTCGCCCAAAATCGTTGCCCAATTCAATCTGCTCTAAGGCCCACTGCGAAGCGATAACGAAGCGGATAGTCGCGCGTTTTCAATTGCTGAGTCAATTGGACCTTGGAAGCGAATAATGCGAGATATTTGTGCAGAATTCTCCCCAGGCTAGGGCGTGTGCGTGAAAAGTTGAGCTGTTGATATCGATGGTGAGTTGATGTTCGTGAATTGAGTCCCACACTCTTGGCCACAGCAGACACATTCTCATCTGTGCGCACCGTACGATGACGGGGACCATGTGTATTGTCCACTAGCCTACCAGTCTCACGACCTTTATGCACAAACTTGCGTACAGCAGTAGCGGTGGGTGCTTCATTTCGGCTAAAACGTCTTTTCAAAAAACGCACTGTTTGGGCTTCACTTTGGAAATAAGTTTTCAATATTTCCCAACGTTGTTTCAGCGCAAAGTGACTTATTTTTGTTCCGCGGAGGTATGATACTGACTTCCCGTCAAGATTTCGAGCGTGAAACGCCTGTCAGTATTAAAATAATCTATGATTTAAAAAAAACACTAGAAGACCCACCCTGTGTGTGTTTAGTTGCGAATTTCCCATTTTACAATATACATCGTTTAACAATCGGTGAACGTATTAAAACTACGAAGACTTGGTCAAAACTAGTGATTCTGTAGTAGATACACTTCGCACGTGACGGACAAATTATTATCGACAAAAGCGTCTCTCTAAGCGCACTATAGGCCACATTTTATGAAGAGACTGGCTCTGTTACAAAAGACTTAAGGGATATCCATCGTCGAAATGCACCCTCTGCAGAAATGTGCTTGCCGATAGAAAAAGTGTTGAAGAAGGTCGACTTCACCACGAGCAATACATTTGGGTTTGTCTTGTGGCACATTATGGCATATTTTCCATTTCGAATCTGTACTTACACCCTTACACATTTCTACTCACTTAAGATTGCAACCCGGAGTGCATACGGCGATTGATTATTTGAACGTTAGCGTTTGGGTGAGTAATTTTCACAATTTTTCTTCAATGGGGTTAAGATTACACTTGGCAGCTAGATGGGTATGTTGACAACAACAAAATTGCAGCATAAATGGAAGTTGTTCAATATTCTTAATATAGAACGAAAGCCTGTGCGAGAATAAGCGCACAAAGGAATAATCTACCACACAAAATCATCCGATCCTGTGTGTGTACGTGCAGGATCACCCCGGCAGTTCGCTATCAGCACTCAGGCGACGAACTCCAAGGAGAGCGGTCGTGTTAAAATTATAATATTAAAATGTTACAGTCCACTAGTTTATATCGAATAAAAACATTATAATTCTGAACCTAAACGTAGTGAGTTTATTTAACAGAAGTGAAAAACTACATGCAACTCTTGAAAAAGCATTGCATCCCCAAAAAGTCACCTTGTGGTCTATACTTCTTCGAAAATAGCGCGTAATCGTCACCGTCACAGTTAATTCTCATAGTTATAGCCAAATGTTGCCAGATTTTTTTTGGCCTCAATTCGTAGATATGGACACAACCCGTTTAAGCATTACTGCAAGAAAACTTCCTGGACGAGTGTGGGTGATGTAAACTGGGCACCAAGACTTACCGTCGGGAAGTCGGTCGTCATCATGACTCCAGTGCGCAGCCAATTCGTAGCATCGTGGAAAAGCTTAAGCGTGAGTACACTCTGTTGGACATCAAGACACTGATTAGATTGAGATTGGGGCTAAATGAAGAAAACATAGCCGCCGTATCGGTCGTGGACGGTATCGAAGACGACCCAGAAACGTCGATTCGGCGCCGATCAGCTGAATTGGGCGTCGCCAGAGAGTCAATCCGTCCTTATTTGCGGTTGGATTTGAGCCTACATCCGTATAAGGCAAGAACTGAAGCTAGACTACCACAGACAACTCGTGGCCGTAAGTTTGCCAACTCGGCGCTAGCAATGTTGGTCGGAGATCCGGATTTTGGCCAAAGAATTATTTTTTCTGACGTGGCCCACAAGTGTTCGACCACTCATTACTCCGTCTGCAATGGTCGACTTTTTGGTGCGGTTCACGGCATAGCGACGACATTGGACCTTATTTCTTTCGAAATGAGGAGGGAAAGACCGTTTCCTTCAATGGTCTCAGGTATAGAGCGACGTTAACTAATTTTCAATTTACAAATTTACCCTACAGACTAATTACATACAAATCACGCGACGAGTCGAGTGACAGGCGCTATTGCAAAGCCAGCCGAGGCAGCTACTTGAACGACGCTGAACTTATAATTAGTGGGAATATTTGTTCTTACTAATAAAGCCATAATACATGGAAGAAATTTAGTTTTGTTAATTTTATTGCATTTTTATAAAGAAACTTGAATTTGGCCCATCCTGTACTGCTTTAACGACAAGGACACAATGGAACCGAACTGTGGTCTAAGTGATTAATGGCTGTAAACGACTGTAACCTTGACAGGGATATTGAAACCAAAAGAAGCGCTGTAATGGTCGTTTCCACGTCTTCTGTTATATTCGACTTCTGAATCGCCGAAAAGTGTAGTGTGAGTAGACTTGCCTTTCTCGGGAATTTCTGCTGAATTTACCCGAGTATCAAAATTTGGACTCACTGGCATGAAACCACATTAAGAAGAACCTACAGCCTTAGGCAAACGTATTATGGACACTTACCTTTTTGTCTTTGCTGGCAAATCACTTATCGGAAGTAATTAGTTTAAATTTTATGGTTGTTGGCGACACTATCTGAGGTTGTAAGCGATTTTTATTTTTTCCTCTAATTTCATTAATTTTTTTGCTTTTTGAAGATATAACGATTTTTAAGGGGTGCTTAATACATTTGGCCAAGGCTGTATTAACGACGATTTGAGGTCTCCAGATGATTCGCCAGACAAAATCATGCGAAGGAACTTATCCTTCACTGATTAACTCAGTCAATTGGGTCTCCTTGCTTGGGGTTGGAAATCCCATTCATCGGACATGCTTGCCTCCGACCATATCTTACAACAACTTACAGCAACTTGTGAATGGGCTCAACAAAGCAGCTGCTTTACGAACATAAGCACAGTCTGCACCAACCGCAGCCTGTCTGAATTGGCAAAAGCTAATTGGTTAGTCCGGCAAAAGGTCGTATCATTCCACTGGGCATATGTTTGCAACCGAATCCAATTTCCAGGTTCAATTGCCTTTGCCGTTTTTAATGTCTCCCGTGCCTTGTACGAGCCTTCATTACCGTCGCTCCCAATTACCCAGACGGTTCAAGACCGAAGATGATCCCGAGATAAGGAGCTCCCGCTCTGCTCGGACATTCAAACTCCTACATACGTTCAACTTCAGCGAACCTTACCCTTTCGAACGAATTCGCTATTAAATTGCGGCTGAGAGTTAATCGCAAAATACTCCGTACCTCCAATGGGCCAGAAACTCAATTTCACCCGCCCACACCGCCGCCTGCGCTCACTCAGATGTGATTAACATTTGATGGTCCTAGGCCTCATTGGGTTCTGCTCCAAGAACCGTGCGTACTGACCGGCATCGGTTTCAGTTCCCGACGCGGATTTTCAGCCCCGACGAGCTTCCCTTAAATATTCAAATCACATCCCTTCCCATCGGCCACCGTCGTCTCTGCACAGACTCCTTAAAATAATTTCAAAGGAGTCGAAAAAAAATTCATTAACTTGCGAACAAATCCCCCGGGATCAATCGCGGAACTACCCCGGAGAGGAGGCAAACGTAAAGGTTAGGAATCACGGATCCCCGCTGAAGGGATGATGTTTGCGTTGACAACAGGAGGGGTGCGATTAACGCCTTGAGATTGCCAGAGGCGAGCAAAGAAAAGTTCGTCCCATCGAGTTCCATTTGTGTCGTTTCATGAATGGTCGCCCCCAAAGCCATCGTTGTTCGTCGATGCCTTTGTTGCTCGTCGGCCATTTCAGAGGCGACGAGAAGTTGAAAATTTTCCACCATTATCGTCACTTTTGAAAGTTTTTATCGGTTTCTCTTTTTTGGCGTTGGTTTCCTTCGATTTTATTTGCTCTCGGCCCACGTTTTCGGGGTAGTTGTCTCTTGTTTATTCAACCGGCTGGTTGTCTGTGCGATGGGCCATCCCTTCCATCATCCCCTCCAGACTGGGGCCTTCTGCCGGTGCCGGGACGTTTTGTGTTGAGTTAACACTTTTCTGTGGAAGAAATGCTCGTAATCCATCATTCCGTCGGGAGGGCGGGGGTCGTCTCCAATTTGCCGCCGGCCGACCCTTGTGCGTGCCTGTGGGGGGGTGAGGTCTAATTTGGGGTCAAGCGGAATGGGTTTGGGTTTCGGTTTCAAGACGGATGTTTCCATCCGAAATAAGTGTGCCGACGTAATTTTTATTGAATTGAATATTTTTTCCTCATCTGGGGTCGTTCATAACGCGCCACAGAGCGTCTGCCGGGGGTGCTGTCTGTAACGTGATCCTAATGAAGGCGTATCAATTCAATTACATTATTGAATTGTGGGCTGGTTATTGAGGGATATTAATTTTGAATGATTGATGCCGGGACATGGGAGACGAGTTGACCCCTAATCCCGGCCACCGCGTGAGCGTGAGTCTCAAGTTTAAATTGAAATTAAACGAGAGAAGGACGGGAGCAGGCACATAAATATTAAATTGCGTGCGTTGGAAGAAGTTTTGTGTTTTCGTTTCCGCTTAACACCTCATGAAAGGCGTTCAAACAACACCTCCGATTGACCCACTTCGAGATTTTTCCTCGTTTGCTTTCGTTCGCTCTCTGTGCTGGTGCAAGGTGGTTGCTTTCGCCTGAGAGTACTTGTGATTTATGGTCCACTTTGCGCAGCTATGCTAGACCGCTTGAAGCTATTGCAATCATTAGGCGTGTTAAGTGTGCCGACATAATCTACTGTGTTCTAGAAATTTGCTCTAGAGGTTCTTTCGAGGACAGAGTCAAGGTGGTTTTCACAAATAAAGGGAATGTGTTATTTGCAGAGATTTTAAAGCAGTTCCCAGTGGGTTCGTATGAAAAATGTAAATTGCATTGGATCAGAGCACTTTTAGATTACCATCTAAAGGGTCACACGACTGAATGGCGCAGATGGTTAAGTGCCTGCCCCAAGTTCGAGGGATCTTCAGGTAGACTTTCTTCTCAGACCAGCGGCGCAGGGCTAATGCTGCTTTTCATTCACAAACCGACAGTCATTGGACCAAGGTTATCTTGCGTCCTTACTTACTTCTCAGGCCAGTGATCCATGGATGGTCTGAGCCTGAGCAATTGGTACCCTACCTACCGACGTTGCTTCCAGTCATCAAGACCAATTGTCTTGCGTCCGTGTTCGCTTGGTCTTTATACCGATAGTTCGGTCTACTTATCCTTCTCGAGCCGGTAGTTTTCGATTCAAAGACTCTCGTAGCTGGACCATTGGTATTCATGAGCTTGATGTGGTCGAGCCAGTGTATTCTGCGGATTTTTGCCTTCTGGACTATATCCACATCCTCGCTCATAGAGTTTGCGGTTGTGTTTTCTCCTTCATTCGCCTCACTCGCAAATAGGACCAAATATCCGACGTAGACTTTTCTTTCGATGCAGTAAGAATCAGCTCTGCAGTCCTGCTCATTGTCCAGCACTCGGCTGCATAGAGCAAGACTGACAGGATTAAGGTTTTGTAGAGCATAATTTTGGTCCTTCGAGCCAGAAATTTTCGACAAACCGACGTGGCAACCGTTGCCAATGACGATTCTGCGTTGTATCTCCACCAAAGTGTCGTTTCTTTCACTTCTTAACTATCTCACATTTGCAGCTGTTGGATGTGACATTTTGTCCCATATGATGAGCGACGCATCGATTTACACGATAGCATATATTTCGTCTTCTCCTCATTTACGCTAAGATAAGCTTGTTTGGCATCTCCAATCGTTCCCTAATCGACGTGAATAATTTTACAATGGCACGTTCGGAACGTAGAACAATGTCAATGTCATCTACGTAACTCAGCAGCTGGACCGTTTTGTGGGAAAAAGTGCCTTCGGTCTTTGCACAATTCCTGCACATTATCTTTTCCGAATCCAGATTGAAGACAGACAGAGCGTCTCGTTACGGAAATCTGCTCCAAGTCTTAGATAATTCGAAAACCCTAGAACCACACTGCTCTGTACATCATGAAGTTTTTAGAGTAGGGCGACATAACCTAGACTGAAAAACTAGTTCGTAGGAGTCGACGCACATACCAACTATGCTCCGGCGACCACCGCGTGCTAGTTACAGTGATATATGTTTACAAACATTTAATTTTAAAAAAAATGTATGATTATCGACACTAACTGCTGCAGAATTCATTTAATGACACACAATATTTGATTTCGTTCAAATGCCAAATCTCCAATATTTATAAGCAATTTCTTTCGAACAACCCATTTTTTCGATTGCCCCCTGACCTGAATCAACCCATATCTGGTCGTCTCAAGCTTGCAATTTTTTAACTGAAGCAAAGTTTCTTGTTTGGGAACTTTTTAAGCTCTAAGGTTTCTTTAAATACTTCTTGTATTCAAAGTACACCCCGCCACGACGTGAAGTGACATCGAGGAATTCTTCTTCAGGAGTTTCAGACCATTTCCAGGAAGTTGTTGTCCGCTTGGTTGTTTGGAAAATATTGTATTTTTTGTCTGTCATCTGAAGTTGCAGAAGGTGGTCTCCTTAAAGCATTGAATATGCCAAAAAAAATTACTAAAGTTTGGGATAAATAAACTGGGCTGGGGAAAGTTCCGTCGCATAATATTGATGGATGATTTCTGAATATCAAACGACGTTTCAAAACTATTTCAGTTGAATTTTGTTCTAACTTCAACCCAAATCAACCCTTCATTCATACATTCAGAGATCCAATCAAACAATCATTCATCCATACACATATCTATACCTCTATCCAAGTTTCTCCAACACAGAAAATCCCTTCCACCATACATACATACATACCTACCTAATCACTGCTCATGCCTGCGGTGTGTGTGTTCATTTCTGTTGGGCATTTAGGGGTAGAGATTAAAAGATAACACTCATCAACGAATAGAGTGGTCGAACACAGCACGAAATTTGTGTGAAAACGAAAATAGTTATCATTTTAAATCTTAGATATCTCAAAATTTCAACATTAATCGATATTTTGAAATTTATCATTTCTTAATGCTTACGCTGTGGTCTTCAAAACTGCGTTTTCAGATCTTCAAAATTCGCATGTCGATGATTGACCGTTTTTGGCCAATATCTCCAAAACCATTAGGGCCAGAATGCAATGGTTTTAAATGAAAGTACTCACTGAAGCCAAGTTTTTGCGATTTTTTCAGATTTTTAAACATTTTGGTTTAGAAATGGCAGGGGGGGATGTATTAAAAAAGACTTTGGAGCTCCATATTTTCCAAACGGTACTTTGGACCAAAAACTGTTGAAGCAAACCTCTACCTCATTTCAAAAGATCTGTCGATTGATATATAACTCGATGGGGTGCGACAATGTTTCAAAATTAATGGCAACTTCACCTATACTGCAGCCACCCCAAAATAGCCCCAATTTTTAAATTTGGGTGCATGGGCAATGACATCTAGGCCTGAAGTACCTTATTCCAAAATTTCATGCCGATACCTTTATAAACTTCGGAGATAAAAAAGAAGGAAGGACGGACACACCGAAATTATAAAGGTTCCATTTTTGCAGACGGAATCTTAAAAAGAGGAACTTATGGCTGATATATTATTCAAGACCGTACACTCATCCTGTGGGAAGGCTTCATTCGCATCTGGAGTCATATGCTTCGATAGTAAGCAGATACGTTAACCTTCACAGTATCGAAAGTTGCTTTTGGGCAGTCCTTTAAAAAACGTTTTTTATGATCGGTGCTCTTGGGGTAAGTAAACAGTACGACACAGTATGCTCATTCTAAAGCCCCTCGTTTGTTTATTGTACACCAATGGATGGGTGAACAAAAGAAAGTTTGAAATTCCAGAGTAAGCAGCTAAGAAATGGTTATTTAGGTTTAGGAACGACCCAATTAGTACTCTGGTGTGTCGTTTCTATGCTACCATTGCATCTACTTAATTCAAGAAACATATTTCAAAAGGTCCTGAATTCATTAAGATGCATTTTGGTAAAGAATCGGTTCACCGATCCCTTTGTTTAAGACCGCATTTATGTCGATGAAGGACACAGAATGGTTACAAAAGTGTCTCTTTCAGTAGTATCCAAGGAGCATCAAAAGAACATTTTATTGGAAATGCAAATTTTGACCGCATGTTACATCCATTACTATAACAACTGCCCTTCAGATGTCTTCTCTAGATGTATTTATCAGACTGCGTTTTTGCTGTAGAAGCTAGGCCCAAGCCTACATCGGACTGTAGCGCCGCCATTAGGTTAGGTTAGGTTAAGGGGCTGCTAGTGAATTCACCAGCACACTAAGACCATGTTGGTCCATTGTGCTACCCACAGTCAGACTACTACCACTGATCGACCGCTCCAGTGATAGTGTCTTTAATTTTATCCTAACAGCAAATGGTGACTGGAGCAGATTTTAAAAAACGGATAAAAGCGTATTAACTTTGCTTTCACTGGGATTCGAACCTAAGACCCCTCCAACTTACGGCAGGCACTTAACCAATTGCGCCATCCAGTCGTTCGTTACAGCGCTGCCATTAAAAATTGTTCAACTTTACAAAATGCACTTTGCCCGAGTTCCTTGATATCAAGGCAGCCTCTAAAAATATTTACCCAGGCGTCATTAAAAATGCGCTAACGAGTCTTGAAGGGCATGAAGGCTCGGTAGGTTGATCTATAGACTGTTCATCAGAAGGGTGATCAATGCCAAGCTAAGTCAACTGCTGCAGATTGACCAAAAGAGGAACTTCCGAAGGTGGTGTTCTATCCCTCCTGCTATTTAATCTAGTATCTAGTGGTAAACGACAATGGAGAACTCTCGCTCCTCCATCAAGGTTGGTAACGAACTCACCGAGACCTTCAATGTCAAAAAAGGGATTTAGACAAGGCGACGCGCTGTCATGTGACTTCTTTAACATCGTTCTGGAGAAGATCGTGCAAAACTCACACAAGAGGCACAATCTTCCAAAAGTCCGTACAACTGCTGGCATAAGCGGATGAGAGTGACGTGATTGGGAGAATGAGGCGTTTGCTGGCAGTGAAACGGAAGCGGCTAAAATGGGTCTGGCTGTGAACGAGGGCAAAACCAAGTACATGCTGTCATCGAGAAAGGACGCACAACATCGACGACTTGGCCAAAACGTCAGCATAGGCAGCTATTACTTTGAGGTAGTTAAGGACTGCGTCTACCTTGGCCCCGCGGTAAACAGTACAAACAACATCAGTACCGAGATCAAACGCGGAAAAACTCTTGCCCCCCCACCACTGTTTTTTGGGCTCAAAAGGCGATTGCTTATTAGAGCCCTCTCTCGGAAGACCAAGTTGACTTTGTATAAGACCTTGATCATCCCAGTCCTGCTTTGCGGCGCAGAGGCATGGACCATATCCCAAGCGGGTGAAGAGTGGCCTTGGCCTTTTCGAGAGAAAAGTTCTGCGCGCGATCTTTGGTCCTGTTTGCGTTGATGGCATTTGGAGGAGAAGATTCAACCACGAACTGTATGGGCTGTACAGCGACATGAGTCTAGCCAGGCGTCTACAGATCCAACGCCTAAGATGGCAAGGCCATGTAGAGCGTATGGACAACTTAGCTCCGGCCCGAGGAGTTTTCGACTCTGAGCCTGTGAACGTAACAGAGGACGTCCATGTAAAAGGTGGCGCACACAAGTCGAGGGGGAACTCGACCGGCTTGGTGTGCGACACTGGAGACATCTGGCGAGAGATAGAGCTAGCTGGAGAGCATGTTGAATGACACCCAGGTTCACCTCGGACTGTAGTGTCCTAAGAAGAAGAACTTAACTGGACAGTGGCTAATAACTTTTACCTAAGACCGAGCAAATCGAATAATAATAATAATGGCGGAGCTACGGTCCGAGCGGCCTAGCTTCTCACCAACCACAAGAGGGGCGTCTTTGGTAACACAGTCGAAAAGGATAGCCTGCACGACATCATCTCTCATAATGCGCTTAGGTTAATTGACTTTGCAGCGGGGCGGAACCTCATAGTGCCAAGCACACGGTTTGCACATCTCAACATCCGCAAAGGGGCATGGCGTTCTACAGATCAATCCACCGTCAACCAAGTTGACTTTCTATCAATTGACGCGAGACATCCCAGCACCATTTTGGAAGCCTGGACGTTCCGAGGCGCCGACAACATTGATTTGGATCATTTCCTTTGCGTAGCCAAATTCCGAATAAGAAATTTTCCGGACGCTAAAAAACCAACAAAATGTTTTTTTTTTTTTTCGGATTATTTTTGAAACACTATTGTAACACTCAGACTCAAAACAAAGTCCATTGTACTGCCAGGTAGCAACCTACTCCAGTGCCGTTAATTTGATTCCAACGGCAAATGGTGACTGGTCAGAAGTGAGTACACCCCACAGCGGAGGAAACTAGAATCCGTCAGCCATCTGCTATGCGATTGTCCAGCTCTACCGGGTAGGAGACTTATAACACTAGGTAGCAACTTCTTTGACGAGCTGGAGGATCTGAACAAGATAGAGCTGAAGTACCTCCTGCGATATATACCAACACCAATCCGGGTGGTTCTAATCAGCGGTGGAAAATGTAGGTTTCATAGGGTATACCCCATGTATAGGGTAGCGATACCTCGGCGGTAGCTGACAACATGTGAATGAACTTTACGTTCCTGAAACCTGAATTCCTGAAGACAGAATTGGATGGGCCATAGACTCATTTGCCCCATATAAATCGCCGGGGTTAGATGGCATATACCCAATTATGCTACAAACGACCAAGGATATGATAATCCCTGTCCTAAGGAAGATGTATAGATGCAGCTTAATACACGGTTACATACCGTCGTCTTGGAGAGAAGCCAAGGTTGTCTTCATCCCAAAATCCGGTAAAGCTAGCCACACAACTGCAAAAGGTTTCCGACCTATAAGCTTGACCTTCATTGTTCTCAAAACCTTTGAGAAAGTAATCAATGATTATATTCGCAGTAGGCAATAAGTAACACAATCTCCACAGCGCAACATGCCTATATTAACGGCAGAGGTGTGGAAACCGCACTTCACAGCGTGGTTAATGTGATTGAAAGTACTCTCAAAGCCAAAGAGTGTGCACTCGCAGCTTTTTTGGACACTGGAGGCGCTTTCAATAATGTGGAAACGAGAGCGATTAAGTCAGCGCTCGAGAAGGCCAAAATTAAGCAGTCAATAACATCAACCATTGTTAATAATAATAATAATAATGGCGGCGCTGCAGTCCGAGGTGGACCTGGGCCTAACTTCTCAGCAACCACTCGTGTTGTCCGTGCGATTGTTCTCTCACGAGTGGAGGGGACCTACAGTTTAATGCGGACTCCGAACGGTGAGATTGAGAAGCTTTTTCTAGACAGTTATACTTTTTGAGCATTGTCAGTGACTCGAAAGAGGTGGAGCCGTGAAAAAAATGTTTGATGTTTTTTGTCGAGATTCGAACCTTAGACATCGAGCGTAGGAGTCCACGCACCTACCTACAACGCCCACGACGAAACGCTGTTACATCCGCAAAAATGCATAGTTTGGAGCTGTTTGTTCACTGGCGGAGTCATCAGGTTATACTTTAAAAAAATGGGGATAATCAGCATTCGATATAGAGCCATGGTTAATAACTTTTTTGTTCCCCCATTAAACGGCATGAATTTGGAATAGATGTGGTTTCAGGAGGATGACGGCATGAAGGAAAATATGACAAAAATTCAAAGGGAACTCTGTCTGGCGGTGGCAGGATCGAAGAAGTCAACACCAACAGCAGCTCTGGAAACACTATTGAATCTACTGCCGCTTGATATCCACCGCAGCACCTTGGCAGCTAAGACTGCAATAAGACTAAGGGAATCTGGCCCATGGATAGCCAAGCCCTATTGGCATGCCTCCATTCTGGACAGATGGAATAGATCGAGACGGAAACGGTTTATATTATACCTCATTTTAACTCCGAGAGGAGATTCTCTGTCACAATTCCCAGTAGGGAAGAATGACCTCTCTCGGAAGACTAAGTTGACATTGTATAAGGGCTTGATCATCCCAGTCCTGCTTTGCGGCACAGAGGTATGGGCAAAGTCGAAAGCGAAGGCGGTCTTGGTTTTTTCTAAAGAAACATTTTGCGTACGATCTTTGGCCCTCTTTGTGTTGACGGTATTTGGAGGAGAAAATTCAACCACGAACTTTGTGGGCTGTCTACGGATTCAACGCCTAAGATATCAAGGCCACGTAGAGCGCATGGACAACAAAGCACAGGCGGGAGAATCTTCGTGAGACAACGCTGTAGACGACGCCCACGATTGAGGAAGCGAATGCAGGTAAAGAATGATCTTAACCAACTTGGCCTATGCAAGTGAAGACAGCTGGCTAAACATCGTGCGTAGCTTGTTTGTAAAGGCCCAGGTCTACTCGGGGCTGCACCGCCACAAGAAGAAGATGGATGATAATTCAAAATATTTGCGAATGAATACCGACGCAAGAAGTTTTTTCCTTTTTCCGGAGAGTCAATGCCCATCATCAAGAGACCAGGGATTGCAAAGAGAACTTTTCATGGCAGTTGTTGCCACCAAAAAAAATAGATTTCATTTGCAATGAAGAAATTCGTCAACGATGTTCTGAAGTTTCATCAAACACACTCTAACACCTCGCTTGCTTTCAGATGATAATTAATTTAAAGATTAAACTTTTTCTCCAAGTTTCCATCGTGCAATGAAAATGGAAAATATTTTGTTTATGGGAAGTGCAGCAAACTTCACGAGCACCACAAGCAGAACAGCTTGGACTTTTTCATTTCCTTCCATCCACCAAGTCTTTTGTCACTCAAAAAATACGCTTTCAAGTTGATGACTCTAAAATTTTAATTAGAAATTCAAGCTCAGACATTTCACAAATCTCCCATAAAATCCAATAAAATTGCATAAACATGCATACTCCCAATTCCCCCAGTTTCAGATAACGTTTAAAAACTTGTACACAGCTCTCCGAAACGTCAGTGGTAAACACTGCCCCCTGCGGGCGTGGACCTTTGTATCAGGTGCCTTCATCACGACCAGCCCTATGCGTTCCTCAATCGGGTTAACAACTCCAGCAATTTTTTGCTCCCATCCCCGGAGGTTTCACTGCTAACATTGTTTACAGCGAAACTTTTTTTAGTTGAGTACTGATGCTCTGAAAGAAGACCTGAGACTCGTTATTTGACGATTAAAAGGTATTTTTTTCACTTTGTTTTGGGCAAACGCAATGCAAGGGAATTCTTATAAAAGACGATATCGGGATGCGAATTTTTTCCAGAGATCTTTACTTAATTGAAGTTGGGATGGAGAGAGTAGAAGAGAATTTCATGAATTGATAATTCACGTGTATTTTTATTTTTCCTTAAATTAAATTCTAATTTTTTATCCTCGTCAAAACTTGGTGATTATTGAAATAATTGGAGACAGTAGTTCTTTCAAAATAAAATTCTGCAGAAACATTTGGCCCTAGGGTGATAGACCCCAATGAGCTCTTCCTATTTCTCTTAATATTTGAATTGTTATTTGTAAGTAGCGAAAGTCTTTAAGAATTCGTTGATTACTTAGAATGTAGTCTGGAGTTCAAAATCAGGCGCAAACGTATCTAGTTAAGTCGTTCTTTCATGAATGCACTTGTCTGAAAGCACTCGTGAATCAGCGTTGCAGACCATTTTCAAGCCACTTGTCATCTTGTATTCAATTTCAGCATTTCTGCAATGCCTTCTGACAAAAAAGTTAGTAAATCGTTCACGAATATCGACGGCCCTTTACTCTTGTTGCAGTCTCTTGCTCATCGTTAACATTTTTTGAAGCGGCAAAGATCTTTAAACTTTTTCTTAGGGACTTCCTGTCAATATAGCCAATCGCTCCAACAAATTTTGCTGCAGCGCCAGCGAAAGAGGACGAAAATTCAAATGCAAAACAAAAGGAAAGAGTATGCGTTGGGCATTTTCATTAATATAGAGGGTGCCTTCGACAATGCGACTTTTGATGGCATGTGAAACTCGGCCAGAGAACACGGTGTAGATGAATCATTCGTGCTGTGCAAAGCAATGCTAATGAATGAATTGCGGACGCTGATTATGGCCAGTAAGTTATGGTGGGGGTAAATAGGGGCTGCCCGCAGGGTGGCGTCGTGTCTCCTCTGCTATGGTGCATTCTGGTGCATGCCATCTTCCGTTTAAACTAAACACATCAACCACTTCAAGGATAGTTCAGGAATGCAAGCCTTCTCTGAACTTGATCGGTAGCTTAAATTCGCTAAGACTTGTCTGAGTTCCGGGACACCACGGGATCACGGGAAATGAGATCACCGATGAACTTGTTAGGTGAGGATCAGATGAGGCAATCCCAGGACCTGAACCTACGCTGGGACTGCCTGCGTCCTTAGTTAGGGCTTCCATCGATGTTTGGACTTCTCGAGAGCACAACCACAGGTGGCATGACTCTCCAGGATGTAGACAGACTAAGCGCATGCTCCCCAACGTCTGTAAAAAATCTGCGGCTTTCTTGTTATCTCTTAACAGAAAAGATTGCAGACAACTCACAGGTGTACTAACGGGGAACTACACCTTCGCCAAACACCTAAGTGAGCTTGGCCTAAGCGATGAAACCGTCTGCTACGCCTGTGAAGAAGACGATGATATTGCAGAGCACTTCCTCTGCCATTATCCCGCCTTTGCTCGGATCAGGTGGCAGTTATTCGGTGCTGATGAGGTGAGAGCTGATGATGTAGGCTCCTCATCACAGAAGCGTCTGTTGGTCTTCCTTTGGAAGACCTTTGGTAGTACAATAGACCAGTTTTTGAGTCTGAGTGCTTCAGTGTAGTGTTACAATACAGAAACTTCCGACAAAAAAAAAGAAAAATGCAAAACTTAAATGTCAGTGGCAAATCTACCAATTTATTTCGAACAACCCATTTTTTCGATTGCCCCCTGACCTGAATCAACCCATATCTGGTCGACTCAAACTTGCAATTTTTTTAACTGAGGCAAAGTTTTTTGTTTGGGAACTTTTTAAGCTCTAAGATTTCTTTAAATACTTCTTGTATTCAAAGTACACCCCGCCACGACGTGAAGTGACATTGAGGAATTCTTCTTCAGGAGTTTCAGACCATTTCAAGGAAGTTGTCCGCTTGGTTGTTGGGAAATATTTTTTGCCTGTCATCTGAAGCTGCAGAAGGTGGTTTCCTTAAAGCATTGAATATGCCAAAAAAATTACTAAAGTTTGGGATAAAAAAGAGAAACTTATCTATTATCTATTATCTATATCTGATATATTATTTAAGAAGTAACACTCATACTATATGGAAGCTTCCTTCGTGTCTGGACCCATATGCTTCGGTAGTAAGCAGATACGTTAACCTTAACAGTATCAAAACTTGGTTTGTTACTTTAGTCTTGCGCATTTCCTCTTCCACTTTGTTATTTTTTTAAATAAATCTACATTACATAGAAAGCCAAAGGCAGTTAACCACATACCTGACTACCATCCTAAGGGAATAGCTTATTAATTCAAGCATGTGTCCAAACGTAAGGACTTTGAATTGGGGGCGAACAGTCGTATGTTTGACAAACAAGTCAAAAGAGAGCAGGTTGAGGCTGAAGTCAAAAGCTGATAGTTCCTACATCCGCCATCCTCATGGCTTTTTCTTTTTTCTATTCACCAGTACTTTCTCCTGCTAAGCCAATTAGATGTTATGCGTAAATGGCTGGCCATTAGAAGAACCAGTCTACGTTTTCTTGGCAAACCTCGTTTCAAAGACTTCAAATTTATTCGTCCGGAGTAGCCATAAAACTGTAAGTCGCACATGTGAAAAATGTATATAAATATATACATATTTAAGCGTCTCGAGGGATATCGATTGTAACCATCGATTTCAGCCCTTTTTCGACTTTATCTTAGTCAGAAAGACTCATTGGATATCTTTTCGGTGACGATACTCAAGCATTATAAACCACGGACCTTATCTAAGTGATTCTTACCTGTTGTCTGGCGTGCCTTGTACTGACATACACCCGAAACTTAAGTAATGATGGCCTACCAATCATCGTGTACGTCCAGAATACTTCTTCTTCTTCTTCTTAGGGCGCTACAGCCGGAGGTGGACCTGGGCCTCACTCAACATGCCTCTCCAGCCAGCACGATCACTCCCCAGCTGTCTCTAGTTTCGCACACCAAGCCGGCCAAGTCCTCCTCGACTTCTGTGCGCCATCTTGTTCGTGGACGTCCTCTGTTGCGTTGTCCCATAGGCTCAGAGCTGTGCTATGTATATGCTCTACATGGCCTAGCCATCTTAGGCCTTGGATCTGTAGACGCCTGGCTAGACTCATGTCGCTGTAGAGCCCATACAGTTCGTGGTGGAACCTTCTCCTCTAAATGCCACCAACGCAAACAGGACCAACGATCGCGCGCAGAACTTTTCTTTCGAAAAGGCCAAGGCCACTCTTCACCCGCTTGGAATATGGTCCATGCCTCTGCGCCGCAAAGCAGGACTGGGATGATCTAGCTCTTATACAATGTCAACTTGGTCTTCCGAGAGAGGGCTCTCTCTCTGTACTGATGTTGTTTGTACTGTTTAGCATGAAGCCGAGGTAGACAAAGTCATTCACTAGCTCAAAGTTACAGCTGCCTATGGTAACGTTCTGGCAAAATCTTCGATGCTGTGCGTCCGATGACAGCATATACTTGGTTTTGCCCTCATTTACCGCCAGACCCATTTTAGCCGCTTCCGTTTCAATGCCAGCAAACGCATCATTGACGCCTCATTGTGCTGTGTTCGCCCAATAACGTAAACCTAAGCGATGAATGTAGTGTTTTCCAAACAGAAGTTGCAGCAATAAATGAGGCGGCCCTTCCACTTAGAGAGCTTAGCTTGAGAGAAAAAACGATAACCATTTGCTCCGACAGCCAAGCGGCTATAAGAGCCATAGCGTCGGATATTGTTAAATCGAAACTGGTCAAGCTATGCAGACAGAACGTCAACGAAATCTCCAGGCTAAACACGGTGACTCTCTGCTGGGTACCGGGACACACAAGAGTTCGAAGAAACGAGAGAGCGGACGTGTTGGCAAAGGAGGCCTCAGGTAAATATCTAGCACATGCCGTTAAGTTTTCTAAGAAGAGAACGAGAAAAGAAGACGAAGCTTTAGAAAGAGCAAATAAGAGATGGCTTATTTGGCTTAGATGGCTCACTGGACATTGTCCGATAGGCACCTATGCCAGAACGTTAGGTATCCCCCATAGCGACTATTGTAGAAGTTGCAGGGACGAGGAGGAAACAGAGTCCGTCCGCCATCTGCTATGCGATTGTCCAGCCCTATGGGGAAGGAAACTGCTAACCCTAGGCAGTAACTTCTTCGACGAGCTGGAGGATCTGGAAAAAATAGAGCTGAAACACCTACTGAGATTTATACAAAAATCTGGGTTGTTCTAATAAGCGGTGGAAATGTAGGTCTCACGGGGTACAAACTCCCCCCCCACACTCACACACGCAGGGCACAATGGACCCAACTGTTGGCCTTAGAGAGCCACGACACAGTCGCAAGGGCACCCTATCACCCAATTACCCTGTTTGCGAGAAAAGCGAATGAAAGAGAAGACACAACCGCTGTACAAGAAGTTTTTCGAATCGGAGCCCCCTGGATCGAGAAGGGAGAGAATTCGGCCTTCTCTCCCTCCTCTCTCCTCCCTCCTCCGGTATAAAGACCAAGTGATCGCGGATGCAAGACAACTTGATGACTGGAAGCAACGTCCATCGGTGATGGAAGGTACCAATTGCTCAGGCTCAGACCATCCATGGATCACTGGGCTGAGAAGTAAGAGAGGACGCAAGATAACCTGGGCCCAATGACTGTCGATTTGTCCTGGACAATCAAGGATGAAGAGCAGCATTAGCTCAGGCTCATACCCTACGTCGCTGGTCTGAGGAGAAAGTCTATCTGAGGATCACTGCGGTCTGACAATATGCCTGGCAATGTCAACACTATCAAATGGCGTCGTACGTCAATCATATTTGACATTTGTGAACCAGACAGCTGCAGTATACAAGTAGACAAACAAGCATGAGCGTGGAATAATTGTGTCGATTTTTTTAACAAACAATCGGTCGGTGGTGTTAGCGCAGCGTGAATCTCGACGTCGAGTTCCTAATCGTGTCGCGTCAACTGGGCAAACATTTGCGGCGCTTAGCTACTCGATTTGGACAGACTGGAACCATAGGAGACCATACAGGGCGTGGCCGCCACCGGACTGGTCTTTCGGCAGAGAATATCGCGGCTGTAGCTGGAAATGTAGCTGAGAACGAAGAAACATCAACCAGACGATGGGCCACGCAATTTTTTCTTTTCCTTTTTTTTATAATTTGCGCGCGCAAAAGGGGTTACGAATACCCTTAAGTGTCCGGAATCAAGACACAGCACGAGCCGAAGGTGTAGAGGGAGAAAGGGAGAGGAGGTACCTGTGCGCATTGGTCTTAAATGTCTGCGGATTGTAGTGAGTGGGAAATATTGGGCTGAGAAGAGCATTCCATATTCGTGTGGTGCGGCAATTGGGCGTCACCAGACGGACCCTACAGCGAATTTTAGTGGAAGACTTACTCATGTTCCCGTACAAAGTGCAAACAGTGCATCAGTTAATGCCTCCTGACCGTCATTCGCGTGAGCATCCTCAGCCATCCTCAATCTCAACAACGGAGAGCACGATTTTGTGTCGAAAATCATCATGACCGACGAGGCGCATTTCCGCTTAAGAGGTTACGTCAATAAACAAAACCTTCGTTTCTTACCTTACCTTAATGTGGTGCTGCAGTCCGGGCTGGACATGGGCCTAAACCAACGAGCATCTCCAACCAGCTCGATCTTTAGCTAGCTGCCTCCAGTTTCGCACGCACAGTTGGTTGAGGTCCCTTTCCACTTGCATGCGCCACCTAAGTTACGGTCTTCCTCTACTGCGTCGTCCATCGGGGGTGGATTCGAAGACTTTCCGGGCCGCAGCATTGGTTTCCATTCGGTCTACATGACCTAGCCATCTTAATCGCTGGATCTTCACCCTTCTGGCTAAGTCGATGTCGATATCTTCGTTTTTGGGGCACGGAAAATCCACGTGTGATGGGCCATTGCATCCACTCCAAGCCACTGTGTGGTGCGGCGTTCACCCGGGAGGAGTGATTGGGCCGCAGTTTTTTGAGGACGCTATCGGCAATACTGTCAATATTACTGGCGAATGCTACAGGGCCATGATAGAAGACTTCTTCCTGCCGGAATTGGATGAGCGGTGCTTAGTAAACATGTGGTTTCAACAAGACAACAAGACAGACCAATAATCAATCGGTGGTGTTAGCGCAGCGTGAATTTCGACGTGGATTTTCTAATCGTGTCGCGCCAACTGGGCAAATACTCCGGCTCTTAGCTACTCGACTCGAACGGACTGGAACTAAAGTTGACCATAAAGGGCGTGGCCGCCACTGGGGTGGCCGCCACTGTGGTGGCCGTTCGCCCGAGAATATCGCGGCTGAAAACGGAGAAACATCAACCAGACGACGGGGCACAGACTTCTTAAGTCCAGAATTGGATGAGTGATGCTTGGTGAACATGTCGTTTCAACAAGACGGTGCAAGCGCATACACAGCACGAGCCAAAATGGATATTGTGAAGGAAGCGTTTCCTGGTCTCGTAATCTCCCATTTTGGCGATTTGACATGGCCAGCAAAGATTGCCCGATTTAACTGTCCCAGACTTCTTTCTTTGGGGCTACTTGAAGTTCTAAGTTTTGCTAGGTGTCCCCAATTCCGTACGACAAGTTGGTTGAGGTCGCTCTCCAATTTAGCGCCACCTTGGACATAGACGACCTCTGTTGCGTTGGACCGGCGGACCGGTCGGAATTCACTTCTAACAAAAGTTTGGAGTCAAACATTCAAGTTGCTCCCAGTTTTGAAGTGGGATTTGTCAGAACCCCGGCTAATCGATTCGCTGCGTCTACTGAATTAAGTTCAATTCCCAAGATCCCCAGTAATTCTCTAAAATCCTTGGTGACCTCAACCAGATGGAGTATAAACAGGCCTTCAAACGAAACGTACATCTTCTGCATTTAAAGCAAACAAATAACAGTCCCGTCAAGGACCGCACATTAATCTGCATACATGCACAAAGGTCCTGCGTATTCTCAAAAGGCAACAAGCACACTATTGGCATTGGCATCTCTTGACGCTCGTATTATCCTCGTGCAGTGCCCCTGCGATGCTGCTTGCCAGCGGTGGCATTCATTTTAATCCTTTAATACATTATACGCTGAAGTGTCCTTTGAAAAAAAAATGAAAACTACATCCACCACCAACACCAGCTGAAGCGAACGTTCAATATGCGTTCGACTGTGTATATGTATGGTTTTTTTTTTTTTTTAATTATCGCAATAATTTTATGTTGAGAGAGATTCGTTCCTCTGCTCCGCGAGGCTCCCCACGTAAAAGGTAATAACCAAACCGAGCTCTTCCACCACCATCGGCGCAAGGATATCCATGCACGAGACAAAAACAACGAATAAAACACGAGGAGAGCAGAGAAAAAAAAAACAGAAAAAAACCCTTTAAAGGAGCTCCCCACACAATTAGTATGCAGACGAACGGGTGGTAAAAGGATTGAAATGAAAAATGGCATAAAATAAAAGCACACGAATGGGAAAGAGAGGCAGCGAGCGAGCGTGAGTGAGAGGCGAGCCATGATTTGCGGGATTTTTGCAAAAGCCCGAGGAGGAGCAGAAGGAGGAGGAGGAGGTGGACTCCCACTAGTGGGGGAGTCAGACGGTGCCACGACCATTCCGACTACAACCGGCTGCCGGGACAGGGTGTGGGAGGGGGGAGGAGGAGCAGTAGTAATAGTGGTTGTACAATGTACGGGCATGTAGTAGTTGTGCAACATTGCAAGTTATCCGTCTAGATTCCAGATGGCAGTGGTTTCCCCTGTGTCGTCGTCGTCGTAAGGACTCGGTCGAGCCACGGACAAAAACTCATAATCATTGTCATTAATTACTGTTTGAGAGTCTCTCTCTCTCTCTCTCTCGCTGTTGCGCTGTGTGGGTGTGGAATTTTATGTGTGTATTGTGTTTTATATTTCCCTGCTTATATTTCATCATCGTAATTATCATCAGCAGCAGCGGCAGTATCGTCCTTTTTCCCTCCCTCTCAGTCCTCATCCCCCTCGTCAACGTCATCGTGCATTGTTGCTTTTGTGCCCTAACTATGGATCCTCATCGCATCAAGGAGCCACTGCCAGCGGTGTGGGACGTGTGGAACAGCGGCTTATCAAGCAGATATTCTTCACGTCACGTACTTCGCATCTGCACTGCATGTGCGTATGTAACACCACCCAGAGAGTGAGTATTAATATTCAGCGAACGAGGGTGGCAGAGTCGAATTTCCGCGGCTTTTAGCGCTTTCATTCGAATGAAAAGTCACCACGTATCAGCCTAAATGTTGGTGCGCACCACCATCAGCCCATCAGCTCCGTCAGCACGCCCGCCCCCCGTCCGCCCGGGCCTTAAACCAACACACCATTGAAGCCGGTACCGTAAAAAACTAAATTATGAATTTTTATTGTTAGTTTTCAAGAGTACGTTGTGGGCCGCCGCCGCCGTCCCGATCCGAGATACACACTCGGTCGCTCGTACCACATCTGATGCGAGAGTCGAGTTCGGATGCTGATATCCTCCGCTTTGTTTGCATGGCATACCTATCCCCCCTCACACACAGTTAAAAGCATAAAATGGGATTCCCATTATTTCTGTTTTTTTTTTTGTTTTCCTGAATAAATAAATGAAAGCATTCAGTGCACGGACAAGGGCGGCCCTGTTGTCGTTTATTCATTTGTTGGGGTCTTTCTTTTCGCTCTTCTTGTTTCGATTAAAAGCGTATTCTGCTCTCATATCAGTGCCTTGGTGCCTTCGGAGGTTTGGGTGGGTAAATGAATATTTTTGCAGCAATTTTATCCTTTCGACTGCATCTAGGTCTTGGCCGTGTTCACGGTCGGATGGCGGGGATTAAAGGGGAGACGTGCTAATTTCCCTTATCTGTACTGTTCTTTTTTTTTGTGGTCAAACTGGAGTTCAGTTATGGATTTCTGTTGGGGAGATAATTAATTCCAGGATTTTTCGTTTCATTTGGTTCAGGTCATCGATGGATTGGTGGACCAATTCGAGGGGGATGACGAGGGGGTTTTATTTTAAAGGAGATGTTTTAAATCTTAAATCCAGAATAGCCAACAACCGAAGAGTTGACAAGTAGTCGATCTGAAAGTGGACATGATGTTTGCGTCAATGGATGTTCAATATTCCCAAGCGCTGGTGGCTACATCCATGCACAACTCGTGGGTGTTAACATACGCACTAAACCAGATCTTTGCAGTCGCAATCCACTCTCCAAGAAAGAGGGGTGGGCATTTATTAAACACGGCTTTTAATAAGGACATAGCCACTTTGTATTCGAATAAATGACAGAATAATTGAGATATCGGGCAGAAATATAAAGGGTCTTTAGATAGTGACGATATCATCAAAGACGTTGGAGAGGGATGGACTTACTGCCACTGTAAATGCAGACGATATAGCTATCCTGATATCTGAGAAGTTTCTATCAACGCTCAATCACTCGAGGCTTGAAGGTCAACCCAGAGAAGACAGAACTGGTGCTGTTCACGAGAAAAAGGAGAATTCCGGAGTTTACAAGCCCGCATATTAACGGGGTGGGCGCCGTGGCGTAGTGGGTAGGCGAGTCGACTTCTACGATCGAGGTCTAAGGTTCGAATCTCGAAAAAACACCTACAATTTTTTTACGGCTACACCTCTTTCGAGTCACTGACAATGACCATAGACTATAACTGTCTAGAAAAAGCCTCTCAATTTCGCCGTTCCGAGTCGGCATTAAACTGTAGGTCCCCTTCACTCGTGAGAGAACAATAGCACGCACAACACGATTGGTTGCTGAGAAGCTAGGCCCAGGTCCATTTCGGACTGTAGCGCCGCCACCATTATTATTATTATTATTATTAAGAAGGTAGACAAACCTCGAGGCCCACGACAATTCCATCCAAACACGGCATTTTACTGGAGATCCAAGGTAGGTTCGCCCTTGGCAATATCTGCCAAGTTGTGGACTGAACGTGGTTCAAAACTTGGTTCTTGACCCGAAGAATCAAAATCATGCTCAATAAAACCCTAACCCTTCTAGTCATGCTATATGAAGCTAAGAGCTAGACGATAAGCTGATTCTTGATGCCTTCTGAAGAAAATCGTCAAATATTTGGTCTCGTGTTCGAGAGAGGTGATTGGAGGAGAAGACATCATCACGAACTCTACCAAGAGCTTCAGCTAGGAGAGTTTTCGAATCCGAATTCGAAATCCCATCCTTGCAGTCATAAACCACTCTCTCTATTTCGTAAGACTATTATTATACAGGGCCTTTTTTCTTTTCTTTTTTCTTGCTCATTTTGATGCATGCCTCGAATCTCTTCCGGTTATATTGCCCTAGGAATTCCGTGGCCTCCTAGAGCGTTGTTCCAGGTTTCTGTCCGGTTCCCTCTTTCTAGTTCCCTAAATTCTTCACTGAGGAGATGGTCTCGTACAGCGCAGAATGGTTCAGGGCCTATGATGCTCCTTTCCTTGCCAGGGAGTCGGCCATTTCATTGTCTTCTTTCCCCGTATGGCCAGGTATCCAGCAGAGTTTTACTCGTTTTCTCCTACTCTACTCTTTAAGCTTTTGCAAGCATTCCCATACAAGTTTGGATTTGATGGTGTAAGAGTCCAGTGCCATAATAGGGGCTCGACTCTCCGACATTATTGCTATGTCGCGGTTGGTATAATTCCTTTCAAGATTGACCTGAACGGATCTGTCTATGGCATAAATTTCCGCTTGAAAGATGCTGGTACATTTGCCCATGGGTTCGAGGTATTTTTTTGCTTTATCAGTTCTTGATCCGTCTGTATACCATTTTACCGTGTTGCTGCTCAGTCTGTGGACCATGGATTTATTGCTGCTTGACGAAAGCTAAGAAAGCCTTTGCTGCGGCAAGTAGATTGTTTTACAGCAGCCAACTTGATACCAGAGTGAAAGTGATCTGCTACATGGCCCTTATGCGGCCAATCATGGTATATGGTTGTCCAGTATAGTTCAACTTGAATCCTTCCCAGATGGAAAAGATGAGGGTGTTCGAGAGGCAGTGTCTTCGGGCCTGCCTCCGGTTGTATCGCACACCCGAATCCGAGTACCTACAAGAAATTCTATCCCAATGAGGTCTTGTATAACGAGGCAAACCTGATCAGGATAAATAATTGTATTATTAAGTTGATTCGAGGTCACATTGCACGAGCTGACTTCCACCAACAGTTTGATCATTAGGGCTTACTACCCCAAGTCAGTAAGTTAGATTTAAGAATTATAGTTCAGTTAGTTAAGCTAGTTTTAAGTATTTTTGCCTAGGATGTAAGAACCACGAATTTTTGAATAAAATGCACAAAATAACTGAAGAGTTGACAAGTAGTCGATCTGAAAATGATTAGTTTTGTGATGGTTTCCGTCAATGGATATGCAATATTGCCTAAGTACTGGTGGCTTCTTCCATGCACAACTTGCATGTGTTAAACCATTCGCATATGCACTAAACCAGATCTTTGCAGTCGCAATCCACTCTCCTAGCGAGAAGAGACAAAGACATTTAAAACTAACATTTCAAATGTTTGGTAGCATAACTTTATTAAATAGTGTCAAAGGAATACAAACATATTTTTTTAATTTTTTTAAAAATGTAGGTGATGTGGTTTTTGAGCTGTACCCAAGCAGGTACAATGGGAAAATATGGTTGCTAATTTTGTTCATGAAATTTCTTAAAGCATTCTTTTTCGATACACAAAACTATGTCGCAGAACTCACAAACCCATCTGACTCGTATGTGGCATACTCTCCATCTAAGAGGCTTTTCAATTCTCTTTGGAAAATGGTGACCTTCAGCTAAAGCAACGCTTGCAGATATAGAGCGTTTTGATGTCGAAGGTTGGAGAATTGTATATCTTCTAAGATAATACCGAGCAATATCTCTTTGAAACGATAGCAAGCCATCTTCGGATGGCGACTTTATATAGTTTCCAAGCATTCACCAATGTAGAGCCTAGCATTGACGTAAAAAGCGGCCACCACCACTTTTTGTCTCGTATTTTGATTTTATAGGCATTGACACATTGGTCCTGTAAGTCAACGCCACACATACCACTATTATAATCCGGAATAATGTTCGGTTGCTGAATGAAAACTTTTCTTTTTTCTGCTGATGACCAACGTTTGACATAATGCATGGGCTGGATGTGTCGAAGTTTGTGCCCATAATGAAAACACTAATATCACTCCATTTTACAAAGAGAATATTATTGATTACGTCGTAAAAGTGCTCAAAATGCCCTCTTTTCTCCTTCTTGAATTCTTGAATTGAGTCCTAAAAGTTCAATGTTTCCTGAAACATCATTAGGCATGTGATCATTATCCAAATTTTCTGCATCTATTTCACCCTCGTCTGCACTGTAATTTGCACCTGGTGGTACACATGTCAAATACAGCGTTTCGATCATTTTCTTCGATTACAATTAATGTATTTGGTATATTATCGAATCTCCTTCCATAAACTGATGATGTTGAGAAAGCTTTGAAATTCATTCTAAAAAAAAATGTTCAGTTTTTCCCATTGTAACCTTACGCGTACTTACCTAACATAAAAATAAACTAATACTAGATTTTCACTTTTATTTGATTTTACTATAAGTTTTTGAACTATTTCCAAAAAAAGAAAAAGAAAATTGATGAAACGAATATTTCTTCTATTGCAAAATGTAGGCCAACCTCCGAAAAGCCGAGAAAATCGCAATCGCACCTGATGTAGAGTAATGAAAAATACTACCGTTTTATTTTTTTTAACAATAAACTACACGCCTACTTGTTGAAAACATGTCAACAAACAAAAAAAAATTAAATTTCATCAAATCAAATTTGAAGAAGGACAACGGTAAAACCTTTATGTTGTTCAATTTTCTGTACCCAAGTGGGTACAGTGGTAGTAAATGGGTTAAATACAGGACTTTTTAATAAGGACATAGCCATCCCCCTTCTCAGTTTTGAAGAGGTCAGCTCGGCCATCAAAAGCTGAATAACAGCATAGCCGCCGACTCTGATGGCCTCCCAGCGGAAATTTTCAAACATGGTGGTGATGTTTTGGGAAGGTGCATGCACCAAATCATCAACCAAGTATGGGTGATGCCCGATGACTGGACTATCAGCTCTGTAGGCCCCATCTTCAAGAAAGGCGATCCTATGTCTTCCAAGAACTACCGAGGCATAGCCTTGCTGAATGTCGCATACAAGATCCTATCCAACGAACGTCTGAAACCTTTCTGCAACACACTAATCGGCACGTACCAGTGTGGGTTCCGGCCCGGCAGATCGACAATCGACCAAATTTTCACACTGAGACAAATCCTTGAAAAGACCAACGAGTTTCAAGTCGAGACTCATCACCTATTTATCGACCTCAAAGCCGCTTACGACAGCATCCATCGTCTTGGGCTCTACAAGGCGATGGCCGAATTCGGGATCCCGGGAAAACTGATCCAACTGGAAAACACGTAGTGCAATGTGCAATTCGGGAACAGTTCCCCCGAATTACTCCAAACATGCACCGAATTTCGGCAAGGATATGCGTTGTCGGGTGACTTCTTCAACCTTGTACTGGAACAAATAGTGCGCAAGGCAGGCTTCAATACAGAAGGCACTATATTCAACAAATCCGTTTAGTTGCTGGGCTACGTAGAAGACGTTAACATCATAGGTCGCTCCCATCGTGCCATTATAGAATCTTTCACGGCCATTGAAGAAGAGGCAAAACGAGTTAGTATTGAAGTACGAGGGGCGTTCAATATATTCTCGGTATCGGGGTGAAGCTGTGGTTGTATATATAAATTGACTTATTTATCAAGTAATACTATTATTTTAGTGCATTCATGTAAAATTTCATATAAATGTGATTATTAATTCGCATTTTATCTCTAGTTAAACACAATCATAATGGCAACTGAGACGATGATGGTGAAAATTGAGCATCGCGCTGTAATTAAATTTCTCACTAAGCAAGGAAAAAGTCAAAAAACTATTCATGAAGAGATGGTGGCTGTTTACCAGGGTTCCGCACCTTCATTATCAACTGTGCAAAAGTGGTCAAGTGAGTTCAAGAGAGGCAGAGAGAGCATTGAAGACGACCCCCGCTCCGGCGCCCCGGCTACTGCTTGTACGGGAGAAAGCATCAAAGAAGTCGAAAAACTTGTTCTTGAGGATGCCCGAATAAAGATGAAAATGATGGCAGAGATCACCAAGCTTTCAATTGGTACCATTCACACCATTCTTCATGACCATCTTAACCTTTCAAAGGTCAGTGCAAGGTGGGTGCCACGAATGCTCACAGCGCCTCAGAAAAAAGTGAGAATCGCATGCTGTAGAGAGCTTTTGGAGATGTGTAGCGGACGGTGTTATGGATCGAATTGTTACTGGTGACGAAACATGGGTCCACCACTATGACCCTGAAAGCAAACAAGAGTCCATGCAGTGGCATAAAAAAGGAACAGACCCCCCGAAGAAGTTCAAAGTCACTCCGTCTGCCGGGAAGCTGATGGCCACAGTTTTTTGGGACTCAAAGGAAATCTTGCTCATTGAGTACAAAAAAAAAAATGTGAAACCATCAACGCCACATCCTACGCTTCCACTTTGCATAATTTGCGGGAGGAAATTAAAAAGAAAAGACGGGGTAAACTCGCAGCGGGTGTGTTGCTTCTTTATGACAACGCTCCTGTTCACATGGAGGAGAAGATACAGCCACGAACTCTACGAGCTGTACAAGGATGTGGGTGTAGTCCAAAAATCCAAAAAAACAACGACTACACTGGCTCGGCCACATCGAACGAATCGACAATAACGCTCTAGCAAAGAGGATCTTCGAATCACAGCCCACAAGTTCAAGAAGAAAAGGAAGAGCGAACCTCCATTTCAAGAACCAAGCTGTCGCGGATGCAAAAGCGCTTGGTCTGGATAATTGGAAGCAGCGTGCCTGGGACCGCAGGGCATGGAAGGCTGCCGTGTCTCAGGCAGAGACCCTTCACGGGTCGGGAGCCCGCTACGTAAGTAAGCATAGCCACTTTGTATTCAAACAAATCACAAAATAATAATAGGGACTTCCAAACTTTGATAGCCGATAGCGACCATATTGTTGAAGCTACATCTGTCAAATTGGCTGCCATTTATTCAGCCTGTTTAGCCAAATCATAGCGGATGGATATAACATTCAACAACACGTGCAAATGATAAAATTGTTTTATCAAAATAGGTGTTCTGTCCGCGTGCTTCGCCCACTTTACGGTCGCCATGAATTTCTCGCAGTGTGGTGAATTAATTTGAGTCAAGTGATTCAATAAACGATAAACCAACACTCGTATGTACCTCGACGAAACACAATATCTGCGAAAACATCGCCCTTGTCCGTGAGTGTGCAGGAGAATCCAAGGCAGTCGATTCCGCGTCGCTCACAAGAACTCGGCCTTTCGCAGATCACAACTTGGCGAAATTTGCATCGTGATTTAAACCTCCATCCGTACAAATTTCGATTGACGCAGGAGCTGAAGGAAAACGACCATAGACAACAACGTGTGTTCGCTGAATGGGCTCTGCTGCAGTTGGAAACTGGCCCAAATTATCAACGAAAAATCATCTTCAGCGATGAGGCCGATTTCTGGATGAATGGGTACGTCAACAAACAAAATTGTATGGGACAATAGTAATCCACATGAGATCCAAGAGCGTCCAATGCATTAAAAAAAATCACTGCTTTGTTCGGATTTGTGGCTGGTGGCGTCATCGGTCCATATTTCTTTGAGAAGGACGTTGGCCAGGCCAACACCGTCACAAGAGCTATAGGTCGATGATTACCAACTTCTTTTGGTCTGAATTGGATGATGTGGACACCAACGACATGTGGTTTCAACAGGAATGCGTTACGTGCCATACAGTTCACGCCACATTGTAAATTCTGCACGAGCGATTCGAGGACATGGTCGTCTCACGTGGTGGTAATGTGATCTGGCCACCGAGATCGGGCGATTTTGCTCCGTTAGACTTTTTCTCGTGGGGTTTTCTGAAGTCGCAGGTCTTTGCGAATAAGACACAAGCTATAGCGGCCCTCAACGTTAACATAATCCATGCCATCGGTCAAATTCAGCCTGATTTATGCGCCAGATTCATGAAAAATTTTACTTTTCGGATACACGTCATCCAGAGAAGCCACAGCGGATATTTGAACCATGTTTGATTTCACATATAATGGCATTAATAGGCCTTTTAAACGAATATAACATTTTGATAATGCCTCATACACACTTTGCTTTATTTAAATTCAAAGATACGAAGCTTTTATTGAAATACCCTTTATAAACAATGTGGCAATATGTTTGGATGTTAAACGTCACTCGACGCTAGCACCAACGCAGCATTGTGTTTCAGGCGTAGCTTCATGTTTAAAGTATGGAAGTCCACAGCTGTCTGGTGTCTACGCTATGGAACACCTAATGTGACACCAGCTCGCCTTTGGATAGTTCTTCTTTCTCCACCATCTTTAAGTTTTTTCCGTCTTCATGACATCAGGCGACTTTCTGCTACCTCATGGAAAATCACGTCAAACGCATTAGTGTGCATCGAAGGAGCAACTTCAAGAAGAAAATTGAATCTGTCCATCATTTGCCGACTCGAAGGAACGGGAGATGATTTCTCACATCATTTTCGTCCCAAGAGAAGCATTCGGATCGGGTTTTCCTCCGCCATGACAAATTCCTGGAAAATGTCCCTCTCTGCACAGTTGTAGCACAAAAGTTCTGCCGAACTGAGGAGGCAATGATTCATGTCGACCCACCCTGCACATCCACTGACCCACTGAGAGGAGCAAGCGGAGAGTGAAAGTGAAGCTCCTCACCCACCTGCCGTAAATCTTCGAGTTTTGTTGACAAATGAAAGTCCAAACAAAGCCATTTCAAACACAAACTCAAATTTGTCGCAAACAAAGGCGAGGAGCAAAGAAAAACAAATCGGGTTGTCCTCGGGTTCCATGCATGCACTCGTGTGAGGAACATGTGTAAGGATATTTATTCAATATTTCATCCCCTCCCCTCACTCATTGACGACCCCGGAATTGATGAATTCACCATTTGGTGCGGAGAAAACCCTCCGAGGCTTCTTGATCCCGAATGAAACACACTCCGGCTTTGTGCGGGTGAGAGGATGCATAAAAAAGTATCCTGTCATCCAAAATCCGCTCGTATAAATTTATACAGCGTTAAATTATATGGCTTTCCATTTTTCCCTTCGCCTTCCCACCTCCTCACCAGCGGGGGGCCGCTTGCGAAGGGGTTGTGTTCGAGGGTATCCCGTGACGAGAAGTAGATCACTATCTGCGGGAATGTGTGGTGCGCTGCATACGTGTGCGCACGTGTATTATTTTTAGTTTGTGTTGATGTTTATGCTCTCCCTCCGTGTCCTCTTTCTTTTTCACTTTTTCACCTCTCGTCTTTTTTCATATTTTCCCGTGAACAGAAATCAGAAATGCGAAAAGTATTAGAGCAGCAGGCGGGTGGGCGGGTAGGCCAAGAGTGTAAAATCTCGCCTGGGGAAGGCGCACACATCTCACTCGTCTGTCGTTTTTTGTTTTTTTTGCTCTGCGCCTTTTACAACTGAAGCCTTTAGCGTAGAATTTCTCTGTCATGTGCAGTCATGTGGTAATGTTGAGGCATATTACAGATTTCCCTGCTTTTTACATCTCTCATATCTTCGATGTAAGGACCCTCGTCGGTGGGTGCGTGTGTGTGTGGGCGCTTGTAGCTGTCATTAAACAGGCACACATGCAGGCAAGGAGTGTAGATGAGTGGGCTCCCACGACGGTGGTGTGGAAAACGCCAAAGTGTTTAAATATGTAGCAAAGTAAAGTATGTGAATGTCATGGGACAAATAATAATAATGAAAAAATGAGATAGACCGAGAGCGAGCGAGACAGTCGAACAACGACTTTAAACAAAAGCGTGAAGGAAGGGCAAATGAAGGGAATCATAAAAAGGCATGACAAAGCGCCCCTATGCCTCTTACAGGAGCAACTTTTCCCATGTAGTAATGGGCAAATTTCGGGGGGTGGGTCCCCCATTGAAGGGGTAGGTCCCACCGCTCCGTGTGTGTGTGTGTTAAATTTCAAACGTGCTGATGCATAACTTCATTTCACAAAGCCCGGCGAACGGGGAGGCACACAAAAAAAATAATGAGCGATATATTTTCGCCTCTTCAATGTTGCAGAGAATATTTGTTTATTTTCCTCCATTTTTTTCCATTTTCCACACAAGACACGTCGCCGATCCTGTAATATATTTGAGACGAGATGAAAAATCTGACAGGGAAACACACAGATTTGCGTGCCGATGCCCGTGTGCGCGTGTGTCTAGAATCAATTTGGATCCCCTGCTCCTCGTCCTAGGCATATGATGGATTTTTCAGATTCATTTTACATTTAATCACTGACAGATAATTCAATAAAATTTTCTGATGGATTCGCAATAAACTTATGCGATGTTTTCGGCTCGTTCCTCATCGACGGCGGAAGCATTCCAGCGTAAATGACGGGTGAAAAATGAAGATTCTCGTAAGTTTATGATTCGAGAGGAGATACGCACGCATTTTGTCTGATGTTCGCTGGATGCGGAACGAATGACTTATTTAGGGGCTGGATGATTAGGCCTGGTGAATTGTGTGTGACGGAAGTTGAAGAGGAAGTGATTGACGAACGAAATTAGGTTTGAGTCTGGTTCAAAGCGATTCAATGGCGACGGGGATTTTTGTCTTGTTCTTCTACAGGGTGTTGTTGCAACTCTTTGTTTCGCCATCAAATGATGTCTTTAGCAGATGTGACGTCGAAAATTTAACCCTAATTTTTAATTCACAGGGAGTCTCATACGTCGAGTGAGTTCCTGTCCCCATTTGCTTAAGTGCACCATTCTAATCGTGGTCTTCTTCTTCTTAGGGCGTCAATCGTTGTCGTTCTGTATTAAAAACAGCTCGGAGTCCAAGTTCCTCTGGACCGGACTTGTTTGAACCATTCGCCTTAAATGGTGAATCTGCAGACGCTTGGGAAGACTCACGTCGATTTAGAGTCCATTCATCTCCAATCGTTATCAAAGCACAACGATCTCATCTCATCTCATCTCATTTTCAGTGACGCGCATGTTCCACTAAAGGGGTCGCGGGGGAAATGCATGCACGAGAGATCTCCAGACCACTCGATCCTCCGCCATTGACTTTAACTCATCAGGATCTATGCCCAAGTGCAACCAGGCGAGTGTTTGGACTTGGTCCAACCATCTCATCCTGGGTCTGCCAAACGGTCGCCTACCTGATGGAATCGCATTCCAGGCACGCCTCGGAAGTCGTGATGAGGGGGACATTCGTGCCACGTGAGAATTTGAAAGAATAATTTGGAATTGTGGCCGCTGTAGCGGAGTGGGAAAGTGCGTCGACCCCCACGCTTGAAGTCTGGGTTCGATTCCCAAAAAAACACCTTTCACCTTATTTTTCGGAGTATTTTTAAAACACTAATGGAGCACTCAGTCTCAAAACTGGTCCATTGTACTGCCAGGTAGCAACCTACTCCAGTGCCGTTAATTTGATCCCAACGGCAATTGCTGACTGGACCAGATTCGATTTTACTGGGATTCGAACCTGGGATCCTTCAAACTTGGGGCAGGCACTTAACCAACTGCGCCACCTTTCACCTTACGACTCCACCACTTTCGAGTCACTGACAATGTTCAGAGAGTACAACCGTCTAGAAAAAGTTTTTCAATCTCGCCGTTCGGAGTCGGCACTAAACCTCTTCAATCGAGAGAGGACAATAGCATGCACAAAACGAATAGTTGCTAAGAAACTAGGCCCAAGGCTACAACGAACTGTTGCGCCACAATTCTTCTTCTTCTTCTTAGGGCGCTACAGTCCGAGGTAGACCTGGGCCTTACTCAACATGCCTCTCCAGCCAGCATGGTCTCTCGCCAGCTGTCTCCAGTTTCGCACATCAAGTCGGCCGAGGTCACACCCGACTTGTGTGCGCCGCCTTGTTCGTGGACGTCCTCTGTTGCGTTGTCCCACAGGCTCAGAGTCGAAGACTCTTCGGGCCGGAGCTAAGTTGTCCATACGCTCTACATGGCCTAGCCATCTTAGGCGTTGGATCCGTAGATGCCTGGATAGACCCATGTTGCGGTACAGCCCATACAGCTCGTGGTTGAACCTTCTCCTCCAAACGCAAACAGGACTAAAGATCGCTCGCAGAACTTTTTTCTCGAAAAGGCCAAGAGACTCTTCATCCGCTTGGGATATTGTCCATGCCTCTGCGCAGTAAAGCAGGACTGGGATATTCAAGGTCTTTTTTAAAGGAGGATTTTTGAAGCACTACTGGAGGACTCAACTGTCAGTTTGCGTTTACAATAACGTGCGGGTTTTCCGTTTTCAATTTCAATTTTGTTTGTTAACGTAGCCGCCGAGCCGAGATGAAAATGTATCTTGTCAGAAAAGGTGATAACAACGCCCAAAATCGTTTTCCAATTCAAGCTGCTCTAATGCCCAAACTGAGAAGCGGGTGGTTGCGCGCCTCCAAGTGCTGAGTCAATTGGACCTTGTGAGCGAATAACCCGAGTTTGGATCTTTGTGCAGAATTCTCATCAGACTAGTGCGTGAAATGTTCAGCTGTTGAGATCGATGGCGAGTTGATGTTCGTGAATTGCGTCTCACACTATCGCCCACAGCAGCCACATTCTCATCTGTGCGCACCATACGACGATGGGGACTATGAGTGCTGTCCACTAGCACACCAGTCTCACGAACTTTTTGCAAAAACTTGCGTACAGCGGTCGCGGTGGGTAGTTCATTTCGGCCAAAAATTCTTATCAAAAAACGCAGTTTGGGCTACACAGCACTCACTTTGGAAATTAATTTTCAATATTTCCCAACGTTGTTCAAGCGTAAAGCAAATCATTTGGTTCCGTGGAGGACGACTTTTTGTCAAGATTTGGAGCCAGTGGTCAGTGGTCAGTGTCAAAATAACCTATGATTTAAAAAAAAACACTAGATGACCCACCAAATAAATGCAAGGTTTCCACAAGGTTCTGTTTTGTTACCTATATTCTTCCCATTTTTATAAATGAATTGATTATGCTTTTTACATTTAATAACATTTTCACGACTCTTTCTTCGACTCTGAGCCTATGGTACATCGCAAAAGAGGACGTCCACGATTAGGTGGCGCACAAAAGAAGAAAACGAAAAGAAGCACCTGGCAAGGGATCGTGCTGGCTGGACAGGCTTTTTGGTTGAAGCTCAGGTCCACCGTGGACTGTAGCGTCATGCAAAGAAGACTGTAATTCAAAAATATAATTTATTCCTTAGCTGATGATAGCTTCTTACATTAATTTTGTGTTTTATTCTTCATTTTTTATTATTCTAAGCAAATAACGCTCGAGTGAACCAGCCCGCAGCACTCGTTTCGCTAGAAAAACCTATCAGCTTACCCTAAAAACAAATTTCGGGGGAACACTAAAGTTTTGGAACTCGTTTTTAAGCTCAACGACACAAATATCGAATGTTCTTTCCAGCCCCAACATTTCCCATTCACAGACATTAAAAACCTTCCTTTCGCTCTCACCCTCTGTACCCTTGGCCTGTGCAATGTTTTTACTCAGCACATTTAAAGGGTAGTCATAAACCCTTTAGCGTGCGTCGCACATAAAAACAAATAGAAAGAAATTCGCATTGACACATCACGCTCTTCCGTCCCCACGAAGAGAGCGGAAAAGTGCCCTGGACTAAGTAGGTGCATGCGGAGCACACACCTAGTCGTGCTGCTCCTTGGAAAAGTTATCGATTACTTGGTTCGACGTATGGACATGTGTTGCAACTCTCGTTAAACCGGTGTAAGCGTGTTGAATGGTGGGTGCAATCTTGTAGAACGACTAGCAGATGTCATTAGCCTTTCCTTTTTACTGCTGTTTAGAAACTATCGACGGAGTTATCGCACATAACTGGTGTGAGATGTTTTTCTTTGCGAATGGATTCATTCAAACGTGATTTGCTTATGGGTACATTCTTAAGCTGGTAAACGGAACGTGGTATTATTCTGCAATTTGTAGACAACTTTAGTGTTTTCTTGATATGTGAACTTTTGAGCAGATTATACACCGATTTCGAAATTTGTTTTCGTAGAACTGCTTCAGTTTGTTGGCGAGGTGTAACACTTTAATAAATTTCCCGGAAGGATAGCAAGCAGAGATTTTAACTGCAAAAAGTCGGGTCTAAAATGAAGTGCAGGTTCGGTGCGGGTTTGTTCTTGGAGTTCCTAAGTAGCATATTAGACGACTAGATGGCGCAGTTGGTTAAGTGCCTGCCCCAAGTTAGAGGGGTCCCAGGTTCGAATCCCAGTGAAGTCGAATCTGGTCCAGTCACCATTTGCCGTTGGGATAAAATTAACGGCACTGGAGTAGGTCGCTACCTGGCAGTACAGTGGACCAGTTTTGGGTCTGAGTGCTCCAGTAGCGTTTCAAAAAATCCCTCAAAAAGAAAAGGTTGCTTATTGGTCCCTACCCTAGAGCGCAGTTAAGCCGATAGTCAAGTTGCGGTCAAAGTTATTGCTTCAGTAGAAACTATCAGCACGAGCAATGCCCTCTCCAACCGTAGGAAAGCTCATCTGTAGGCCTAATTCTTTGACGTCTTTAGTGAGCTGAACATAGCAAGTTCATAGCAAGCACCAAATAGCCTTAAGGGCAGAAGGTACCCAATCCGCGTAGTCCCACAATAGGCGTATGTTGGCCTGCTAACCTGCAGTCTGCCATAAAACAGACCTACCCAAAAACGCAAAAATATGTACCAATTAGTACAAGTATTATTAACTGGTTATAAGCTTCGGACAGATTCATGTAGGAACATAGACAGATAACTCGTTGTAGAGTCAAAGATTTGGACAAATCATTTCTGCAGACTGTTAAACGGCGATGAGGACACAAATACCGCTGTCAGGCAGAATGTTCCGCTCAACTTGCGCGATGATAGACAAAAATTCCATCCCTCCAAGGTAGACTAAGTCAAGATAGGGATATCGAGACTGAAGTCTAACAAAGCTGCTGGTGCAGATAGTCTGCCCGCTGAAATGTTTAAAAGAGCTGGAGATGATCTGGTTGGGGACATGCACCAGCTAATCTGTAAGACATCGGTCGGGGGAAAGTATGCTCGATGAGTGGAATCTCCGCGTCGTTCGCCCGATCCACAAGAAAGGAGACCCCTTTGACTGCGCCAACTATCGAGGGATAAGTCTCCTTAAAATCGCCTAAAAGATCTTTCCTGCCATTCTGTGTGAACGCCTGAAACCTTTCGCCACCAAACTGATAGGTCCGTATCAGTGTGGTTTCAGGCCAGGAAAGTCCACCATCAACCAAATCTGCACACTGCGGCAAATCCTGGAGAAGGCCTAAGAAATGCAAAGTCTACAAAAACGGAACCTTTATAATTTCGGTGTGTCCGTCCGTCCGTCGTGTCTGTCACACTTTTTTTTCTCCGAAGTTTATGAAGATATCGCCATGAAATTTTGGAATTAGGTACTTCAGACCTAGATGTCATTGCCCGTGCACCCAAATTTAAAAAGTCGGGCCATTTGGGGGTGGCTCCAGTAAAGGTGAAGTTGACATTAAATCTAAACCAAAGTGTTTAAAAATCTGAAAAAATCGCAAAAACTGGGCTTCAGTGAGTACTTTCATTTAAAACCATTTCGAGTATTCTAGCCCTAGTGGTTTTGGAGATATTGGCCAAAAACGGTCAATCATCGACATGCGAATTTTGAAGATCTGAAAACGCAGTTTTGAAGACCTCAGCGTAAGCATTAAGAAATGATAAATTTCAAAATATCGATTTATGTTGAAATTTTGAGATATCTAAGATTTAAAATGAGAAATATTTTCATTTTCACACATAAATTTCATGCTGTGTTCGACCACTCTATTCGTTGATGAGTGTTATCTTTTCAATCTCACCCCTAAATGCCCAACAGAAATGAACACACACACCGCAGGCATGAGCAGTGATTAGGTATGTGTATGATAGAAGGGATTTTCTGTGTTGCATAAACTTGGATAGAGATATAGGTATATGTAGGGATGAAGGTTTGTTTATTTGGATGTATGAATGTATGTTGATTTGGGTTGAAGTTAGAAGAAAATTCAACTGAAATAGTTTGGAAACGTCGTTTGATATTCAGAAATCATCCATCAATATTGTGCGACGGAACCTTACCCGTGCGAGTACAACTCGCACTTGCCCAGTTTTTTTGGGCTCAAAAGGCAATTGAGTAGTAGAGCCCTCTCTCGGAAGACCAAGTTGACTCTATACAAGACCTTGATCATCCCAGTTCTGCTTTACGGCGCAGGGGCATGGACAATGTCCCAAGCGGATGAACAGTTGGTCTTATCGAGTGAAAAGTTCTGCGCGCGATCTTTGGTCCTGTTTGCGTTGATGACATTTGGAGGAGAAGATTCAACCACGAACTGTATGGGCTGTACAGCGACAGGAGTCTAGCTAGGAGTCTACGTATCCAACGCCTAAGATGGCTAAACCATGTAGAGGGGGACCTTGGCCGGTTTGGTATCACCGCTGATTAGAATCACCAGGATTGTTGTAAATATCGCAGGAGGTACTTCAGCTCTATCTTGTTCAGATCCTCCAGTTCGTCAAAGAAGCTGCTACCTAGTGTTAGTAGCATCCTTCCTCGTAGAGCTGGGCAGTCGCAGTGCAGGTGACGGACGGATTCTATTAGCTCCTCGTTCCTGCAACTTCTGCATTGGTCGCTATGGGGGATACCCATCCTCTTGGCATAGGTGCCTATCGGACAATGTCCGGTGAGCACTCCTACCGCCATCCGTATATCCTTGCGACTTATGCTAACCATTTAAAATGGTTTGTTCCTGTTCAGCACTGGCCATAAGTTGTTGACCTAATGTCCAGGTTCAGCCATCGCTCTCTCTAAGGCATCTTCTTCAATTTTTTTCCTCAGGGAGCTCAACGGCTTGTTAACATAAGGTAGTGCTAGAGATTTATCTAGCTCTGAGCCCTCCTTTGCCAACACGTCCGCTCTCTCGTTTCCTTGAACTCCTGTGTGTCCCGGTACACAGCAGAGAGTCACCATGTTTGCTCTGGAGATTTCGTTGACGTTCTGTCTGCATAGCTTGACTAGTTTCGACTTTACAATATCCGACGCTATGGCTCTTATAGCCGCTTGGCATTCGGAGTATAAATATATGTTGTTATCGTTTTTTTTTTCAGTCAAACTAAGCGTAAGCGCCACTTCCGATTGGAAAACGCTACATTCGTCGTTTAGATTCAGCGATCTTTCGAAGAGATCACAGAAGACCCCTGCCCCTGTTGCTGCTGTCGGCGTTGTCCTTAGTGACTCCTAAGAAGGTCGATCTCTGGGCCCTCGTCAGACTAGAAAGAATGTATTTCTTCTTCAGTTTTCGTTGGAGACTGTTGATCCGTAAGTTAAATGGGTCTTACTACCGCTGTGTATATGGTGGGGATCGTAGGCCTCAGCCATGTTGGTTTTCCAAAAGAAGGGATACCAATACTAGATCTAGAATTCGTAGTGACGCCACTTGAACCTTCAAGAGCAGGGTGCTTTAAAATAAAAGTTGTGATCAATTTAAAGACAGTTTTACGTGTCCTCCACTACATACAGGTGAAGAGACCCAATAAAACATTTTCACAACCGAAGGAACAAAGAATCCCCATAAACACACTATCTTCTGGAGTTGCCACAAAAGCTCAATGATGACCTGTCAAGATAGCTCACCGAGTCGTTCAGAATCCCCAGGAGCCACGCAAAAGAGAAGAAATAAAATAAAGGTCCTTCACTCCGAAACAGAAATCCTTGCGCAAGTTGCCACACAATGACAAAGTGCTACACCAGCACGAAAGCCAACACTTTTACTTGTCAATTTGTTGCTCCATTCAACCTCGCAACCTCTTTCTGCTTATTATTCGTCTTTCATTTTGGATTCATTCACCGGAATGGATGGCGCCCCCCTCGAAAGCCACATCATAACCATAAATTTAAAGTGGTTCCTCGTGCAGTAACAGCACACTGTTGCAAAGCTCACCCGGAGGTGCGGTTGTTCGCCGCCGCTCAGTCTCATTGTCTAGGGCGTGCAAGGTGTACACAGAACCCGTTGACTTCTGCCATATGGCGGATCTATCTGCGTACGTCCTCGCACTCTCGTGTGCAGAACACAATTACGGTCTAAGATGAAAATCGTGCACTGCGGCTACAACTGGTGCTGATTGCAACAACGTTACTGCTTTGTTTCAATTTCGCAAATAATTGCGAGTGCGGTCATGTGTCACATGCCGGGCTTCTGTTGTTGTGTCAAGCAGGTGTGCCAAAGTACTCTTTAGCCATCAACGCCACCAGTCCGCACCAAAACCGCTTCAGACTAACTCTGCTACCGCCAGCGTGTGATCTTTTAATTTATTTACTCAACATCGCACCGCTCCATTCAGTCGTGTGTCGCCCTCCCGCATCCACCGCTTCGTTAGCCCGGATTGGCTGGTACAGGGGAAGCGAACCTACTGCTGCACAAATGGGTTTTATTACACATTGGCAAGATGTTTTATTAAAATTAGTGAGAAGCAGGTCTCTCCCGCACTCTCCCCCGCCTCTCAGTCGTCCTTGGGTGCGTGTGGGGGCTCGGGTGAGTTATGAGTGCGGGCGGGTCTAGGTAATTATGAACATTTCATGTCGTTCCTCGCTGCGAGAGTGTGTCGCTCCCATCGAATAGGGACGCTCATTAGGGGTTTTCGCTTAATGTTACGAGTGTCAAATTTGGATATTTTTGTTGATACCACACTCGGGGGGTTAAAGATACACGCAAAGATATTAATCCCCTGGGTGGTGTCTTATCAAATTTTATATTCCATGGAAGACATTTATTACTCCACTCTCGGAGTGACGCAACACACATGTTCCACGAGTCGGATGCGAACTAATAAACGGGTGGATATGCTTGAGCTGGGAAATGTTGATCCTTTCACTCTGCTGATTAATTGTAATGGGGGCGTGTCTTAGGCTGAGGATTTTCTGTTTTAATCAATTTTCTAGCATCTTCAGGCGGAGGGGAAAAAATCGCACTAATCCAGGGGAGGAAAGCCTAGTTGGTTGAGGCTTAATTGGATGAGAGTGGTACCCATTGAAGGCATTTACTCGCACTTCTGTGACTTTGAGGGATAGGCAGGCGGGCGGATGTACAGATTGTTGTGTGGCTGCTCTATCAACTAAGTGGATATCTTAATGGCCCCCCATTTTGTGGGGTTGTTTGTTTGGATCTATGACCCATCATCGTAACGAGGAGAAATATGAATGACTTTATCGGGGTGTCTTAAGAATTTACATCCACCATTAAATTGAGTTCAACCGCATTGACTGTGTCAAATCGTCAAAGAAACTTGAGTCTGTCGTGATTTTCATGCAGGTAAAGGTCTTTCAAAGAATTTAGAGAACCCTGTCTTTTAGATAGTTATGGTGCTTCTGCAAGGAAAGCGAATAGGGGAGAAGATACAACCGCGATGTAGTCCGGAAGGCAAAAATCCGTAGGCTAAACTGGCTCAGCCTGGTCAGAATCAGCAGGATGGCGATGGAGAACTCTCGCTGCTTCATCAAGATCGGTAACGAACTCACCGAGACCTTCAATGTCTAAAAAGGTTTTAGTCAAGGCGACGCACTGTCATGTGATTTCTCCAACATCGTTCCTGAGAAGATCGCGTAAGACTCACTGGCCAACACAAGAGGCTCTGTATTCTAAAAGTCCGTAAAACTACTGGCAGACGAACACAGCGAGCCGTCAATGAGGCGTTTGCTGGCATTGAAACGGAAGCGGCTAAAATGGGTCTGGCGTTAACGAGGGCAAAACCAAGTACAGTGAGAGTCAAAAATTTGTATACAGCTAATACTTTTTATTTCAGAAGTTCAATATCGCTATGCAACAAGAAAAATATTTTAAACGCAAAAAGAAAGCGTATAGTTCACTACATCATTATTTATAGCATAATACAGAAAAAAAAGGTGTTAACAAATTATTCACCGTTAAAGAAAAAATCATCTGAAAAATGCAGTCAAAGAGTAGTGTACACTTCCGAAAAAAACACTTGTTGTTTAAATTAGGCATAAAAAGCTGAGCGTTAATACTTCGTCGGACCTTCTCGAGCCTCGATAACTACAGCCAATCTTCAAGGAACCGAGGTAACAAGGTTTTTTTGTAACTCCAGGAGAGATTTTTGCCCATTCTGCACTTAATGCCGTCTGAAGGCCTTGTTTAGATGTTATAGCCCGTTTCCTGATATCTTTGTCCCAAACTTCTCACAGATGTTTAATGGGATTAAGGTCTTGAGATTGAGGAGAGTTAAGCTGTTTGGGGAAATGGTACAGCAACCATTCATTGTCTTGTTGGAAGACCCAAAACGATGTGAGACCCAATTTTTGCACACTAGGGAGCAGATTGTCCTTTAATATGGCTAGGGAGTCCTTGCTATTCATTGTTGATTCAATAAATACAAGGTTTCCCGTTCCCACAGCCGACATGCAATCCCACACCATCAGTGAACCTCGATTATGCTTTACGGTTGAAGTGAGGTTTTAGGGCAGAAGCTCGCTATTTGGTGTTCTCCAGATCTTAGTCCTGCGCTTTGAACCAAATATCTCAAACTTGCTCTCGTCACTAAAGATAACGTTATCCCAAAACGTTTGAACGGTTTAAGGCTTTTTGCGAACGTCAGGCCTTTCAGGCGATTAACAATAGAAAGGCATGGTTTCTTTCGCGGCATTCTTCCCTGTAATCCACTATCATTCAAGACTCTGCAAATTGTTGAGGCACTTACTGAATTTCCACGCTCTTGAGTAACGTCTTGCGCTATTTGTTACTGCACTGGGCCACGGATTTTTTCTTACTTGCCTCACTATTTTCCGTACTTCGGTGTCGGTCATAACGCGAGGGTGACCAGAACGCTGCACCGTATCCGTATTTCCTCGCAAGTTATATCTTTCAACAAATTTTTGCACAGTGTCACGACTTTTTTGTACGATGTTAGCAATTTCCGTCAGGGATTTCCCTTCTCTCCGATGCTGAACGATTAAATTTCTCATCTCTACCGGTAAAGCCTTTCCCCGCGCCATTAAGATTGGAAAACTTTACTTTTTATCAGGAAAAGAGTCTTCGAATGCGAGTCTCCTGTCTCGAGAAGAAGATAAAGACCGGACCTCTGGTACAGAGACCAAGTGATCGCGAACGCAAGACAAGTTGGCCTTGATGACTTGAAATAGTATGCCTAGGACCGTCAGCGATGGAAGGCAACAATTGCTCAGGTTCAGACCATCCAGGGGTTGTAGGCCTGACACTTAAGTAAGTGAGGTGCATCGCTAACGAACCCAATAAGTACTTGCTAACTGTCTAATAAAACAGATCTATTATCCGGTTTTTCAAAAGTTACACTGGATTGGAAATATTCTTCGACTAGAGTCACTGTTCCATTAGCTGTGTGGCATGTGGTGTCTTATTATTAAAGATAGACCTCACCCACGTCCATAGCATACATTTTAGGCAATAAAAAAGTAAGCCAACTACTTTCAACATTCACCTAAATGATCGCATCGGCATCCTTTTCGAACAAAAATTAGGGCCCAGACATCGCCAGTCGAAAAAATTAAAAGAAATCGGAAAAAACCGTTAGTCGTTGTTGATGGAGAGGCTGTTCCACTGTTTTCTTTTGGATTTTCGAAACCAAGATAAATGAAAATAAGCCTCATCACCACCAAATTGTTGAAAGTACGGTGCTGTGGGTATTCGCTTCAATTCTTGTGTCAAACAGAACCTTTTAGCAGGCTAAAATCTCTATGCGGTCCAAATTTTGTTCTGGATAGACCAACCTTCTTCGAACGTCTCGAAATGGATAGACCTGGATTTTAAGTCACACTCTCAGATACAGCGTCTATATCACGTCACGACGTCCAAGACGTGCACATTTCTCGATTAAATGTATTGTAGCTACGCGAAAAGGCCCTTGGGGGTGATCAGAAGCTGTGCGAACATTAAAAGACGTTTGCGCAATATTTTCGCTATTTTTGTAGTGTTTTTTTTTCTCTTTTTCAGTACATTGTGCGTAATAGTGGTTGTTAATTATAGACAATTCTATAGAGATGCGAAATTTAAAATGACACCTCTTGCTGGACTGTTGTATCCAATTCATTCCGGGTCATCAAAGATGTGTGTGGCCAAGCATTGTCATGATGGAAGACAACTCCCTTTCTGTTGGCCAATTCTGGTCGCTCTTTCTTGATTCCTTCATTCAAACAGTCGAGTTGTGCACAATAGAGGATCGAATTGATCGTTTCGCCACGTTCTAGCAACTCAAATAATACACAAAATAATAGACAATTCCCAATCCCAATCCCACCAAACACTCAACATAACCTTGTTTGCCGTCAATCCAGGCTTTGAAGTCATTTGTGGTGGGTCACCGGCATTTGACCATGATTGCTTGCTTTTGATATTCTCGTATTTAATCCATTTTTCATCGCCCCTAATGAATCGCTTCAAAAATGGTTCCATTTCGTTACGTTTCAACATTGTTTCACCGATGGTTATTCGGTCAATTAAATTTCTTTGCGTTAATTCATGCGGCACCCAAACATCGAGCTTCTTTAAGTAGTCTGCTCGTTTTAGATGATTCCAAACTGTCATGCGGTTGATGTTCAGTGCCTCCGCTATCTCCTGACAGCTTTCGTAAATTTTCAAAATTTTGTCAACCACTGTATAAGCACAATCAGTTGTTGGGATGAGGGGAGTGGAGAAACTCACTGGGCATTACAATGAGTCCACTAGGGCCCAAGTGAGGCGCAGCTTCTGCCGATCTAACCACGAACCTAACCTAACCTTCCCAAGTAACAGCTCAGATTATCTCTTTTAAATTACGAATCATTGCGGTGGCATTGACGCTAACTGTACTTTTAACAATGTTGCCACGTAGGATAGGGAAGCTAGACTTTTTCGGCGGCTTAAGCTTTTCTGCAAGAAACTAAACGTGATCTAGTGACAAGAAAGAAAGGGAAACCCTTTTGTTCGATGAAAGTGACAGCCCACACTGAAAAATATTCCATCACTCTTTCAGTTGAAGACAGGGACACAACTTTGACCTCATTTTTTACAGAAAAAGTTACACTCATCTGAAATATGAGACAAAAAATAACATTCACATCAAAATCCCTTTGAAACTTAAGTCGCCAAAGACATGTATTTTCACAAAATGATTGAACGATATCCCGTAAGCGGTGTTACATATTTTTTAATTTAATACAAAAATATTGTAAATAAAAAAAAATTTAATTAAAATGCAATGACTCTCCCCATTGGTTGCCCTGCCACCCCGCCCTCAGCCGAATGAAAAAGCACTTTCCAGTGGAATCAAATAATACTTACAATTAAATCCACAGTGACAGGTGCACGCTCTACTCGCCGCCCCCATCACTCGACCGGCCCGGGCTCGTAATCCAATTGAGGAATGAAAGCGCTTCAAAAAAAAGTAATTCTATATTGACAAATGGTCTGATCGCCTGGAACCGAGCCAGAATTTTAAATGGAAGGGGATTGCCAACAAGGAGGGGAAAAACGCCCGACTGATATAATAATAAAATTAATAATGAATAAATACACACATTTGCCGATCCCTGCGCTCACAGATGCACCTGCGACCGGGGGAGTCTTTGCAGGCCGGGGCGATTCATCCTTCACCGGTGCTCTATATTTAATTCAATAAGCATTCAATGAGCGTACGTGTCTTCCCGGTTCGAGCACGGCCGGGAGCAGCACTCGAATTTGTGTGTTTTTTTCCTTTTTTTGTGTCCAATATCTCAGTAATTACGTGGGAAAAACTCTGTCTGGGTGCCTATCCTGCGGCGCTCCTACGAATGAATATGAGATGAGGTGTGCGGGATAACAAACAAAAATAAAAAGGAAGCATATCCCGTGGATTGTATTTATCGAAGCGTTTGATTAACCTGAAACCGTGTGGCGTTTTTCATCGCTCTTCCTCCCCCGCTCGTCCTTTGATTTTAATGGTTTCGGGCGACTTACAAAGAGCGGCATGAAATGAATTAAAGGAACGAACACACGGGACAAAATTCGAAATTGTCCCGTGCCGCTCTAGAATATCAATCAATTCGTAAGCGACAGACGAACAGAAAAAGAAAACATTTTACGACTTCACCGATGACGAGGTGGAGTTTGGACGAGTTATTACAGAACTCTGCCAGACGTTATTACATACGGACTGTTGTAAACATTTGTAGCGCTTTTATATCAAAATGTGCTTGTGGTTTCTGCTAAATTCTTGAATCTCTTGAAAAAGTTCGGAGAAAATTGTGGGGAATTTTTGAACTAGGGGCACAATGAGTGGGGAGTCAATAGAAGGTTGCAACTTAATTGTGTGCAGAATGGGCCATCTAGTGGTTTCATTTTAAATCATAGGTTATTTTGACACTACAGCTGTTTCCCTCTCGAAATCTTGACAGAAAGTCAGCATCACTCCGTCCCTCCGCGGAACGAAATGAGTCGCTTTACTCTTGAACAACGTTGGGAAATATTGGAAACTTATTTCCAAAGTGAGTGCTGTGTAGCCCAAACAGTGCGTTTTCTGCAAAGAAGTTTGGCCGAAATGAAGCACTCACCGCGACTGCTGTACGCAAGTTTGTCCAAAAAGTTCGTGAGACTGGTATGCCAGTGGACAACACCCATGGTCCCTGTCGTCGTACGGTGCGCACAGATGAGAATGTGGCCGAGAGTGTGAGACGCAATTCGCTATCATCAACTCACCATCGATCTCAACAGCTCAACATTTCACGCACTAGCCTGAGGAAAATTCCGAACAAAAATCTCGGATTATTTGCTTACAAGGTCCAATTGACTCAACACTTGATTGCGCGCGACCATCCGCTTCGTTATCTCTTCGCAGCTTGAATTGGACAACGATTTTTGGCGAAAAAACATCTTTTGTGAAGAGAGCAACGCAACAGAGGGCGTCCACGTACAAGGTGGAACAAGTCGAGAGGGACCTCGGCCGGCTTGGTGTGCGAAACTGGAGACAGCTGGCGGGAGATCAACCTGGCTGAAGAGGCATGCTGGGTGAGGCCCAGGTCCACTGTAGCGCCTGTAGAAGAAGAGGAAGAAGGCTACGTTAACAAACAAAATTGCCGCATCTGGCGCTCAGAAAACCCGCATCACACGTTATCGTCGAGAAGCCAATGCATCCAAAGAGAGTGACAAATTGGTGCGGATTGTGGATTGGTGTCATCATTGGACCATTTTTCTTCGAAAATGAGGCTGGGAACAACGTTTCGGTCAACGGTAGGCGTTACAGAGCCATGTTAACCGACTCTTTTTTTTACTGAAATTGAAGACATGGATTTGGACGACCTCTGGTTCATGCAGGATGGCGCGTCATGTAACACAGCACATGCCACAATCGATCTTTTGCAAACTAAATTCCCAAATCGTGTTATCAGCCGTCTTGGCGATGTGAAGGACCGATGTTATGCCAACAATCCGGAAACGATTCAATCACTTAAGGCCAATATCATGCAAGCAATCCGTGAGCTATTTTTAAGGTTCCGTCTACAAAACCGGAACCTTCATAATTTCGGTGTGTCCGTCCGTCCGTCTGTCGTGTCTGTCACATTTTTTTATATCCGAAGTTTATAAAGATGTCGGCATGAAATTTTGGAATTAGGTACTTCAGGCCTAGATGTCATTGACCATGTACCCACATTTAAGAAGTGGCTTCCGTACAGGTGAAGTTGCCATTAATTTTGAAACATTGACGCACCCCTTTGAGTGATATGTCAATCGCCAGATCTTAGGTAGCTCCATTGGAAAAATATGGAGGTCCAAAGTTTTTCTTAATGCGTCCCCCCATTGAATTACTAAACCAAAGTGTTTAAAAATCTGAAAAATAAAATCACAAAAAATTGAGTACTTTCATTTAAAATAATTTCAAGCATTCTGGCCCTAATAGTTTTCGAGATATTGGCCAAAAACGGTCAACCATCGACAACCAGAGAATTTTGGAGATCTGAAAACGCAGTTGTGACGACCTCAGCGTAAGCATTAAGAAACTATAAGTTTCAAAATATCGATTTATGTGGAAATTTTGAGATATCTAAGATTTAAAATGATAACTATTTTAATTTTTACACATAAATTTCATGCTGTGTTCGACCACTCTATACGTTGATTAGTGTTATCTCTTAGATCGGTTTCAACCCGTAAATGCCCAACTGAAATGCACACACACACCGCAGGCATGAACACTGATTGGGTATGGATGGAAGGGATTTTCTGTGTTGGATAAACTTGGATAGAGATGTAGGTATATGTATGGGTGGATGCTTGTTTGTTTGGATGTACGAATGTAGTAATGAATGGTTTCTTTTTTTTCGGAGTTTTTTTTTGAAACACTACTACACTCAGACTCAAAACTGGTCCATTGTACCGCCAGGTAGCAACCTACTCCAGTGCCGTTAGTTTGATCCCAACAGCAAATGGTGACTGAACCAGATTCGATTTCACTGGGATTCGAATCTGGGACCCTTCGTAACTTGAGGCAGGCACTTAACCAACTGCGCCATCTAGTCCTAGGATACTACTTTCTGTCGGAAAATCTGTAAGTAGCACGCCATTGTTTGTTGTCCTGTTGTGGAGGCTGTACTTTCCGGTTTTGGCATTGAAGTCGCTGAGTATGAGGTCGTAGAAGCCTCTTTGATGGAGTCTTCAGCCTCTTTGGTAGGGGCGTGTGCGCTCATGAGACTAATATGGTAAAATTTGCCATGAATGAGGATTACCGCCAGGCGATCGTTTATCGGCTTGAAGTCAATCACTTTCGACCTTAGCCCACTAGCAAACCGCATCCCAACATGTAGAAAGTTTGAAGCTCCACTGGCGCACTCAGATTTAAAACTGATCCATTGTACTGCCAGGTAGCAACTTACTCCAGTGCCCTTAATTTGTTCCCGTCAAAGGGTGACTGGACCAGATTCGCTTTCACTGGTATTCGAACCTGGGCGCCATCCAGTTGTTTTAGAACCTTTTCTGACAGCTGTAATAAATGTCTTACGCGTTTCTTTTCATCCGTTCTTTTCCTATCCAGAGGACTTCCTGCATCGCCGTTATGTTTGTCATATACTACGGGAGCATCTTTTCCAAATGATGAACTGCTCAGGGAGTGTAAATTAAATATTTATTTACTAAATGTTTTTAAAAAAATAATTTTTATTTCACCGAACTCTGTTTGGGCAGAGTTACCCCTTACACGTTTATATTTCGAATCAACTACAATGTTCTTAGGACTACCTTAAATACTGCTCCACTCGTCGTCCAGCGATGTCGGGCTCCCACAGGTGTTGTCGGGTTACACTGCCGTACGTGATGGAATGCGCCGGTGTCGAGTGGACCAGACGCTGTGTCAGCGGTTGCGATCGGTGGGAATCGTGGAGATGTCGTTCGGCGTGTGTTGAAATGCTTGAAATTAAATATCGCTTAACTCCTCCGCACTCAAATTCGGACGTCCTCGTTCGATCGCATTGATTTCAGGTGTTGACAAAGGTCTTCTACCCCTATAGTTCTTTGTGTTGGGATAGGGTTGGTTGTACTGCTGTTTAATACTTCTGGGCTAGTATCCCGTTCTTCTAGAGAAGCTTCCTCGATGGCACTTTTCCTCTTCCTGAAGCTGCATGGAATGTTTCTTCTCTTCCAAAGGGTGAATAGGAAGGCTGCTATGATCACTGCTAGTAGGAGTAGTATTGCAACAGATTTTCTTTCGTTAGCTGTTTTAAATTCGTTGATGTGTTTTGTGTTCTTTGCTTCGATCTCCTTCAACATTTCCAGAGAAAGCAATTCTTCAACTTGTGGCTTGACAGCTGATGGTTGTAACACGGGAGGAAGTGGGATGTGTTTTGTGACCTCTGTTTCTTCGAACTTATATTGCTGCGCTTTTATTGTGGCGTTGTGGAACTGAATCAAATACGTTCCGTTGAGCAGGACTTCGTTTTCGTCGATGTATACTTTATCTTCAAATTTGTTCAATAGTACCAGTCCGGGGGAGATTTCTTCTACCGTGGGAATATGTTGATTGTTGATTTCGGTGCACGTATGGGGTCGGCTAGATAATAAATTGGTAATACACTTATCCTGGCTTATGTCGACTAAATCATTTTCCTTACAAATTGCTAAAGTGTTAAAAGTTTTACAATTTTTACTTATTCCAAAGGAATTTGTTTTACATTTTAATATTTCACTAAAATTTATTTTGACAATAGTTTTTCCTTTCTTTATGGGTTTTAATAGAACTTTCTTACATGTTTCCTTTTCTGTAGTTACTAAGCTTAAAATATAAAGTAGTGATTTATTATTTGAGGCTACTTTTACCTCCGCAAATTCTATGGCTTCTATTACATTATTATAGGGCATATTTTCTTTATCTAGAATATCTTTTATTAAATTTATTTCTGGGTTTGATAAAATATAAGTGTTTATTATTCCTGCTTTTGCCCATTGCATACTATATTCAATATTAGTTACTTCTTCCTTTAATATTTCTAACTTAAATTTTAGTTGTAACATATATTCTGTTTTTAGTTTCTCATTGGATTTAAGTGATTGTATTACATTATTAGTTATATTACTTAATTCGTTCATTCTTGTATTAATTAAATTGTTTATAACTCTCTGTTTGTTGTTTCTCTTGAATCCTTTTGATTATGTCTTGCCTGTCTTTTTCGAGTTCTTCAGGATCGTTAATCTTTGACCTTGCAAAGAAAGCATCTATGGGTTTTCTGCCTATTGTTGAGTGTATAGAGTTATTGTATTCGAGAATGGATTTGTCTAAAAGTTCTGAGAATGTGCTATGTGAATCTTGAGACTTAAGACAACGCATAACTTCTGAAAGCGTTGAATGGAAGCGTTCAATTTGACCGTTTACAGTACTACTATATGGGGGCACTTGATATACTTTTATATTGAAGAAATTTTCGATCATATATATGACTGAATTTGAATTAATGGACTTTTCATTGTCTACGACGATAGTTTCCGGAACACCGAAGGATAATATAAGTTCTCTTAGAGGCTCTTTTATATCCTCTGCTGATCAAGACTTCAGTATCCTAGCTAACGCGTATTTCGAAAATTTATCTATACCGGTTAAAATGGCTCTTTTGTCTGTAAAGTAGATGTCTATGTGGAGAATATGTCCTGGATATAAAGGGATGGGAGTTGGTTGAATTATTGGCTTGTTAGGGTGTCTGTCATATTTCTGTTCTTTGCATATTTTACACTGTTTGACTATTTTTTCTACTTTTGCTCTCATTTGGGGGAAATAGAACTTTTGGAGTATTTGGATCTTGTTTTCTGCGCTATTTCGGTGTGCACGATTATGTTCTTTGATTATTGATTCTTCTTGTGCGTTCGCATCTACCAAATCGGTTACCATTTTCCTAGCGAATCGGATTTTGTGCTGGCTAAAATGTGTCGGGTATATCTCTTGCGCTATTCCCAAAGTTTTTTCGTCACATTTTAGTCCATTTATGACGGATGGATTTAAGATTCGTTTGAAAGTATCTATCAGTTTTTCCTTGGTATACTGTGCTTCTGTTACCATATGACGATGGTAAGTTGGGAAAACTATTTGAAAGTCATAGAGAGAAGTTTCGCCTATGTGAAGTATAATTTGATTCTTGAACACGTTTATCGGTTCTTCGGCGATCTGGATTAGTTGTTGAGCTGAGCTTTCGTGGCTATGTACCGTGGAGGTTAAAGCATTAAGCTGAGTTTGCTGAGGAGATCTCGACAAAGCGTCGGCTACGACATTGGTTTTCCCTGGTTTGTACACCAGTTCGTAGTCGTATTCCTCCAGGAACGCTTTCCATCTTTTAATTTTGCTATTATGGTTTTTGTGACTGAGTGCGAATGTTAATGGTTGATGATCAGTAAAGATTTTAACTTTAGCTGAGCCATATAAATAACTTCTAAGAGATCCCAGTGCCCAAACTATGGCTAACATCTCTCTTTCGTTAGTCGCATAGTTCTCTTCTGTTTTACTAAGAGTTCTAGAGATGAAAGTGATGGGTTTTCCAGCTTGTTCCAGAACGGCACCGATGGCATGATTAGAAGCGTCAGTTGTTAGATGAAATTCTTTTCTGAAGTTGGGATATGAAAGAATAATATCGTTAGAAGAAAGAGCACGCTTTAACTTATCAAAGGCATCTTTTGCGTCAATGTTTAGAACGATTGCCTTTTTGCTGGACATATTTTTCGGCATTCGTCCTTCTTCTCCTCTAAGAAGAGCAGTCAAAGGCTTAGCGAGTTTCGCATAGTCTTTGATAAATCGTCGGTAATAACCAGATAGGCCGAGGAAAGATCGTAAGTCACGTAATGTTTTGGGAGTTGGAAAGTCCAGAATTGCCTGTACTTTCGAGGGGTTTGTTTTAATTCCATCACCTGAAATGACGAACCCGAGGAAATCGACTTCCCTTTTAAAGAACTCACATTTGTCAAGCTGAACCTCTAAAGTCTTGAAGATTTCTCTAAGGTTATTGAGATGGCTGACCATATCTTTGCCAAAGACTATTATATCGTCTATGTATATATAGCATCTTTTGCCAATATGGTCTCGAAGTATGTCGTCAACGCTTCGTTGGAAAATTGCGGGCGCATTCTTAAGCCCAAATGGAAGACGAGTGAATTCGAACTTTCTATGTAATACGGAGAATGCAGTCTTTTCTATGTCAGATTCCTTCAAAGGAATCTGATGAAAACCGCTCTTTAGGTCTAGTACGCTAAACCAAACGTTTTCTCCAAGTTGAGCTAATACCTCGTTAATCTCTGGAATAGGATACCTATCAGGTATTGTTACAGAATTTAATTTTCTGTAATCAATAACTAGTCTGTATTTCCGTTTTCCAGATGCGTCGGGTTTTTTCGACACAACCCATACAGGTGCATTATATGGGGATTTTGATTCTCGTATGATTCCATCTGCAAGTAATTGTTCGATGTGTTTGTCAACTTTTTCTTTCATGGCTATTGGATATGAGTAACTTTTAGAATACACGGGAGTGTCAGTTGATGTTCTTATTTCAGCTTTGACATTCGTGATGAATGTGAACTTTCCGTCCGGTTCCGTAAATAGTAAAGGGTGTTCTTTTACTAAGGCGTCAAGGTTTTCTTTTTGCTCGGTAGTCATGTGATCGGTTCTTAGAAGGAGAGTATTGACCGACTGTGATGGTTGCTGTTTAATTCTGATCTTGACTCCATTCTTGAGTTCCATATAGTCTTCTTTTGTGTGAATTATGGCAGACAAATCTTTAAGCGAGTCATTTCCTAAAATGGCGTGAAAGGATTTAAGGGATGGTAGGAGGAAAAATTTTAATTTGGAATCGTTCAAATTGAAGAGGGATAATTCTGTATAATGTGTAATTTTGGTGCTACCCCCAATTGAGGTCGCATAAAAACTTTCGTTATTGGGAATAGGGTTTTTTACGAGAGATGATTGGATATAGTTCCTGTTTGACCCTGTGTCTATTAAAATTTTTAACATACTTCCACTCTCCGTCTTTGCTTCGATGTAGGGCAACGAAGAGTTTGTTAGCCTAAAAAATGTAGATCCGTAAAATCCACGATATCACTGCTGTTGGTATCAGTAGCATTCTCGAAAGATTCGTGCGCTTCTACATATTCGCGTAGGCTTTGATCGTTATACAAATCTTCAGATTCCCTTGCTTGTTCATAGTCTGTGTGGTCGATGTTCGTATCGATATTGAATGTTCTTTGAACGTTTTTCATGTGTGTCTGTTGAGATCGAAACGGTTGTCCTCTCTGAGGCAAAACTTTAGTTTGACTGCTTCGAGCATTGTCTACAGGCTCTGGTTTGAACGGCGGTCTTATGGGAAAAATAGGTTCTTGTCTGGGAGCAAAATTCGGCTTAAAATTTGGATTGAAATTATTTGCATACGTGGGGTTGGCTTGATTTGGAACTTGTGGGCGTTGTTGGACGTTGAAACTCGGGTAGTTTGAAAAATTGTGGAATTGTTGCCTATTAGGTACTGGTGGGAAGTTTCTTCGTGGCGGCAAATGTGTAGTAGGATTATTCTGTTTTCTAGACACTTGTTGGTTATGATTTAAATGATGAGAACGATAATTCTGGTTCTCTAGTTTAAGACACAAATGGAGCGCTTGTGGCAAATCGACAGGCTCGCGTATGCTTAATAGTCTGGGTAAGTCTCCTCTGAGACCCCTAATGAATGCATCGAGGGCTTTTTGCCTATAATTTTGTGTTAAAACATTCATTGTCTCCGTACAGACATCCATACAATTTATCTTATTGAGTATAAGGGATAAGTGGCTATACACCAATTGGAAGAAATCGGGCACAGTATTATTTCCCTGCACCAAAGAAGACATTTGATATTCTAGAGTGTTCAAGTCTCTCTTGTCTCCGTAGTGCATTATGAGACACTTGGATATACTGTCCCAATTTAATGGAGTGTTGTAGGATTCCAATGCAGTATCTGCATTGCCTACAATTTTGTTACGTATCACGCTCAGTATCCCATAATATTTTGGGGTGCCTTTAATTGGATTGTAGATCTGTAGAATCCTGTCCACGCTCTTCTTCCAAGAGCTGAACTCTCTGGGGTTCCCGGAAAAGTCTTTTAGACTCCGTACGATATCTGGGATTTTATCCAGATCGGAGAGATTTTCCCTATATTCTACATCGATGGGTTGATCTACACCCGAAAAATGATCGTTGTTTGAGCTTAGAACTCTCTCCACTATTTGTTTTCCCTGTTTTTCAAACACTTGGCATACTATGGATTGAATAAGATTGTCTAACTCTGGAGTTGACCTAACCTCTCGCGGATCGTTGTGCGAAGTACCGTACATTGCGGAGCTACTACTTGGTGTTCTTAAAGTTGAGGGGTTTGTGGCTGCGAAGTTAGGGAGTACGAAACTACTAATATTGGATATGGTAGGTCGGGGATTTGGAAGATTTGAGGGTCCAGGGTTTGGAAGTTGTTGTTCGGGTTGAAGATCTTGAGGGTCTTGATGGCCTGCGGTATTGGGATCGGTCGAAGTGCCTGATCTTAAATCCGGCATAATTTTTGATTTATCTTAAGACTTTATATCGTAACACAATTGATTTCAAAGAGAGGGGAATAATATAGAAGTATCTGATCTAGAAATATATTTGTTCTTTGGTTTGTTTTTTTTTTTTTTTTTTTTTAAATTCTTGTTATTTTGTTCTTTTTCCTTTTATGAAAAATATTTAACGTGAAAATTTGTTAGTAATACACATACACGTATTGCATAGGTTTACAATTTGTTTTCTCTATATTTATGGATATTATTTTCACTCTATTTTTATAAATTGAATTTATATTCTTATATATGTTGTATATTATATATTTATATATATATCTATATTCTTAGTACTATTCTTACATTAAAACTAACGTTATCATCCCGCGCTGGTGGAGTCGGCTGATTCCTTTTTGCCTCGGCTACTAGTGGTACCTTCTCCACTCTCCCTCGCGGCTTCCTTGGTCTAACGACCTCCGATGATGTAACTGAACACAAAACACACGCGCGGCGGCTAATTTAGGCGACTTACGCGGATTCTGTTCGTGTCACACTAATGTCTGGGGACCAGTAGGCGGGTGATGGGAGATTCACACGCGGCGGCTACTTAAGGCGACTTACGGCGGATTCTCAAACACTGAAGAAGTATTCACACGCGGCGGCTACTTTAGGCGACTTACAGCGGGTTGCGAACACTTCACAGTTATATTATTTTTTTTCACTCACGACGCTACTGGCCCCACGTTGGGCGCCAATTAAATATTTATTTACTAAATGTTTTTAAAAAAATAATTTTTATTTCACCGAACTCTGTTTGGGCAGAGTTACCCCTTACACGTTTATATTTCGAATCAACTACAATGTTCTTAGGACTACCTTAAATACTGCTCCACTCGTCGTCCAGCGATGTCGGGCTCCCACAGGTGTTGTCGGGTTACACTGCCGTACGTGATGGAATGCGCCGGTGTCGAGTGGACCAGACGCTGTGTCAGCGGTTGCGATCGGTGGGAATCGTGGAGATGTCGTTCGGCGTGTGTTGAAATGCTTGAAATTAAATATCGCTTAACTTGTATAGAGTTTTTGACATGCCAGCAGAACTCTCACACATCATGTTTCTTTTTCGCGATATTTCGTCGTTGAGAATCCATTCATATTTTCGAGACAATGAGCTCCCTTTCAATACGAAGCCGGTTATTAGACCTTCGCACAGGCGCCAAACTGAATAGAGCACAGTTACGTCCTTTTGCTTAGGACGTTTGCTGCAAACAACCTCGCAGCGATTGTTGTGGAGCCACCGTTGGAAGACTGTATGTCAACTTTACCTGAGCATTTACAGGTATCACTGCTAGCACCCCGCCGGGTGATGAGCAATCAACAAGCAGAAATCCTGACCCCCCAATAAATTATGTTCATGAGAAACAACTTAAGAGTCACGTTCCATCCGGCCACGACCCCGCGTTATTTCCATAATTTATTTCCGAAGGATATTGACACTCAATCAAGAGCGTTAATGGACAAATATTTTGATTAGTGGCCATAATGCTTCCTCCGGCACCTGCTACACCACGACCATCGAGGCATACTTTTCGTAATTGAGTGTCAGACTGTTCTCACCTCCCTTAGAAAGTCCTTTTAGCCGGAAAGTTAAATGAAGGCACTTGGCATCGTTAAGCAATCAGTTAGGGAATGCACCAGACTCCAGACCGATCTCATCTGAGACTGTCTCGAAACTATGCTTCGAAGGAATTCCCTTTAGACGGCAATTGAAAGTGAACAGTTCGCAGAAATTTGCTCGCATTCGTTCGAAGCAGACAAGGAGCCTGGTATCAAAAAACATATTTTTAAGATTAGATGATAATTCAAGTCCCTTCTCATTCCACACCCCCTAACGAAACGAACGTTTTATTTCCACGCGATAGCTTTGACGACTTCCTGTTTTAATCATTCTTTAAACGCTTTGCACATTCATTTCCCTCCCTTGAATCAAATTTATTCGGTGAAAATGCTTGAAGGAGACCGAAAGTCAAATAAAACGCGTTTCATTACCAAAGGTCCCCTCGGGCGGGTGATGAGCGCTTAGGAGAGTTATGATATCGTTTTGATGAGCAATAAATTAAATTACCAAATACCTACGTCAGAGATATGATTCATTGTGACTTACCTGTACTCCGGTGATGGACAACCCTGCGCCACGCACAGCAGAACAGCACCCTCGTCCTGGGACACGGCCACATGTGAAGTGTGCTCAACAACGCTGGGCGATATTATCCCACGATGAGCTGCAAAGACGCCCCCAAGAACATGCATTGAATTAACCGAGTTTTAAGGAATTAAATTTTACGATCTGGGAGCGGCCGGAGCGGCCTCACACACACACACGCACACACAGAGAGACAAAGGGACATCAATTGTGAGGAAACAATGCATCATAACAACCGCAGGGCGACTGTGAGAGCCTCATTCGCATCCATGTCTGGCGGGAGACAACAGGCAAACGTCGCAGGGGGACACTCACCGAGCAACGCAACATCACTTGCTCGAGTACACCCCAAGTGCTCGCATACAATTAATGCACGCAAAGCTGGGGAAATGTAGTTTTCGAGTGTTGAGCAAACATTTAACATGACCACACTGCAATTATTCAATGCAGGACTGGGACTGCCACTGTTGTGCAATCCCGACAGGAGAGTAATTTAATATTGTCTACTTAGGGAGCCATTCGAGCGCAGGGCGGACGACTTGATTCCCAGAATCGTGCGGAGTGAGAGGATTCAATTTAATCTTAAATGCTGAAATATGAAACGCCTCACCAAAAATGGCTCGAGCAAACATCGGATGGTAGGAAGTGGTTTTTGAAATCTGATAGATGGGACCGGTGACGTGATGAATCTCTGTCCTCAATTCGGAATAAATCCTCAGCTGGAGGGGGGATTTAAATTTGAAATGCCTGCAACAATGGGACACTTACGCTCGAGAAGGTCAAGGATATTTATTTTTCAATATTGACCAATATCGTATTTGCATCCGGGGGTGGTTGTGGGTGGCTTGTGTGTGCCAGGATAAGCAATATGACTAATGGCTGAGGAAGTCGAAAGGAAGGGGTCTTCGAACTTCGGGAAGGCGCAAGGGTGAACCTTGCAGGCGTTTGCATTCATTTTCATTGAGCCACCTTTAGGGCTTGTCACGGGTGCCAGAGTGAACCGAAGCGGAGGTATCGGCATTAAATAAATAACGCCAAGCCAAGAGTCTAAGCAGTGGTGGGCCATCAGCTGGATGATCTTTTTTGACACTGACAGCTCTTATGGGTTCAAGAAATTGACGCAAACTCACTTTCGCGGTGCGAAATGGATAGATTAACGTCTAAACAACGTTGGAAAATATCGCAAACATTCTTCCAGAGAAGATTCTGTGTCGTCGAAACCAAGCGGAAAGGAAATTATGGTCGAACTAATGCACCAACTGCAACTGGTGTACGCCAGTGCATGAAGATAGTTCGGAAGACTGGTTTGCTGACTGGTAACCGAACACATTTCGTGTTCGTCCTGTGCACTCAACGGAGGATATAACCGCTTTTGCGGAAAGTGTCCCCGAGACCCTCAACGACAGGTCAAAGTGTCTAAAAAGTGCACTTAGAGCAGAGTCTATGGTTCCTGAACGTATGACTCTTTATTGGTCCATTTTTCGTCCAATACGACAATAAAACGAACGCAACAGTCAGTGGAGAACGGTACCGCGGCAAGATCACCCATTTTTTAGCGAGGATTTCTATTTGGGCTATGGCAAGATGCCACACAAGTTGTCCGACAGTCGATTAATCGCAAACCAAGTTCAATTATCGCTTCGTTTGGGTGAACTTTGAGAAGCTTTTTTTTCCCCAAAACGTTATTCTGGGACCATTGTCAGTGACTTGAGAGAAGTGGTACCGTGAAAATGAATATTTATGTGACTAGAGTCAAACCGAAAAGGGGCCACATAGTCAGGCTGCCGTTAAATCACTTTCCTCTGCTCTGCGTAGCAACTGCTCTAAACTGTTGAAAAGTCTCTCAACGAGGTCTATTTTAAATTGTTAAGCTAAAAAACGGGCGACGTGGCGTAGTGGTTAGGTGCGTCGACTCCTACGCTCGATGTTGTCAGTTCGATTCCCGAAAAAACACCTAAACATTTTTTCACGGCTTCACCTCTTTCGAATCACTAATCAAAGAGTATGACTGTCTAGAAATAGCTTCTCAAACTCGCCGTTCGGAGTCGGCATTAAACTGTAGGTCCCCTCCACTCGTGAGAGAACAATAGCATGCACAATACGAGTGGTTGCTGAGAAGTTTGCCCAAGGTCCACCTCGGATTGTAGCACCTCCAAACCTAACCTAATGAAAGGGTTACATAGTTTTTTTTCTTCTGTTGGGATGCACTACAGACGGCTAAGTCTCGCCGCGTTATTGTCAATAGCCAGATTTAACTGTCCGAAAATGTGGTCAAAAATCGGACTTGCAAATTGCGTCTTATTGAGGCCAGACTCAGTATATAAAGGGTTTTCCAATAGTGGCATAACAATTTTGAATTGTAATACTAACACAGCCTTGAACTTTTGTTACGACTTGTCAATGTCAAGATGTAGTTTTTAAACGTTTTTCGTGGTTACATTTCCAAACGAGCAACCTTTGGAAATTATTAAAAATGAGTATCGATCTTCGGTAGTGGTGCCGTAACATTGTGTCAAATAGAAAAATTTGGTACAATGACGCTTTTGAAAGTGTCATAAGGCCGAATTTTTCCATTTGGCATAATGTCACTTTGGTAAAGCGTCATAAAGCCAATTGGCACTATGTCACTTTGGGTTGTATAGGTATGGGGTAGCAAGCTGTCCCCCTGCAACCCCCTGCCTGGGTCACTATAAGATTTGGAGTAGGTGCGAGGTCGTGTGCGTGGAGAACTCTATGGAAAACATGTATAAGACGAAACTTTTAATGCACAGAACCTCACACCAGCTCTAATATCCTATAGTGACCAGGCAGGGGGGCAGCATGCCCACACATATGTACCTATTCCACAGTTTGTTAGTTTGCTGCAAATTTAGACGATCTTGTGCCATTTGACATAATGTCACTTCTACAAATTGTTATAGGGCCAAATTTGGCATAATGTCGCAAACTAATTTGGCCCTATGACGCTTTTGAAAGCGACATTATGCCAAATGTTAATATTCGGCCCAATGACACTTTCAAAAGCGTCATTATGCCAATTTGGCACAATGTCGTTTGGCACAATGTCACGGCACCGTCGGTGGTTGCATCTTTAAGAGCGCTTTCTCCAATTTACGGTCATCTTAATCGTTCAAACACTGCTGTGTGGAATTAGTGGATAAATTCGAGTCAACATATTCCCGATTCAATGCCCCTGCTCCTGCGACTGAACCGACCGAAATACCGAAGATGTCGACGTATGTACTTCAATTTAAAAGTGAACCAAATCAGTCGATTCAACGCCGTTCACAGGTATTGGAAATCGCTCAGTCCACATTGTAGAAAATTTTGTTTAAAGATCATGACCTACACTCTGACAAAATCTAATTAACTCAAGCAGTGAATCCTCTTGATCATTTTAAGCACAGAGACGTCGCTGATTAAGCTCTGAAAAATTTTAAAGAAAATCCTGAAAGTCAATGAAGAACCATGTTCACCGATTAAGCTCATTTTTGGGTTCATGACTTTGTCATTTAGCACAATATGCCTTATTGAAGAGCAACAAACCCAAATGTGCTTCGAGAGACTCAATTACATCCACGAGAATGACTGTGTGATGTTCATTTCATGCCGGAGGAGGTGTGATTGGGCCGTATTTTTTCCACGATAAAAATGATCGCCATGTTACGGTGAGTGGAGCTCGCTATCGTGCCACGTTGGAAGATTGTTCTTGGCAATAATTGGATAAGCTCGACATCAGTCGTATGTGGTTCCAATAAGATGTTGTCACATGCCACGCAGATGGTCAAATAATTGATCTATTGAAGGGAAAGTTCGGTAATCGTGTGATCTAGACACATGGTTCGATCGAATGGCCACTTCACTCATGCGATTTAAGGCCTTTTTTCTTTTTTTTATTGGGTTACGTCACATCGTCGGATTATGCCAAGAAGTCAACAACGTCAGGGGAGCTCGAATGCGAAATTACCAACGTTCTGGGCGATATGTGTGGAAGAAAGGTGGAAGACTATCTCCACAAAATCGATCGCTACAAACGTGCTCGCGGTGATCCTATGAACGAAATCAAACTCCATACTTAAACTTAACATGCGTACTGCATCTGGAATACATTTCAGTCCGATATCTCGATTATCCTGGGATTTATTTAAATACAAAATTGTAATGTCCTTACTGAAGGGCCCTCTAATAAGATTGGCATACAATTTTCTTCGACGGATGATAGCCACAAAAGGACTACTCCTATCAGCCTGTAAAGACGTCTGAATCTTTACATCTGCTTTCCCCTCCCCCCGCCGTCTGTCTGGCGTAACGTGTGAGAATAGCTCACAGATTCACAGCAGCAAAACCTTTTCCATTCATTCAGTTGTTCGAGCATCTATTCATCACATCGACGTCCTTAATTAAATTTATGTAACTCCTCAACTTACTACGAGCATTATGGCCCCTTAGCACACACACTGAAGGGATCCACTGTTCGGGAGTAAATAACCAAATCGAATCCAGCGTCTTCACTGACACATGTATTCAACTCACGAAATCAATCAATCTGTTAACCCACTTAGGCGTGGCATGGGGACCCGCATCCCCCACTCCCCCGGGGGGATACACGACTCCGGCATGGCCGGCTCCAATGTCATTATCTGGGATTTCGGAGTTATGAGATGATTTGATCAGTGCGGTTTGATTTAACTTCCCAGTCAATGGGAACCAATTAGAGGAGCTGCCCAGGTCGGTCGGGTATTTTTGAAAGGATAAGGCATGGACTTTGGGAAAACAGCTGGTTACTACTCGATTCGATGCACTTGCCGGAGCCAGAATGGAGCCTGAATGGTTTCGAAAAATGCTTGACCTGGTTTTGGTCAGCATATGCGCCCACTTCCTTCGAAAATCAAGTCAAACGTGAGCAAGGGTGGCGCTCTGAAGTTCGGTTCAAATCACTGCAGCCGGGAGGGAGGCCAGACAGGGACGCACCGCACACAAGGGCCGTTCGTACTCGCATTTATGATTAAAGCTACTTACCATTAATCCGAAGCCTAGTTGGTGAACTGACCACAACCTGTCTAGTGAGCCGGTGCATGCTCCGGCACCGAAACGATTGTGATTCATCGCTATCCTGTAGATTATGTATGAGCAACTCGCCGGTGGGCAATAAGTGAAACTTCCCATCTGTGGAATATGCAGTAAATCGTTTCCATTAGTAACAAATCCTCGACATTAGTGTGCCGGACGCTACGTACTGTGCTTGTGACTGTGTCTGTGTGGGTGCGTTTGCCACAAGGATATGCCCAGACAACGTTTTGTACTAAACCGTGTTTATTGCCGGTATTAATTTATTAACGGGATAAAACAGATGAATGATGTTCATTTTATTTGCACTTAAAAGGACATCACAACACAGGCACACATTCACAAGCACAGGACAGCGGTGGTGACGGCAGGGCACACAGCAATCCCAAGTAAACAGAAACTGAGATGTAAGAGTATGTGGTACGTACCTCCTTGGAGCGATGGGTAAATGTAGATTGCAGGTTCATGAACCCACGAGACCACTCGAACTAGTTCCTTGACAAAGGTTGGCACCACACACCGCAGGATGGCGGTGCAGCCTCTCGATGCTGACAACACTTCGACGTCGACTTTATACGCCTGTGCCACCACTGTAAGTACACATGCATAAGATACAAATTAAAAGCAAAAATTATCATCGTCCTTTTTGCGGCGAATGTCTCTAGTGCTTCGCTTCACGGGGATGGAACACCAGCTCGTGTGGTTGAATATTTGATGTCATAAATTTTCCTTAATTTTCTTTTTGATTTTACATATACTCACCCGGGGATTTGTGCCCTCATCCCTTTGCCACGCCGAGTGGTGGGCGAGAGGCGAGAAGAATCTTAAGTGTGCCCAGATTTTAAGATTATAATTATGCCATGAATAGTCTATGATGGTGAAGGTTGGTGGCTGGTGGCTGATGGCTGTTAGCACTGGTGTCAGGCAAACGACGACGACAACGACAACGACGACGACGGCGATGACGACGCAGATAGTGTGATGATTCGATATTGAATTTTTAGTCGGGCAAAGTCCTCTGCGTACTTGACACTTTAATGGGTGGTGCGAATGGGGAAAGGACTCACCAAAGCGATTGTTGGCGAAGAGGAAGAAATGACACACCAGGAGTGTGCACAGAGGCACAGAGAAGCTGCCAGAAATCTGGCAGTGCTCGGTGGAATAAAGGGAAGTAATTATGGAGAGCCGCATGTTGCTAGCCTGCTGGAGCAGATTTTATTCTTCTTGAACTCCTTTCCTTGCGATGTCTTCTCTGGAGTGGGCTTTAAAATTATTTTTTTAGGTCTTGACGTGTTTTTTTTCTCGTCTCTCGTCAAGCAGGAAGTGAATGGTATAAAGAGGTAGTGGATGGGATGAGCGATGATCATACTTCAGAGTATTGATTTTGCTGGGGATAGTCTAGGCGCAATGACCCTGTCGTTGTGTACGAAGTCCTGCGGACTTATGTGTGAGCAGATGAATGGCCCCATGCCCTACTGTGGGCGAGAAGAAAATGTCCGGAATGTGCCACCTCTTAAGAGCCCTTAAGTCATCTGCAAAAACAACCCAGGCAAGGCAGAATCATTCCGGGTTTGTGCAGAGATGCAATAACTAAAGTAACCAGACGAGTAAAAATTGTTCGATTGCCATCCAGATTATGACACTTATTGGTAAGAGCAGGCAACCTTTAAACATTTAAAACGGACGGTAGGAAGAGGAAGACCTTCGGTCCCTAATGAGCACTCCAACGAGAATGCGACAGTGCATGTACAATCAGTGTCAAAAGTGAGTGAACAGTCATTAGCTAAAAGCTTTGTCTCTTAGTTAAAACTGACCAGTATTACCTACGCCAGACATTGATGACTCAAATAAAAGCTCTGAAATCATAATTCAGAAGACGCTATACTTTTTACAAAGGGTTAACATGAAGTAGTTCAGGTTCCCACACCTCAACATCCATAAAGGGACGTGGCGATCCCCTGATCATTCAACCGTCAACCAGATTGATCACGTTGCGATCGACGTCAGACACTCCGACTCGACGTTGTCAAAGAGCCATCAGAGAAGCCGCTACAGATATGCTGGGTTTTAAAACACCAACAAAGGAAAAGCCTTGGTTTGACAACGAGTGCAGGCAGGCACATGCAGCAAAGCAAGAAGCCTACCAGGCGGAAGCTGCATCGAACTATGAGAACTGTTCGTGAGCTCTGCGAATAGAAACGAAGGGATGATAACCGGCTTCTCAGGAAGAAAAAGAAAGATCACGAGAAGCGCGCGATCGAGGAGATGGAGAGGTGTTATGGCAGGAATGATGTCCGAAAGATCTACCAATGGGTGAAACTTTTATCGAATGTGTGCAAAGTTCGGACAGAAGCCTGCCGGGACGAGAATGGACAACTAGTAGTAGATTCGCAATCGATACTGAGAATTTGGAAAAATCATTTCTGCAGACTGTTGAACGGCGATGAGGACACAAATACCGCTGTCAGGCAGAATGTTTCATTCAAGACAACGGACGATGGTAGAAGAGAATATCGTCCCCCCGACCTAGACGAAGTCAAGATAGCGATATCGAGACTGAAGTCTAACAAAGCTGCTGGTGCAGATAGTCTCCCCGCTAAAATGTTCAAAGCAGCTGGAGATGACATGGTAGGGCGGTCGTCTGTAAGATATGGTCGGAGGAAAGCATGCCCGATGAGTGGAGTCTCAGTATTGTTTGCCCGATCCACAAGAAAGGAGACCCCTTTGACTGCGCCAACTATCGAGGTATAAGTCTCCTTAACATCGCGTACAAAATCTTTTCTGCCATTCTGAGTGAACGCCTAAAGCCGTTTGTGAACAAACTGATAGGTCCTTATCAGTGTGGTTTCAGGCTGAGGAAGTCCACCATAGATCAAATCTTCACACTGCGGCAGATCCTGGAGAATACCCAAGAAATTCAGATCGACACACACACCCTAGGTAGGTAGGTAGGTAAAAGTGGCGGTGGACATACAGATCCTGTTTTCGCACCCAATTAGCGCCATGAAAGCGCCGTTTTGATACCACATCCTATGGGATACCTAATTTGTGAGATGGGGGTGAAAAAGAGTGTGTATTCACTCAGATTAGCCTAATTTTGAAACCACTTCGTGGAATTTATGAAGGCTAGCAGAATGTGAATGTTTGCTTTTGAGAGATTATTAGGGGTGTTCAAGAAGGCTTTGCCCAGAGTGCGTTGTCTGACTCTAGCTAGAGCCGGACATTTGCACAGAAAGTGCTCGGGGGTTTCTGACTCAGTTTCCACCCGGCAGCTGCGGCAGTGCGAATTGAATGGTATGCCTAGTCTTTCAGCATGCCTGCCAACAGCCCAGTGTCCAGTGCAGACCGCTGTGATTCTGGATATATGTCTTCTACTGTTGTTAAGCAGGTCTTTTGTTTTCTTTTGGTTGTAGTTGGGCCATAAGCTTCTGGATAGAACACATGTTTCCAGTTTGGTCCATCTTTCGTTGGCGATCTTGAGGAAGTGATTGTAGATGTTGTTTTCTACGAAGCCTAGTGGAGCCTGGATTTGTTCCACAACGAGACTATCGAGTTTGGATCCTTGTCTGGCTAGCTCGTCTGCTGCTTCGTTTCCTATTATACCCGTGTGCCCGGGAACCCAGATCAAAGAGACAGGGCTCCGTTCACCTATAATGGATAGTTCCTTGCAGCAGCAATCCACTAGTTTAGACGTTGTGGTTATGGATGTTAGAGCCTTGATAGCAGCTTGACTATCTGAAAAGATTTCTATCCGCTGTGTTGGTTCTGTTTTGTTATTAATTTCAAGACACGCATCATATATTGCAAGCACTTCTACCTGAAAAATGCTTGCAAAGCTTGGTAGCTTGAGTGACTTTGATATCTTGAGGGCTTCGGAGAAGATTCCAGCGCCCACTCCAGAGTCCATCTTCGAACCGTCTGTGAACACACACCCCCTATTGACAGCGTGCATAGAGACGAGGCATACAGCGCCATGTCTAGTTCTGACATTCCTGCCAAACTCGTCAGACTGAGCAGGATGACGATGGAGAACTCTCGCTGCTCTATCAAGGTCAGCAACGAACTCACCAAGACCTTCAGTGTCAAAAGGTTTTAGACAAGGCGATTTTTTTAAAATTGTTCTTGAGAAGGTCGTGCAAAACTCACTGGCCAACACAACAGGCACGATCTTCCAAAATTCTGTTCAACTGCTAGCTTACCCGGATGACACTGACGTGATTGGGCGAACACAACGAGCCGTCAATGATGCGTTTGATGGCATTGAAACGGAAGCGGCTAAAATGGGTCTGGCAGTGAACGAGAGCAAAACCAAGTATATGCTGTCATCGAAAAATGACGCACAACATCGACGACTTAGCCAGAACGTCACCATAGGCAGCTATAACTTTGAGGTAGTGAAGGACTTCGTCTACATCGGCTCCGCGGTAAACAGTACAAACAACATCAGTACCGAGATCAAGCAGAACTACTCCAGCGAATCGCTAATTTTTTTTGGGCTCAAAAGGCGTTTGAGTTATAGAGCCCTCTCTCGGAAGACCAAGATCATCCCAGTCCTCCTTTACGGCGCAGAGCATGGGCAAAATCGAAAGCGGATGAAGACGCTCTTGGTTTTTTTTAGAGAAACATTTTGCGCGCTATCTGTGGCCTTGTTTGCGTTGATGGCATTTGGAGGAGAAGGTTCAACCACGAACTGTATGGGCTGTACAGCGACATGAGTCTAGCCAGGCGTCTACGGATCCAACGCCTAAGATGGCTAGGCCATGTAGAGCGTATGGACAACTTAGCTCCAGCCCGAAGAGTCTTCGACTCTGAGCCTGTGGGACAACGCAACAGAGGACGTCCACGTACAAGGTGGCGCACACAAGTCGAGGGGGACCTCGGCTGGCTTGGTGTGCGAAACTGGAGACAGCTGGCGTGAGATCGTGCTGGCTGGAGACGCATGTTGAGTGAGGCCCAGGTCCACCTCGGACTGTAGCGCCCTAAGAAGAAGAAGAAGAAGTGAATGGTTCCTCTTCTTGAACCGCTACAGACCTGGACCTCAATCAACAAGCTTTTTCTAGTTATCTTCAACAGCGCCAGCCAAGTTGGTTAAGGTCCGTCTCCACGTGTTTGAGAGTACCTTAGACGTGGTACACTTGTATCAATGATTCAGAATTAAAGATGGACCCCTTTAACAATACATATACGCGAACTACATCATAAGTTAACTTAACATGGGTGTTAAACAACACAGCAGAGCAAGATATAGAATGCTATAAATTCCTCGAAATCATAGCCATTTCACGTTTGTCAAGCTCAAACGTTGACAATCATTGACAAATTCCGTTCCGAGCTGATTGATCTGTATCATCTGAAAAATTACTCAACGTTTCAGGCCCAGAAGCAAGTTCAAGAAGAAATGAACGGTTTGTATGGGGTACCACAAGGTTCGGTACTAGAACCTCTTCTAGTCATTGAATGATGAATAACTAATTTGCAGTCTTCACAAGGCAGCCTTACACGAGGATGACATAGGAGTCAGAGCGAGTCACAGAGATGCCGAGACAGTGGAAAAAAGAATGCCTTCAACCCTTTTTTGGACATTAAAGATCTGGATCATCGAGGGTTCTCCATCGCTTGACAGCTTTTGCAGGAATGTCGTTCTTGGGTTTTTCCCAGGATATGCCGAAGTGTTTAGATGTGGTCTATTGTAGATTTCACTGGCCTGACACCACACTGATAAGGATCAGATTGTTAACAAAGGGTTTTAGATGTCCACACCAAAGGAGAGAAAATATCTTACAGGCGATGTTAGAAAGCAAATTATTCTTTATCCGGCCCTCATGTTGACAGTCCTTCTATATGAAGTGGGTCCTTGATGCCTTTAAAAGTTAAATCCACCGCTTAACATTCTCGAACCGGAGATAGGACTCAGACAAAATTAAAAATAATCCAACGAATAAGTTCCAATCAGAAGGGTCCTCGAAGAAAATAAATAAATCTCCGTCTTAAAAATCAAGAATTTCGGATCTTGTTAGGCGATGAATGTGCTCAATCCGCAATTTGCATAAATGCGACGTTAATTAACACTCCTCCTTGAAATGAAAACGGAAACTTTTGTTTTTCACATCAAAGTACAAAATCAAATAAGGACACAATACGTTAATTCCGAAAGTTGTGTCCTGGCAATGTCAGAGCTAATTTCGAGTAGGTAATACCCTTAAACTTTAGTTTTTTCGAGTTTCCTCTCAAAAAGGAGCACCAGAACCGACCTTTGCAGACGAAAACTTTTCCCAAAAGTTCGCTGAAATTAGAAACACAACGACTAAAATCGACGTTGCTCCAGTCGCCCCCAAACAGAACAACAGTAGCAATTACTTTCCCTTCGTTTTGAGCTCTCCGTCATTACACGCGGTTCTGCCGCCGACTACCTCCGAATGAGATCCCCCACCAATATGCAAATCAGCGCATTTCTTGAAATGAAACTCATTAAACTAACACACAGTAGTCCGCCCGGATGATGTGCTCCTCCTGCCCTCCTTAATTCCGCACCCAGCCACCGGCAGCCGGAGATGTAATGGCTCTGCACACTGAATCCCCCCTCCCCGCTCGGAAGATGTAAAGACGCGTTTTGTGTAATCAAATCAACTTACCGGCTCTCACTTGCACATCCCTCGAAATGATACGGCCAATGGTGTTCGACGCCACACATCTATAGATTGTGTTATGGATATCCTGGCGGTAGGCGGCGGCCGGAAATGGCAGCAGCACAAGGGTGCCGTTCCTGAGCACCCGTCGCACGCCGTTTATGTCGGCCACCGGCGAGCCGTCCACCGTGACCCAGTCTATCACCGGCTGCGGACTGCCCGATGCCGAGCAATCCAGCCATCCCCCGGACGAGTTTGAGAACTCCAGGCGGCTGGGCGGCTCCATCACAAAGCCCGGACCGCGCAGATGTGTCTCAAATACCTCGGATAAAATTATATCTGCAATGAAGACGAAAAAAAGAAGAAATGTCAGTAAATCATGTTTCAAATGGGCGATGCATAAATGTCTACTCTGCGCTTGCATCGTGAAAGCTGCTTCAAGTACGGAAATTTAGAGAAGCTTGTTACCCACTGTTCTTTCAGGCGCAAGGGCGTGTGTGCGATCGCATGGGGGTGGATGTGTGTTTCTGTGCTGCGACATGAGGACTAAATTGCCACATTTTATCCCTCACAAGTGAAACAAAGACGATGACAATGGAGTTGATGACGATGATGACTATTATTACGGGGATGAGGACCACTCTGGAGGGGAGCACACGTCATCGATGAAACGTGGCTGCGGTGGATGTATCGTATTTTGTTGAATTTTCGTTTAAAGACGGTACAGTGACACACAATTCTAAACAGAAACTGTTTTTGAACTGATTTAAAATTCAACGTGGACTAGATTTGATTTGAATTTTCCACAGAATGTGGAAGTTGATTTCCAAAACTTGTACTCAGTAAAAAAAGGACAGCATAATCGGTCCACTCAGTCGTCTAAGCCCGAACACAATTTAACAACAACGTCGGACATTTAACGTTACAAGGAAACAGACACAGACCGACATTACACACAGATTAAAATATCGGCGCCTCTCAAGCTGAAGTCAAATGAGATCCTAAATCACTGAGAGATAATTGTTTGCGGGAACTTGATATGTGTTATTGGACGCGTCAAGCGTCAGCGTTGTCTTTCAACGCACACAATTCAATGGACATTCACGAAATACTACAGCAACCTACGTAAATGAAAAATGAGAGAGATGAGAGGATCGTAATAAAACGTAAAACGCAATCCCAACGCACGTCATTATTCAACATGTTGGATATTTTTTTGACAAAGGGATGCGCTGTGAGAGCGAAATTGAGAAATGTTTCCGAAATTGAGAGTTTTTTCCCAAATTGAGAACATTTTGTGTCAACTGACATTTGAGAAATGAAAATAGCTGACTAAAATTATTTCAATGACAAAACTAATTTGAATGAATACGCCAAATTAGCAACTTTTTTAATTTTTTTAACTTTCTTGGCATTCATTTTCCGCAATTAATTTCTTGAACGTTGAATTGTTTGACCAGAATATTTTTTGATTTGACATTTCAGAAATTAAAACAGCTGAGGGAATATTTTTTATTTGGAATTAGAGAGAGAGAGGGAGGAGCTTATTAACGCAGTGCGTCAACGCACACCCTCCGTAACATGAAGTCGACTAGCGCAACGCACTGTTGTGTTTCAGCCATTACTTACTCAGTTATCAAGTCCTGCGTCCTATAGAGGGACTGGGCCTGTACAATAGCTGTTTTCCATTCTTGACGGTCCTGTTGTCTAGACCAAACTGCCTTGCGTTCGCGATGATTTGGTCTTTGTACCGGAGGTTTGGTCTCCGTCTCCTTCTCGAACCAGGAGGCTCATATTCAAATACCCTCTTAGTTGGAGCGTTGTTGTCCATGCGCTCGATGTGACCAAGGCAGTGCAGTCGACGGATTTTTGCATTCCGGACTACATCCACATCCTGGTACAGCTCATAGAGTTTGCGGTTGTGTCTTCTCCTCCATTCACCTTCCTCGCAGATGGGACCATATATCCGACGTAGAATTTTTCTTTCGAAGGCACCAAGAATCAGCTCCGCAGTTCTGCTTAGTGTCCAGCTTTCGGCTCCATATAGCAGGACTGGCAGAATAAGGGTTTTATAGAGCATGATTTTGGTCCTTCGAGTCAGGAGTTTTGAGCCCAGTTGTTTTGACAAACCGAAGTAGCATCGGATGCAAAGAGCGATTCTACGTCGGATCACTGTGATGTCGTTTGTGGAGAGGCCCGAGGTAGGCAAACTCCTTCACTAGATTGTGGTTGTCGATTGTAATGTTTTGCCCTGGATGGTGTGCGGCGGATCGTTTCTTGCTCGACAGCATATACTCCGTCTCATTCTCATTGACCTTCAGACCAGCTCGCCTGTTCTTCAATTGCCGTGAAAGCTCCTACTACGGCGCGTTGGAAACGTGCAACAATGTCGATGTCATCTGCGTATCCCAACAGTTGGACGGACTTGTAGAAGATAGTACCTTCCGTATTTACCCGCCGCACTATCTTCTCCAGCACCAGATTGAGGAAATCACACGATAGCGCATCTCCTTGCCGAAATCCGGTGCAGGTTTTAAACGGCTCGGAGGTCCTCGAGCCGAACTGCACGGTGCATCGCGTATGTGTTAGCGTGATCCGACACAACCGTATCAGTTTTCCCGGGAAACTGAATCCGGCCATCGCTTCCAATAGATCTTTGCGATGAATGCTGTTGTATGCGGCTTTAATATCGATTTGAAACTCGCTGCTCATCTCCAGGATTTGCCTTAGTGTGAAGACCTGGTCTATAGTCGATTTGCCGGGCCGGAAACCGCACTGGTAAGCGGCTTTAGACGTTCACACAGTACGCTGGACAGGATCTTGTAGGCAACGTTGAGCAAATGATCTGGTGCATGCTTCCTACCAGAACATTGCCACCGAAGAGCTCTGATGGTAAGACATCTGAGCCTGCGGCTTTGTTGTTCTTCAGCTTTTTAATGGCTGTGCCGACTTCTTCAAAGCTTGGTAGGATGACTACTTCATCGACTGGAGTTCGGTTTTCTTCATTCCCTATCACTCTCTCCTGGTCCGGCCTGCTAAGCTTAAACACATCCACTATTCCCTGCGGGTCAGTAACTAGATTACCCTCACAATTTCGACTTTGACCAGGCTTTTGGCTTATTTATAAATAATAATAATAATAGCGGCGCTACAGTCCGAGGTGGACCTGGGCCTAGCTTCTCAGCAACCACTCGTGTTGTGCGTGCTATTGTTCTCTCACGAGTGGAGGGGACCTACAGTTTAATGCCGACTCCGAACGGCGAGATTGAGAAGCTTTTTTCCAGACAGTTATACTCTTTGAGCATTGTCAGTGACTCGAAAGAGGTGGAGCCGTGAAAAAATGTTTGATGTTTTTTTCGAGATTCCAACTGACGACCTCGAGCGTAGGAGTCGACGCACCTACCCACTACGCCAGGGCGCCCACGGCTTATTTATAAAAGGCCCGTATTTTTTGTTTGTCCCTAGATTCTTCGATATACTTGAGTTGGGAGGTTGCGAGAGACCTTTTCTTCAGGCGTAGAAGTTTTTTCTCCTCCCGTCTTCCAGCCCGGCACTCCTCATGCGCTGCTCTAGTTTTTCGTTGCAGCGCCTTTTGGTTGCACGTTTCTTTTGCTCACAATCGGCATCATACCACGGGTTTCTTGTCAGGGATGGTAGGTAGCCCAAAGTGGTTTCAGCCACCCTTTGACGGCCGAGCGGCAGTGCAACAACATATCGTTGGCGTTTATGTTCGACGTAAGCATACCGGAGAGTCACTCACTTAATTGCTCTTGGTAGGCTCTGGCAATCTCCGGTGTGCTCAGGCGTCCAATGTTAAGATTCCTCTTTGTTGGCTGGTGCAGCTTTCTGACATTGGACAGTCGAGCCCTGTATTTTGCTGCTACGAGGAAATGATCGGAGTCGACGTTTGCCCCCTGAATGTTTGCACATCCAGGATATTTGACGCATGCACATGGTTGATTTGGTTGGCGATTCGGCCGTCCGGAGGTCGCCAGGTTGCTGTGTGAATTCTTTTGCGAGGGAACCTCGTGCTGCTTATGACCATATCACTTGCTGTCGCAAAGTCAGTGAGTCGAAAGCCGATATCTGTTGTCGTGTCGTGGAGGCTGTGCTATCCGATCACTCCGCCAAAGATGTTTTCCTTACCGATCTCTAGCATCATCTCTAGCAGTTTTGTTGGACTTCAGTTTAGAAATGGTTATCTTCACTTCATCCAGGTCGAGTGGACGGAATTGTTGATCTACATACATCGTCCCTTTCATTCGAGTTCTATAGTTTATCCATCCATATCCGAATATTCAAAAGTCATCTAACATAGCACTTGTCTTCCATCATACCCAATCACTGCTCATGCCAGCTGCCCAATGTGCACACTTTCGGGGTTGAAATGAATCTGAGAGATAACATCCATCATCGTTTTGAGTCTTCAATCTCAGCATGCAATTTATGTGTGAAAATTATAATCTTTGAAATTTTTAATGTTTGATATATTGAACTTTGCAAATAAATGAATACTTTGATATTTATCATTTCTTTATGCTTACGCTGGCGTCTACAAAACTTTGTTTTCAGATCTTCAAAATTCGCATGTCGATGATTTACCGTTTTTGGCCAATATCCCAACGGCAAATGATGACTGGACCAGATTCGATTTCACTGGGATTCGAACCTGGGACCCTTTAACTTGGGGCAGGCACTTAACCAACTGCGCCATCCAGTCGTCTCGATTTATTCTTAGACGAACATTTCAGACTGCGCCACTGTCGACAGTTGGTCCATAGCGATTAAAGGATTCCTTCTGGGTTTTCATTTCTCCGACTGACCCAAACATGAACTAATGGAAACCACGATCGAATGTCCTTCAAAGTCCTAAACAAAAAGTTGGCTAACAAGTGGTTCATTACTACCCAACATTCATCGAATTCGTGTCTCAAAAAAATCCCATTCAATTAAAGATGACCGGCGCCTCAAAACAAAAGCTCCTCTTTCAAATTCTTCGTTAAGCCCCAACGCGTGTTCCATGCCAAATGCCGCAACACCCATTTAACTCTCCTCGACGCAGAGACGTCACGGGCAATGTGTAAGCAATCAAAAGCCAATTATTTGTCCATTGATGGCGGGGAGCAGCGTCAAATTTTATTGAAAACAATCAATAGAACAGTTCGTAAGAAGCTATCTGCTGCAGCATGGGTTTCATGGGTCACTGTACGTACGGGTTCACATTCATTGTTGTGCCCCCGTGCTTTGTCTACTTGTGATGCTGCTGCTGCTGCTGGTGATGGTGGTATCGTTCGCAGTCTCTGTTGTGCTTGTCATTGCATAAATACCTCGGGTTGTAGTAGTAGCAATTATGCCCTCTGGAGGAACTCTTATGTGCTCCTGCAGCTACGGCCCCCATCAGCAATTATTGTTTCCCTGGGTGTGGACTTTTATGGGTGTTTCTTTACCTAAAAACAATCCATCCATCCATGCACCGTCAAAAGCGATTCCCTACGCCCCACATGTTTCGTGTCCTTTCGCAGCGGCATTGAGCATGATCTCGGCTCATAGGTACACCCGCCCAATAAGCCAGCAGCAGCAGCACCCTCGGCTGTGACTACAGCAGTTGAAAGTGAAGAACCCTTTCTGTGTGTGCTTCCGCTTTTCTCTTTACTCTTTTCTCCCGCCAACGCTGCTGTCGCTCTCAACGACGTCGTCGTCGTCGTCGTCGTCTTGTGTGCGGGATTTTGTTTCCCCACCCCACCCATCACTGCCATCCGACATCCTTCCTCCTTGTATCGTGCGCTCCTCTCGTGCGCTCATGTACGTATCCCAGAAATTGTGTGTTTTAAATTTGCCATTATATTAGTAGTGTATTTGTAACCCTCATTTCTCTTCCACAGCCGCACGCGAATTCGGTCAGAGCACGGCCGCCCACCGCCTGCTGGGGGCTATAAATGCAGCAATCCGGGGGATTTTCGTTTTTTCCTCTCCTAGACGCTCTTGAAATAAAATTCCCAGCGATTGTTGGAGGGGAGATCGATGGGGAGATCGATGGGGAGTCGGATTTTGTTTGTCGGACACAATTGACTTAAGGCGCAAGAGAATCGATGTGTGCTTCCAGGCATAGCTCACCCCCACCCTTGCGTCGTTCCCCGTGCGGAGTGGTGCACTTTGCGTATTGTGGGTCCCAGTCATTCGATTGAGCCACAGTGTACATGGCAGTGTAGTGAGTGCTCCTTCGGGCTGGAGCAACGAAGAGAGAGGGCGGGGATGGAAGAAACTTGTGGAAATCCTTGTGGAGCCCCATAAGTGATGTGTATTTCAGCTTATTTGTGCGCTTATTGACATATTTCGCAGAGGGAACGACTTGCGGACTCCGCACTCAGGCTGGTTGGAGTCTGCCCCCGCTCTCCCTCCCTCTCTCTCGTTTTGACCATTGTTTGAAGAGTCGCACTGGTTTCAGTTGGATCCCAGGGTAAAATGTCACGCAAACATTGTCGTTTGCCGTTAAAGAATTCCTTCGTTTGATTTCACAGAAGCACATGCTGCACACAGGACGCTCGTATTTACTATTTACTGCTTCATGGCCAGGTGTGTGGAGGTGTCAAAGAAATGTTCTCTTTTTGACAGAGTCAAACAGTGGCTGTTGTTAAACGATTGCCGATGTGAGACGACGTTGGGGGGCATTTCGTAAACAATCAGCTGCTGCTGCGGAATGTGTGCTTTTCAATTCGGTCGCATGCAGGTGCGGGTGTGTGAGTGCGACTCTTGTTTGAAACGACTGACTTTGACAGTCCGATGGACATTAATAACTTGTGTTGTGTCCGGATTGCCCGAACTGACAGGGTGAATTCCATTATTTCCGAATCGAAATACAATTTGCTTCCATTTGATTTATAGCCAGCACAACGGCACTTATTTGTGGATATTTGCCTAAGAGTTTGAAGATGAATATCTATCAGATTTAATTGATGCACTATGCCTTCTAATTTCTAAAGCCCTCTCGAAGGACGTTATTTTCCTTAAGATACAGGGTGGGCCATCTAGTTGTTTTTTTTAAATCATAGGTTATTTTGGCACTCACAGCTGGCTTCCGCTCGAAATCTTGACAGAAAGTCAGTATCATACCTTCGCGGAACGAAATAAGTCACTTTACGCTTGAACAACGTTGGCAAATATTAAAGTGAGGGCTGTGTAGCCAATACAGTGCGCTTTTTAAAGAGAGGTTTTGGCAGAAATAAAGCACCCACTGCGACTGCTGTACGCAAGTTTGTGCAAAAAGTTCGTGAGACTGGCATGCCAGTGGACAACACTCATGGTTCCCGTCGTCGTACTGTGCGCACAGGTGAAGATGTGGCTGCTGTAGCCGAGAGTGTGAGACTCAATTCACGAACGTCAACTCGCCATCGATCTCAACAGCTCAACATTTCACGCACTAGCCTGAGGAAAATTCTGCACAAAGATTTCGGATTATTCGCTTACAAGGTCGGTCCAATTGACTCGAGCATTCGAAGGCGCGCAATCATCCGCTTCGCAATTTGGGCCTTAGAGTAGAACAGCTTGAAAGGGACAACGATTTTGGGCGAAAAATCATCTTTTCTGATGAGGCCCACGTACAAGGTGGCGCACACAAGTCGTGGGGACCTCGTCCGGCTTGATGTGCAAAACTGAAGACAGCTGGCGAGAGATCGTGCTGGCTGCAGAGGCATGTTGGGTGAGGCCCAGATCTACTTTGGATTGTAGCGCCCTAAGACGAAGAAGAAGCAGGCTACGTTAAAAGTCAAAATTTGCCGCATCTGGGGCTTGAAAAACGGAAAACCAGCTCGTTATTGTCGAGAAGCCAATGCATCCACAGAGAGTGACAGTTTGGTACGGATTGTGGAGTGGTGGCATTATCGGACCATTTTTCTTCGAAAATGAGGCTGGGAAAAACGTTTCGGTCAACGGTGGCGTTACAGAGCCATGCAAACCGACTTTTTTTTTACTGAAATTGAAGACATAGATTTGGTGACCTTTGGTTCATGCAGGATAGCGCGCCATACCACACAGCCCATGTCACAATCGATCTTTTGCGGACCAAATTCCCAAATCGTATTATCAGCAGTCTTGGCGATGTCAATTGGCCGCCTCAGAGCTGTGATTTAACCCCTATGGACGTTTTTTTGTGGGGAACCTTGAAGGACCGATGTTGTGCCAACAATCCGGAAACGATTCAAGCACTTAAGGCCAATATCACCGAAGCAATCTGTGACCTACAGCTCGAAACCATCAACAAGGTCTTGAAATTGGAATTGGGGTGACAGAATGCGTTCCTGCGAAGCCAGCCCAGGCAGTCACTTGACGGCATTGTACTTCATAATAATAATTAATGGGAATGTTTCTTCTTACTAATAAAGGCATAACACATGGAATAAACTTAATTTTGTTCATTTTAATCTCTTTTGTAAAAAGAAACTTGTATTTGACCCTCCCTGTATATGCCAGGAAAGTGATGGACGATATTTGCAGATCCAAAGCACAACATGCGTATCTGAAAAACAGGCCTGTTACGAATGAATAGGCCTTAAGTTAAGGTCAAGTTTCATTTTAATATTCACCTCATGTGGGTGCCGGGACATAGTGACATTCCAGGGAATTGTGAAGCTGATTATCTCGCCAGGAGCGGTACGATCTCCACAAACCTCCCTAGTGGGGATCTTCCGCCTATGCCATTCCCTGCAGCTAAACTGCTTTTAAAGAATCATACTATTAAAAACACCAACTCAAGATGGTCAGATGGCACTACGTGCTTCATCACAAAGCAAATTTGGCCTAAACTTGATCTAAAACGATCACTATCTTCTACGAATAAACAGAATAAACAGGTCGTCCCTAAGGACTCACATTGGCGTTACCACAGGACACTGTGCCATTGGCACTCACGCCTCAAGAATGGGACTCCCTCACAATGATTTCTGCAGAAGCTGCAGAGATGAAGAAGAAGAGGAAAGCATAACGCATATCCTCTGCACTAGAAGCGCTCTCTCCTCTCGCAGGAAGAGCGTACTTCTTCAATGACTTAAGCGAGTGGCATTAATCAACTAAAGGGCTTTGTTGATTACAATGGGCCTAAATTGGCCTAAGTGTGACTGCTATCTACAGTCAACCACTTCAACCTAACCTAACCTAAGGTCAAGTTTGATCGAGTGATCCCAAGTTAATCTGACTTTTATGAGAAAGATAAACAAAGATATGCCCCAAAGCTGATCCCTTTCGCCACTCCTATTGATTTTAATAGCAGACGACATCCTAAGAACGTTGGAAAAGGATTGACTCAGGATAGTCGCATTCGATGACGAAGCCATTCTGGTATATCGAAAAGGTCTTTCAACGCTAAGCGATCGTCATAGTCATAGACTTATAGCAATTCATGACTGGACACCAATTTTTAGCCTGGAAATATGGGCAGAGTTCTTACTTTTCACCAGAAAAATAAACATTTCCATAGGCACAAATATAAAGTAGGTTGAACTAAAGCTCTCGAAGACCTGCAAATATCACGCTTCATTCCTAACTAAATTGAGGGAAAAATAAACTGGGCAAGTGCGAGTTGTACTCGCACGGGGAAGGTTCCGTCGCATAATATTAATGGATGATTTCTGAATATCAAACGACGTTTCCAAACTATTTCATTTCAAAAGATCTGTCGACTGATATATAAGTCGATGGGGTGCGATAATGTTTCAAAATTAATGGCAACTTCACCTATACTGGAGCCACCCCCAAATGGCCCCAATTTTTAAATTTGGCTGCATAGGCAATGACATCTAGTTCTGAAGTACCGAATTCCAAAATTTCATGCCGATATCTTCATAAACTTCGGAGATAAAAAAGCGTGACAGACACGACGGACGGACGGACACACCGAAATTATAAAGGTTCCGTTTTTGTAGACGGAACCTTAAAAACATTGAGGGCAGGATCAACAACAACAGTTAAGTCCATTTTAACATCTGGACCAATAGTTTGGTGAATTCAAAGAATCAAAGAGTTCTGCTCTACGGTGCAGAGGCATGGACAATATTCGAAGCGGATAAAGAAATCATTTCGAGAAAAAAGTTCTGCGTGCAATCTTTGGCGATGATGGGGATAAGAAGAGAATATTCAACCCCGAACTGAACGAAACTGGCTGGAGGTGCTTAAGACTGAACAGATGGGCATTCCTGACAAGATGAGTATTGCGAGTGAATTCATAGAGGAGAGGAATGCAATTGGCAAGCCCACTTGAGCATCGTTTGTTCCAATAGGGTTAAAACAGTTCGAGCTAGTATATTGACTTCGTGAATTTATAATAATAATAATAATAGCGACGCTACAGTCCGAGGTGGACTTGGGCCAAGCTTCTCAGCAACCAAGTGTCGGGGACGAAACAGAACCTTGGGGTTGGTTGAGGGCCAAGTCTACTATAGCGCAACACGGAGAAGAAGCAAAGTCGAGACGGAAATTTCCATTTATTCCCTCAAATTCCTACCGCTGTGTGGAAGTCTCACGCACAACTTCTTTTATTTACATTTGAATATCGAAAACCGCTTATCATGAATTTGTGACTCTCAAAAACTAAAGGGTCTTCCAATAGGGACTTCCGAACTTTGACAGTTGATAGCGGCCATATTGATGAAGCTACATCTGTCAAATTACCTTTAATTTATTCACTCTGATTTGCCAAATCGCCACGCCGTCCATATTATTCATAGCGTTGAACAAAACGTGCAAATGATAAAATTGTTTTATCATCTGGGTGTTCTGTTCGGACAACGTTCTGTGCGCTTCGCCCATTTGACGGTCGCCATAATTGACCTATGGAGAGGACTATTCGCAGTGTGGTAGATAAATTCGAGTACACTGGCTCAGTAAAAGATGAACCAACACCCGTACGTCGACGAAACGCAAGATCTGCCGAAAACATCACCGCTGTCCGTCAGACTGTGCAGGCGAATCCGAGGCAGTCGAATTCACATCGCTCACAAGACCATTCGCAGACCTCAACTTGGCGAATTCTGCATGGTGACTTGGCTCTGCACCCGTACAAAATTCAACTGACTCAGGAGCTGAAGGTAAACGACCAAGGACACCGACGTGTGTTCACTGAATGGGTTCAGCTCACGTTGGCCGTGAGAGTGTAAGGCAGTCGATTTCGCGTCGCTCACAGTAACTTCGCTTTTCGCAGACCACAACTTGACGATTTTTGCGTCGTGACTTGAACTTGCACTCGTACAAAATTCAGAAGTTGAAGGTAAACGACCATAGACAACGACGTGTGTTCGCTGAATAGGCTCTGGAGCTGTCGAAAGATGGAATCTGAACCCAATTTTCATCAAAAATCATCTTCAGCGATGAGGTACATTTCTGTATTTCTAGAATGGACAAGAATATCGAATTTGGGACGATGCCAATCCGCACAGGATCCGAGAGCGTTCAATACGTCCTGGAAAAAATCACTTTTTGGTGTGGATTTTGGGCTGGCGGCGTCATCGGTCCATATTTCTTTGAAAACGACGTTGGCCAGGCCATCACTGTCAACGGTGATGATTCCCAACTTCTTTTGCCCTGAATTGGATAATATGGACACAAACGACATGTGGATTCAACGGGAAGGCGGTCGGCGTACGTGCCACACAACTCACGCCATAATTTGCACGATCGATTCGAGGGTATGGACATCCCACGTGGAGGTGATGTGAACTGGCCACCGAGATCTTGCGATTTGACTCCGTTAGACTATTCCTTTTGGGGTTTTCTGAAATCGCAGGTCTATGCGAATAAGCCACAAACCACAGTGGCCCTCAAAGCTAACATAGCCCATGACATCGGTCAAATTTAGCCTGATTTATGCGCCAGAGTCATGAAAAATTGGACATTTCGAATACGCGCCACCCAGGGAAGCCGCGGGGGACATTTGAAAGATGTTGCATTCCATACATAATGGCATCGATAGGCCTTTCAAACGAATGAAAAATATTGCTGATAACTCACACACACTTGGTTTGATTTAAGTTTTAAGATAGGAAGCGCTTAATAAAATACCCTCCACTAAAGCATTTACAAATTCGACAAATGGTCCCTTAATCTTCAAACTGCAGGCAATGAGATTAGTCGCCTGCTAAAAATACCCCTCTGATGATTGATTTCCTCACAAACCTCCTTAGAAATGTCTGCATCTTGTGGAACAGAAGAAACCCGAATGCAAATGTGCAGCAGAACTTCTCCACTCAATCCCGCATCAATTATCCACAAGGAGTAGCTCCTGGCCGCAATCTGTTACGTAACCCGCAAACATCAATCTTCATCCGAAGTTCCGCCCCCGCCCCCCGTGCAAACGAATCATTAATTACTCAATACGAAGCGTAGCATTATGCGCAACATATGCAAAATAATTGTGCTCATCATCCCCCGGCAGACGACCCCAAAGGCAAGCGCAACACATGGCCACAGAAGTTGTAATCAACTGAGAACCCACCGAACCCGAGAACACTTCCCATTCCTGGGGAAGCGGGCGGGCAGCAACAAATAATCTTCGAAACAAATGGCCCCTCGGTGTGCAGTGGGATAAGTTACAGTTTGTCAAACCGAAGCCACTTAGTGGTCGTGCTCCGAAGTTTGCCGCTCTTGGATATCCTTCAATTTAATTACTCTTGCTGGAGATACCGTCTCATCGCGTCGCACTGGCCAACTTATGCAGTTCCGAACACACTCCAAGACCTCACCGTCTTTCAATTGACATCTCTCTCTGGCTTGTGTGTGGGTGCAGGTTGATGGGGAAAGTTTTATATCTCCCAGCAAACTTTCAATTGAAGTTTAAAGTTTTATGCTTTCGGTTTCGGTTTCGTCGACTCGTCGCCGCGCCGTCCCTGCGACAGATACAAATCTTCAGATTGACGGGGGGATTCATAAAACGAAAGCCGTTTAGGCCCGAAACAAAACAAATGACAATTACGACGATGATGGCGATTGTTATTATGATTGTGTTTATGCTGATTCCGAGAATGCGGAGTCCTTCTCGGAGCGGCGCTGTCAGGAGTCCTATTCGAACAATCAATCAGGAGGGAACCTCGTTCTCGGCTAGAGCCGCCGGAGCGTGGAGTGTGTGGGGTCTCTGTGCTGTGCAGCCGTGTATCTTCATCAATTTATCTCGGCGGTTAGTGATTGTTTTCCTCTGCTTTCCTGAATGGGATTCCTTGGCTGAACATCGTACTCGTGTTATTGGATATTCATTTGGCTTCCCGGCCAGGGGAAATGTAATCAAAAAGAAAGATGAACATGGTACGTTGATTATCAGATTTCGATTTCATTTCATATTCGTCAAATAAAATGAATACATGGGAGCCATCTAGCATCGGGATTGTGTTTCGGGCAACGGATTGTATAAATGTTTGCCTGTGACGGGGGGAATACTTTATCGGGATCCTCGAGCTTATTCCGGTGCGGTTGCTGCTTCGGTGGGATGTTTTTCGTTGTATTTTCTTCTTTTTTCGTTCATACAACATGCCAAAGGGTGTGGTTGGAATTTGTAGGTCAAAATCAACGAGGCAAGGAATTATGCGGAATGGAATTCTGCAGAAGATTACGGACGAGGGATGTTTATGATTTTACCTTTTTTTGGAACTTGATTAGAAACCCGTACTCCGTGCGTATGGAGATTTTCGGATTGTTGTTTCATTGGCGGGTAATGCGATACAAATGGGATTCATGTGAGTCCCTGGACGTCGATGAAGCGGAAGAATTGAAAAATTACATTTCATGCTAAGACGAGGTGGTCTGTTTTTGATTTAAGGAGTGGAGCATACTTTTCTGCCCTTGTTAAGGTTCCATTCAAAAATTGGAGCTTTAATACAGGCTAGTCCAACAGGAGGTGTCGTTTTGAATTTCGCGCCACTGTTGAATTGTCAATAAACGACTGTCATTGCGATGATTTTTGATAAGAAATTACTTTGAGTTTATGGATCGATACACGTCCCAACAGCGCAAGGTCTGAATTAGTAAAAATTTGCTAAAGAGTGACTTTTTAAGCGTGTGGTTGTTAAATACAAAAAAAAAGAAAATTGCAATATATGAAAATAACGACTATGTTCTCAGCGGTTCCATTTTGAGTCACTTTTTTGAGGATGTTGCCGAGTATCTCATATAATGTTGTCTTCCAACTGAAAGGAAAAGGCCGTTTTGTGTGTTTTTTTCAAATAATTATTAAAACAAAATAAACAAAGAAACAGAACTATTGATTCTAAAGACAAAGTCGCTGCTGCCCGGCACTGCTCACTGTCGGCGACACACTGCCGCTAGGGCTGAAATGAATTTCATGCCAGGATCACACCAGATAGGGATGACGAGTGTTACATCCGTGATGGGGGTGTTGATCGCCTAAACAAGGCTGCAATTGACGTTCGTTTATCGGTGTAGACGAGTGATTTGACGTGTTCCCATAAAAATAGTCTACAGGGTGGGCCAAATACAAGTTTCTTTTTAAAAAGTCAAAAACAAAATTAAATTTTTTCCATTTATTATGGCTTCATTAGTAAGAACAAATATTCCCATTAATTATGAAACACATCGTCGTTCAAGTGGCCGCCTCGGCCGGCTTCGGCGTAGCGCATTCTGTCACCAAAATGTTCCAAGACATTGTTGATGGTTTCGGGCTGTAGCTCACGGATTGCTTGGATGATATTGGTCTTAAGTGCTTGAACTGCGCAGTTGGTTAAGTGCATGCCGGTTAACGTTAACCGAAACGTTGTTCCCAGTCTCATTTTCGAAAAAAATGGTTCAATGATGCCACCACTCCACAATCCGTACCATCCGTACCTTGTGGATGCATTGGCTTCTCGACAATAACGTGATGGGCGGGTTTTCCGAGCCCCAGATGCGCCAATTTTTTTTTTTACGGAGCCTTCTTCTCTTGACGCTATAGTCCGAGGTGGACCTGGGCCCTTCCCAACATGCCTCTCCAGCCAGCACGATCTCTCGCCAGTTTCGCAGACCAAGCTGGTCGAGGTCCCCCTAGACTTGTGTGCGCCACCTTGAACGTGGACATCCTCTGTTGCGTTGTCTTACAGGCTTAGGGTCGAATCCGCCGAGATGAAAATGCTCCTCGTCAGAAAATACGCCAAAATCGTTGACAACGCCCAAAATCGTTGTCCAATTCAAGTGGCTCTGCTCTAAGGCCCAAAATGCGAAGCGGATGGTTGCGCGCCTTCAATTGCTGAGTCAATTGGACCTTGTAAGTGAATAATCGGAGATCTTTGTACAGAATTCTATCCCTCCTCAGGCCAGTGCGTGAAACGTTGAGCTGTTGAGATCGATGGCGAGTTGATGTTCGTGAATTGAGTCTCACATTCTCGGCCACAGCAGCCACATTCTTATCTGTGCGCACAGTATGACGACGGAGACCATAAGTGTTGTCCACTGGCCAGTCCATACCAGTCTCACGAACTTTTTGCACAAACTTGCGTACAGCAGTCGCGGCGAGTACTTCATTTCGCCCAAACTTTTTTTCAAAAAACGCACCGCATTTTTTGGGCTACACAGCACTCACTTTAGAAATAAGTTTTCAATATTTGCCAACGTTGTTCAAGCGTAAAGCGACTCATTTCGTTCCGCGGAGGTATGATACTGACTTTCTGTCAAGATTTCGGGAAACAGCTTTGAGTGTCAAAATAACCTATGATTTAAAAAAAAAACACTAGATGGCCCACCCTGTACATACATACGAGTATGTGTGGAGGAGTGGTGGGAAATTGTCACCCCAGAATTGATCATTGTTATGTCTTTATTGAAAGGTCCCATTTTCAATATTCTCTGTATTTATTTGACAATTTGTGTATGTTTCGGACTGCTTAGTGATGTAAAGACTTGTGATGTCTGACAAAGTCTGCCGAATTTATCGTCGTCGAAACTGAGATTGTGACGGAATACCGGTGTTCGTCCTGGATCACTGGAATTGAGCCCATTCACTTTGAGCCATTTTAAGGCACAAGGTTCTTGACCTACATACTCAAGGTTCTCCTTCCACAACGGGAGGCAGTTTGATTCGGTTTTGGGTTCTGAAATGACGGTGTTTTTGGGCCACATTTCTTCAAAACTGATTGCTTTTCGCGTCAAATTGATGCTTTGGACTTGGACGATATTTGTTTTCAGCCGGACAGTGTCATATGTCATCCACGTGATGCAACACTGGCTCTAGTGCGCGGCAAATTCCCTGGATAAGCAGGACGTGTTATTTCTAAAAAATGGAGACTTAGGTCGTTCGGCGTTTTAACACCTTTAGCCTTTGATCTTTGGGGCTATGTTAAAGATGATGTCTACGTCCATGCCCCACCAACGATGCATGCAATAAAAAAAACTATAGGAGTTAATGTCGGATTTATGCGAAAACGTGAAGAAAAATTTCTCAAAAATAGTGACTATTTCTAAACACAGCAGAAACGTATCTTACACAAAGGTTGTATTCCATTGTTAGCCTCAGAGCTTGTGCTTTAAATCAAGGTAAGCATATTCAGACTTCTTGTTTGCCCGATCCACAAAAAATGAGACCCTCTGAAATGCGCCAACTATAGACGCATCTGTCTTCTGAACATTGCCTAAAAGGTCTTATCTGCCGTGTTGTGTGAAGGCCTAAAGCCATTCGTCAACAATCTGGTCGATCCATGCCAGTGTGTCTTTCTTCTTCTTCTTAGGGCGCTACAGTCCGAGGTGGACCTGGGCCTCACTCAACATGCCTCTCCAGCCAGCACGATCTTTCGCCAGCTGTCTCCAGTTTCGCACACCAAGCCGGCAGAGGTCCCCCTCGACTTGTGTGCGCCACCTTGTTCATGGACGTCCTCTGTTGCGTTGTCCCACAGGCTCAGAGTCGAAGACTCTTCGGGCCGGAGCTAAGTTGTCCATACGCTCTACATGGCCTAGCCATCTTAGGCGTTGGATCCGTAGACGCCTGGCTAGACTCATGTCGCTGTACAGCCCATACAGTTCGTGGTTGAATCTTCTCCTCCAAATGCCATCAACGCAAACAGGACCAAAGATCGCGCGCAGAACTTTTCTCTCGAAAAGATCAAGAGACTGTTCATCCGCTTGGGATATTGTCCATGCCTCTGCACCGTAAAGCAGGACTGGGATGATCAAGGTCTTATACAAAGTCAACTTGGTCTTCCGAGAGAGGGCTCTACTACTCAATTGCCTTTTGAGCCCATAAAAACAGCGGTTGGCAAGAGTAATTCTGCGTTTGATCTCGGTACTGATGTTGTTTGTACTGTTAACCGCGGAGCCAAGGTAGACGAAGTCCTTTACTACCTCAAAGTTATAGCTGCCTATGGTGACGTTCTGGCCAAGTCGTCGATGTTGTGCGTCCTTTCTCGATGACAGCATATACTTTGTTTTGCCCTCGTTTACCGCCAGACCCATTTTAGCCGCTTCCGTTTCAATGCCAGCAAACGCATCATTGACGGCTCGCTGTGTTCTCCCAATCTCGTCAATGTCATCCGCGTAAGCTAGCAGTTGAACGGACTTTTGGAAGATCGTGCCTCTTGTGTTGGCCTGTGAGTTTTGCACGATCTTCTCAAGAATGATGTTAAAGAAATCACATGACAGCGCGTCGCCTTGTCTAAAACCTTTTTTGACATTGAAGGTCTCGGTGAGTTCGTTACCGACCTTGATGGAGCAGCGAGAGTTCTCCATCGTCATCCTGCTCAGTCTGACGAGTTTGGCAGGAATGTCAAAACTAGACATGGCGCTGTATAGCTCGTCTCTATGCACGCTGTCATATGCGGCCTTGAAATCGACAAATAGATGGTGTGTGTCGATCTGCATTTCCTGGGTCTTTTCCAGGATCTGCCGCAGTGTGAACATTTGATCGATGGTGGACTTCCCGGGCCTGAAACCACACTGGTAAGGACCTATCAGTTTGTTCACGAATGGTTTCAGGCGTTCACACAAAACGGCAGAGAAGACCTTATAGGCGATGTTAAGGAGACTTATCCCTCGATAGTTGGCGCAGTCAAAGGGGTCTCCTTTCTTGTGGATCGGGCAAACGATACTGAGATTCCACTCATCGGGCATGCTTTCCTCCGACCATATCTTACAGATGAGCTGGTGCATGCGCCCTACCAGATCACCTCCAGCTGCTTTAAACATTTCGGCGGGCAGACTATCTGCACCAGCAGCTTTATTAGACTTCAGTCTCGATATCGCTATCTTGACTTCGTCTAGGTCGGGGGGACGGTATTCTCTTCTATCATCGTCCGTTGTGTTGAGTGGAACATTGTGTCTTTAGGTCGGGAAAATCCACCATCGACCAAATATTCACATTGCGGCAGATCTTGGAAAAAAACCAGGAACAACAAATCGATACCCACCACCTTTTCATCGATTTTAAGGCCGCGTATGACAGCATCTATAGAGACGAGCTATACAGAACAATGTCTACTTTTGGCATCCCTACCAAACTCGTCCGTTTGTGTAGGATGACGATGGAGAATGCACGCTGCTCCATCGAGGTCGGTAAAGACATAACCGAGACCTTTGATGTAAAAAAGGATTCAGACAAGCCGACGCGCTGTCATGCGATTTCATAAACATTATTCTTGAAACAACCAAGATAACCCTGTACAAGACCTTAATCGTTCCACTCCTGCTATATGGCGCAGAAGCATGGACTTTGTCAAAAGCGGATGAGGTTGCTCTTGGCTGCTTCTAAAGGAAAATTCTTCGGGTGATTTTCGGTCCCGTCTGCATAGAGGGTGAGTGGAGGAGAAGATATAACAATGAACTGTACGAGCTGTTCAGCGACATCGACTTAGCGAGAAGGGTGATCCAAGATCCAACGATTAATATCGCTAGGTTGGTTAAGTGGCTGTCCCAAGTTAGGGGGGTCCCAGGTTCAAATCCCAGTGAAATCGAATCTGGTTCAGTCTCCATTTGCCGTTGGGATCAAATTAACGGCACTGGAGTAGGTTGCTAACTGGCAGTACAATGGACCAGTTTTGAGTCTGAGTGCTCCAGGAGAGTTTCAAAAATCGTCCGAAAAAAAAGAAAAAAAAAATGGTTAGGTCATGTAGAGCGAATGGAAACCAATGCTCCGGCCCGAAATGTCTTTGAATCCACCCCCGAGGGACGGCGCAGTAGGGGAAGACCGCGACTTAGGTGGCTTACCACTTACGTGCAAAGGGACTTCAACCAAACCAAACCGAAACTGGAGGCAGCTAGCTAAAGATCGAGCTGGCTGGAGACGCTTGTTGGTTGAGGCCCAGGTCCACCCCCGACTGTAGAGCTACCTTAAGTAGGTATATTAGGACTTGTCATAAAAATGACGCGTTTTTCTATTGAATTAAAAAGACACCTCCTGTTGGCTGCATTATATATCACTCGTTCAGCTTGACAACGACACTCTCAAATCGTGTCTCATAAAAAACCTTAATTACTCCTAAAGTTCACAAATGTTATGGCCCTGCACATGCCGCACACATAAGACGACTTTATAACCACGACAATCGATTTTATTGCTTTCAAATTTATTTGCTCCACAGATGCTCTGGCACTTTGCATTCTTGTCGTGGTCACAGGAATTCCGCTGTGATGGCGTTGGTTTATTACTTGCCCCGTCCTCACCTACCACAATCAAATTTCTATCGCATTTCATAAATCTTTGAGCGTTTTTTGTTCGATTTCTTCGTTAGACCATTGCCAGCAAACGCTACGAACATATGATATTGGAGAAACCGCTGAAATCACATCCGATGCATGCATAGCATCTGGAGACTGAATGAAAATCATTGAAATGGCAGTTGAAGGCTAGGCTTCCGTCAACACAAGTGCCACATTCCCACAAATATGTGTGGTTCGTCTTATTGTTAAACCACATCAGCCGGATGCTGCCCACTTTTCAAATTAATGTGATTAATTGAATTTGTTGCGGTCGCCGTGGTCATGTGGTTAATGATTTGCTCACAAAGTCTCCAATTTAATTCCAGCAAAGGAATTGAAGATCACAACAATTTGGGATGGTTTCCTTGGTGTTGCAAACTAAGACAGTTTTCAAAATATCACGCAAAGAATAACCAGCGTTAACAGATTGCGGAGATATGTTTTTAAAGTGCGTAGTGTTTTTGATTCCTAGGCAGGTAACTGCAAGCCGTATGTTCGATATTATTAAAAGCTGCTTCGAAGGCTAAAAACGCTACAGGGATAAACTCATTGTGCACTATAGATTTCGACTGTCCCTTAAAATAGAGTGAAAAGCCGTCTCAGCAGACTTGCCCCCTACTATACTCATGTTGAATACAAGAAAGTCTCCCAGATTCAATAGTGCTTTCAATCTGATGATCTATTAGCTTTTCAAACTTCTTTAAGAGAAATGAAGGCTGATAAGTCTGAGATTAATAGGCTCAACTTGTGAGCATTTCCTACCTTGGGTGCAATTACTACTTTGATTTCATTCCAAAGCTAGGAACATAGTCTAGGTTCAGGCAAATCTGGAAGATTTTAATCAGCCAGTGAAGGATTGAACTCTATATTGTAGACCATCTAGTGCCTTTTTTTAAATCATAGGTTATTTTGACACTGACAGCTGTTTCCCGCTCGAAATCATGACAACATTTTTCAACATTTCACATTTCACGCATTAGCCTGAGGAGAACTCGAATTCTGCACAAAGATCTCGGATTATTCGCTTACAAGGTTCAATTGACTCAGCAATTGAAGGGGCACTTCGTTAATGCTTGGCAGTTTGGGCATTAGAGCAGAACAGCTTGAATTGGACAACAATTTTGGGCGAAAAATCATCTTTTCTGACGAGGCGAATTTTCATTTCGGCGGCTACATTAACAAGCAAAATTGGCGCATCCGGGGCTCGGATTCAGAAAACCCGCACGATATTTTTATTGGCATCCACAGAGAGTGACAGTTTGGTGTGGATTGTGGAGTGGTGGCATCATTGGACCAGTGTACACGGTCAACGAACCCCGTAGTCCAAACCACGACTTGGAGAAGGGAGGGTTGTTAAACCACCACCATCTTCAGAATGAGATAAGTCAATGGTAATCCGAGAATACTGGTTTCACTAGGTACAGTGACGATTTCCTGGCAAATAATGCTGTCGCCGATGATGGAAATAACTCCATCCTTATTTCGAAAGATGAACTCCAGGGTATCTTCAACTCACTGAGGAAGAATAAGTCAGTGGGAATCGATTGGATACCGAACATTGTTCTGGACCATCTTCCCGCTGAAGCGGTGGATGTATACACAACCCTGTTTAACAATGCGCTGAGTAATGCATATTACCCGAACCATTGGAAGACAGCTGTGGTACAACCCATACCTAAACGGGACAAAGATACTTCCATCCCGACAAATAAGTCTTCTTCCGTGTGTAAGCAAAGTCTTTGAGGAAATAGTCATAAGAGCTCTGAAACAGTGGGTTGAGGAAAAGGAAAATTCGGCTTCAGGGCGGGGCACGATACCATACATGCCGCGTCCAGTGGAATAAAAATAAGAACCACTGCACAGGTGCCTGCCTGAATGACATGGAAAAGGCGTTCGATACGGTTTGGTTGGAAAGCCTATTCTTCAAGTTGACCAGGCTCGGTATAACCTAAAGGACGATTATTCTCCTGGTCCCGATGGGTTACCGGCAATAGTTCTCAAAAAATGCGCAAAACTCTTGGCCCAACCTCTGACGTCCCTCTTCCTTATGTCCACCTCGCAAGGATCCTTCCCACCGTCTTGGAAGAATTCATTCATTGTTCCTATACACAAGAAAGGCTCAAAAAATGAGATAAATAACTATCGCCCTATAGCCAAACTTTCTTGCATTCCTAAAGTTTTTGAAAGCATCGTTTATGATTTAATGTATTTCCATTGCAAATCTTTGTTTTCTTCTTCACAACACGGTTTTCTCAAGGGCAGGTCGACCACGACGAATCTCACGCAATTTGTCTCTGAAGCACTACGCGCATTTGAACATGGGAAAGAAGTCGACGTGATAGCTACCGACTTCAGCAAAGCATTTGATAAAATATCACACGATATTATTTTGTTCAAATTAAACGCTCTAGGTTTCCCACCAAGTCTCGTCAAATGGGTAAATTCGTATTTGGAAGGAAGAAAATATGAAGTTTTATTTAGATCTGTTGTCTCCAAGTCCTTTAACGCTACATCAGGTGTTCCGCAGGGTAGCCACCTGGGTCCTTTAATTTTCGTCCTTACTACGAATGATGTTGTCTACATCATCAAGAACTCTCAACTTTCTGTTTACGCCGATGATATGAAAATCTTTAATTGCATCTCTTCTCCCTCCGACTCTAAACCCCTTCAACGTGATCTCAATAGATTCTCTGTTTGGTGTAAGAAAAACTTTCTCCAGTTGAATGTCAGCAAATGTCAATCTATTACATTCTCCCGAAAACGACTGCAACCGGCTAGAAATTACTTCCTATGCAATGAATTAATTCCTTCCGTCTGTTCTCTGCGTGATCTCGGTGTAATCTGCGATCGGGAGCTTAACTTCCGTTCCCATATCGACAACATAATTAATAGAGCCAACTCTGCACTAGGCTTTGTTAAACGTTGGTCAAAAGAATTTTCAAACCCCTATGTCACTAAGTCTCTGTATGTCACCTTCGTTAGACCTATCCTTGAATATGCCAGTCCGGTCTGGTCCCCCTACTATCTTGTTCACATCCAACGTATAGAAGCCGTCCAACGCAGATTCTTACGTTTTGCCCTTCGCGATTTCAACTGGGCTGACAGAATTAACTTGCCCCCTTATTCGGAACGCCTAAAACTTATACGTCTCGAATCTCTTGAAAAGCGTCGCGAAATTGCAGACTTACTTTTCCTCCACCAACTACTTACTGGTCACACAGATTGCCCCCAGCTACTTGAACTCGTCTCCTTTAGCACCAATTCCCACTACCTAAGATCTAGTTTTCTATTCCGCGTTAGATCACACCGTACTAATTATGGCTTAAACTCCCCTATCTCCAGAATGTTACGTTTTGCTAATCGCTCATTCGACTTCCACCTATCAAAATCATCTCTCCGAAATGATCTTAAGACTCGCCATTCTTCCCCCTAAGTTATGTTTTAGTTCTTAAGTTTAGTTTATTAAGTTAGATTAAGTTTATTAAATTAGATTAAGTTCGCTTGTATTAAGCAGAAATAAATACAAATAAGTAAACCATAGCAAACATGATCTATGATATGATCACAGGTAGAATGTTCATTGTGAAAAATGGCAACGTAACTTCTATTACGACCTTTCACATAAAAAACGGGTTGCAACAGGGGGCAGTTGGCTCGCCGATCTTGTTCGCTATATTCACTAGCGATCTTATAGGTTCTATGCCGCACATAATAGCGTATGCCGATGATATCATAGCGTACAGATCAGGTCTGAAGGTCGAAGAAATTAATAGCTTGTTGCAGCGTGACTTCGATACAATTCAGCAATTTTACGACGACTGGAAGTTGAAGATCAACTACCAGAAACTATCCTCTTTAGAACCCCGCTGTCCAAGGCCTCAAGGGACACGAAAAAAACTGGCGCAAGTTCGGCACAGTTGACCCGCAGGGTCTTGTATAACGAGGCAAACCTGATCAGGATAATAATAATAATAATAATAATAATGGCGATGGTACAGTCCGAGGTGGACCGGATAAAATTTTTCCGGTTATTGGAGGATCAAACAAAGTTGATGACAAATAATTTGAACGTTTCTTTTAAACAAAATCGCTCATTTCTGTGATATCTGAATGGGTGTGCAGATGTTCCGGATATAAGGGCTTTCTCCGGATTATCAAGTGAATATGATGTTCCGAATCAATTGGATTGAGAAGATGGTAGGATATTCATTAAAAATTGGAGCGTATAAATTAGACTGTCATCGATTATGATTTATTCAATTTTCTGTCGATCAGTGTATGTGACAGAACTGTTCTTCTGATGGCGCTACAGTCCGGAATGAACCCGGGCCTAAGCACCACTCCACTTCGTTAAGGAAAATGTTATTTCTGATAAAGGACACAAAGTCTGCTATATCTCAAGCTCATTGAGACTTTATGGACGTGTAGTAATTAAGCGTAAGCACGTATGGTTCACCTGCCCAGGATCAGAATGGAGGATGAGATCATCGGTGAAATCCATAAAACCTGAATGGTGCTCGAAGTTATTGGTCTAATAACCATCTCGTTGCCCTTTGTTATCGCGGACCATTCGCCACCATCATACAATCCATAATATCAACGGAAACCACACGAAAAATTACGCCAACATCCCGCACTGATTACAACTGCCCCCAAGAGAAACCAACCCGGAGGCAAGAATCATCTCGACTTCGCTCCACACAATGTTCACCAATCTTCCAGTCAATTAAACTCCAAACCAAATATAACCCCGCCAACGATCTCCAGCGTAAGCCCTATGCTCTACATCTCTATCGACCCTGTTATCACTCGAACCCATCGAAGGAAAACAAAATTAAAGCCCAGGACATTCGGGGGGGCCACAGACACAAATCCCTCACATAAATACACGTACTCACCGCGCTCTGACGATGTGTTCGCATGTGTATGTAAATTAGAATTTTTTCTTGTCGACATCACTGCCGCCTTTGATGGAAATCCCTTAACAATCAAAAACATAATTTCAAAGATTATTGTTATTATTGCTTATCGTCGGCCCAGGACACCAAGGACACCCGGGATACACATCATCAGTAGTCGTCGCTCTTTACGGATGCGATGCGTACGTATATCTCAAAACCATAATCTGCCAACGCAAAAAAAATGTGTCACATAATAAAATTTCCTTTTCTGTGCTTTTTTTTCCTTTCGAATGTCCTTTGGGTGTAGTATCAGATGGGGGGGAACGGTTCGTATTTATCCTTCAAAATGGTTCATAATTTTTACATTTTCCAAGACGAGCACCCCGAAGAGACGATGACAACGAAACGAAAATGAATATAAAATAAAAAAAAAAAACACCGCCATCGGTGTGGGGGGGAGGACACACTGTTTACTCTTGGCGCTTTCAAATGGTTTTATCCCCATCGGTGGGAAGAAACTCTCGAATATTTTGTAAACAATAAAACTCTCACATTCTCAAGATGAAACACGAAAAAAAGGAGCCGAAGACGGACGGAGAGAAACACCACCCACCCGCATACCAGCGCAGGCGGTGAAAGGATTTTCTGTTGAGTTTATTTTGGTTAGCTTATGTACGAGTGTCCTCGCACCAATACATACCGATATTTGACAAAATCATTATGGCAACTACATGGCAACTAATCCACATGTTTTCAACTGAATTTTTGCTCCTTTCACTCGGCAGGACGATGATGCACAGGAAATTTTCGACTTTTTTCCGGTCAGAAATTCAAATTTTTGGCCGAAAATTTTTCTTCTCTTTTTCTTTCCACTTTTTTTTGAGGTTTGAGTTGTCCTTTTTTTGGTGTAGCTGAAAGGACTTCACAAATTCACGGATTTTGGAAACAAAAAACTGCACTTTTTTTCAAAAATTCGAAATTTTCAAAAATTTCCGACTGAATTTTCTCTTTTCACAGGACTAAATCCATTCCTCTCTGCAGGATCATAATTTCCTCCTTTTTTGTCACACTTAACCGACGGATTTGCCGAAAAAAAATCCGAAAGAAAATTCAAAAAAAAATTCACTTAGAAACAGAGACGCGAAAAACTTGAATCAAAACACAGGGCAGAACGCACGTTTTCAGGACGACAAAGATAAGACGCTCGGGTGTATTTGGATGGAAAATTTGGCGGTTTCCTTATGCAAATTAAGTATTCAATGTGCTTTTTCTTAAGTGTAGGTATGTTTTAGATGGAGGCACACATTAGACACACACTTACACACGCAGAGACACACACAAAAGCAGAGAGACAAAAACACTGAGGGAGAGTGAGCGAGAGTGAGACTTGTTTTCTTCCTAAAACTCCCTTTTTTTCTTGATTTTTTCTTAACTTTAGAGCAAAAATGAAAAAAATTAAGAAGAATGTATGTGTATTTATGACCGTCGCTTCCGTAGCGGCATTTCCAAATGCGTATCCTTCAAGCAATCCTCAACAACTGATTCGAAATGAGGCACGCACGCGAGAGATTGACAACGGTTGCGACGATACACCGTTGGCCGATGGTGAGATGGCCACGATTCACCACTTCAAAGTGCATTCTGCAGGATTCCTGCGCCGAATCCACCACACACCGACTGACTGTGTGGGAGATTGAGTATGGTTATGGAAGTACAGGAAAAAGGATATGTCTGTCTGATTGGGAAATAGGGGAGACACAAGTGCACACAGGCACACAAGCAAGCAGTTGGCGTGCGGAATGTTTTCAATTCACTTTTGTTGCTGGCGGTTGGTTGTGTAGTTGTGCGTGGTGAATCGGTGTTGGCCATGTTTTCTGGCCATTGTTTTGGCACGTTGACGCTCTCTCGCGCGCTCTCTTCAGACAGTGCGGATGGTTAGGTTTGAGCTGGAGCGGCGCGCCGAATGAAAAATGCGCCAAAAATAGGTTTTCCCCGGAATGTGACATTTCGTTGCGCCAATTGGGTGTTGGCGAAGGGGCCGAAACGGTGTATCGCGGTGGACGGGCGGTTGTGTGGTGCATATTTTGGGTTCAACGTGTTGTCACTGAATGTCTCTGTGTGTTGTGTGTGGTGATTTCTTTGAATGAACGAAGGACAACCGGTGCTCCACACTTTTCGCTCTTCCGGTGGATTCCACTCAACCCCCCTCTGACCGCTCCCACCACGCTCCTTCACTATGGTCGATCATGATGACGATATCCCGGTGATTAGGATGACGTATCGTTCGTCATCACATTTTCCACATGGCGCGCCGCATCAAGACGGAGCAAAGACTGTCACCTGCACCGCTCCCCGGTGTGGTTGCACATTAAATCAGCGAAACCTGGATTGTGGCGTGGCTGCCTGGGTGCAAGCTAAACAAAAGTAAATTCAACGCGTTTCGATACGGACCAAAGTGAGAACCTGCATGCATGCGTGTGAATCCATCCATCATCCGGGATAAGTTATTCAGCTGCTGTGCACGGGGAGCTCCACCACTGCACATCATTTCAGCTCATTAATGCAAGTTCTAGCAATAATATGCTGCTGCCACTGTCTGCTGACTCCATCGCGGTGGGGGTGGTGGTGCTGCTGCCTCCGACTTTCGTGCATAGATCCCCACTGCTTTCGATTCTCATGTTTTCATGTGCCTGTGCTTGGCAGTGCATCCCACTGGGTCACTCTTCGGAGGATTACAATTTTTTTCAACCCATCCTCAGCATACACACACAGCACACACACACCCACACTCGAGCTTAGCTGCCGATTGAAAGGAATGGTTCATGCGTCCCAAGGCGATGTTTGATATTTTGCAGTGCCGCGGATTTATTTCGAGTGGAAGAGGCCGATGCAACCACTACAGTGGCAGCTGGCATTAATTAGTGGATAAATTAACGTTTTCGATTGGGAATTCATGTGCTGATTGGAAATCGCTAGCTAATTATGTGCACAATGATTTTTTTCAAAAAAGCTCTGCAGCATTTGAGGGGAAACGAATGTGAGTTGAACCAGAAAACGCATTACATGGGCATGGCATCGTTTCATGGGACCACTAGGGGATCTGTGCACACGAATGTATGCATTTTCAACAAATCCCACAGTAAATCATTTTTAATGGCAGAGGAAAGCAGGTGCATCGACAGCAATTTAATGCCTCTCAATAATGCAATGCAACGAAATTTGATGCGTAACTTTTGCTGCAGTTTTTCGACTTATTTTTAAGTTCTTATAAGCGGATCAATTCATTCAGAAGTCCAGGAAGTGTGATGAGCCGGGCAAAAAAGGACGAGGAACAGCGATATATACTACGGCGATTTCAAGAGGGAGCGATGACCGCGCTTTTTCGGTTGTGGAGTTGTTATACGAGGCAGACTCAGGCAAAAAAGTCTCAGTCTCAGACAGTTAAGCGGACTGATTTGCGCTTACGCTCCTACAGAGAACAAGGATGATGCCTATTACATCCTAGAATAAACATATGAACAATGCAAATGACACCAAGACCGTTCTAGGAGATTTCAGCGCAAAGCTGGGCAAGGAAGACTTAGGGCTCGGGCTTGTGGTCTACGTAACAGTGCGAAAACTCTCTGTAGCTACCACGCGGTTCCCACACTTCAACATCCACAAAGAGACCTGGCGGTCCTCTGATCATTCTACCGACAACCAGATTGATGTCGTTGCGATCGACGTCAGTCACTTTTCCAGTATTCCCGTTGTATAACCTTCCGAGGAGCTAACATTGACATAGTTCTTTTCCTTGCTGTTCTCAAGGTAGGAACACGGATATTGATAGGACAACAAAGTAGAGTAAGACCACAACAGTTTGACGTCGAAAAGCTTTAACCGCTACCGACTGCTGGGAACGTTGCCGATCGAGTCTCCTTGAAGCATTGAGAACGCTGTCAAAACGCCTCTGATGTGATGGGTTTTAAAATGCCAACCACAAAAAAACCCTGGTTCGACAACGAGTGCACACGAGCACACTCAGCGAAGCTAGCAGCCTATAAGGCGACGCTACATAGAAGGACGAGAGCCATTCGTGAGCTCTAGAAACTGAAAAGAAGGAAAGAGCAGCGGCTTCTCAGAAAAAAAAGAAAGAGCACGAAAAGTGCGCGATGGAGTAAATGGAGAGAGGAAAGTTTTACCAAAGGACAACTGTCCAAAGGGTATAAACTTCCGACAGAGGCCTGTTGGGACGGGAATAGACAACTTATAGTAGAGCTACAATCGGTACTGAGAATCTTGAATGATCACTTCTGTAGACTGTTAAACTCCGATGAAGACAGCAATGCCGCTGTCAAGCAGAATGTTCCACTCTACACAACGGATGGTGATAGAAGAGAATTCCGGCCGTTCAACTGCTAGCCTACGCAGATGTCATTGAAGGGATTTTTTGAACAACGCGAGCCTTCCATGAGGGTTTCATTGAAAATGGGTCTTGCGATAAACGAGAGCAAAATAAATTATTTATCAGGAAACATGGACGAATTAGCCAAGAAGTCATAACGAGGAGCTACAACTTCGATGTTGTCAAGGTAGTTTAGTAATAAAGCCTTTCGAGAAAGACTGAGCTGACTCTGTATTCAAAAAATATCATATTATAGTCCTAAAGGAGAGGGAGGGAATGAATAAGCTCTTGGTCTTTCGAGAGAAAAGTTCTGCGTGCGATCTTTGGTCCAATTTCAGAATGATGAAAGAATGATTTAACCACTTAATATAAGAAAAGAAGCATTCGGACAATTACGACCTATATGGAAGAGTTCCCAGATTTCCAGAAACACAAAGCTCAGAATATTCAACTCATGTGTCATGTCAGTACTGATATAAGGTTGGAAAACCTTGTTGATTTCCAACAACATCATACAGAAACTTCAGGTACTCATCAACAAATGTCTACGTACCATATGTCGAATATTCTGCCCAACCATCATCAGAAACGTGGATCTGTTAGAAATAACAACTGGTTCAGTTGTGACACAAATTAAGAGACACAAATGCAAATGGATCGGACATCTTCTTCTTCTTCTTCTTCTTAGGGCGCTACAGTCCGAGGTGGACCTGGGCCTCACTCAACATGCCTCTCCAGCCAGCACGATCTTTCGCCAGCTGTCTCCAGTTTCGCACACCAAGCCGGCAGAGGTCCCCCTCGACTTGTGTGCGCTACCTTGTTCGTGGACGTCCTCTGTTGCGTTGTCCCACAGGCTCAGAGTCGAAGACTCTTCGGGCCGGAGCTAAGTTGTCTATACGCTCTACATGGCCTAGCCATCTTAGGCGTTGGATCCGTAGACGCCTGGCTAGACTCATGTCGCTGTACAGCCCATACAGTTCGTGGTTGAATCTTCTCCTCCAAATGCCATCAACGCAAACAGGACTAAAGATCGCGCGCAGAACTTTTCTCTCGAAAAGACCAAGAGACTGTTCATCCGCTTGGGATATTGTCCATGCCTCTGCACCGTAAAGCAGGACTGGGATGATCAAGGTCTTATACAAAGTCAACTTGGTCTTCCGAGAGAGGGCTCTACTACTCAATTGCCTTTTGAGCCCATAAAAACAGCGGTTGGCAAGAGTAATTCTGCGTTTGATCTCGGTACTGATGTTGTTTGTACTGTTAACCGCGGAGCCAAGGTAGACGAAGTCCTTTACTACCTCAAAGTTATAGCTGCCTATGGTGACGTTCTGGCCAAGTCGTCGATGTTGTGCGTCCTTTCTCGATGACAGCATATACTTTGTTTTGCCCTCGTTTACCGCCAGACCCATTTTAGCCGCTTCCGTTTCAATGCCAGCAAACGCATCATTGACGGCTCGCTGTGTTCTCCCAATCACGTCAATGTCATCCGCGTAAGCTAGCAGTTGAACGGACTTTTGGAAGATCGTGCCTCTTGTGTTGGCCAGTGAGTTTTGCACGATCTTCTCAAGAATGATGTTAAAGAAATCACATGACAGCGCGTCGCCTTGTCTAAAACCTTTTTTGACATTGAAGGTCTCGGTGAGTTCGTTACCGACCTTGATGGAGCAGCGAGAGTTCTCCATCGTCATCCTGCTCAGTCTGACGAGTTTGGCAGGAATGTCAAAACTAGACATGGCGCTGTATAGCTCGTCTCTATGCACGCTGTCTTATGCGGCCTTGAAATCGACAAATAGATGGTGTGTGTCGATCTGCATTTCCTGGGTCTTTTCCAGGATCTGCCGCAGTGTGAACATTTGATCGATGGTGGACTTCCCGGGCCTGAAACCACACTGGTAAGGACCTATCAGTTTGTTCACGAATGGTTTCAGGCGTTCACACAAAACGGCAGAGAAGTCCTTATAGGCGATGTTAAGGAGACTTATCCCTCGATAGTTGGCGCAGTCAAAGGGGTCTCCTTTCTTGTGGATCGGGCAAACGATACTGAGATTCCACTCATCGGGCATGCTTTCCTCCGACCATATCTTACAGATGAGCTGGTGCATGCGCCCTACCAGATCACCTTCAGCTGCTTTAAACATTTCGGCGGGCAGACTATCTGCACCAGCAGCTTTATTAGACTTCAGTCTCGATATCGCTATCTTGACTTCGTCTAGGTCGGGGGGACGGTATTCTCTTCTATCATCGTCCGTTGTGTTGAGTGGAACATTCTGCCTGACAGCGGTATTTGTGTCCTCATCGCCGTTCAACAGTCTGCAGAAATGATTTTTCCAAATTCTCAGTATCGACTGCGAATCTACTACTAGCTGTACATTTTCGTCCCGGCAAACTTCTGTCCGAACTTTATATCCATTCGATAAAAGTTTTACCCTTTGGTAAAACTTTCGGACATCATTCCTGCCATAACACCTCTCCATCTCCTCGATCGCGCGCTTCTCGTGCTCTTTCTTTTTCTTCCTGAGAAGCCGGTTCTCTTCCCTTCTTCTCTGTTCGTAGAGCTCACGAACAGCTCTCGTGGTTCGATGCAGCGTTGCCCGGTAGGCTTCTTGCTTTTCTGCATGTGCCTGCGAGGCACATTGTCAAACCAGGGGTTTTTTCTTGTTGGCGTTTTAAAACCCAGCACATCAGTAGCGGCTTCTCTGATGGCTCTTTGAAAACGTTTCCATTCTTCGTCTATTGTTAGTGCAGGCGGCGTCGAACTTTCGGAGAGTTTCAGGGAGACTCGATCGGCAAAGTTCCTGGCAGTCTGTTGCGATTGTAGCTTTTCGACGTCAAACCGTGGTTGGCTTCCTCGACTCCGTTCTTCTCTCGATATCCGTGTCCTTACCATGGCTACAACAAGGAAATGGTCCGAGTCGATGTTGGCGCCTCGGAACGTTCGGACATCAAGAATACTGAAGGAGTGTCTGACGTCGATCGCAACGTGATCAATCTGGTTGACGGTTGAATGATCAGGGGACCGCCAGGTCCCTTTATGGATGTTTAGGTGTGGGAACCGCGTGCTAGCTACAGAGAGGTTTCGCCCCGTAACAAAGTCCACCAGCCTGAGTCCGTTTTCGGACGTGGTGTCGTGCAGGCTGTGTTTACTGATGACTCTAGCAAAGATGTTCTCTTTACCCAGCTTAGCGTTGAAATCTCCTAGAACGATCTTGGTGTCGTAGCTGGGGCATTGATTGTACGTTCTTTCTAGGAGATCATAGAAGTCATCCTTGCTATCGTCATCTTTGTCCTCCGTTGGGGCGTGGGCGCAGATTAGGCTGATGTTGCCGAATTTAGCCTTGATGCGGATTGTTATGAGGCGCTCGCTTATGTACTTAAAGCTTAAGACTTTTTGCCTAAGTCTGCCTCGAACAACAAATCCACATCCAAATAATCGCTGCCTTAGCTCTCTGTAACAATCGCCGTAATAGATATCGCAGTTTTTCATCCTCTTCATCCTCATCCTGGATTGCGCAAACGTCTGCTTTATAGCAGTCTAGGGCCTCCGCGAGTTCATAGGCTACACGTGGTCTGTTCAGGAACCTCAAATTCCATGTGCCGAACCAAAGTCATTGTCTTTTTTCCGATTGCTGGGGTCGTCAATAGTAAATCTGTCCTTATCCGAGGCAGGTTGTTGGTTTTGAATTTGTTGTTTTTTTAAGTTGATGAGGAAGTTAAGCCCATGCACAACCACCAACTGGTCCATTTGTTTAGTCCACGGACAAAGAGGTCCGGAAGGATCCGGAATCGGTAGCCTCTTGCAGGCTACCTCCGTTGGCCCTAAGAAAACGGCTCCTCCTCCGCTATCTCTATTCCAGAGTCCCGAAATCAACCATGTTTCGCCTGTAAACGCTTCGAAATTCTCTTCAGTTCCTTAATTTCATACGATAAAGTAGGATTCCAATAATCAAACAAATCACTCTCGTTGAAAAAATCTTGTCCTAATCACATTTCTCCAATCAATTTCTACTTCATTGTAACATCTCACATCCTTCATTTGGTCCAAATCACAAAGAAAATAGTTTCACAAAATCCACTCCGACAAAAAATTCGTTTATTTTCAGCAAAAATATGCGAGTCAAGTGTCATTGTCATCCTTTTATGGCATTTTTTTGTGTCAAATGCCTTATTTTTTTAAAAACTTGACTTTCTTTGTTTTTGGATAGAAACGAATGCGAAAATAAAATAGAAAACACACGCGTATTCGAATGCAACGTTATGTCAAAATTTTAACACAATCAGTGAAAAACTTTTGAATTTTTAAGATTGTGAACAAACGAACATTTACTTATATATACAGGGTGGACCAAACACAAGTTATTTTTAAAAATGCAATAAAATGAACAAAATTAAATTTTTGTGTGTAATGGCTTTATTAGTAAGAAGAAACATTTCCATTATCCCATCGTTCCCATCGTTCAAGTGACTGCCTCAGCTGGCTTGGCAGTAGTGCATTCTGTCACCCCAATTTTCCAAGACCCAGTTTATGGTTTCGGGGTCCAGCTCACGGATTGCTTGGATGATAAATGCTTAAATCGCTTCCGGATTGTTGGCGCCGTGGCCGTGTGGGTTCGTGCGTCGACCCATGCGTATTAGACTTTCGCAGTCTAGGTTCGATTCCAAGTTCAGACAAACAATTTTTCAAAAAAAAAATTTTTCACGGCCCCACCTCTTTCGAGTCACTGACAATGCTCAAAGAGTATAACTGTCTAGAAAAAAAAAAAAGCTTCTCAATCTCGCCGTTCGGAGTCGGCATTAAACTGTAGGTCCCTTCCACTCGTGAGAGAACAATAGCACGCACAACACGAGTGGTTGCTGAGAAGCTAGGCCCAGGTCCACTTCGGACTGTAGCGCCGCCATTATTATTATTGTTGGCATAACATCGGCCCTTCACGGTTCCCCACAAAAAAAAACCCACAAAGGGGTCAAATTGTAGCTCCGAGACGGTCAATTTACATCGCCAATAACGGCTGATAACACCATTTTGGAATTTGGTGCACAAAAGATCCATTGTGGCATGGATTGTGTGGCACGGCGCGCCATTCTGCATGAACGAGAGGTCGTCCAATCCATGCCTTCAATCTCAGTAAACAAAAAGTCGATTAAGATGGCTCTGTAACGCCCACCCTTCCCAACCTCATTTTCGAAGCAAAATGGTCCAATGATGCCACCACTCCACAATCCGTACCAAACTGTCACCCTCTGTGGATTAATTTGCTTCTCGACAATAACGTGCTGGTTTTCCGTTTTCGGAGCCGCAGATGCGGCAATTTTGTTTGCTAACATAGCCTGCTTCTTCTTTTTCTTAGAGCGCTAACAACAACATGCCTCGCCAGTTGTCTCCAGTTTCACACACCAAACCGGCCGAGATTCCCTTCGACTTGTGTGCGCCCTCTTTGAACGTGGACGTCCTCTGTTGAGTTGTCCCACAGGCTCAGAGTCAAAGCCGCCGAGATGAAAATGCGCCTCATCAGAAAAGATGATTTTTCGCCCAAAATCGTTGTCCAATTCAAAGTGCTCTAAGGCCCAAACTGCGAAGCGGTTGGTTGCGCGCCTTCAATTTCTGAGTTAATTGGACCTTGTAAGCGAATAATCCGAGATCTGCGCCATGTGCAGAATTCTCCTCAGGCTAGTGCGTGAAATGCTGAGCTGTTGAGATCGATGGCGAGTTGACGTTCGTGTATTGAGTCTTACACTCTCGGCCACATTCTCATCTGTGCGCACCGTACGACGACGGGACCATGACCATGAGTGTTGTCCATTAGCATACCAGTCTCACGAACTTTTTGCACAAACTTGCGCACAGTAGTTGCGTCGCGGTGTGTGCTTCATTTCGGCCAAAACTTCTTTTCAAAAAACCCACTGTTTTGGGCTATACAGCAAATAAGTTTCCAATATTTCCCAACGTTGCTCAAGCGTAAAGCGACTCATTTCGTTCCGCGGAGGTATGATACTGACTTTCTGTCAAGATTTCGAGCGGGAAACAGCTGTCAGTGTCAAAATAACCTATGATTTAAAAAAAAACATTACATGGCCCACCCTGTAGGTATAACCTGATGACCGACTGAATGGCGCAGTTGGTTAAGTGCCTGCCCCAAGTTAGAGGGATCCAAGGTTCGAGTCCAAGTGAAATCAAATCTGGTCCAGTCACCCAGTCAGTCAAATTAGCGGCACTGGAGTAGGTTGCTACCTGGCAGTACAATGGAACCATCCCAAAAAAAAGTATAACCTGATGGCCAGAGACAACAGAGTAATTTAGAACACGCCGTGGAAAAGGGATGAGTTTCCCCCTTGGGCATCACAATAGGTCCACTAGGACTTAAGTGAGTATTGGCTTTCTACTCGCCTAACCTAAGCATTCTCGAAAAAATCAATTTTGATAATTGGGACATAATATCTCCGAGTTCAAACCGTTTGCATTCCATAGAAATGTTCTGCGCTCAAGTGGAATCCAACTAGACTCGGATCTCCATTCGTGAAGTGGCTCAATGAAGCTCATTGATGTTTAGCCTGAAGGAAACTTCTAAGTTTCACTTAAAAAACTGTTTGTTTCACACTGTTCCTGCGCGTGCTACCAGTCACACAGAACGGATTAGCATCCTGTAGCCGGCGATGAGAACTTACCCCTTTCCTTTCTGCCCTCTTCACAGCTGCTCGCAGTCAGACAAAGTTAGCGAACATAATTACCGCGCGAAATATGAGAGCAGGTGTGTGCACGGCACTTTAATCCATTAAAAGTATCCCTCTCGTCCTCGCGCTGCAGCACAGCGCATGCATTTGTCACTGTGTCACTTCGGACGGCAATTAGCGCTAAATGATGAATAGCTTTGTCCCAGGATTAGCCGAATGTGAACGCCATCAGATAGACGGAAATAAGAAGTCAGCAATTTTCTACCCTCGCAAAAAGGATATATCCTCAATTTCACCCCCACCCAGCCTCACGAACCAACAAAAACCCCATGCGATACCAATAAGAAAGCCAAGAGATGTGTGTGCCTAATCGCAGGGAAAATTCCCCAGCGCGTCAAACCTTAAATAACACAAAGTTGGTATGGCACGCCATGAATGCATACACACTCGTGTCCTGCGTGTGGGTGTGTTACGGTTTAATGACACCTACAGGGGGGCACGCATACACACACTCATACGAGCGCCGCATAAATTTCATCTGATGCTTATAAAGTTAAGTAATGCCTTAACCACCACCATATCCAAGAACAGCAGCGGCGGCGGCAGCAGTGGCACCAGCACCCCCATCGCTATTAGCATCCGTAAAGCGTAAAGCACACGAACAGACCTAACTCAGCCAGGCAACGTCGCAGCGAGTCGAGAGTCGAAAAAGGCAAGCTCCAATCTTATTACCGTTGTATTTACGTAAAATATGAACAGCTTTAGTGGTACATCTCTTCAACTTATTCGCACCCAACTGGGGGGCGGGGACCGTGGTATTGGGTGCCGTGAAGATCTAGCAATATGCACGCCTTCAGACGGAGCGCTAGGCGGTGGAATATTTCACGTTGCTGGTCGGTTAAATTGGAATTTTAATTACCTTTGCCATAATGTATATGAATTTATAAATTCACCGTGGCACCGTGTCGTGCAACCCCACGACGATGTCGACAACGACGACGACGGAGAAATTGCGAGCGAGGAAGACAGCAAATAAGGAGCTCCCCACACAAAGGACTCCGCAACGACAACGGCGATGGGGGTGCGATGGGAGGGAGCGCATAGCGAAGCCAAAAAGTCATCTCTTACTTGGGTTGGAAATTCGATGTCATGCACTTAGGGTGACAGCGAACACCTTGTCTTCCACTCGGGGAGGAGGCAAAACGACGACGTGGCCCATTGTCTGTGGATGTAAAAGTGTGGTACCAGGAAATGAGCTCTGCTATTTTCGAAGGAGCAGCGCGCGAAATTAGCACTATTCTTTGTCGCCACGTCCTGATTCGCGGGCGGCGGTGGGGGGCCATCCACAGTTGATAGAGGGGTCTTTTTTGCAGCTTCAAGTGAAATCGTGAACTCTTGGCTTTTCTTGAACGTAAACGATGCACGTACATACACTCTGAGGCAGAAGTTTGGGATCAACAAGTGCGACGTGCACAGCGTATGTGTGCAGAGGAGGAAAACAAATCTGCTTCCATGAATACACAAATTTGCGAGAAGCGTTGTGAAGTTCTCTGAGTTGTAAAGTAAGACTTCTAGTTCTTTTTTTAATTTTCCAAAAATCGGAATTTGTTTCCCTTAAACCTACACATTCTAGTGTAGTCCGGAAAGTCATGGCTGAATATTTGATGCCCAGATCTCAGTCTGCACCCCATGAATTCAGAAACACAACTTCGTTACTGGGAGTGGCCATCAATTTTCTCTTCGGGTGGCGCTGATGTCCGGTGTGGACTTGGTCCAAGATATGGACCAAAAAAATCGTGGTCATGGCCTGGAGTCTACCCGAAATATAATGAAACTGAACAAGATTTTGTTGCGAAGTTTCATGAACTGGGTCATCAACTTCGAAGTAAATTCGCACAACTCGCAAGCGTTTTTTTTTCTTTTGCCGTAGGTTTTTGTCACACTACACTGGAGCACTCAGACTCAAAAACTGGTCTATTGTACTACCAGGCAGCAACCTACTCGCAAGCGTCGCTCTAGCGTGGCGGTAAAATGGCAAAGCCTACTGACAAAAATCAACTCCCAAATGTCAAATTGGTTTTCCCTGCGAACAGTGATGCCAAGTAAAAATAAAACCTTTTAAAAAAACAATCGCCATAAATTCTTAACCTGTTCGTTTCATGTACCTTCACAAGATTGAAGGTAGATCTTATGTCTCATTCCCACAGAAACACCTCCCGATTACATCCCATCCAGCGCTTAAATCCAGTAAAATATTTTCTTTCTCGTAATATTTCTTGCATGAAGAAATGAGGAGGACGTCTAGTTACTACGTGCAACGCCGCTGTGCATGTCTCCTGTGTTCAGAATATGCACACGGGCATTTTATTACACTCGTACATCATCAAGTAGCTTGACATATGACTGGCAGCTTATTTTACGTCGCTTTGGCAGTGGCACCACTGGTGATGGCGCTAGCTAGAATAAGCAATTTTTCAGTGGAAAAATATCGTACCTTAACAATTACTACATCGCCTGGCGTAAAGTGACACATGTCATCAGCACCAAGCTTGTCTTAGATCAAAATATTCCCTGAATTATATCCATGAGGCTTAACATAACAAAAATGCATCTGCTATCACTAGAAGGTTCAAAACTTTTCCCAAAGATAAGCAGGAATAACTACTCACTGACTCATACTGTTACCATCTATGAGTCAGAGGCTTTCATGACTGTGACTAAACAGTCTATCCCATATACGTCGAAACTAGTTGAAATTACAAGCAAATTTAACGCCATCTCTAATTCATCTATTGACATTTTTGGAGACACATTCCATCTGTCCGCACGCCGAAGTTCGTAGTGTTCCGGTTGTTCTGCCAATAGTTTGACAATATAACAGCAGGGTGTATTCTTTTAAGTCAACAGAAAAATCCAAAACAAAAACTAAAAACTCAACGCTCTCAAGAAGATCAAGAAGATTAAGGCTACCACGGAGCTCTATTGCTAAAAAGCCATTCGAATTAAATGAAGACTGCAGCCACGTACTACGTATTGGTTTTTCGTATCGCTAGTGAGGCTTATACTAATGTCCGAAGCTGCAGTTTGGTAGAATGTTTTAAAAAAAGCTGTCAACTGACACCTTCCGCGTACGGATTATCATCTGTTGCACAGAAGAAATGTGTCTCCGGTGGACATACATGTGGAGTACGAAGACTCTACAGCCAACACTACGGCTCAAATAAAGTTACGTTATTTATTTAGATCATTGTACCATTCGAACTCATTTTTCAACCAGGATATCCTCCAGATCAGCATATCCTCCAGACCACTATATCCTCCAGAACTACCTTATGCCTACACGCCGTTAAGTTTCCTAAGAAAAGAAATAGAGGACGAAGCCTTAGAAAGAGCAAATGAGCGATGGCTGAATCTGGATATTGGGTCAACGAAGAGAGCCCTATGGCCGGTGTTACGCGATAGGCACCCATGCCAGAAGGTTAGGTATCCCCCATAGCGACTACTGTATAAGTTGCAGGGACGAGGAGGAAATAGAGTCCATCCGCCACCTGCTATGCGATTGTCCAGCCCTACGGGGAAGGAGACTGCCAACACGAGGCAGTAACTTCTTCGACAAGCTGGAGGACCTGAATAAAATAAGAGCTGAAGCACCTCCTGAGATATATACAACAATCTGGGTGGTTCTAATCAGCAGTAAAAGTGTAGGCCTAAGGGGTACACACTCAGGGCATAATGTTGATCTCAGTGAGCCGCGACTCAGTTGCAAGGGCGCCCTACCTACCTACGAGTACCTACCATCCTCCAGATCTGACGGGAAGTTTGTAATTTAAATGGTGAATGTCCGATGCAAGTCCGATAAGAAATCTTCCCAATCATTATGGTGCCTTTTAGGTGAAGACTGTGGCGATCAAAGAGGTATGTCATGGTATGTTATGGTTTCATTCTTTTCCAATGAAGAGTTTCCGAGCATACTCTAGTTATAATTAAACGTTTAATGAAACTTGGTGCGATCACCGATTCGAGGGGATGTGCCTTACTACTAAATAAACATGGAATGTGGTTTAACCATAAACACATCCGCGGTCTGAGCAATATGAGTAGGCCAGCATTTCGGATACTCATCGGAGTTACAAAAGGACAATGTACAAATGGCCAATATGATGGCCTTTTTTATAACGACTTCCGAAGAAGTTGCTGAGACGATAAGGTAGAGAAAAGCATCACCCCGCCTTCACTTCATTTGTAATCCCACGTCGACCCGGAGAAATACCCACCCAAGGGCATACAGGTTAGGTATATGGGTGCCATGAAAAATGTGTCAACGTTTCACTTATACTACTATGACTCCTTTGTGCCAAAAACGGCCATACAATTTCAATAATTTAAACGAACTGAAAAAAAAATTGCATCGTACGGCTTCATCACAAGCCGAAGGGTTTAATGGGCAGGAGATCATTCAGTTCGCATTGCACCACGGCTTCTGCTTCTGCCTGTCTTAGAGTGACTGTACATTCAGCAGCCAGCCACTAGTACCTAAATTTGCCGAAGCACTTGATACTAACTTAAGACAGTAGCACGAATGGATAGCGCAGTTGGTTAAGTGCCTGCCCCAAGTTAGAGGGGTCACAGGTTCGAATCCCAGTGAAATCGAATCTGGTCCAGTCATCATTTGCCGTTGGGATCAAATTAACGGCACTGGAGTAGGATGCTACCTGACAGTACAATAGACCAGTTTTGAGTCTGAGTGCTTCAGTAGTGTTTCAAAAATCCTCCGAAGAAAAAAAAAATACTTAAGACAGTGACAGATAGTCAAACCAATCGTCAGATTACAAACTGTCAGTGTCCTTTTATTCAGTAGTCTTTGCAATTTTATCTTCGATATTTTGATATTTATCATTTCCGAATTCTTACACTGAGGTCTACAAAACTGCGTATTCAGTTCTTGACCAATATCTCGAAAACTATTAGAGCCAGAATGATTGATATTTTTTAAAATGAAAGTACTCAATGAAGCCAAGTTTTTGTGATTTTTTCAGACTTTTAAAAACTTTGGTTTAGAAATTGGTTTAGAAAAATTTGGAGCTCCGTATTTTTTAAATGGAACTTTGGATCAAAAATTGTTGAAGCAAACCTCTACCTCGTTTCAAAAGATCTGTCGATTGATATATCACTCGATTGGGTGCGTCGCCATTTAAAAATCGATGGCTACTTCACCTATACGGGAGCCGCCCCAAAGGCACCACTTTTTTAATTTAAATGCATGGGCAATGATATCTAGTCCTGAAGAACCTAATTCCAATATTTCTGTCGATATCCTTATAAACTTCGGAGATAAAAAGTGTGACAGACAAGACGGACGGACGGACACACCGAAAGTATAAAGGTCCCGTTTTTGTAGACGGAACCTTAAGAATCACTGTTTAGTTTGCATTTTGGGCTGGCGGCATCATCGGTCCATATTTGCTTGAGAGCGACGCTAGCCAGGCCATCACCGTCAACGGCGATCGCTATCGGTCGATGATTATCAACTTCTTTTGGCTTGAATTGGATGATATCTATGCGAATAAGCCACAAACCACAGCGGTCCTCAAAGCAAACATAACCCATGCCATCGGTTATGCGCCATAACATTTTGAATACGCGACATCTAGAGAAGGCGCACGGGACATTTGAACGATGTTATATTACACATAATGGCATAATGTTGATGATATGTCCCACTCACTTTATTTTATTTAAATTTAAGTATAGGAAGCGCTTAATGAAGGGCCCTTTACATAATAATAATAATATTTACATATATTAATATATTTACATATAATAATAATATTGTTCTCTCATGAGTGGTGGAGACCTACAGTTTATTGCCGACTCCGAACGGCGATTTTGAGAAGCTTTTTCTAGACAGTTATACTCTTTGAGCATTGTCAGTGACTCGAAAGAGGAGGAGCCGTGAACAATTTTTTTTTGAAAAATTGTTTTGTCTGAACTTGGAATCGAACCTAGACTGTGAAAGTCTAATGCGCATAGGTCGACGCACGAACCCACACGGCCACGGTGCCAACGGACCCTTTACAAAAGATATATAAAAATGATAGTAAATTAGCCGACTTTTGGGCCCATATTATGTCTACCTGTGATGTAAGGGAGCTCTTTCTCTTAACCACCACCATTTTATGTGCTGCCTACGTTTTTAATATCTCGGCTAGATATCGATCTAGCTGTTCAGTGCTCTATGCGACATCTCGGTCTTAATTAAGTAGCCTATCCACAGTCGTACGGGCCACGTGGAATATTAACGGCAGTGCTAATCGATCCTGGATCATATCTACCTGACCGAAATATATGACTCTGAGGGGACGAACCCGTTCAGGCGAACCTTCTCATGGTATCTGTAGTTCGGGTAGTCAGCCCCGAAGATCAGGTTATTCGTTGAGAGCATTGCTCTTGCAATGTGCTGCAAGTCAGTTTAATCAAGAAATTGTCCATTCTAATCAATGTAACTGGGCCTTATAAGCGTGGTGGCCAAGATCTTTATGGTTGCGAATAGGCCCTATTTCTGTGATTTTACCGAAATGGACACCCTATTATAACACATCGTGTAAGCTCCGGTCGATCCATATTCAATAACCTCCTAGTTTTTGCTTGGCAAAAATCAAAACTAGGGTATTGGGTGGGTGTTGACAATTCCACCGTGGTGCGAAATTTAAAATGACACCTCTTGTTGGATGACACTATAATTTACACATCTGTCCTCTTGAACTCACCCCATAAGCCGAGTGATGAAGTTGAAAATATCGTCAATAAATGGACAAAAAAGGTCACCGCTGCGCCGTCTTAATTAAAGGCCTTCACTCTTCCTCAAATTACACGAGAAACTGTCATTCACGCGGTGTCTCCAGATTTCCTAAAGAACACCTTAAGACGTAACGGCATGACAAGCGCGCACCTAGTTATTGTGTTGTTTATCAAGTTTTCATTAAAAAAACACACCATCCCAACTAGAAACCCCCTAATTAGCGCTGAATTATTCATCAGCCGCCGCCGAATTACTCCACGCGATGAAATTTAAACAAGATTAATCCCCGACACAGTGATTAAGGACTCCAACCTTAAATCAGTTATTCATCGAAATCCTCGTGTCAAATGGCCTCCTCGCAACAGCAACTAATAACTAATGCACATGCAGCGTGCCAGTAAAAATGTGTGTTTGTTTTTTCTTTGAAATTAGACCCATATCCTTCGACATAAAGTGACAAGCCCATTATCTAAACGCTCGTAGATGGCGGCGTAAACGCTGTTCTTCATTTATTTATTTTCTTTTTCTGCAGCACAGGAAAAAAAACGAGAAGTGCGAGATTAAACATTTTTATGACGCGCATGCAATAAAAGATTGTACTGTCACCATAAAATGACACCGACAAGGATGGTGACGGTGGGAGCCAGGCACGAAGGAAAATATCGATCCCTTTCGAAAGTGGGTTGCCTTTAAAGGGGCATTAAGGCAAAAACAATGCTCCGGATTCTGGAGGCCAGTCCAAATATCCAGCCAGTGCAGGTGTTCCCATCGAGGGGGGTATGAAATTGCATCCAGCCAGGCGGGCGGAGTAATACGACTTTAATTTGTTTCACTTGTATCTGCTGCTGAAACATGACAACATGCAGAATTCGTTACATCAACCATGCGCCCCCACACATCGTGTCTGGTCACAGGAACGGAGGGGTTGTTGTAAACGCCCAGCCAGAGGGGGAAGCAGAAAAAAACGAAAAGGATGAATGCATGCAGAGACGTAGAAGAAATCTGGTATTGTTATAAATGTGTGCTCATTCCATTCGCCATCCGTGGAGAATTCATTTAAATCCTTCAAAGGGCGATAGTGGGAGCCACACAGGCACACAGGCATACAGCCACACAACCAGCACAGCCAGCACAGAGCAGAGGAAAAAGAAACACCAAGCAAAGACGCTGTTAAATATAAAAACCAGGCATCGTCCTTACCACCCGCCATTACAGGTACATTACTCCGTTTAAGGAGATAAACACAAAGGAAGTGTTCCCTGCCGGTCTTCCATGGTTTTTCTGTTATTCATTTGCTCCGGCTTCATCTTCTGCGGCCCGATAGACACTCGCTCGTCCTTCGCTCCTCGAAGTTTAATCCTTTTTCGTCCTCTCTCCCCCCAAATGCTTTTGTTTTCCTGTTTTGCACATCGTCCTTCGTCTGTTGTGCCTGATGGAGAGGAGAATATTTCTCTTTTTTATTTAAATTAAAACCAAAGTAAAATATATTGCCTCTGCCACCCGTGTCATAAAACATTCACATGATTCATGTAGCGGGCGCTTTGCCTATGTGTATAAGATTGCTTCAAAGGATTTTCATGACAGTGGAAAATTGTACACTAAAAGGATTCCCATGGCTGCAAATTGAATCAGAGAGCGAAAGGGAAAATCAATTAAGACCAAGCGCAGGCACACATGTACATGTGCCTGTGTGCACAGAGGTAGACATCAGCCGGGGCCCGCGTGTGAATGTGTTTAAATCTGTTCTGCAGAAGACAACAAAAAAAAAACCCTGCACATAATGAAATAAAATAAAATACCCGTACCGAGCGACAGAGAACACCATCTCCCCATCACCCCCCTAGATGAAAAATTGCATCAATGTCAACCGACTACGAACTCTCAGGGCTTAGAGTCAAAAGCAAGAAACGACCGATGACTGCAGGGATGGCAGCAACAAAAAAAGAACCACCGTGGAAGCATGAAACAACTTTATAAATATTTCGAATTGTACACCACCAGAAATTTGTGCACTCCTGTTCAAGGCAAGCCAAAGGAGGTAACCTAATATGCGACACCGACCCGAAGTAATGTGGGGCTTCACATACAAAACGAAGGGGGCCGCACACAAGTAACTACTACGGTGGCTGTTCGTGTCCCCGAACGATGGTGAAGATGGAGGCAAACTAACTGCTTACAGAAAGGGGTCACATTTAAAGTGTGGTTTAACCTTTTGCTGAATGCTTGAACATTTTGTTGTTCATTTTTAATCAAAGGCCACTGCTGAATATCCTTAAAGGTACGAGTAAATGAAAAGATTTTCGCAACGTTCTTTCAGGACTCACACTCTCGTTGCCATGTGAAGCTCTTCATTACATCGGGGGGGATGGGATTTAATCCTCAAATATATTTGTTTGCCGTTTCAATTGTATGTGAGTACATAGGGGCTGAAGGGTATTGTGTGTATAGCTCGCAATGAAAGTGACGTTTTTAGCGCAAAGGTTGTGTAGATTGGAAGGAACTGGATTGGGAGAGCCTCCGTTTTCTTTCCGTCTTTGACACCGGAATCCTTTGTAAACAAAGAGTTTGTCGTTATTGCTCCTATCAACAAGAAAGAAATTCTCTCTCGTTTTTTGAAGATTATGTGAAACAGGAAAACTTACAGAGCAACATCTGCTGAGATAGGTGCATTTGCGAACGATGAATGGCGGGCAAAGAGACGCTTTCATAAGATCAGTGAGCACAGATTCAAAAGACACCATCAGAGCAGTCATCATCTGGTGAAGAGTAGTGAAAAACAAATTCATTCCAGGCTACATTTCCACCGCTGGACGGCCCTCTGCGCATTTTCACAGATAGACTAGGTTAGGTGGCTGCTAGTGAATCCACCAGCACACTTAGTGGCTGTTTACAAACGACTGGGAGATCCGACTAGGCAGGCAAGATTTTCTGCGTGTGGAACACGCGATTCAGTTCACTTGCATCATGTTTTCACCCAATAATGTCCTACCGAGAATTGAGTAATGCTCTCTTTTAAATTCGTATTTTTCATGAATTATGGATAAAAACAATTTTTATTTAGGTGCAACAGCAACGTTTTCATGTAGTACTATATGTATGCAGTGAAAAAAACATTTAAAGTCCCTGTAGTCCCTGTAATCAATTTTTCTAAAATGCTTCGCAGCATGCGTGAGGTGTTACTCGATCAGCGATCACCAGAAAATGAAGAAAACATGTCTGAAACGGAACGAAAAGGGATGAAAATATACCTGGTTCACTCGAGAATCCGCTTTGAAAGTTGATTTTCGGTGGAAGAAGTCCGATTTTCGGCGCATCCAACCCATCTCCCTCTCGCTTGTGAAAGTCGTATATTGTATCCCTCTCAATCCTGCCTTCTTCCGCTCATGTAATCAGGCACTTAGACCATGTCCCACAGTCAAACTACTACCACTGATCGACCGCTTCAGTGATAGTGCCGATAATTTGTTTCCAACGCCAAATGGTAACTGGACCAGATTTGAAAAACTGGATAAAAGCGAACTAACTTAGCTTTCACTGAGATTCGAACATGGGACCCCAATAATTTGGGGCAGGCACTTAACCAACTGCGCAATCCGGTCGTCAAATCTTCACAGATGTATCCAAGACGGATGAGGGAGTAGGGTTAAGTGTCTAATCTAAAGATCTCAACATCAGCATATCCCTCCATGGCGGCTTCCAGGCTGAGACGAATGAACACGCATTTTTCAGCCGAGAGAGTCTTCGGATCCCAGTCTTCTGGTTCGAGAAGCAGATGAAGACCAAACCTTCGATGCATGCTTGGAACCGTCAGCGATGAAAGGCGGCAATTGCTCAGGGTCAGACCCTCCATGGATCGCAGGCCTGATCATTGATCGAAAATGGAGCTGTAAACCCAACATCACGGAGCAAATTAAGAAAGCTACCACTGAGCTCTATTGCTGTAAAAAAAACAAACAGTTTTAAATGGGGGCCTAGAATAGCATACTGGCTGTGCACAGCCATAATCAGACCATTCCTATTCTATGGAGTCGCAGTACAATGGACAGCTCTTTGTGCAGCTGTCAGCCGCAAACTTCTCAACCGCGTACAAAGATCTGCAGCATATGCATCTGTGGGGTATTAAGAACGACACCACCCGAAGCACTGAATGTTGAATCTCCCTCAGCTCGACTTATATGCCAGAGAAATAGCAGCTTGCACAGCGGTTAGACTCAGGACACTTCGCCTGTGGAATAACCACCATACAGGTCATTCCACCATTCGAGACAACCTCGAGTTTCTACCCCACGACACTGACCTCCTACTACCTCATCTAATCTTTGAGAAAAACTCCTCTACCAGCATATCCTCCAGGTCGGACTGGAAGTCTGGTACTCAGACGCTGGACGGTCCTCTGCGTATTTTCACAGGTGAATCTAAGACGGACGAGGGAGTAGGATTAGGTGTCTACACCAAGGACCTCAACCTTTCAGAACATTGTACAGTACTTCAGGCTCAGACGATGGCAGAAGCTCTGTCTTGGCTCAAGAACAACGTGATATCCTAGAAGGACGTCACCAAGGCGACCAAGTTTTTTGAAAATTTTCTTGAGCAAGTAAAGAAAAAATAATAAAATAAATAAATAAATAATTTAAATAATTAATAGGATAGGCCGAAAGGCAATAGTATAATGGATTGGGTATAGATTAGCTTAGAGTACCCGTTTGGGGTCAGTAAGTTAGATTTAAGAATTATAGTTCAGTTAGTTAAGCTAGTTTTAAGTATTTTTTGTCTAGGATGTAAGAACCATGAATATGTATAAAATATGAATAAAAGTGCAAAACAAAAAAGAAAAAAAAGGACGTCACCATACGTCACCATCTGTTCGGGCAACCAGGCAGCAATCAAATCCCCGAGCTCGGTCACTTTCATCTCTAAGACCTCCCTGAATAGCCGCATATCTCTTAACGAGATGGCTGAGCATTTTAAAATACACCTCATGTGGGTGCCGGGACACAGTGACATCCAGCAGTGACATTCGGCAGCCGTAGAACGGTCTTACCACTCTTACTGAAGAACTACCGCCCACGTCATTCGCTACAGCAAAACATATTCTAATAGAGCACACGAGAGCACGAAGATCCTGGTGGAGGTTGCAAGGAAGAAGAACTGAGACCTCGTCATGGGGTGCGACGCCAACTCCCACCACACACTTTGGGGAAGCTCGGACTCCATTGGAAGAGGTGACGAACTAATTATTAATTTATCATTCTGAATAATTAGAGTATAGGCAATTTGGGTGATGAATCTACGTCTATCGCCAGCAATAGGGAAGAAGTACTAGATATTACGCTATATAACGACTCCTCTATCCTGTAAGTCAGTAACTGGAGAGTGTCAGAAATAGCGTCTCTCTCAGACCATAGACTAATTACCTTCACGGTCAACAGTAAGATAGAGAGAGAGGACAGATTCAGGAACCCGAAAAACACAAATTGGGGACGTTTCTATAAAGAGGTCTGCAGTTGCCTTAGGCATCTCATGGTTAGGCCAATGGTCTCTATAAACGACATTGAGCTCACTGCTAAAGATATGAACAACATTTATGGAAAAGCTTTACTAAGGCAGGTCCTCTACAGACAATTAGTATAAGAAATCCTCCCCATGGTAGGACAAAGACCTTGGAGTTATTAGGAAGGGAACTAAGGCCATTTTCAATGCTGCCAAAGAGACAAGGTCACCCGAAGACTGGGAGGCTTTCAAGACCAGTCATAATAATAATAAAGGCTGCGCTACAGTCGAGGTGGACCTGGGCCTAGCTTCTCAGCAACCACTCTTGTTGTGCGTGCTAATGTTCTCTCACGAGTGGAGGGGACCTACAGTTTAATGCCGACTCCGAACGGCGAGATTGAGAAGCTTTTTCTAGACAGTTATACTCTTTGAGCATTGTCAGTGGCTCGAAAGAGGTAGAGCAGTGAAAAAATTGTATGTGATTTCTCGGGAATCGAACCGAGAACATCGAGCGTAGGAGTCGACCGGGAACCGAAAACATCGAGGGAAGAGTCAACCCACTACGCCACGGCGCCCACTTAAAGGCCAGTCAGAGGGACTTAACAAATCAGTAGTCATTACCAAATTTTGTACAGGGTGGGCCATCTAACGTTTTTTTTTATCATAGGTTATTTTGACGCTGACAGCTGTTTCCCGCTCGAAATCTTGACAGAAAGTTAGTATCATACCTCCGAGGAACGAAATCAGTCGCCTTGCGCTTGAACAACGTCGGGTAATATTGAAAGCTTATTTTCAAAGTGAGTGCTGCGTAACCCAAACAGTGCGGTGCGTTTTTTGGAAAGAAGTTTTGGCCAAAATGAAGCATCCACCACGACTGCTGTACGCAAGTTTGTGCAAAAAGTTCGTGAGACTGGTAAGCTAGTGGATAATACTCATGGTTGAACACCCCGTCGTCGTACGGTGCGCACAGAGGAGAATGTGGCTGCTGTGGCCGAGAGTGAAGGCGCGCAACCATCCGCTTCGTTCTCGCTTCGCATTTTGGGCCTTAGAGCAGATCAGCTTGAATTGGACAACGATTTTGGGTGAAAAAACATCTTTTCTGACGAGGCACATTTTCATCTCGGCGACTTTGACTCTGAGCCTGTGGGGCAACGCAACAGAGGACGTCCACGTACAAGGTGGCGCACACAAGTCGAGGAGAACCTCGGACGGCTTGGTGTGGGAAACTGGAGACAGCTGGCGAGAGATCGTGCTGAGAGAGATGGAGAGGCATGTTGGGTGAAGCCCAAGTCCACCTCGGACTGTAGCGCCCTAAGAAGAAGAACGGCATTTTTGCTTATTGATTGACTATGACTCACTGACAAAATCAACTGTCAACTTTCTGAATTCTTTACTTCCCTTTTCTTCTTTCCAACTCTCCAGCCTCCGGCGGGGGAGTTGTGATCTTTGCCGCCGCCGCAACCAGCGAATGAATGATTTTATGCCCTCCTTTGTGATTCTCATCATTTCGAATGACGTGTAAACTTTTATTTCTTCATTAGAAATTCGAAAGCCTTCAACTTATTTCCATTATATTACACCTACAACTCCCCGCCACAGTTCTCATGCACTAAAGGGAGCATTTATGTATCCGCAGAAGTATCGTTTTTACGTCCTTCGAATAGTTTAGGACTTAAACATTTTATTTGCTTTCCCCATGCTGGTCGATGTTTTTCAGACGTTCTCGTGACATTGGTGACAGTCATTTATTGGTGCTCAACTCAAAAGGGTGAAACACACAAATGGGCTAGATACATAAGAGATTCCCCAAATTCGTCCCCTGTTTTACATTTTTTGATTATTTTCCAAAGGCAATCACATAAATTCCCGCACAACAGAAGCACTTCATCGCCCAGCACACTCCCACGGGGACAGACGCACCGAACAGCCGAACAATTCGAGTTTATTCTTTTCAATTTTACTCCTCACGCACATATAGTTTTTCCATAAAGTCAATAGCTTTTTTATTATTCCCCCGAAATTGAATTCAAACACTCATATGTCATAACCAGAGAGCGAGACCAGGCCGTTCGCTGGGATCTTCCAGCTGGCCGGGGAGGGTGGCGCCCGGAAAAAATGGAAAATTTTTTCAAATTCGAGTGCACAAACGACCGCACAGAAATTCCCCTACACCTTACGAATTATATACTAAGCACCCAGGGTGTACGTGTGGCCTTGTGTACGCATCCGAGTTATATATCACTCGATCTCGACCAAACCAGTTGTGCTCCGGATGGGGGCCTGGCTGGGGGTACGAGTGTATTAGGAACATTTTGGGAGCAAACATTGTTTGGGGAAAATTGAATTTTTTTCTTCTTCTTCTGCTGTGGGAAAAGATGAAGATGAAAATAGGAGCGACAGGAGGACGAGTGGAAGAAGCAAGATTACAAAATCAAGTGAAACGAAAAAATAAATTACACCCACCGCCAGCATCAGCGCTGCCGGAGGCGGTCTACGGCCGCAAACACAACACATCCAACCTGCAGTAATCATATTTCCGGCTTACAAAGGTGCTTCCGTTTTGGCGGGGAGGGCGAAACGAGCGCCAAGCGAAAGACGAAAGAATTTTATAGCGTCTTGCGTTTGTTAATCATAACCTCAGTAGTTATGCAAACTGCAAAACGTTTTATCGTCGACGTGTGATTCTGCCACACGCACACACACCGGGTAACCTTGGACGGGGGCGAGGGTTTATTTAACTTTGCTTCTGGATTAGGGAGTTCTGCGTCAAATGCGTGTGTACACACGCACTCGTATGCAGGTTGTCTTAGCCTTGACTGGGGCTTTTCTTCTTCGGCAGCTACTTTTGCGAAGCGAATGTTGATGTGGCGTGCAGGCTTAAACTGCACGAAATTGTGTGATGGAAGTAATTCGGTTGGCAACGAGTAGAGTGTAGGATGCAAGAAAATACATTTCCTGGGGCATTGAAAGTCCTTGACGTCTAGAAAGTGTGATTCGCCAGAACAACAAGCGTGGTATACAGACGCCAGTGTCTGCGAACTCTCAACTACACGTGGTGTAATCTGGGGGAAAGACATGAAAATAAGGCTCATCAATGACAACACATACAGAGTGGGCCAAATACAAGTTTCGTTTTAAAAATGCAATACAATTTTAAACAAAATGTTTCCAAGTATTGTGGCTTTACTAGTAAGAGCAAACATTCCCATGAAATATGAAATACAACGTCGTTCTAGTGGCTGCCTGCCTTGGCTGGCTTCGCTGTAGCGTATTCTGTCACTCCAATATTCCAAGACCTTGCTGGTGTCGGGCTGTAGCGGAGCACGGATTGCTTGAATGATATTGGCCTTAAGTACTTGAATCGTTTCCGGATTATTGGCATCATCGGTCCTTCACGGTTTCTCACAAAAAAAAAGTCCAAAGGGGGCATCACGCAGCTCAGAGGCGGCCAATTGACATCGCCAAGACGGCTGATGACACGATTTGAGAATTTGTCGAAGTCCATGTCTTCAATTTCAGTTACATAAAGTCGGTTAACATGGCTCTGTAACGCCCACCGTTGACCGAAACGTTGTTCCCAGCCTCATTTCCGAAGAAAAATGGTCCAATGATGCCATCACTCCACAATCCGTACCAAACTCTCACTCTCTGTGGATGCATTGGCTTCTCGACAATAATGAGCTGGTTTTCCGTTTTCCGAGCCGCAGATGCGGCAATTTTGCTTGTTAACGTAGCCTGCTTCTTCTTCTTCTAAGGGCGCTACAGTCCAAGGTGGACCTGGGCCTCACTCAACATGACTCTCCAGCCAGCACGATTTCTCGGCAGCTGTCTCCAGTTTCGTACACCAAACCGGCCGAGGTCCCCCTCGACTTGTGTGGGCCACCTTGTACGTGGACGTCCTCTGTTGCGTGGCCCCACAGGCTTAGAGTCAAAGCCGCCGAGATGAAAATGCGTCTCGTCAGAAAAGATGATTTTTCGCACAAAATCGTTGTCCAATTCAAGCTGCTCTAAGGCATAAACTGCGAAGCGATACCGAAGCGGATGGTCGCGCACCTTGAATTGCTGAGTCAATTCGACCTTGTTAGCGAATAATCCGAGATCTTTGTGCAAAATTCTCCTCAGGCTAGTGCGTGTGCGTGAAATGTTGAGCTGTTGAGATCGATGGCAAGTTGATGTTCGTGAATTGAGTCTCACACTCTCGGCCACAACAGCTACATTCTCATCTGTGCGCACCGTACGACGACGGGAATGGGGACCACGAGTGTTGTCCACTAGCATACCAGTCTCTCGAACCTTTTGCCCAAACTTGCGTACAGCAATCGCGGTGGGTGCCACATTTCGCTCAAAACTTCTTTCCAAAAAACGCACCGCACTGTTTGCGTTACGCAGCACTCACTTTAAAAATAAGTTTTCAATATTTCCCAACGTTGTCCTAGCGTAAAGCGATGATATTGACTTTCTGTCAAGATTTCGAGCGGGAAACAGCTAATAATAATAATCGCGGCGCTACAGTCCGAGGTTTACCTGGGCCTAGCTTCTCACGAGCGGAGGGGGAAACAGCTGTCAGCGTCAAAATAACCTATGATTAAAAAAAAGCATTAGATGGCCCACCCTGTACAACGTTTGGTAATGACCACTGCTTTTTTAAGTCTCTGACTGGCCTCGAAGTGGGCGCTGTAGCGCCGCGATTTTTATCATTATTATTAATCTGGCGAAGTCGTTGATGTCCTCGTTCACCGCCAGACCCATCTTAGCCGCTTCCATTTCAATGCCGTTTCAGTGCAAACGCATCATTTACGGCTCACTGTGTTCGCCCAATTTCGTCAATGTCATCCGCGTAAGCTAGCAGTTGAACAGACTTTTGGAAGATCGTGCCTCTTGTGTTGGCCCGTGAGTTTTGCACGACTTTCTCAAGAACGATTTTAAAGAAATCACATGACAGCGCGTCGCCTTATCTAAAACCTTTTTTGACATTGAAGGTCTCGGTGAGTTTGTTACCGACCTTGATGGAGCAGCGAGAGTTCTCCATCGTCATCCTGCTCAGTCTGACGAGTTTGGCAGGAATGTCAAAACTAGACATGGCGCTGTATAGCTCGTCTCTATACACGCTGTCATATGCGGCCTTGAAATCGACAAATTGATGGTGTGTGTCGATCTGCATTTCTTGGGTCTTTTCCAGGATCTGCCGCAGTGTAAAGATTTGATCGATTGTGGACTTCACGGGCCTGAAACCACACTGATAAGGACCTATCAGTTTGTTCAAAAATGGTTTCAGGCGTTCACACAAAACGGCAGAGAAGATTTTATAGGCGATGTTAAGGAGACTTATCCCTCTATAGTTGGCGCAGTCAAACCGGTCTCCTTTCTTGTGGATCGGGTAAACGATACTGAGATTCCACTCATCGGGCGCTTCCCTCCGACCATAACTTCCAGATGAGCTGGTGCATGCGCCCTACCAGATCATCTTCAGCTGCTTTAAACATTTCAGCGGGCAGACTATCTGCACCAGCAGCTTTCTTTGACTTCAGTCGATGTCGCAATATTGACTTCGTCTAGATCGGGGGCACCGTATTCTCGTCTCGTTGTGTTGAGTGGAACATTTGTGTCCTCATCGCCGTTTAACAGTCTACAGAAATGATTTTTTCAAATTCTCAGTATCGACTGCGAATCTACTACTAGTAGTCCATTCTCGTTCCAGCAGACTTCTGTCCGAACTTTATACATGTTTGAAATCATTCCTGCCATAACACCTCTCCATCTCCTCGATCGCGCCCTTCTCGTGCTCTTTCTTTTTCTTCCTGAGAAGCCGGTTCTCTTCCCTTCGTTTCTGTTCGTAGAGCTCACGAACAGCTCTCGTGGTTCGATGCAGCGTTGCCCGGTAGGCTTCTTGCTTTTCTGCATGTGCCTGCCTGCACTCGTTGTCAAACCAGGGGTTTTTCCTTGTTGGCGTTTTAAAACCCAGCACATCAGTAGCGGCTTCTCTGATGGCTCTTTGACAACGTTTCCATTCTTCGTCTATTGTTAGTGCAGGCGACGTCGAGCTATCGGAGAGTTTCAGGGAGACTCGATCGGCAAAGCTCCTGGCAGTCTGTTGCGATTGTAGCTTTTCGACCTCAAACCGGGGTTGTTTTCTTCGACTCCGTTGTTCTCTCGATATCCGTGTCCTTATCTTGGCTACAACGAGGAAATGGTCCGAGTCGATGTTGGCGCCTCGAAACGTTAGGACATTAGGAATACTGGAGGAGTGTCTGACGTCGATCACAACGTGATCAATCTGGTTGACGGTTGAATGATCAGGGGACCGGCAGGTCTCTCTATGGATGTTGAGGTGTGGGAACTGCGTGCTAGCTACAGAGAGGTTTCGCCCCGTAACAAAGTCCACAAGCCTGAGTCCGTTTTCGGACGTGGTGTCGTGCAGGCTGTGTTTACCAATGACTCAAAGATATCCTCTTCACTTCAGCTACCTCAGTCAAACTCAATGCTGTCAAGTTTGCAATTACTAGACGATTGACTTGATCACAAACCGGAGTCCGCTGTAAATCAGAGGACTTCCAGAAAGCATTTTGTAGGCACATTCCCTCAAATCTTTATTACCTCCACTCCCTGGGGGGCGCCCTCCCCCCTTCACTGCTGTAATCATTTCGCATCATCGTCTCCCTATTATTTTTGTCAGATTGAACACTCCGTCTAACACATTTTCCGCAGCATGAAGGCAAAATAATTACTGAGATTTTTTTCAGTAACGAGACACGCGAAACCCATTTCCACCCCATGGGGTCTATTAAACAAATGAAACATCTTCCAAGAACTCTCTCATCGGCATTATGTCCGATTGACTTAACATCAACTTCACAGTCGATACCACCCACCGGGGTATCCCATTGATACATCATTAATATTAATCGCATGATGTACGACGAGGACTACGGTGATGACTTCTGGGCCTGGTTCCTCCGCAGTCGCGTCGTATCGGTGCCGAAATGATCCCTTGTCCTTTGTCTTTATTTCGTAGATACATCAGTCAAATAATCAAAGACTTTTTCGCGCTTCTTCGGTCAAAGAAAGCTCTCTCTCTCTCTCTCTCTCTCTCTGTCCTTGCTACTTCGAGAGGAGAATGAATGAAAGAATACACACACGCGCACACACGACACGTACTAGATAAATGCAAAGTGAATAAAAAAAAATTAATGATTCCTCGTATCCCCGGCATACGCCAACGCAAACGCCCGGCGTTAAGCACGCTCCTCGTGCACACACACACTTGAAAGCGATATCATAATTATTGCCATAGTGCCTCTTTTTGTTGTCGTTGCCGTTGCCGTTGCCGTAGCCCGGCCGACTAATATGTCTAAAAGCATAGATTCATTTGTTGGGATCCCTGCGATGATGTGTGTCCGCGTGTGTGGGTGCAACACATCCACGGATGGCCATGCACATGTAAGGACGAATGGGATTTTTTTTCCCTCCGTTTATCCAGCCCGCCTGCAGAGACTCGTCATGTTGGATTTTTTCCCGATTCTTCAATTTTTTGCATTTTAAGGACTCTTCGCCTTCTTTTGTGCGCTTCACGTTGGGGGTATGTGTTTTCTTTATAATGTCCTTCAAGTGCTTGGTTCCGTCATGTGTAAATAATGTCGCTGTTGTTCCTCGCACAACAGTGTTGCTGTTCTCTTGCGCTTCATATTAGTGCTGCTTTGGGGGAGAGACTGAACGCAAAAAAAAACGAAAAAAAATCCAAAACACCCATCCCCGCCCAGTGCACGCAATCAGTGTGGGTATTGTGTGTCTGGGGCACTCATATGAACGCCTACAACGATGGCATTCCCCTTGTCTGCAGATTTAAATTTCGAGAGGCAGAGAGATAACAATCTTTACAAACAGGTCATAGAGATGATGCCTCCCCGCCCACCTGGCTACCTGCCCACCCGTGACACGACAGGGGGACAGGCCATAAATTCACACATCCTTCGTGTCGCCTCGCCTCGCTCCGCCTGTGTGCCGCCCGAATGTTCTTAATGCAAATTCGAAAAAGAAAGGATGTGACACGAGACTGTGGGTGACACGACACGGTGGATTCGCCATCATGTGTAATGAAAGTGTTTTGCATATCACAGGGACAACTACCGTCTCTCGCTCATCGTCATCCCACAAGTGAAAGGATAACACAACCGACATCATATTTTGTTTGTCAGAAAAAAAAAGTGGAGGAACAAAAAAAAACCCTGTTGGTGATGATATATAAAATGGTTCAGGGCAAGACTCGTATTCTTGCCCCTAAGTCGCATTTTAATGATGGAAGATGACTGAGTGCAGTGCTCATGTGTGAGAGGAGCTCGGCAGGAGCGCAGTCAGTTGCGTTTGCTGTTTAAGGTGACGACATGATTCTGGTTTGATGCTCAAGACAAGGGTTGACGGCCATCGTCGTCACCAGAGCCACAATCGCCCTCTAGAGCTGCTCGTTGAAATGAATCATTTATTTCTTCTCGTTTTTTTGCTCCTTCTTTTGCTGTTTCGAGTGTTCCGGAAACGAAGGCTATTAAATTGGAACACGACCTCAGCTAAGTGCGCGTCATAGGTTAAGAGCACACAAGGGGTCAGTTGTTTTATTTGAGATTGCGGAGGAGAACAAACGCGAAAGCTCGTAAATTAATAAAACAAAATCAAAAAATTGCGAGTTTTGTGATAAAATTAATGAGCGCGCGAAGCGATTCATGGAAACTCTGGCAATATTTTATTCTAATTGCGATTTATTTATTTATTTGGTGCAACATTGAAATTAACGGAAGTGTGTGTTTTTAAGGAGTTGCTTGATGGGTGGTTGCACTCAGCACTGCTTGGGGCCTGCCCCTTGCAAATGTTTTCATTGCTAGTTGAGGATTTGAGACGTAGAATTGGGGACGATTGCGATAGAAAGGGCTTACACGTCTTTATTACTTCAGTTTTGTATATCACTTTTGTATGTTTACCTGGTAGGGGTCACATCAACAACAACAACTCTTGTTTGTTCGGCAAGATCGGCCCAAAATATCGCCGTCGTAGCTGAAAACTCAGGTGGTTCCATTTCACTTGTGAATGTTTGCCTTGTAGAGAGATATTTGGCATCACTGTCGCTCGAGCCGAGCAGGAAAGCAGAGCACATTTTAGGTACTTTTGAGAGAAAAATTCTTCGTCGAGTTTTCGGTCCCGTATGTGAGAAGGGCGAATGGAGGAGAAGATACAACCGCGAACTCTACGAGCTGTACAAAGATGTATATGTCGCCCAAAAAGTCAGAAAACGACGACTACACTGGTTCGGCCACATCGAATGGATGGATAATAACGCTCCTGCAAAGAGGACCTTCGAATCACAGCCCACAGGTTCGAGAAGATAAGAGAGACCGAACCTCCGTTTCAAGGACCAAGCTATCGCAGATGGCAGAGCCCTTTTTCTAGATAACTGGAAGCAGCGTGCCCGGGACCGCAGGTCATGGAAGGCTGCCGTGTCTCAGGCAGAGGCCCTTCACGGGTCGGGAGCCTGCTAAGTAAGTAGAGATTCGAGACTCGGCTGATAACAGCTGATAACTTGCCAGTACGTTTCGTGTTTTACGGAATCTGCGACTATTTATTTTTTTCGTCGCCAAACTTCAGCGTGTGAACACTCTTAAAACCTGCTTATGATGAGTGAAAAATAAATTGATAATTTTCTTTCATTTTCATTTCATCTTCAGTGGCCCGCATGTTCCACTAAAGGGGTCGCGAGGGCTATGCATGCACGAGAGATCTCCAAGCCACTTGATCCTCCGCCATCGACTCTAACTCATCAGGAGCTATGCCCAGGCGCAATCAGGCGAGTTTTTGGATTTGGTCCAACCATCTCGTCCTAGGTCTAGCAAACGGTCGCCTACCTGATGGAATCGCATTCAAGGCACGCCTCTGAAGTCGTGATGATGGGGACATTCATGCCACGTGACCAAAGTTATAAATTAAAATATTAAATTTGATTGGTGTTTCATTCTATTCCACATTTGTGACTCCGACGAGGACGTTGAGCAGCACACCTGCCACTGGCGGAATAAGTACGACCAGAGGCGGAGCACACAACGAACCAAAAAAAACGTGACAATGTCCGTGAAAATACCGAAGTTCTGGAATAAAAAGCCAAAATTGTTGATCATACAGTTTGAATGAAAACACTACGCAGGGCGCATAGTCTCAGATCTTCGAAAATATCACACAGTAGTGGCAGCTATCGAAATTGATATTCTGGATCATGTCAGCGATTTTCTCCTTGGGCTTCCCAACGAAAACATGTACATACCTTTGGGTTGGGTTTTTTGAGTTTGAGTTGAGTTTGAGTTTTATTGTCTCAATATAATTTACAGGATACAATATACAATATATTATGTATGTATGTCTTCGAACATCTCCATGGAGTTATCTGTTCAATGCTGGTTAATACCTTGGAGCTGTAGAGGAGAGTCCATGTGAGTCATCCGTTGGCCTTACAATATTATTTTAAGCGATTATTCTCACATTACATTAAAGACAATACGGAATATGCGAAGCCTAGAGGCTTTTCTGCAGAAGATTATTTGCCGGGATTTTACATATATATAGAGTATATGTTTTAATATCGATTAATCTTTGTATCATTTAAAAGTTTATAATGTTTAAAAGTAAATATTTCTTGAGTTCTTTTTTTCTTCTTACACCGGCTGTATACTCCATAACGAGTAAAGTTGCTTTCTTCTAAACGTTTCTGTATTCTAGGAATCTTCAGGGGTCCATGTGCCATTTGGCATGTGTTGACGCCGTGATCAATAGGATGTTTAAATCATTGGTAGTTGTATGTTTCATTAATAAAATTAAAAAGACAACGTTTTTGGACGATTATTACATTCAAATCTTCATTAGGACAATACAAATTTTATCATCAACATAGCGACATGCATATTTAGCCCGCAAGAGAATCTTAAAAATTCGGTTTTAAGCCCTTTGGAGTTCCATAATTCTGTAATGCGCTGCATTACCCCACGCTGTTATACCATACTGAAGTACTGACTCCACCAAAGAGTAGTATACTTGCTTCAGTACTTCGAACGACGCGTAGTTGCTCAGATGGTAAAGTGCGTATGTCGACTGCCGAAGTCGCTTGCCTACGTATTTTATTCGGTACTCCCACTTAAAGTTGCAGTCAACTTGGACGCCAAGATATCGATACACATTCACTGCATCAATATACTTTGCGCAGTCATCTGTCTCAGGTGTTTGAGGTTAGGAGACTGCTAGTGAATTCACTAGCACTCTAAAACCATGTTAGTCCATTGTGATACCCACAGTCAGACTACTACTACTGATCGACCGTTCCAGCGATAGTGCGGTTAATTTGATCCCAACGGCAAATGCAGTCACCAGATTTGAAAGACCGGATAAAAGCGTATTAACTTTGCTTTCACTGGGATTCGAACCTGGGACCCCCCTAACTTAGGGCAGGCACTTAACCAACTGCGCCATCCAGTCGTCAAACAGGGTACATGTTTTTATGAAAACTTTAATGCAAAACAAATCATCGAATTTCCATAATTCATTAATTCTTCTTCTTCTTTTTTTTTCTTTCGTAGCATTAAAGTCTAAGGAAGACTTAAAGATTGCTATTGCCATAACCACTCCTGTCGTAGGGACATACGATTTTAAGCCGAAATTCCTAAAGGCGTAGTTTGTGAATCTATTCTTGACAATTATACTCTCAGAGCATTGTTAATCGATCGAGAGAGGTGGTGTAGTGAAAATGAAAGTTGATGTGGCCGGGATCGAACGTAACAGTTACTGAGGTTCTAGTCTACTAAAAATACGAGAAAAGAAGCTGAAGACCTTATCAACGGAAGATTGAGTTAGGTTTTTAGTAAAACTATATTCCAAAAACTTGATAATATGGACCGTCGAAATGTTTGTCAAACCTGTTGGGATGAGTTCTCAAGCAAATCATATGATTTTAGCATCTTAAGACTCAACCGCTTTCTTTCAAAACGTCTCGAGCCGTTGTGTCTTATAATAATAATAATAATAATAATAATAATAATAATAATAATAATAATAATATTAATAATAATAATGGCGGCGCTACAGTCTGAGGTGGACCTGGGCCTCATCCAACATGACTCTCAAGCCAGCACGATTTCCCGGTAGCTGTCTCCAGTTTCGCACACCAAACCGGCCGAGGTCCACCTCGACTTGTGTGGGCCACCTTGTATGTAAGGACGTCCTCTGTTGCGTTGTCCCACAGGCTCAGAATCGAAGCCGCCGAGATGAAAATGCGCCTCTTCAGAAAAGATGATTTTTTGCCAAAAATCGTTGTACAATTCAAGTTGCTCTGCTCTGAGGCCCAAACTGCGAAACGATAACGAAGCAGATGGTCGCGCGCCTTCAATTGCTGATTCAATTGGACCTTGTAAGCGAATAGTCCAAGATCTTTGTGCAGAATTCTCCTCAGGCTAGTGCATGAAATGTTGAGTTGTTGAGATCGATGGCGAGTTGATGTTCGTGAATTGAGTCTCACACTATCGGCCACAGCAGCCACATTCTCATCTGAGCGCACCATACGACGACGAGGACCATGAGTGTTGTCCACTAGCATACCAGTCTCACGAACTTTTTGCACAAACTTGCGTACAGCAGTCGCGGTGGGTGCTACATTTCGGCCAAAACCAAAACTTTTCGAAAAACCCACTGTTTGGGTTACACAGCACTCACTTTGGAAATAATCTGAAGAGGTTCAACAGCAAAAACTTTAGTTGATGTGTAGTTGCGTAGAGAAATTGTACTCAAATTTTTTTCTGTTAATAAACCTTATTGTGTTTACCTGTTAACGACGAAAATCGGTCGCGGAAAATCTTTAATTAATTTTTAATTTAATTTAATTTATTTTTTAATTTAATTTTAATTTTTATGTTTAATTTTGAATTTAATTGATTCGATTAATGACTTTTTGCCATAGAATTGTCTCCGTGACTTGTATGCTTTACGTGAAAGAAGTCCTCACACATTCTCTATGATATTTAGGTCAGGAGAGTGGATAGGCCACACCAGCATCTGAACATTTTGGCTCTCAATCTACTGTTTTACCGCCCTCGCTGTGTTTTTAGGGGCATTATCATGTTGGAATGTCCACGATATTGGTCCAAACAGCCCAAAAATCTGCGGGAACGCCTTTTCTAACAGACCTCTATTAGAGTTAGCATTCATTCTCGAGTTAAGAAATTGGAGTTCGAAGGTTCTGTAGAAGGAAATAGCTTCCCCCACCATGCCACTGCCTTCGCACATGCAGACGGCTTAAATAATGTTCCTCTTTAATGTAGAGGGTCCTGACGGCTATAATTATTATTTTCATGACCTTCGAAAAGAGGAACATTGTTTAAGACGTACACAAAAATGCGGGTATTACCCGCTCTAACAAACACCAAGAAGTGTCTTCTCAAGCTCTGTTGTTGCATCTTTTTTCTCAGATTTTTTGCTTGTCATTCGTTCCTTGTCCATTAATTTCTTGCACCTTTACTGATCGTCCTTTCTCTTTTCGGCTCTGGAAAGACTTTCGAACCAATCTACGACATATCTTCCTGAAAGTAGTTCTTCTCAATGGGATATGCTTCGATTGCACCTACATGCCTCCAGCTTGCTTACAAAAGTCCCTACACCACTGTAAGTTTTCATCCCCATAACAAAGTCCAGTCAAAAGCCAGTTTTAAAGAGTATTAAAATATTAAAGCGATGTATGTATACTGCCGTGACAATAGCACACACATCTCTTCATTTTCCGAACTCAGTACCCATACTTATAGTTATTGTTGTTTGCTCATCCAGGGCGATAATTTACAATAATGTGCAAAAAAAAACAGCGCGGCGCCCGTGTCATAACTAATGAACAAACCCAATGCACCTGGGCACCAAAACGAGCGAAACGCAGAAACGAACAAAAAAAACATTATTAATTCTCACATGACCTACTTTCCGCGCGGGCTCTGCCTCTGACGTCCGCACAGCAGAACATAACACCCAGGATCTGTGCTCTCTGATGCAAATGATGGAGAACCACACGTGCGTTTGCCTACCCGAAATATGGATGGCCTACCGCAACCGTAGCCAAGGACTAATTTCCAAAAAAAAAACCCGAACAAATAACCGCCAACCAGAAAAGACAACAAATGCATTCCCCGCTCACGCTCCAAAGCGTTTCAAACGCGCACCCCGCCGCCGGAGCGCGTCAAAAATCGAAATTTTTGTCCGTATCCCGAGAATAATTCAACGCAAACGCATGTAAAACACTAATAGTAATCGATGGCAATTTGCACTTGTGTGCGTAGGAGGGAGTGCCGCAGCCACCCTCAATTATCAACAAAAACAAATGCATTTGCATTCAGATGAGTCCTGGTGTAGGCCCTGCAAAGGCGCTCCCCAATCGAGGGACATCGCAGAGAAGCGGAGAGCCAGAGCGAGAGAGCAAATGTGCATACACACATTTGGCGAGATGTGTGCACATCCGGAGTGTTATGTGTGCAGTGTCCGACAAGTGAAGCCCTCTTGCGCCAAAGTTAAAATCCGTCCAGCCAACGCCCCTCTTAACACGAGATATTTAAAACCAAACGAATTGTGTATAAATTGCACATGAAGTTGTGGGGTGGAGTGAGGTGGGAAGGGGGTAGATGGGGACTCTGCTGGTGGTGCACATGAAGTGTATTCAGCCATTCACCGGGCGTCCGGCTCAACCCCATCTCTGCACGCAGCAGGAAGTACCACCACCAGCGCCACCACCACCATCATCGCCGGCCAATTCGACTGTTCCTGGCCCACTCAGCAGCCGCTCCAGCCGCACAGCACACACAGCACACATTCATCGGCCGGTCCTCCGTCATTGTCCGGCGATGGTGCTGTTTGCCCATTGCGTATCATAACATAACTTTTGTGTGCGAGCACAGGCCTGGTCCTGAAATTCCTGGGAAATTGCTGGATTTACGCATGTAGGTCAATATTGATTCTTTCACTCAAACTATAATCACATATGCTCCATTAATGGTCAGTTGAGCTCAGGGAGTCGCATGCTGGCTCGGACAAGCCATTGTGTGGAGCCTTCTCCACTCTCTCCCTCACTCTCTCTCTGAGTGTCCCCATCGCTCTCTCCTTTGCTCCCGGACTCGGGCCGAGTATTTCTCTTTTTCTCACGCTCCCTAAGTGCTCATCCATCATCGCCAGCAACAGCAGCAGCATCGTCTCCACAAACACATCTATGGTGTGAGCCGTCCGAGGCAAAATCAGGTGACGAAATTATCCACCTATTGTTGTGGGGGCCTGCATGCACCCTGCACCACCCACTTCGCATTCAAATTTAAAGTCCATCCGTGTGTTGAGCGATTTAAGAAAAGTTTAGGACCAACACATCCCACGGATGGAACTCGATGTCTGTTTAATTTAATTGGACAATTACACAACATCCAGCGAAGTGAAATGTGTTCATCGGCTTGCACTTTGAGCAGGGATGTGGAGGGTGTTGGGTGTTGAGCCCGTTTCTGTGTCAGCTTGTTATTGGAGAAACAGAAACAGACCGTCGGACAGAGTGAAGGGGAGAAAGAGTGAGGAGAGTTGATCCGAAATTGGTAATCTGTGTTCGTTGTTAGGATTTATGGATAAAAGCGATTTTAGGTCTGTGACGCGGTACCAAGGATGTGTATCCTTTGCACTGGCATTGGCTTGTGCACCTACATGCATTTTGCATACGAATGTGTACTTGCAGCTTAGGCACTCCTCAGGCGAGTGATCTACTCGGGGAACTTCCTCTCAGTCCTCGGAGATTTGATAATACTGCTTTCAGTCTGTGCAGGTTCATTAAAGTCATGTCCTGAAAATGTCATCGTCTAGCAGTCCTTCAGCCTCTGTCGGATGGTCACCATTTTTATTAATGGGACATTTTAAGAGGTTTGAAGTGTACGTAATGTCTGCGCGAGATCATTGGCCTTGATTGCCTTGATGGCGATTGAAGAAAAGATATAACCACTAACTGTACGTAATGCATGATGACATGAGTTTCTTCAGGCATGTATGGATCCAACTTCTAAGTTGACAATGCCATACGAAGCGCATGGGTAACGTAACTGCAGCCTAACAAATCTTTAAGTCAAAGTCTGTGAGGCAATGCTACAGAGGACATCCAAGGTTGAGAAGGAGGTTAACCAATTTAATGAGGGAAACTGTAGAAAGTTCGCAAATGATTGTGCTGCCCGGAGAGGCTCGTTGATTAAGACCCAGACCGAAGCAGAAGAAGAAGATTGTCAGGCTATAGGATGAATGCTTTTGTCCTGGCAGTACACCATCCAGCTCCTCTTGTAGTCCTCTTAAAATAGACAATGCGTCTGTCAAGTGGGCACTAAATAACTTTAAACCATATAAATCAGCTGACCCTGATTGCATTATTCCTGCAGAGCTGCAAGCAGTTGCAGATCTTATTCTCCCCTGGCTGACAAGCATCTACCAAGCTTGTTTAGATTTAGGATATGTCCCCAGGTCTTGGAAGGAGGTTACAGTAATCTTCATTCCCAAGGCCGGCAAATCCTCACACTGCAAGCCTAATGACCTTAAACCTATCAGCCTCTCCTAAAGACACTCGAGAAGCTGATTAATCACAACATCAGAAGCAGTATTGCGTCTGGCAGACTCTCGCAGGCTCAACATGCGTACAATAAGGGTAAGTCAGTGGAAACAGCTCTACACACCCTCATAGGTACGATTGAAAAATCGCTAAAATACAAGGAATTTACCCTGGTAGCTTTCCTTGACATTGAAGGAGCCTTTAACAATATCACGCCCAAGGCAATTACCTAAGCGCTTAACAATCTCGGTATTGAAAAGTCCCTTGTGGCTTTTATTCACCAGCTACTTGTTAGCAGAGTAATAAACTCTAAACTTGGTGAATCCAATGTCCTCAGAACAGTTAATAGAGGAACCCCGCAAGGTGGTGTACTCTCTCATCTTCTATGGAATGTTGTGGTCAATGAACTGCTACTGAACTTAGAGAAGGCAGGATTCAAGGTGATAGCCTATGCGGATGATGTTGCTATTGCAGTTTCCGGAAAATTTATCTCGACACTTAGGGACATCATGCAGCATGCCTTCCAATGACTAACCTCATGGACCAGTGCATGCGGTCTTGGAGTTAATCCACAAAAAAACGGAACTAGTACTCTTCACGAGGAAATATAAAATTCCCCCCTTTGACCCTCCCTCATTGTGTGGCGTAAAACTTACGCTTACAGATAAGGCAAAATTCCTGGGTCCCATCATAGATCGAAAACTAATCTGGAAGCCCAACATCATGGAGCGTATTAAGAAAGCTACCACTGCGCTCTATTGCTGCAAAAAGCAATCGGATGTAAATGGGCCCCATTTACCTTCAGCCTAGAATAGCATACTGGCTGTAGTCAGACCAATCCTACTTTATGGAGTCTCAGTATGGTGGACAGCTCTTGGCATAGCCGTCAACCGCAACCTTCTTAACTGCGTGCAAAGAACTGCAAGCATATGCATCAGTGGGGTGCTAAGGACAACACCATTCGAAGCATTAAATATTTTATTGTATCTCCCTCCACTTGACTTGTTTGCCAGACAAGTAGCAGCTTGCACAGCGGTAAAACTCAGAACACTGCACCTGTGGAATAACCACCATACAGGTCGTTCCACCATTCTATATAACCTCGAGTTTCTACCGCACGACACCGACCTCCTACTGCCTCGTCTTGTCTTTGAGAAAAACTTCTCTACCAGCATACCCTTCAGGTCAGACTGAAAGTCTGATACTCAGACGCTGGGCGGTCCTCTGCGTATTTTCACAGATGGATCCAAGACGGACGAGGGAGTAGGATTAGGTGTCTACTCCAAGGACCTCCACCTTTCAGAACATTGTAGCGTATTCCAGGCTCAGACGATGACAGAAGCTCTGTCTTGGCTCAAGAACAACATGATATCCAAGAAGGACATCACCATCTGTTCAGACAGCCAGGCAGCAATCAAATCCCTTAACTCGGTCACTTTCCTCTCTAAGACCTCCCTAAATTGCCGCCTATGTCTTAACGAGATGGCTGAGCATTTTAATATTCACCTCATGTGGGTGCCGGGACATAGTGACATTCCAGGGAATTGTGAAGCCGATGATCTCGCCAGGAGCGGTACGATCTCCACAAACCTTCCTAGTGGAGATCCTCCGCCTATGCCATTCGCTACAGCTAAACTTCTTTTAAAGACTCATACTATTAAAAACACCAACTCAAGATGGTCAGATGGCACTACGTGCCTCATCGCAAAGCAAATTTGGCCTAAACTTGATCTAAAACGTTCACTCTATCTTAGAATGAATACGTCATCCCTAAGGACTCTCATTGGCGTTATCACAGGACACTGTGCCATTGGCACTCACGCCTCAAGAATGGGACTCCCTCACAATGATTTCTGCAGAAGTTGCAGAGACGAAGAAGAAGAGGAAAGCATAACGCGTCTCCTCTGCACTTGTAGCGCTCTCTCTGTCCTCTTGCAGGAAGAAACACCTTGGAGCCTACTTCTTTAACAACTTGAACGAATTGTACAACGTCAACGTTAATCAATTAAAGAGCTTCGTTGAAAACACTAAATGGTTTTTCGGATAGGTAACATCAGATCCTAAGCGTGACTAAGCCTAAGTGTGACTGCTATCTGCAGTCAGCCACTTCAACCTAACCTAACCTAACCTAGGATGAATGCTTTTCTTGTTTCAAAGCTGGTAGCAAACATTTTCAAATTTAAAAATTATCAAAAATTCGCAATTCAAAAAAATTTGTACTAATAAGGACGAGCTTGGTGTCAAAGCCAAGTTAGCGGTTTTCAACGCAGTATTTGTTCCAACCCTCACCGATGGTCATGAAATTTGGGTAATGACCGAAAGAATAAGATAGTAGATTTCGAAGCGTTAACAGGCGAACCATGCACACACAAGCGTCTGCACCTAGCCTCTATTAACGAACTCCTACTCTCACCTCCCCGTGGTGAAATCCGGGAGCCGAGTACCCTCGACAGAAGATGAGCTAACCAACCCCCGTGGGACGTCTGGGCGGCAGCAAACGAGAGAGGGGGGAGTGTGAGTCTACCAGGGCTTATCACTCTTTTTAGAATGGCGGCGGAAGAGCTTATCAACTGATTGGCCAACGGCGGCATCCACAACTTCAGTCAGCAGGAGCTACCTGGTTTCCATGGTAAGGTCGGGACCCTGGAATAGAGATGGCGGCGGATGAGCATTTCTTTTAGGGCCAACGGCGGCGCTCACAGCCTGCAAGAGGCTATCGACACCGGATCCTTCCGGACCCCTTTGTCCGGGGGCTAAACAAATGGACTTGTCCTCCCAGTTGGAGGTTGTGCGTGGGGTTAACTTCCTCACCACGTAAAAAACTAAGAGTTCAGAAACAACAACCTGCCTCGGATATGGACGGATTTACTGTTGACGACCCTAGAAGACGAAAAAAGGACAATGACTTTCGGTTCTGCACGTGGAATGTGAGGTCCCTGAACAGACCACGTGCAGCCGACGAACTTGCGGAGGTCATAGACTGCTATAAAGCAGACGTTACCGCAATCCAGGAAGTGCGGTGGGATGGGCTGGGCAAAAAGAGGATGAAAAACTGCGATATCTACTACGGTTGTTGTTACAGAGAGTGAAGGCAGCGATTATTTGTTGTTCGAGGCAGACTTAGGCAACAAGTCTTAAGCTTTAAGTACATAAGCGAGCAAGCGCCTCATAACAATCCGCATCAAGGCTAAATTCGGCGACACCAGCCTAATCTGCGCAAGGATGACTTCTATGATCTCCTGGAAAGAAGGTACGATCAATGCCCCACCTACGACACCAAGATCGTCCTAGGAGATTTTAACGCTAAGTTGGGTAAAGAGGACATCTTTGCTAGAGTCATCGGTAAACACAGCCTGCACGACACCACATCCGAAAACGGACACAGGCTGGAGAACTTTGTCACGGGGCGAAACCTCTCTGTAGCAGCACGCGGTTCCCACAGCTCAACATCCATAAAGGGACCTGGCGGTCCCCTGATCATTCAACCGTCAACCCAGATTGATCACGTTGCGATCGACGTCAGACACTCCTTCAGTATTCTTGATGTCCGAACGTTCCGAGGCGCCAACATCGACTCGGACCATTTCCTTGTTGTAACCAAGGTAAGGACACGGATGTCGAGAGAACAACGGAGTCGAGGAAGACAACCACGGTTTGACGTCGAAAAGCTACAATCGCAACAGACTGCCAGGAACTTTGCCGATCGAGTCACCCTGAAACTCTCCGAAAGTTCGACGTCGCCTGCACTAACAATAGACGAAGAATGGAAACGTTCTCAAAAAGCCATCAGAGAAGCCGCTACTGATGTGCTGGGTTTTAAAACACCACCAAGGAAAAACCTTTGGTTTGACAACGAGTGCAGGCAGGCACATGCAGAAAAGCAAGAAGCCTACCGGGCAACGCTGCATCGAACTACGAGAGCTGTTCGTGAGCTCTACGAACAGAGAAGAAGGGAAGAGAACCGGCTTCTCAGGAAGAAAAAGAAAGAGCACGAGAAGGGCGCGATCGAGCAGATAGAGAGGTGTCATGGCAGGAATGATGTCCGAAAGTTTTACCAAAGAGTGCAACTTTTATCAAATGAGTATAAAGTTCGGACAGAAGCCTGCCGGGACGAGAATGTACAGCTAGTAGTAGATTCGTAGTCGATGCTGAGAATTTGGAAAAGTCATTTCTGCAGACTTTTAAACGGCGATGAGGACACAAATAATGGTTAAGTGTCTGCCCCAAGTTCGAGGGGTCCCAGGTTCGAATCCCAGTGAAATCAAATCTGGTCCTGTAACTATTTTCCGTTGGGATAAAATTAACGGCACTGGAGTAGATTGCTACCTGGCAGTACAATGGACCAGTTTTGAGTCTGAGTGGTTCAGTGTAGTGTTCAAAAATCCTCCGAAAAAAAAATTATGGGCTATACAGCGACATGAGCATATACAGGCGTCTACGGATCCAAAGCCTAAGATGGCTAGGCCATGTAGAGCGTATGGACAACTTACCTCCGGCCCGAAGAGTCTTCGACTCTGAGCGTGTTGGCGCACACAAGTCGAGGGGGACCTCTGCTGGCTTAGTGTGCGAAAATGGAGACATCTGGCGAGAGATCGTGCTGGCCTGAGAGGCATGTTGGATGAGGCTCAGGTCCACCTCGGACTGTAGCGCCCTAAGAAGAAGAAGAACTTCGTTCAAGTGGCTGCCTCGGCTGGCTTCGAAGTAGCGCATCGTCATCTGCCACCCCAATTTTCCCAAGACCTTCTTGATCGTTTCGGGCTGAAGCTGAAGTGCTTGAACTGAGACTGAATGGCGCAGTTGATTAAATGACTGCCCAAGTTAGAGGGGTCCCAGGTTCGAATCCCAGTGAAATCGAATCTGGTCTGGTCCAGTCACCCTTTGCCGTTGGGTTCGAATTAACGGCACTGGAGTAGGTTGTTACCTGACCAGTTTTGAGTCTGAGTACTCCAGTGTTGAGTATCAAAAAAAGCTCCGAAAAAAGAGTGCTTCAATCGTTTCCGGATTGTGGGAATAACATAGGTGCTTCACGGCTCCCCACAAAAAAAAATCAAACCGCAACTCCGAGGTGGCCAATTGACATCGAAAAGACGGCTGATAACACGATTTGGGAATTTGGTGCGAAAAAGATCCATTGTGGCACGGGCTGTATGGCATGGCACGCCATCCTGCATGAACCAGATGTCGTCCAAATCCATGTCTTCAATTTCAGTAAAAGAAAGTCGGTTAACATGGTTCTGTAATGCCCACCGTTGACCGAAACGTTGTTCCCAACCTCATTTTCGAAGAAAAATGCTCCAATGATGAAACCACTCCACAATATACACCAAACTCTCACTCTCTGTGGATGCATTGGTATCGACTTCTCGACAATAACGTGTGGGTTTTCCGAGCAACATATGCGTCAATTTTATTTGTTGACGTAGCCGCCGAGGTGAAAATGTGCCTCGTCAGGAAAGATAATTTTTCGCCCAAAATCGTTGTCCAATACAAGCTGCTCTGCTCCAAGGCCCAAACCCCAAATTGTGATGCGATAACGAAGCGGATGGTCACGCGCCTTCAATTGCTGAGTCAATTGGACCGACCTTGTAGGCTAATAATCTGAGATCTTTGTGCAGAATTCTCCTCAGGCTAGTGCGTGAAATGTTGAGATCGATGGCGAGTTGATATTCGTGAATTGAGTCTCACACTCTCGGCCACCGCACACAGCAGCCACGTACTCATCTGTGCGCACCGCTCGACGAGGGGGACCATGAGAGTTGTTCACTAGCATACCAGCCTCACGAACTTTTTGCACAAACTTGCGGGGGGTGCTTCACTTTGGCCAAAACTTCTTAACAAAAAACGCACTATTTGGGCTACACAGCACTCACCTCAAATTTTCAATATTTCCCAACATTTTTCAAGCGTAAAGCGACTCATTTCCGTTCCGCGGAGAGATGATACGGACTTTCTGTCAAGATTTCGAGCGGGAAACAGCTGTCAGTGTCAAAATAACATATGATAAAAAAAACCACTAGATGGCCCACCCTGTACAACAACTATAGAATTTTCTGCATGCGAGAACGGTTGTACACTCAAGAGTATGCGACCGTACAATGTCGGTACAGCGGTCCAGTGAGAGGAAACAAACGATAGAATTGTTGTATAGAACACCAAATCTCTCTAACTGATGGTACAATGAGTGTATCGTGAAATTCTTACGTTAGTTGTCTACCTTACTGCGACAAGTAGCCGCTCATACATCTTTAAAATTTAATATTTTCCGTTTTCCTTTGTACAACTCAAAGGGTTTCACCAGGGTACTGTAATGGGACCACTCATGTTTACAGGCGACCTTACCTTTCAAAGGGAATATCCAACAAATTGCGGAGGCGCGATGCTATTTCCTTCGCAGAAGAATTTATCCCCAAGCAGCACGTAGCGAGCGAAACAAGTGGCAAAATGATCCAATGTCCAGCTGATAGAGGTGCCTTTTGAAGGAACAGTCTCCTATCATCTTACCGAAAGCTATTAGTGAACTCAGAACTCCAGGACGTCACAAGAAGCCCGTATCTAGTCCCATACCGTTCCACCTCGAGTGGTAAGTATTTCAAAATGTCACTAAAAAAGGCTTCGGCATGTTCCTATGGATGCAGAGAAAAGCTGAAACAAATCGCTTAAGAATTCTGCAAAAAAAAGAATAAAATCTGCCACCAGCAGGCAATAACTCCGCAGTCATTCCGTTTGTAAATCCGTTCAATTCCACGGCAGGCACCCATCCCTGCGCTTGTCGTGGATTAGTGTCTCCAGCGACCATCGGAGGAAGCGAATCGAAGCAGATTCGAAAAACCTCTGGCACGGTGAAAGAGACTTAAATCATTTCTCCCATCTATTAGTGACATAATCCGTGCGATCAATAGACGGACTTACTTCATTCCATTCCTTGGCCCAGCAGTCGTCAGCGGCAGACATCGATTAAATGGAAATTAACTCTGCACCAGTGTATCCTTCAGCGCCGCTCTTTCGCAAGTTTTTCCATTTCAAATTTATTCATGGCTTCTCTCGACGACCGACGACACGATACGACAAAGTAATTTGCAGATTTTTAGCTCTTTTTTCGCAGTTTATTGTTGTTGTTATTCGCCTTCCGGTTGGTTGGGTGACAGGATAATTTAATCGCAGTATTGTAAACAAATTTAAGGGTAAACACGAGAGGGTGCTGGAACTCCAGAAATAGGAACTACCCACGGACGACGGCGGCATGGAGTAGTGAGCTGGAGCAGCAACAAACAAGTGACGACGGCGAAGGCAACAACTATGCGACTTAGGACAACTTGTGCGACGGCGATGCCTCGGCGGATGAAGAAGCATTGCATCCCCTGAATATTCATGCAAAATAATTGTGCTCGTCCTTCGACAGCGCGAATATGTGCTTGAGCGGCTGAATCTGTTTGGCTGCTCTCGCAGGGATAAGCATGTACATTCATAAGATTCCCCGGGGTGGGCATAAATATTTGGAGTCGGTTTAAGGAATGGCTTATTCGCAACGAAAGTTTTTAGTCCACCGGCAGCTGGGAGGAGGGATTTGCCGGCGAGTTGGGTGGACACTGGCTGATGTTGTTGCCAATTGAGGAAGCGAAAAGAGGAACCACCACAAACGACTGTTGCTGCCGGTTCTTTCTGCGAATGTGCGCTGAATACGTGCTGCTGGAGTGCATGAGGAAGTCTTGGCATCACGTTTCTGCATTTCGGTTGGGATTGAAGTGGAAATTGTTTATATCCTGGAGTATTTTCGGAGTCATTCTGTTGTGGGATACGTCTTTGCGTCTAGAGCTTATTTTTGTGAGTGAGATTGAGATGTCATTTGTGGGTTATGGTTATTTTTTAATTTAGGACCGTAGCAACGTCAAGGGAATCTAGTTCAAACTGTGACAGGGCTGACTTTGAGACTAGAAGTCCTTCTTATTCCTCTTCTTCTTAGGGCGCTACAATCTGAGGTGGACCTGGCCCTCACCCAACATGCCTCTCCAGCCAGCACGATCCCTCGCCAGCTGTCTCCAGTTTCGCACAACATGCCGGCCGAGGTCCCCCTCGACTTGTGTGCGCCACCTTGTACGTAGACGTTCTCTGTTGCGTTGTCCCACAGGCTCAGAGTCGAAGACTCTTCGGGCCGGAGCTATGTTGTCCATACGCTCTACATGGCCTTGCCATCTTAGGCCTTGGATTTATAGACGCCTGGCTAGACTCATGTCGCTGTAGAGCCCATACAGTTCGTGGTTGAGCCTTCTCTTCCAAATGCCATCAACGCAAACAAGACCAAAGATCGCTCGCAGAACTTTTCTCTCGAAAAGACCAAGAGACTCTTCATCCGCTTGGGATATTGTCCATGTCTCAGCGTCATAGAGCAGAACTGGGATTATCAAGGTCTTATACAAAGTCAACTTTGTCTTCCGAGAATAGCTCTACTACAACGGTTAGCAAGAGTTATTCTGCGCTTGATCTTGGTACTGATGTTGTTTGTACTGTTTACTGCGGAGCCAAGATAGACGAAGTCCTTAACTCCCTCAAAGTTATAGCTGCCTATGGTGACGGTCTGGCCAAGTCGTCGATGTTGTGCGTACTTTCTCGATGACAGCATGTACTTGGTTTTGCCCTCGTTTACCGCCAGACCCATTTTAGCCGCTTCCGTTTCAATCCCAGCAAACACTTTGACGACTCACTGTGTTCGAAGAATCACGTCAATGTTGTCCGCAATATTTGTCGAATGGCCTCTTCTTTTGGCCAGTGAGTCTAAGATGGCTAGACCATGTAGAGGGCATGGTCAATACCGCTCCAGCCCAAAGAGTCTTCGACTCCTTGCTGGTGGAAAAACGCAGGACCTCAGCCAACTTAGCGTGCGTAATTGAAGGCAGCTGACTAAAAATCGTGCCACCTAGAGAGACTTGTTGATTGAGACCCAGTTCCATTCCGGACTGTAGCGCCATCAGAAGAAGAAGAAGATTCTCTTTCCTGTAAATGTTACCAAAAATGTCTTATCGTTGCATCACTGAACATACCCCTCATCAATTCGTGCTCCCAAAATCAAGGAAGATATCGTAGCCATTTGAATTGCAAACACAAGCACCTACTTGCACTTAAACGCATCCTTAAATCTCAAAGACTCAGTAATTACGCGCATCAATTGCAACAGTTACATGCTTCCAGAGAATTTCAAAGGCAAAGCCGCACGCAAGGACCACAACAGCGACGACGACACCGAAGCCGAGGAGACGCATCATCTTCATGATTACAGCGGCGGGGGAAAGGCAATCCAAATTAATTCCACCCTCGTTTGTAACTTTGATGGGAAACGAATTCAATTTACTTTTTATCACGAGCAGAAAGATAAACATTTACCTTCGGGGGTCTTTGGGGTTAGGTAGCGGGCTAGGGGTGATGGCGTAAACACGCCGAAGACGGCAGGGGTGCGCGAGTGTTCCCGTCTGGGCCGCTCGTGCGGTGCTCCGTCTTTGGAAATGATTATCTCAAATTTGTTTGAATTGCAGAGCTGCTAACGAATTTCGCCTCAGCGACTTCGCACGTTAAATTAACTCCGAGTCCTTGCGAGTGGTGTGTGCGCTTTTTTCTCCTCGGCGCCGTTTATCTCAATCCGCTTGTGCTTATTGACAGCAGCGGGGTTGGGGTTGTGTTTGGGTGACGACTGCAACAATGTTGTGGTTGTGTCACTTCCTCCGCTGGTGATTCAATCAAATTGGCGGTAAATCCTAGTTTTCGTGATACAATGCCGGCGGCGGCGGCAGGATTTTCTTTGAACGATGGTTTTATGGCTTTGCCTTGGCGAGGAGTGAAAGTGGTTAAAGGAAAGTTTCATTGGCGAAGCCATTCGATTCGATGGAGTGCGTGAGGGAATACAATTTGTTCAAAGTTATCGTTGATTGAGAAGGGATACTGAAAATATGTTTAGACAAGGTCTTAATTAAGGCGGGTGTTTACACATTTGGAGTGGAATCAATTAGCTTAAGCAAGCATCTTGCTTTATTGTGATGGAAGGACATAACTGCTTCAGTTTAAAGTTATTCATCTTTTTGAAGTTTAGCAAATGTCGGTTCTGAGCAAGATGGATGCAACTGACAAATAGGATTTGGAAAATTAAGGCACTTATTGTGATCAGATCAGTGGGCGCGATGGCGTTGCCGTTATGTGCGTCGACCCATACGCACTAGACTTTCAAGGTTCAAATCCAAGAACAAGCTATAATTTTTCAAAATAAGAATTATTCACGCCACCACCTCTTTTGTCTCAGTGACAACACTCAAAGAGTATAACTATCTAGAAAAGGCTTCTCAAGTCGGCATTAAACTGTAGGTCCCCTCCAGTCGTGAGGGCCACTGATAATGATAATGATAATGCTTATGAAACAGACACCAGTGAAAGAAGTTAAATATCTAAGAGTAATCCTTGACAGAAAACTCATCTGGAAGAGATAACCAGGAAAGCGACGCGTGCTCTAATAATTTATCGCAGCTTGTCGGCCAAATTCTGGGAATGCTGTCCAAGCATAAGATAGATGTAGCATATAGCTATTGTTAGACCTACAATCAACTACGGGGCAATTGCATGGACTAAGAGAACCAATCTGAACAACACTCAACAAAAGTTCAAAGGTTGGTATGCCTCTGTATCACTGGGGCCATGAGGAATTGCCCAACTGCGGCCATGGAAGTGTTATTGGACTGACTTCCATGCATCTAGTGATTGCAGAGTGTGCAGACAAAACAATCATTAGAATGGCAAAAGAAAGGTGCATTACAGCGAAGCAATTCGACGCACTAGTCAAAAAGCTCCCACTCTTGGCCATTCCGAAGGATGATGTGATAATAAAATTCAGTTTCCAAAAGAAATTTACCAGTAAGATCAGCACCAAAAAAGACTAGAGCAACGAATCCATAGTTCATAGACTGAGCAGCAATACGGTAAAATGGTATACAGACGGATCAAGAACTGATGAAGGAATTGGGGCAAGGGTCTTTGGACCCGGGACAAAATACTTCGAACCCATGGGCAAATTCACCAGCATCTTTCAAGCAGAAATCGATCCCATAGACAGATGCATTCAAATCAATGTTGATATATCAACTGCGGTACAGCAATAATGTCAGACAGTCGAGCACTAGACTCAGGCATTACCAAATTCAAGCTCGTGTGGGAATGCTTACAATAGCTTAAAAAGCTGAGGATAAACAAAGTAAAACTCTGCTGGATACCTGGCCATATGGCGATAGAAGGCAATGAAATGACCGACTCCCTAACATCATAGGTCCTGAGCCATTCTGCGCTGTAGGAGGCAATGTCCTCAGAGAAGAATTCAGGGAACTAGAAAGAAGGAATCGTACAGAAAACTGGAACAAAGCTCATGGCATGAAGCAGGCCAAGAAAGTCCTAGGGCAGTACAACTGAAAGAGATTTGAAGCATGCATCAAAATGAGCAAGAACAACCTCCGTATCCTAACAAAATTCCTGACAGGGCCCTGTAGACTCAGGGATCACCTACGGAAACTAGGTTTACGCTTGAACAACGTTGGGAAATATTGAAAACCCCAAAAAGTGCGTTTTCTGAAAAGAAGTTTTGACCCAAATTAAGCACCCACCAATATCATTCAAGCAATCCGTGAGATACAGCATGAAACCGTCAACAAGGTCTTGGAAAATTGGGGTGACAGAATGCGCTACTGCGAAGCCAGCCGAGGCAGCCACTTGAACGACGCTGTATTTCATAATTAATGGGAATGTTTGTTCTTGCTAATGAAGTTATAATGCATGGAAGACATATAATTTTGTTCATTTTATTGCATTTTTAAAAAGAAACTTGTATTTGGCTCTCCCTGTACTCTCATCCTCTCACACAGATCTACAAATGCATCATTCAATTTAAGATCGGAATCCTGCCAAAGTCTGTTTTAATTTGACCACAAATCCAAAGAATCCGTTTTTGCATAGACATCAAAACAAGAAGCTTCTCAGTTGTCCCACATAAGTAGGTTTAAACGCACTCTGTGCGAAACGGGGTATAAAATGTTCCCTAAAAGGGCGAATTAACTCAAGCCTTAAACAAAAGTCAACAGTTAAGTAAACTTTTTGACGCACATTAAGTCAAAGTTCCTGTTTGCAATACTTTGGGAACTATGAAGATTCTTTACGCTAGTTTCCCTTTGTAATGAATAGCTTCCATCTCCTCTTCTATTTGCCATCCAAAAACGAACTACCTCGGGCGGAAATCCCATTCAGCGGAACTTCCCATCATATGTGCGGTTCCTGGTGGCGGGTTCATTACGGAGGAGCGCCGGCAGACAGCTGCCTTCTTGAGATCTCTAATGTCTGGAGTAAATCACCATGAAAGTATTCGCTCCACACAATGGCTGCAAGGACTGAGGAATTCCATTATGCCCGAGCACAGGTATGAACGGGTGTGCGCTGCTAACAAGCCATTCAAAGCGAAATTACCCTCGAGCGGCGTACGTAACAACGTCACCTTCAAGAATTTGCCAAACCAAACGCAACTTCTCCGCCATGTGTCTGCACACGGGCAATAATTAATATAATAATTGTTGTAATAAAATACACGGCCACCGAACCCACAGCAGCCACCGGGAGTGGGCGAGCGACGACTACCCATGTCACAGTCAGAGACCACACATCTAATAGCTACCCACATGCGGGTCCCTCTAATATATTGGCCACCCACCGTACTCGTCCGCCGGAAGGGGTGGCTCCCCCAACCCTCGGGGATATCTAGCATCCACCCAAGCATCTCGCTCGGATTCGAGGAATTCGAATCTGTGCAGAAAGGTGGGGAACGTGAGGCATGTCAGCGTTACAGCATACCGAGCATAGTGCTGTGTTTTCCTATCTCGGCCAGGATTTCTGAACCAACACCATAAACAATAGTTGGACCAAGGAGGGAATGCCAAGGAATTCACTGAGAAAAGAAAATAATAATACTTGTCTGATCTGAATGGGAAATTAGATGGTGGTGGCGGTGGCGGTGGCGGCTTCGGTTTGGGGGATGACTTACAGACGCACGCCGAGTGGAAAAGTGAAAAGAGCCAAAGGAAAAGTCCCACTCGTCGTGTTGCATGCCAAAGAGGCTTCATTTCGTATTCAGTCAGTAGTGGCGAAAGGAATTCAATGATTTCAGCTCTCCCGTCGTTGACGTCTTGGCAGAGTGGAAACCCTTATTAAAATGTCAGTTCGGTTGCGTTCGGTTGAGAGCCTTAGACGCCGGAGTAGTTTTTTTTTTTTTTTTATTCTTCCATTCATTTTTTTTTGGAAAGATAGTTTTGAAGAAGCATTATTTTTCCTAAGTGACCTGACTGACTGGTCTGTGTTTTGTGGACGGGGTCCTGTGGTCTGTCCGCGACCTTACTTGTGCTTTAAAGTTGTCGTGGAGAGTGCATGGAAATGTGTACTAACTTGAGTATTGTTGTCTGGATTGAGTTGTGGCGATGGCAATTGACTGAATCAGTTGGAAGGTTAAGGGTGACGTTCCTTACCCACGAATGAGTAGGAAGTTAGATGCGCCAAAAAGTATGCAATTGGTGGTGAGTTTCACTTTCACGTAGTTTTTGTCGTCGAACTCTTACTCTCATTAACCTTCACTTGAGAAAACCTGGAGGGCGAGTATCTTCGACATAAGGTGGAGTCAATCTCTGTTGGATGACGTTGACGGGTGCAAACAATGGTAGAGGGTGACTCTGTACCAGAGATCATCTCCACTGTATGATGGCTGCTGAAAGAACTTATTAGCAGATAGGCTTACTTTGATACCCACACCTCCAGTTTCCTCTTGTACAACCCTGCCGTAAAGGCAGCGACATTGCGGCCTAAAAAGATCTATTGTATCGACGGGTTGGAGTTAATCCAAAAGATTTACCACTTCCCTTATGAAAGACAGTATATCTTTTGTAGTGGAGTTTTTCAATTCCACTGAAGTCAGTATTTCCCTATGGAGAATACGTTTCCTTAACCAATGTAGTGCCGGACATTCACATAAAATGAGCCTGGATGTTTCGTCTTCTTGAAGACAAAACCTACATTCCTTGTTTCGACACAAGTTCATTTTGTTAAGGTGGTAATTTAAGCCGCAGTGGCCAGTAAGAAAGCTCGTTAGCTTTCTTATGCTTTCCTTATCTAAGCAGAGTATTTCCTTATAGGAACAGGGTCTGATTAATCGCTTGGATTGCGTGAGACCTGACCCATTGGTCCAATGATCTAGGCGAAGTTTGTTTTCCCATTCGTTAATCAGCGCTGCAGCCGTTGTCCAATTGACACTGCAGTACGGTTCTGGATCTATGAACGTAGTACCTGAACCCGCTCTAGCGAGTTGGTCTGCGGATTCGATACCTGCAATCCTCTTGTGTCCAGGGACCCAGCCAAGTTTCACTTTGTTGTGTTTGGCTAGGGATTGCAGAGCATCTTGGCAATATTTGACGACTTTGGAGTCTATTTGGCTGGACGATAAAGCCTTAAGTGCTGCCTGACCATCTGAAAAGATTTGTATATTTGCGCCCGTGATACCTTTACCAAGATTATGGCTAGCGCAGATCTCAATGGCATGGATTTCGGCTTGAAACACAGTGGAACTAGACCCCATAGGTACAGAGATCCCAGTGTTGGGTTAATAGACACCAGCTCCGACTCCTGAATCCATTTTTGATCCATTTGTGTACCAAACTAGACTCCTGGGGTCTAGTGTTGGAACACCATTGGACCAGTCTTCACGGTCCAATAGTTCAACATTAAATAACCTGCCGAAACAGTTCTGCCTGAACATAGTGTCCGGCATTGTACAAAACATGTCTCTATTAGGGATTGAATTGAGTAATCTGAGGTGACCCACTGGGTCTCCTGGTTTGAACTGATATTCTAGCTGCAGTTTAATGGCAAAAGTGGCAGCCGTCTTCCTAATGAAGATGGGTAAAGGTGTCAGCCCGATAATAGCTTCGAGAGCTGTTGTGGGGCAAGTGCGCATGGCACCTGTTATGCCAAGACAGGCAACCCTTTGCAGTTTTTGTAATTTGTTTGCCGATAATAATTTGAAGGGTTTTTGGCCACCAGACGATGGCCGCATATGTGATAATGGGTCTCGCCATCATTGTGTACAACCAATGTATAATTTTGGGAGAGAGACCCCAAGTCCTACCGTAAAGACGTCTACTGGTCCACAGTGTTCTGGTAGCACGCTCTATAATAATAATATAATAATGGCGGCGCTACAGTCCGAGGTGGACCAGGGCCTAGCTTCTCAGCAACCACTCGTGTTGTGCGTGCTATTGTTCTCTCACGGGTGAAGGGGACCTACAGTTTAATGCCGACTCCGAACGGCGAGATTAAGAAGCTATTTCTAGACAGCATTGTCAGTGACCCGAAAAAGGTGGAGCCGTGAAAAAATGTTTGATGTTTTTTTTCGAGATTCGAACCTTCGAGTGTAGGAGTCGATGCACCTACCCACTACGCCGTGGCGCCCACAACGCACGCTCTATGGCAGACTTAATATGTGAATTCCAGTTAAGTCGTCTGTCCAGGATTACTCCAAAATATTTGACCTCGCTGGAATAAACTAGTGTGGTGTTACCGATTATTATGGGTTCAAGGTTAGCTCGAGTCGTCCTTGAGAAGGGCACTAGAACGGTCCTGCAGGGATTAATCGATAAACCTTCTGCGTTGCACCATTCAACGACTTGCAGTAGCGCACTTTGCATTATATTACAAATAGTCGTGTCGTGCTTACCCCTGATAACAATCACCAGGTCATCAGCATAACCTATAGTGATATAGCCTGATCCTTGAAGATCTACTTACAGTTTCTCGATAACTAGTGACCATAATAAGAGGGAAAGAACCCCCGCTTGTGGGTAACCCTTTTCCGCGGTTACAGAAACCGACACTCCTCCGGAGGAAGAAATAATCGAACGACTTTCCAGCATGGCTCTGATCCATTTGATAGTCGATTCTTCGATACCTCCGCTACTGATCGCTCTTGTGATTGAGCCGTAGCCAGTGTTATCGAAAGCGCCCTCGATGTATAGGAATGCACATAGGGCTATTTCTTCAGAAGCGAGTACGCCTTCTATCTTTTTGACGAGATAATGAAGGGCACATATGGTGGATTTACCTTTCATATATGCATACTGGTTCGAGTTTAGAGGATTAGACAACTCTAATCGTTCTCTTATGTAAACATCAATTAGCCTCTCCATAGTTTTGAGTACAAATGATGTTAGACTTATAGGGCTATATGATTTAGGGAGCTCACTGGGTCTATTACCCGGTTTGGGAATGAATATTACTTTAACCTTTCTCCAGGAGATTGGTATGTAACCCCAGTTGTAGCTAGCTCTAAATAAAGCTGTCAGTTCCGGTAGGATGAAGTCGATTGACCTTTGCAGTAGTGCAGGTAATATAACGTCACCACCGGGAGCTTTGAAAGGTTCGAAGATGCCAACAACCCATTCAACTTTATCTGTACTGAACATTTTTCCAGATAAACTTTTAACTCTTCTATTAACAAATACCCTATGGTCTGTTGTGTTAGAGTGCACGTGAGAAGTGCTGAAAGACGAGCCTGAGAAGTGCACCTGAAGTAACGTTTTAAGTGTATCTTCTCGGTACGTCGTGTAGGTACCGTCACCTTTCTTTAAAAACCCTACAAAGTTTACCTGATCGTTTGCGAGCGATTTATGGATGCGGGTTGCTACTGGCATGTTCGCAATGTTTTCGCAGCATTTCCTCCAAGTTGCCCGCTTGGATCGTATCAATTCAGCATTATATTCTGTGAGAACGGATCTATATTCGTTACACCTCTTCGTTTTCTTTGCAGAATTGAAGAGTTTTCTGACTCTACTCCTAAGTTTCGTGAGATGATCATTCCACCAAGGCACTTCACGATTGTTTGAAGTGGACTTGGGGACACAACTGTCGTGATAGGAATTGATCATTACACACCTCCAGTTAGATATACATGGGTGATTCTTGTTGAGCTACTCTAATGTATTTCGGTGCCTTCTTTTTCTCCATCTTCTTGTGGTTCTATAGTCCAGGATGAACCTAAGCCTCAACTAGTAATCTTCGCCACCTAGTACGATCTTTCGGTGCCTAGGCCTAGAAATTCTCCAAAGTTGGATCGAACATTTTAAATAGAGATGATGGCGGATAAGTCCTTACTTTTTAGGGCCAATGTGTCACCAAGGCTACCTACAACGCATTTTTCGGACACCTTTTCTGGGATTTTAAGATTGGGGTCGATATTCTATTTTTTGGTGCTGGACGTGGAGCAAGGGCATGGGACTGTACCTCCAGGGTAAAGTTGTTGATTGCTCTCAAGCTGATGAGATGCCAACGACGAGTTCTGCAAATACACGGGTCAAATTGACACACAGATTCCTCGTGGGTCCCTCTGGGTAACCTCTAAAGCAACCGCTTAGAGGTGAGCCAATATATGGAGCAGTCTCACTGCCCAGGGTTTCAAATGAGGATCCTGTCCTTCAGGTTCGGGTTCCGCGCGGGGAAGCATCTTCATCGCATAAAAAAAATTGGAATTATGAACCGACAACAAGTCTCGGATACGGATAAGTCTATTTATTACGACCATGGAAAACGAAGTAAGATTAAAACCGTTCGGTTCTTTATGTGAAAGGGAGCTCACACCCTTAGCAATCCACGTGCAGCCGATGAACTCGCGGAGGCCCTAGATGAAAACAAGGCAAACATAATTACCATCCAGGAGGTGCGATACTAAGACGATTGTTGCGCCTGGCTAGACGCCTGGCTAGACTCATGTCGCTGTACAGCCCATACAGTTCGTAGATGAACCTTCTCCTCCAAATGCCATCAACGCAAACAGGACCAAAGATCGCGCGCAGAACTTTTCTCTCGAAAAGGCCAAGAGACTGTTCATCCGCTTGGGATATTGTCCACGCCTCTGCGCCGTACAGCAGGACTGGGATGATCAAGGTCTTGTATAGAGTCAGCTTGGTATTCCGAGAGAGGTCTCTACTACTCAATTGCCTTTTGAGCCCCAAAAAACAGGGTTTGGCAAGTGTTATTCTCGATATCTCTATCTTGACTTCGTCTAGATAGGGGGGACGGTATTCTCTTCTATCATTGTCCGTTGTGTTGAGTGGAACATTGGAACTATGAGTCTATTGTGCTCAAAAAGTTTTAACCGTGGAAAACCTAAAAGTTCAATGTATCGACAGCTAAGTTAAACCACCCAGAAGCTTGCTTAACTCTATTTTCCCTAGATCATCCATCTCCGAAAAGAAGAAGAATCTTCTCAGGGTTTCCTTCCTCCTAACAGCTAGTGCAGTACAATCACACAGTAGGTGACGAATAGATTCTATTTGTTCTTAGTTTCTACTTACATACTAAGGCTTAGATTATATTGTAATAAGTCTTATATAACCATTATATTGCTTGCTGGGAAATCACTACCCACTACTATGTAAGTCTTATTACAGATCGCATGCAGTATTCCTTATTTTATTCCTTAGTTTAACATTGCGATGAGATTGGGCATAAGGCATACATTTTCCCTGCTTTATTTTACGCATTATTATTTTTTGTTTAATGTGGCGCTACAGAGTGGACCTGGGGCTCAACGAACAAGCGTCTCCAGCTAGCACGATCTTTCGCTAGCTGTCTCCAGTTTCGCATGCACAGTTGGTTGAAGTCAGTTTTTACTTGCGTGCGCCACCTGAGTCGCGGTCTTCCTCTACTGCGCCATTCCTCGGGGGTGGATTCGAAGACTTTCCGGGCCGGAGCATTGGTTTCCATTCGCTCTACATGACCTAGCCATCTTAATCGCTGGATCTTCACCCTTCTGGCTAAGTCGATGTCGCTGAACAGCTCGTACAGTTCGTTGTTATATCTTCTCCTCCACTCACCCTCTATGTAGACGGGACCGAAAAATCTCAAAGCAGCCAAGAGCAACTTCATCTACTTTTGATAAAGTCCATGCTTCTGCCCCATATAGCAGGACTGGGACGATTAAGGTCTTGTACAGGGTTACTTTGGTTGTTCGAGAGAGGGCTTTGTTTATCAATTGCTTTCTTAGCCCAAAGAAGCACCGATCAACAAGAGTTATTCTTCGTTTGATTTGACAGCGCTGGTGTCGTTGTCTGAGTTGATAGCGGTTCCTGGGTAGACAAAGTCTTTGACTACCTCAAAGTCATATCTGTCTACTGTGACGTTCTGCCCGAGACATCGAATAGCTTTAGCCGTTCACACAACATGACAGATAATATCTTGTATGCAATTTTTAGAAGACTGATACCTCTATAGTTGGCGCATTTTAGAGGGTCTCCTTTTTTGTGGATCGGGCAAACAATGCTGAGGTTTCATTCATCGGGCATGCTTTCTTGCAACCATATTTTACAGATGAGTTGGTGCATGCTCCTTACCAAGTCATCGCCTGCTGCTTTGAAAAGCTCAGCCGCTAGGCCGTCAGCTCCAGCAGCTTTGCTGGACTTTAGATATAGCTATCTTCACTTCATCCAGGTCGAGGGGACGGAATTGTTGATCTCCAACGTTCCTTTCATTCGGGTTAAATGGTTCAAGGTGGACCTGGACCTAGCTTCTCAGCAACCACTCGTGCTATTGTTTTCTGACGAGTGGAGGGGATCTACGGTTTAATGCCGACTCCAAACGGCGAGATTGAGAAGCTTTTTCCAGACAGTTATAGTCTTTGAGCATTGTCAGAGACTCGAAAGAGGTGGAGCCGTGAAAAAATTGTTGATGTTTTTTTTTTCGAGATTCGAACCGACAACCTCGAGCGTAGGAGTCGACGCACCTACCCACTACTCCACGGCGCCCACGCATTTGACACATACACTTTCTTATTCGCCGTGGTGTGATTTTTGCACCAAAGCAATGCAAAGCAGCTCACACCTACGCTACACATACGCTGCAAATGCAACAAGCTGTCAAAATATTCTCAGGGGCAAAGAGGGCAAGTTTCGAACATCATCATATGAGTTTTTTGAGTTTTGACGACGTCATCCATCAAACAAATGACAAGCATTACAGCCACCTAATGTAATAAAAAAATATTAGCGCTGAATGCTACCCACAAGAATGTTGCACTTGTTTACCAGATGACATTTCTTTGGTAGCATTCAGCACTGAATTCAAAAAGAAATGTCGGATGAATATACATGCATACTACGAACTAGAGTTTTAGGCGGCTGGTCATTTATGGATTCAAAAAGAATCGTAGGATGATTATATTTTTCAGGGTCTTTCGAATAGGTCTGTGACAGAGCAGCTTTTGGCAAAGAAGTCTTAAAATCTGCTATCGGGCTTGAACGATAACTGTTGTAACTTAAAATCAAATAAGTCAAGCGAGCCAAGTTTAGATATTGTTTAATAAAGGGAAATTGCTTACAGAAAAATTGCTTACAAAATAAAATGTTGGGCTTAAACGATATACAGAATTTAAAAACACAAAAACTTAATACAAATTTTGATTTTAGGCATTTTCAGTTATTTTCTATAGATGTTTACAATTGCAAATGAATTTTGCTTTGACGTAGGTTTCTCCTTACAACAGTGGAGAGTTTTTCATTCGAATACATTGCATAGTTTAAGGTGTTTCTTTTAAACATTTGAATTATCTTTGAATACGTTTTACCATCAAATAGGAATAACTGACAGATTATTTTCGATAATATTCTGGATATATTTTAAAATTGTTGAGATGTTTAAATTTCCTCAAGCATCATATGAGTCAGAAATCCATTATTACAATTTTTCCAATTTGATTTCTAACAAGAAGTCTCCACTGAGTATTCGTTAAATCAATACCCCAGTTGGTAATGTCACCGAATCCTGGAAGTGAAACAAATTTCCACTGGAAGTTTCGAGACAAGTTCAGTAATTGATTTCTGTAAATTATTTTCCGTTGCAGTAAACTGTCAAAAATAGTTGACCAATAAAAAAATAAATTTCAAAAGTGAAGATTGAGTGGTTTTGTTATTCGTTTTTTGATTTCATGTCAATTAATGCACAAAGAAGTTTAATAAGTGACACAAAAGAAAAACGTCTTCAGTTTTGTAATGACGGCATTATAAACACAAATTGATCTCGGCTCAAAAGAAAACAAAAAACGAAACAAAAACAGCAAACACTACACAAAGAAAAGTGGAGAGCTTATCGGAGAATGTGGATTCAACCCAAAGAATTTTTGATCCCCCCGGCATTGTGGTATGGCACAATAAAAAAATAAAAACAAATCTTGTTTCACTTTTCAATTTTCGATGTTTGTTTTTTTTTTCCAATTCGAAAACCGTGATATCTTTTTTTTTTACCTCAGAATAATCATTCAATGTGTAATCTGTCTTTTTTTTTTGGGGTATTTTTAGGGTGGCAGAAATAAAATCAAAGTATTTTGTTCTACAAAAACGTCGAGGCCATGGTGAATCTAGAGGATTATCTTCGCTTTTGGTTGGTACATATGACAGTGTTTTCAATACACGACCGCCTCCTTATCGCATAGTACATCAGACTCCGTCATCGGACGTTTATTATGGTGAGTTAGCAATGAAGAGTGTGACAAAAAAAAGAACAGCTTTAAGATTTTTTTTTATTGAATACGTATTTTTAACTACTAACTACTGAATACTTCTCATAAAACTTTATTCCAAGTGCAAATATTTATGAAATACATGCATATGTTCAGTTGTTTGATAAGTTCATTCGTTGGATTCGTAATTGGGGACATCTTAACGCTAAGCTTTCTCTCATGGACATCTGTTAATAATCTCGGATCTATCTGTTGTTGCGTTGTTTCGAAATTGCATTGTTTTGCGTCAGTTTATGCGTCGTTACTCTTTTTCACTTGAACTCTGTGTTGCTTTGCAATGACTCCAATAATTTGCGAGTCTTTGGATGAACATATGTATAGTAGACTCGATTGCATGCACTAATTAATGTGAGAGGAGTTCGCACAGTTGTTGGGGCGTATTAAGTACGGAGATGGTATACAAAGGTTAAGCCTTTTATGAGAGTTTTTAAAATAAATATAAATCTTGTAAATAACAGCTAACGGAGACCCTTTACTAAGCACTTCCTTGACAAGCAAACGGTTTATACCGTTTTCCAAAGTCGGAATTTGAGAAGCACTTCATGATAGTTACGCTCTCGGTATATGGTCATTCACCTGCACACTACGCCATAGAGATAACCGGAAATTTTATACAATTTAATTTTGTTTACACGCAGTCTTCATTTTGTACTCCTAGATAAACCGAAATGCCAATATGTTATCATGTTAGATAAAAATTTGTTTTACTGAGAATTGACTTTCTACTACAGAGTAATCTAATGTGTTCCAGTATTCCAGAATTTTATTTGAAAAAGCAATGAAATGTAATGTGGCCTTCAAAACTAGGTAATTGATGTCGTTTTGTTTGTTTGATGTCGAATTTTACTAGATCTAGAACTTGACCATGAGTGATTTGCAAGAGATGGCGTTAGTATGTAATAATAATAATAATGGCGGCGCTACAGTCCGAGGTGGACCTGGGCCTAGCTTCTCAGCAACCACTCGTGTTGTGCGTGCTATTGTTCTCTCACGAGTGGAGGGGACTTACAGTTTAATGCCGACTCCGAACGGCGAGATTGAGAAGCTTTTTCTGGACAGTTATACTCTTTGAGCATTGTCAGTGACTCGGAAGAGATGGAGCCGTGAAAAATTGTTTGATGTTTTTTTTTTCGAGATTCGAACCGACGACCTCGAGCGTAGGAGTCGACGTACGACGTACGACGGCGTTAGTATGTAGTATGTATTAAATCGCGGAGTTCATTGTATCAGTATTCATGTTAATGCACGATCTTGTACCTCTAAAAAATCAATATGTTTCGTTTCACTGAAATGTACACAACTCCTTTTTTTGTGCTCTAAGTATGTCAACGTTTGTGACAACAAAACATATTTTGGGGGAGCACTGCCCTTTTGTTTTAATTTGAATAAATGTGTAACCGGTGGACATCGATTGCTGTGTGAATCATATGGAGAATATGCTCTATCAATAAAAAATATGCGTGTACTGGTTTCGACGTTTAAAAGTGGTGATTTGGACAACAATGACCAAAGAACCCGAAGGGAAACCAGTAGCGTTTGAAGACGTTGAGTTTAAGGCGTTATTGGATCAAGATTCATGCCAAATGCGAGAGGAATGTTACCAGCAATAATTGATGCAATTGAACCGAGCATTGAAGCTCAAAGAAGTTATCTTTCAGCGCGACAACGCTCTGCAACATATTGCCAAATTCATCGATGAATCTTTGGAGGCTGTCCTTTGGCGGATGTCCTAATTCACCCGCTCTTTCACAAGATATGTTCACTGGTTCCGATCAATGCCAAATCCTATTTCATAAAATACGGTTCACATCAAATCAAAGCACCAAAATTGGCTTCATTCTGTCTTGGCCTCAGAAGAATCTTTAAATTATCAGAGAATTACCAGAGGGATGGCAAAAATTATACATTCCGAAGGGCAACACTCTAAATAACCGCTGAATAATGACAGAAGACTTCTAATAGGTGCCTAACTGAAGTCACAGACAAGCTCGAAGAAGTAAGATCACAAAAAATATCGTCGATGGGACACTAGCGCCAAACAATTACACATACATATTTAGAATCTTTTCCACTTCTTCATCGTCTAAACAGCTTCTGCAGAAACCGCTAGCCAACGCGCCTAATCTTCTGGTATGTTCGCCTATGAGTCATTGTTCAGTGATGACACGTACTATGATAGGATATTAATAAAATGTAAGTGTAAAATGATCTCCACCTCATTTGAGAGCTTACATCTTATCAAAAGGAGGCTACGTTGTCTTAAGTAAGGCTGTTAGTCTCCAGTCAGCCATCGTTACCTAATCTAACCTTGGTGTAAGATTATGTTTGGTGAAGCTGTTGCACATTAAAGTTTTTCACGTTGTGCCAAAGTTTATCTGTTATCAGAGCCCTTCCATCATATCACTGCCGCTAAGAGTAATATTTGTCTTACTATAGATGAGTAGATCCGGTTAGTCAATTTATGTTGTATTTCCCTCTTTAATCTGAATATTCACTTGCATGTATAAAATCCGTCCCTCGACTACGCCAAGAAATTTAGCTTGATTAGAAGTTAGCAAGCTCATGTTTTCAATTCGTATGTTTCTAAATTTAGGGATTCTGTCTTCCTGTAAAAACTGTTATCTCCATTTTACTTGGACACCAACATTTAGGGGCCTTATTTTTTGATATCATTTGTGAACTTTGTGAGGTTCCAATAAACAATATGTTGCGCTACATCTTGAGCTCCAAATGGTTTCCCGCAGCAGAACAATTGGTTTGAACGCCGTCGAGCCATGTGGCAGCACATGGTCTAAGTGCACACTTTAGCCGCTATAACCTAACCTAACCTAAAATGAAGGCCATCAAATCCTGTCCAGCGGTTAATGGAAGATAGTGTTATTTCCTTTATCTCGTAACTTGTAAGTATATTCCCGATACAAGTATGGCATCAGCCTATGCAGCTACTTTTGATATCTTGATTGTTGAGGTTGTGTAGTGTTTGGTCCGAAGTTAGGATCCATAAAAGGTGTGAGACGACGCCCCCTTTTGGTCACCAACCAAATTTTGTCCCATACTGTGGTGATCACCGGCTCTGGATAGTGTGCCGAAGATCACATCTTTGGTCACCTTGTTAAATTTATTTTCGTTGTCGGGAAAGGCGCCTATTTTAATTTTTTTGTAATGAATAGAGGTTTCGATTGTTCCAGTTACCTGATGCAAAGCTCTCTTGTGCTCTTGATAAGTCAGCATTTATGTGTTTCATTAAACAGGTTATGATCGATATGATCGATAAAGAGCGATAGATTGGTAGTGACTTACAGCCACGGCTCGCGTAGACCTACAGTTTTGGTACATTGTACCCAATATCCGGTACAGGGGTATCACGCTTCTCTTTAAAGTCAGTTATGCAGCCAGGAATGACTGAATACCCAAACCAAACTATGAACTTCATTCAAAAAGTGCATGTAATTGAGAGTTCACACATTTAGCATTTAGCTTGAAAGACAAACCAGAACAAACAATTTGTTTTTCTTACAAATGTATTCCTTAATGTTTTGACCAAGTTCTTTACTGCGATTGGTAGCCGGCAGACTTCTCAAAATGAGAACAAATTGAAATCGCTTGAGGTCCCAAGCCAGGTCATGATCTTTGGTCTTGTACACGACCGATTAACAAACCAACATGCGATTTAATGAGTTCTTTCCACTTTTGGATATTGCACGCATATATTTTTGTTTATTTCGTCATGAGAACGTACTTTGAAGGCGTCAAAAATGAGTTTGTTGACACGCCTTTTGTTTTCCTTATCATAATTTTGGTAATGATTCATACACTGTTGGTCGGGTTGATGTTAGGCGATTCGATAAGATATTTCGACTGAATAAAATGATAAAAATAACTTGGCACAAGATATAATTGTAAATTACCCCAAGTGCAAATTTTATCGATTGACAGGCGGAAGCATGTGGGTTGAAATGACTCAGATTTTAACGCTGTCTCTTAGATCAACATCAATCTAATCCACCAACCCGTTAGTGAAAGTGTGTGTCAACAACGCCCCCTTGCCATTGCGTATGTGTTTTTGCAGCACGTTTTAGATGGTTCCATTTCATTCCCAAATAACGCGATTTGATGTTGACTGTTTTGCGTCACGTTTACATTAGGTATCCCGTCTTGTCTGGATTATTAAAGTCCTCTATATGGCATAGCAATTTCTTCCTCTCTATATAAATACTGTTGAATGTGGGTACTCAACTTCAACTATTTTTGAGCTCAAGAGTTTGCTGTCTCTTAAGTCTCTGTAAGATGAAACTGTTTTACTGAAAACTCTGCTCGCCCCATTCCTGTGTTTCATTGCGGTGAACTTGAGCGAAAGCATTCCCAACGACTGGAATATAGCTCCATCTGCCCCAAAAGGTCAAACCTACCTCATGCAACAACTATAGAGGTATTTTCCTGCTCAATGTCGTCTACCAGATCCTATCTAGCGTGTGTGTCTTAAACACTTTTGCGCGGCACTAATCGACACGAACTAGTGCGGTTTTCAAGTATAAATAAAATGATCACACTCCGACAAATCTTGGAAAAGACCAGGAGACTTCAAATCGATACGCATTATCTTTTCATCGATTTCAAAGCTGCATAGGATAGGATTAATCGTAAGGAACTATTCGATCCGGTTAATTGAATTAGGAACCCCGGTATCCTCCTTCTTTAAGCTAATTTTGGAAATAAATAGTGCAGTGGGCAGGTGAAGGCACTTCTTCTGATGACGCTACAGTCCGGGATGGACCTGAGCCTCAAAAAACAAGTCTCCAGCTAATTTCTTTGTGTGATCTTTAGGCAGCTGCCTCCAATTACGCATGCCAAGTTGACTGAGGTTCTTCTCCACTTGTGTGCACCATCGTACACGTCCTCTTCATGGGCGTACTCTACTGCGTTGTCTCACGGGCGGATTCGAATACTCTACGGGCTAGAGCCGTGTTGTCCATGCGTACAATATGGCTTAGTCATCTTGGGCATTGAAATCGTAGACCCAGACTTAGGACTGGACTGCAGAGCAGATTTTTCGAAAGAAAAATTCTACGTCGAATATTTAAGCGTGTCTGCGAGGAGAGCGAATGGAGGAGGAGACACAACCGCGAGCTCTATGAGCTGTAGAAAGATGTGGACATAGTCCGGAAGGCAAAAATCCATTGACTAAACTGGCTCGGTCACATAGAACGAATGAAAACCAATGCTCCACCCACGGAGTCTTCGAACACGTGCCTCCTGCTTCAAAGAGGGGGGAGGATCGAACCTCCGTTTTAAAGACCATGTGATAGCGGATAAAAGACAACTTGTTCTTGATAACTGTAAGCAGCTTTCTCAGGATTGTCATCGATGGAAGACGGGAGTTGTTTAGGCTCAGACCCATCAGGGGTCACTGGGCTGATAAGTAAGTAAGTAGCCTTAAAACAACGTCAGGAGATTGGGAGGTTTCTTCTCGCTTTTCTTGATTTTCAAAGTGTTTAGTCGTCTTCAAAGCTGGGCAGACATTCACGTTTCTTGAACAACAGAATAACCACTTGACTTTCCATATGATTTCTTTTTGTGATCGTTATATATGATGTGTAAGGTACACCAAACGTCCACTATGTAAATACAATCGCACTATTTCCCCACATTACACGCTGACGCTATCACAAATTCTCTCTATTTTATTTTCTAGAAATCGCAATTGGCCTAACGCAAGAAGAAATAATCAAAGACTGGGAATGGCTGTCCGAGAATCTGTTCAAGGTCTTGAACGAAATGGAAAAGGAAGAAGAGATAACAAATTTTACAATTTGTAAAATCCAATCACTGTACGCGCACAATGCACAAGGCAACGATGACTCTGGCGAATCGGCAAACTTCAAGGTTGTTGCAGCGAAGTTCCGAACATATTTCGACATGCCCGAAGAGGAGCAGCTGGTCAACACCTATTCCTGCAAGTATGTCAGTGGTCAGTGGTTAAGTCAGCAGTTTAATCAAAACAATTGCTTTCTGTAGCTATGTGAAAAACAAAATTCCCCGACAAGGACAACTGTACATTTCCCTCAATTACATCGGCTTCTATTCGTACATGCTGGGCAATGTGGTGAAGTTTGCGATTCGGTTTTCCGAACTGGAGGACATCAACAAGTTTGGAAATGTCATTTCAATCAAAACCATCAACAAGATGCAATACAAATTCACTTTGTTCTTCGACTCCAATGAGGCGTACGATCTGATGGAGCAGCTGAGTAAAATGGCCATTCAGAAAATTATGCAGGTTAGTTGAAAACAGAAACGTGTTTGTTTTGCTTTTTCCTATTGACGAAGAAATCATTTTGCAAGGACCCCGAGAGTCCCATAGTGGATCACGAAGCAACCATATTTCAACGGTTCGGTAAGAAGTCATCAAAGAAGCCTTTCCTCTTGCGAGACCTCACTGTTCGTCAGAAGTCGGAAGAGTACAGAATGTACTTCAGACTGCCGCAGAGGGAGATCATGGATGGAAAAATTAAAGGTAAACTATACATTAATTGAATTGATTTGTTTAGGCAGATTTATCGTTATTGAGTAAATGGAGTCAATCATTTAATTACTCTTCCTCGCGCAAATGCTTAGTTCATTTGATACTTGGACTGGGATATTATTTTTTCCATAAACTGAATCATCTTAGGTTGACTGTATGCTTGTCTCCGTCATGTTGGCCATCTAACAGATGTGTTTTGAGCAACACTCGCCACGTGTTGTGACTGAGCAATAGTAGGTTGCTGTCTGGTAGTACAATGGACCAGTTTGATGTCAGTTTTAAGTCCAAGCACGTTGCATGCATGCTTAGCCACGCTTTGCTAGGCTCTGCTTGCTGTTCGCCAATACACGTCGTGGTTAAATCATCTTTTTTGCCGACATCTATGTAAATAGGTAGGATCTTTCCAGGACTTGTTTCTGAGCTTTCACTGAATGAGCCTGCTTTCCTCCTGTCGTATCTAACACCTGAGCTGGTGCATGTGCCGGACCAGACTGTTTTCACCTGCTTTAAAGATTTCAGCAGACAGACCGCTGTTTGCTTCCTGTCTCGACATTGCGTAAATTGAGAGTACGGAATTTCCCTCTATCATCGTCCAGATTGAATCGAACATTTGCATGTCTTCACCAAGGAAAAGACTTCACCGAGACCTTTAATGTCAAAAAAGAGTTTAGATAAGGTGACGCACTGTCATGCGACTTTTTCATTATTATCTTCAAGACAGACTGTGGGTGCCGTGGCCGTGTGGGTTCGTGTATCGACCCATGCGCACTTTCAAATCTGGGTTCAAGTCCCAACTCCGACAAACAAAAAATAATTGTTCACGGCTCCACCTTTTTCGAGTCACTGACAATGCTTAAAGAGTATAACAGTCTAGAAAAAGCTTCTCAATCTCGCCGTTCAGAGTCGGTACAATAGCAAAGCACAATAGCACGCACAACACGATTGGTTGTTGAGAAGCTAGGCCCAGGTCCACTTCAGACTGTAGCGCTGTAGTATTATTATTATTTTCAAGAGGGTTGTGCATAATTTAAACGACAACACCAGAGGCACGATCTTCCACAATTCTGTACAACTGTTGGCATATGCCGACGAGATTGACGCCATAGAAAGGACACAATATGCTGTGTTCATGCAGGCCGTGTTTACCGATGAAAAACATAACTTCCTTGCCCAGCTTGGCGTTGAAATTTCCTAGAATGATCTTTTCGCAGGTGGAGCATTCTTTCTAGGAGAACAAAGAAGTCATAGCCTTATACTCTGCAGGGGCCTGTGCCCAAATCAGGCTGATGTTTCCAGAGTTCGCTTACCTACTTGAAGCATGAGACTTTTTGCCTAATTCACATCAGAATGAGCACGGCCTTGCTCTCTGTAGCAATAGTCGTAATTATGTCGCAGTTATTCATCCTCTTCTTCTCTGGCTCGTCCCAGCGCACTTCCTCGATTGTGGTAAAGTCTGTTTTATAGTAGTCTAGAATCTCCGCGAGTTCTTCGGCTCCAAGTGGTCTGTAAAGGGACCTTACGTTCCACCTTCCACGTGCAGAACTGAAAGTCGTTGTCTTTTATTCGTTTTATGGGGTCGTACACAAAATCCGTTCGTATAGGCTGTTAGTTCTGAACTAAGACTTTTTCATGTAGTGAGAAAGTTAACAACACGCACAACCCTCTACTGGAAGCCCAAGTTAATTTCTTTAGCCTTTGGACACAGTTACCCGGTCATATCCGTTGTCGGTAACCTCTATCAGTCTTTGAGTGCCCCCGTTGGCCCTAAGAAGAAGAGCTCATCCGCAGCCATCTCTATTTCAGGGTCCCGACCAAGGCTTAGAAGAATCATTTTAGACCTGGGTTCCAAAATATGTTGGAGTTGAATTTTATATCATGTCTCTACCTAATACCAGTTTCACCAAATGATTTTAGCGGCATAGAGAAATCATTGCCAGCAAACTTGGATCTTAGAATGAACATATGTTTTCATATCCCTCGAGTGGATTGCAGTCGATATTCACATGTTTATTTTTGCAGCAAATCTCTGGACACCATATGCCAAACGTTACGTGAACGGAAATATCTATCTTTCCTCAAACTTCTTGTGCTTCAGAAGTGATGTCAACGACTTGGTCAGCTTGGTAGTTCCGCTGAAAACCATCAAAGTAAGTCCTTGCATACTCCGTACTATTTAGGTTCATCGTTTTTCATATTCAGAGCGCTGAAAAAAAAGAAGACGGCCCGAACCGATACGATAATCAAATCATTCTTTCAACCTCGGAAAACACGCCCTTCGTGTTTGCTCACATCACCGACAGAGACGTCCTCATACGCAAGATCTCCGATTTACTGTCCCAGATTCACATGTAAGTCAGCACAGTCCGTTGGCAAGAATGTCTTGAAATCTTGTTGTTGTGCTTTGTATTTAGCCCCGTTGGGAGAGAACGAGCAAAGTATGACATATCGTGGTCGAAACAAGCCGCCTTAATGCACACTTTCAAATGTGGTCTCACCGAAGAAATGCAAAAGAATCAAGAGGAGAAGGTAAAACGTATGCCTCTTGTGTGTGTGTAGCAATGTTCCTCAGTTTCTTTTTCTCGGGATTTAGATGAACAAGTGGGAGAATCATTTTCGTGAATTCGGAAGGGGCATATCGATGTTCCGCACTACGGACGTTATAAATCTTATAGTCGAAGGCATTCCGGATAATCTACGCCAGGAGATATGGCTCGTATTTTCTGGAGCAATCCATGAAAAGGAAATGAATCCAGGCCTTTATGAGGATCTCGTTGAAAAGGTTTGTCATCCTTAACAATACTCAGATATGTGGGAGACAAAAAAATGCTTAAAACTAACTAAACTAACTCATTGCAGTCCGCCTCAATCAAACAATGCCCAACTCATGACGAAATTGACCGTGATTTACATAGATCGCTGCCCGAGCACCCAGCATTCCAACACAAGGATGGGATAAGTGCATTGAGACGCGTATTGCAAGCATACGCGCTGCGTAATCCGCAAGTTGGCTATTGCCAAGCGATGAACATTGTTTCGTCTGTATTCTTATTGTTCTGTGATGAAGAAAATGCCTTCTGGATGTTAACGAGCCTGTGTGAGAATTTGTTGCCTGTGTATTATAATGATAAAGTTGTTGGAGCTCAGGTAAGTTTAATTTATTTATTCAATTTGATTCATTTATTTTGTGATATTTTTATATGCGTGCAAAGAAATGTCCAAACATGTGTTCATTTACTCAGACAGTCTGGATACCAGAACAGTCTGATCACGGCCGATAAAGGTTCACAGAACTTCCTAGAACAGTGTAATTTGCCTCAAAGCAATTAGGTAGGGACGAAAGAGGATAAGCACATGATGCCAATCCCCCAACTGTTGTTGTCTTTTGAGTAGCAACTTCCAGATGCAACAGTTTGTATGTGTAGCTAGAGACATTTCAACTTTGCCGTGCCGTACCCAACTTAGGTCGACCAGTAAACATTTGTTAACATAAAAACTCACTTACTTTTCAGTATAACGACCCATGAAGGGTCTGAACTTGAGCAATTGCCTCCTTCCATCGCTAACGGTACCCGGCAAGCAGTTTCCACTTATTGGTCTTTGGATTCAAAGAATCTCTTAGCTGGAGCATTGGTGTTCTTGTTCAGTTATTCTACGGATGTTTGCCTTCCACATCTTTGTACAGCTCGTAGAATTGGCGTTAATATCTTTTCCTCTATTCGCCTTCCTCGCTGACAAGAACAAACGTTTGAATCAGAATTTTTTCTTTCGAATGCATGAAGAATCAGTTCTGCAAGCCTGGCCTTCGTCCAGCTTTCGGCTCCATAAAGCATGGATAAGGAAGGATAAGAGGTCTGTGGAACATGTATTGGTCCTTCGATTTACAAGTTGTGAGGGGCATACTAAGTTGCTGTGTTAAGATAGCAATGGCTGTGAAGGAGCGAACTTGGCAAGCTCATCCGCTTTGCAGTTACCCGGAATATCTCTATGGCCTGGTACCCAACACAGAAGATTATTAAACTGATCGGCCATCTTGTCTAAAGATGAGCGACAGTCGATTACAGCTTTCAAGTTTATAGAGACTAATTTCAGAGCCCTGATGGCTGACTGGCTGTCCGTGAAAATGCAAATAGTGATCGGATAGGCGAAAGGAGAAACTGATGTATAATTCATTGGAGAAAACATCACTGCCAAATCCATCCTGGGTCTTTGACCCATCCGTAAAGAAGTGCAGGGATCTTGCAAATGGCTTAGGATGGTTATTCCAAAAGTCTCTGTCTGGAATTAGGGTAACATGCGTTGTAAGAATAGGAGCAGTATACCCCTGCAGATTTCTGATACAAACCAACTCGAAAATGTACTTTTACTCGTTTTGATTTACATTTTACCACGCTGTGCGTTTGGCAGAAAAAAGTTCTACGCACGATTCAGGTATCAAATGGTAGAAGACAGAGCTTATTAAAGTAACGCTTTAGGCTACGAGAGAAGGAAGAAGAGACTGTGGCACACATTTTGGCAATGACCATTATTGGCCCGCAAAAAAAAAAAGAAGTTTTGCAAAATTGTCTAGGAAGCAGAACTCAGTTAAGCAGATGCTGTCTCCAACATGAGATCAGACAAGAACTGTGAAGATATTCAAGGAGTGTCTCTGACAAAGGGGGATTGTAGAAGAGGTACTAAAGGGGATTAAAAACGGTGGTCTGAAACGGGGTCCCTTTAAACCTTTATATACGGCCCCCTTTTTATATGCATATTTTTGACCAATGGCGTGAGCTATTATTTCAATTGATGGGTGTTTTTTGGTTTCGTTTGACCTTTCATTCCAATCATAACCTCTTAATAATAATAATAATGGCGGCGCTACTGTCCGAGGTGGACCTGGGCCAAACTTCTCAGCAACTCTTGCTGTGCGTGCTATTGTTCTACAATTTAATACCAACTCCGAACGGCGAGATTGAGAAGCTTTTCTAGACAGTTATACTTTTTGAGCATCGTCAGTGACTCGAAAGAAGTGGACCCGTGAACAAATTTTTAGGTGCTTTTTTTGGGAATCGAACCGACAACATCGAGCGTAGGAGACGACGCACTTACCCACTACTCCACGGCGCCCACATAACCTCTTTATGTAGTAATATTGGACCATGGAGGTTATATTGTGACTGATTCCTTTCTTTTCTTCATTTAATTTAGACCCTTTTTCAGTTCGAAGTAGAAAATCGAATTTCTTCATTAAAAATGGCCTTTTTACCAAACAGGTGCATAAACAATAATTTTAAGTCTTCAATGGTACGTTTAAATCAGACTTTCTCGCTCTTCGTCAGTGGTACTTGTCCATGCAGGGTTTTCTTAATAGCGTTTAGTCGATTATACATCTGTTATTCCTGTTTCTTGTTCAAAGCAATTTTAAATACCTAACCTATTGTCCATTTTCAGATCGATCAGGGAGTTCTGAATGAATTGGTTGAAGCCTACTTACCCGAGCTGCACAATCATCTAGACGCCTTAGGTATCATCAAGATGATTTCGTTGTCCTGGTTTCTCACAATTTTTCTAAGCGTTATCCCATACGAAAGTTCACTGCGAATCATCGACTGCTTTTTCTACGACGGAGCAAAAATTATTTTCATGGTAATTTCATCCATCAGTCCCCTGGTTCTTGAATTCTCACTGATTTGCTGTTTATTGTAAAGATATCACTTCAAATTCTTGAATGGAACCGAGATAAACTTCTTCAGTGTCGCGATGACGGGGAAGCAATGCAACTGCTTGGTGATTTCCTGCGTGGCATTTACAATCCCGACTATCAGCTGTCTGTTCCACGACAAACTCAAACCCATCACAGTCAGTCGATCAACACTCTCATCCACGAAGCATACATCAATTTCGGGGCAAATATTTCCGTGCAAAAGATCGAGGAGCTCCGCAACAAGCACCGTCGGCTGACAATCCGACAATTCGATATTGACAACGAAAAGACCATGGTTAAGTTTTACGCTGACAACATGTATTTTAACAAAGACGAGCTGCACATGCTTTTGACAATAATCCGCGAGGAGAAGATGACTCCGAAAAAAATACAGCAGAAGGCAAACTGTGTTGGTGAGGCTCCAATCATCCTGCCAAATGCCGCCAATTCTGAGGAATACCTGCGAGACAGTTGCAGTCGATCGGAGCCATACAACGTCGACTTTGAAACGTTCCGGGTCTTATTTCATGAGCTAACGCCTTGGAAAAAGTGTCAGTCAGTTGATTTGGCAGAGAAACTCTTCAGGGTAAGTACGGAGTTGGACACATCATGAATTGTTCCATAATGAGTGAAGTTTCTGAAACATTTCAGTTGACGGACAAGAAGAGCACCGGCATACTGGAGTTCTCACAGATAATCAACTCCATTGGCATTCTGTGCTCCAGTAAATACACGGAGAAACTGAAACTCCTGTACATACTCCACCTGCCGCCATTGCTAAGCAAATCCGAAATAGATCAGGCCAGGAAGCCCAGAAAATCAAATGACGCCGAAGTTGGCATCGAGGCAGAAGACTTTTTCGGGTTTGTTTCCAATTTATATGATTGGATCCGACCCCAAATTTCTGATTACATATTTGATTCCAGTGATGACCCATCCGAATCTATAGAGGCGCTCCCATCGCCGACTGATAATAATTTTGACGAGTGTGAATTCGCCATGATTCCCACGACCTCGACAACAGCCGCTCAAGAAACATCAATATCCGCACACGATCGAACGCCACCCAATTTGTCGGTATCGAATTCACAGAGCTCTCAACCGAATGCCAGAACTTCCACGTTCTATGTTGATCTTCCAACCGATCAGCTGGCTCACCTGGGAAGATTCGAATCGATTGACACGTTCTCTGATATCAGTGATCTGGGGGCAAAAATCAACCAACTGAACGTGGAGACAATATCGAACTTCTCTCAGATATCACAGAGTGACTTGGGAAACAATAAATTCGAAAACGAAATCTCGCGCACTGACTCCACGACAGACACAAAGAGTCTGGGCAGCCTGAGGTATTTCATTGACCAGCAATATGGCGGCAATTCGCCGAACAAAATGGTACCCAAGATGAAAAGACCAAACTTTCAGTTTCTCTGGAGGAGTTTGGTCGAGATCATTGGTGATCAGGATCAGGATATGAAGGATGCATGTATGTTTTGAAATTCACCAAAAGAGATCTGTGATTGGAGACGAATGGGTTTGTTTTTTGCTTTCAGATGAAAACTTGATCGAACTAGGAAACCAAAATCAGTGCAATTTGAAAAAGGAAGTGAGCCTGGAGAGCTTTACACAGCTCGGATTCGGTGGAAGTTGTGATGAGGTAAGTCCGACTATAGGACTATGGGTGATTTCAAATTTTCAGAAGACTGCGCTGCAGCAGACCTTCTAGACCTTCAGGATAACGTCCAGAGCATCTGAAGGTGTGGTTCTCAGAGCACCTCCTATGCAGATGCAGGCTTGACGTTGAACCTTCCTGAGGAGATTGTAGTGTATGGCTATGTCTAGTATTGTCCACCAGACATGCACTCCATATAACAGAATGGGTCTAACGACGGCTGTGTAGATCCAATGGATCATGTAAGGTTGGAGAGGCCATTTCTTGCCTAATTCTCTTTTACATACGTAGAGAGCAAGCGTCGCCTTGCGGGTACGCTCCATTATGTTCAGCTTCCAGTTAAGTCTTTTGTCTAGAATGAACCCTAGAAATTTGGCAGACTTGAGAATCTGCAACTGGTGCAATCAATGGTAGGGGGTCGAGCGAGGCGATTTTGTATTTCCATGTGAAAAAGACGATTTCCATTTTTAGAGCGTTAATGCCCAGTTCGTTAGCTTTGGTCCACGCCGATAGCTTAGAGAGAGCATTTTGCATAAGATCCCTTAGCAATGTTGGATATTTACCCGAGATTACTACAGCAATGTCATCCGCATAGGCTATCACCTTGCACCTTGCGAATTCAATTTAAATTGTTTTTATTTTTCAATATAATCTCCCCTAACATCAATGCATTTGTTACATCTTGAGATAAGCTTTTTTAAACCCTCAAAAAAATAAATTTCCTCTTTCTCTGCAAAATACCCATTTATTGCCGACTTGAGTTCTTCATCATCCGAAAATCTTTTTCCACGAAGACATTTTTTCAAATCCGGAAACAGGAAATAATCACTAGGGGCAAGGTCTGGACTATAGGATGGGTGTTGGATTTCTTCGAAACCACAATCTCGCGCAGTAGCCTTGGAAACTCGCCCCGTGTGAACAGGAGCGTTGCCATGAAGAAGCAACACACCCGCTGCGAGTTTACCCCATCTTTTCTTTTTAATTTCCTCCCGTAAATTATGCAAAGTGGAAGCGTAGGACGTGGCGTTGATGATTTCACCCTTTTTTTGTACTCAATGAGCAAGATTCCCTTTGAGTTCCAAAAAACTGTGGCCATGAGCTTCCCGGCAGACGGAGTGACTTTGAACTTCTTCGGGGGGTCTGTGAACTCTTGGACTCTTGTTTGCTTTCAGGGTCATAGTGGTGGACCCATGTTTCGTCACCAGTAACAATTCGATCCATAACACCGTCCGCGTTCTCACTACACATCTCCAAAAGTTCTCTACAGCATGCGATTCTCACTTTTTTCTGAGGCGCTGTGAGCATTCGTGGCACCCACCTTGCACTGACCTTTGAAAGGTTAAGATGGTCATGAAGAATGGTGTGAATGGTGCCAATTGAAAGCTTGGTGATCTCTGCCATCATTTTCACCTTTATTCGGGCATCCTCAAGAACAAGTTTTTCGAGTTCTTTGATGCTTTCTCCCGTACAAGCAGTAGCCGGGGCGCCGGAGCGGGGGTCGTCTTCAATGCTCTCTCTGCCTCTCTTGAACTCACTTGACCACTTTGGCACAGTTGATAATGAAGGTGCGGAACCCTGGTAAACAGCCACCATCTCTTCATGAATAGTTTTTTTACTTTTTCCTTGCTTAGTGAGAAATTTAATTACAGCGCGATGCTCAATTTTCACCATCATCGTCTCAGTTGCCATTATGATTGTGTTTAACTAGAGATAAAATGCGAATTAATAATCACATTTATATGAAATTTTACATGAATGCACTAAAATAATAGTATTACTTGATAAATAAGCCAATTTATATGTACAATCACAGCTTCACCCCGATACCGAGAATATATTGAACGCCCCTCGTAGCAACAAAAGTAGTTCGTTGAAGTAGCCCCAGTGGCTGGAACATTAAACAAAATAAGCCAAACCTGGGAACTAAACTAATTTCCACATCTTCATTTTCTTTGCAGCCTGATTCGAACGGAAATCCAACAACTCCAACAGAATCGCAACTAACAAGTGAATTTGTAGATGCATTGGACAAAGAGCTGCGTCAAGCCGAGGCCATTTCAACATCCTCAACAACAACCACAACGGCAACTGTTAACTATGATAACTGGGAAATAAGCATCAACCAATTCATTGCAACCGTCTTAGCTGTTACATCAATCGTACAAGCATTCTACTCCCACACACCGATCAAAGAGAACATTGAGCGCATGCAAAAGAACCGCAGAAAGTGTGTAACGTCCAACTACTAGTGGAACATTTGTGACTGAACTGTACGTTCGTAAGTGTGTCGATGGCAAAACCTACCATTATTCTGCTGCTAGCAAGATGTAAAACTAATTTGAAGAAGCAGCACTTTAAAGTTATTTTGCCCCGCCCCCCCTAAAAAAAAACAAAGTTAGTGAACAAAAATGAACTTTAGCAAAATGGAAGCAGCCAAACGATGTCAAAGAAAAATTCGATTATTACATTTCTGTTGTTTACGTTTTCGTTTAGGACAAAATTCGATTTCAAATTCTGAGTTTGACTAAAAGAGAAAATTAGGCTAGTATTAATAAACAAGTTCATTACACAGATTACACATATAAATGTATTTTTAATCAAGACAAAAGTAAATACGAAATAAAACTATTTTATCAAACATATCGTGTCGATGTTGCTTACTCAGGGTGTTTTGATACTTCGCATTAAGCCCTTCCATGGTGATTTCGTGAACGTGTGAATTTCCTCTTCATGGTTTGGTTTTCGTTTTTTTAATTCAATCTTCTTTATTGTTTCCCCTTGACACGATGTTTAAATTATCATTCTGATGCAGTTTATACGAAGGCTGTTTGATAAGTCAGTGACTTTTTTAACTTCTCGCACAGTAACTTTAAATGAAACACTGCTCGCGACAACGAAAATGGAACAAAACTGAATTTCGTGGTTGATTAAGCATTATTTTTTGCGTAAAAAACCATGACAGAAACTAACGAAAAGCCTAATGATAAGACCTTGATCATCCTAGTCATGCAGAGGCATTTACGGCGCAGAGGCATGGACAATATCCCAAGCGGATGAGTCTCTTGCTCTTTTCGAGAGAAAAGTTCTGCACGCGATCTTTGGTCCTGTTTGCGTTGATGGCATTTGGAGGAGAAGGTTCATCTACGAACTGTATGGGCTGTACAGCGACATGAGTCTTGCCAGGCGTCTACGGATCCAACGCCTAAGATGGGCCATGTAAAGCGTATTGACCACTTAGCTCCGCACCGAAGAGTCTTCGACTTTGAGCCTGTTGGACAACGCAACAGAGGACGTCCACGTACATGGTGGCGCACGTAAGTCGAGGGGAACCTCGGCTGGCTTGGTGTACGAAACTGGAGACATCTGGCAAGAGATCGTGTTGGCTGGAGAGGCATGTTGGGTCTACCTCGGACGGCTAAAGCTGAATTTCAACTGAGCGGTTATATCACATTTTACATGAAATTTGGACATCAAAATGCCATCTACACCATATGAGTCGCGACTGCTCACACTCGATCATAAGCGCAACCGTGTAGTTACTTTAGAGGAGTGTTTGGCGATGTAATGTTTGCTGTTGATGCTACTGGAACAATTGCCTGGAGTTTAGGAATTAGACTAATTCCTTGATGGTTTTCTGAGAGAACCCATCATTAAATCATCAAATCGAGGAACGGATTGCCTAGTATCTGCTTTCTGGCTATGACAAGGGCCGGGCAGGCACAAAGAATTGATACAACGTTACTCCTTCTGCTGAATATTTAAAACTGCGACAATGAACGTCATGAGGGATATTTAATATGGCTATGCAATCTCTAGCGGCCAGTCTAATCTTAGATGCTGAACTGCTTTGTTAACACGTTGACTGCCACCATATAAAGAAAAAAATATCTCCAGAGTGTCAAAAGTTTTTTTTGTTTTAAACGTTTCTCTGCGCGTTTTTTATGTGTTTTAAGAGTATGATTACCGGTTGGTCACATGGCCCCTAGTGTTAAGTGCTTGTGTCTAGTGCCACGTGACTCACCGGCGTTTTTCTAGCAAGCCACATGAAAAAAATCCATATAAAAATGTACTGATTGTGACCCACCGGTGGTTCACATGGCCTCCTGGGAAACTTTTGCGTAACCCACCGGTGGGTCACATGGCAGTCACGGTGTTGAGCTAATCCATCTAATGCTTACCGCCTTAGTTATCCTTACCATCGCCAATAATAATAATGGCGGCGCTACAGTCCGAGGTGAACCTGGGCTTAGCTTCTCAGCAACCGTCGCCAATCCAAGCGGAATATGCACCTCTATTACTACCGTCCAATGATTACCGAATCAGCTTTGTCATTGCCATTTATGCGTACATAAGCAAGCCACGGAGATAAGCAATTGCACTTAACCTCTAGTCTGCGAATTCCTACTCTGACCCCCCCATGGTGAAATCTTTGAGTAGAGTAATTTCTAAAGGAAATGGGATAACCAAACCTCGTGGAACGGCAGCTGCGAACGATAGAGGTAGAGTGAGTCTGTAACAGGGCTCATCTCTCTTTAGAGATGGCGGCGAAGGAGCTGATCAGCTCACAGGCCAACGGTGGCACTCAGAGCTCAAATCAAATTGTATGCCACTTGAAGCTACGTGGTCCACAATCCTTTAAGAACTACTGTAACATATTTCGGAGCCGAAGTCTAAAAGGATTCCTTCAAGACGGCCCTTTTTCTTGGGGCCAACAGCGGCGCTTACAGCCTGAAAGAGGTTACCGACACCGGATAACCACGGATCCTTGTCCAGGGGCTAAAGAATTGGACCTGTCCTTGCAGTTTTGGTTTGTGCGTCGGGTTAACATTATTACTACGTGAAAAAAATGAGTTCAGTAAGTAACAGCCTCGGATATGGACAGATCTGCTATTGACGACCCCAGCAAAAGGAAAAGGTACAACGGCTTTCGTACGTGGAAGGTTAAGTCCTTTAACAGACCACGTGCAGACAATGTCCACCCAAGAACTCTAGACAAGGGTCAGACAAAACGAGACGCTGTCATGTGACAACTTTAACTTCGTTCTTGAGAAGAGAGATAACCCACTGGCCAACAAAAGAGGAACGATCTTACAAAAGTTCATACAACTGCTGGTATACGCGGACGGTATTAACGGGATTGGCCGGTCGAGATTGACGAGCCGTCAGAGAGACGTTTGCTGGCATTGAAACGGAAGCGTCTTAAATCGGTCCGGCGGTAAACGAGGACAAGACGAAGTATATGCTGTCATCGCGAAAGGATCCACAACATCGATGACTTAACCAGAACGTCACAATAAGCAACTATAACTTTCAAATAGTGAAGGACTTCATCTACCCCGCCGAATCCGCGATAATCGATACAATCAACATCAGTACCGAGATCAAACGCATAATAACTCTTGCCGACCGCTGTTTCTTTGGGCTCACGAGGCATTTGAGTAATGGAGCCCTCTCTCGAAAGACTGAGCTGAGTTTGCATAAGACGTCGGTCATCCCAGTCTGCTCTACGGCGCAGTGATATGGACTATTGCGTTGCGATCTTCGGCCTAGTTGAGTTGGAGATTGAATTGGCGTATACTTAATGTTGCATTTGGTTGTTCCACACTGCTCTATCAAATGTGCACATGACATAGAGAGATCCGACTCTTCACCCAAACTTAGTGGCCTTGATATCGTGTGATAATAAAACAATTACTTTAAGACTATACAGGTTTTCAAATATCTTATTTTTACTTAAGTTTTTATTCTAGGTAAATGATTCATACTTAACAGCGGAACGGTCCATTTCATTTTTAAATCTGTGAATACAATAAAACGTATGAATGAATGCGTGTATGTATAATATGCATGCGTTAACAGTTCAAATCAATTCAAATATTCAGTTGAATTTAAAAACTATCCACCGCCATAGTTATAATAATTTTAAAGTATTGTTTAAGTGGTCAGTCTGCTTAGTTTCATCATACAAGTACATTCTTCTTCTGTATGCTTAATAGATTTGATAGTTGATACATACACTTGGTTGATTAGTTGAGCATTTCAATACAAGTTTCAATTCAATTCAGTCTAATTCGTTTTAATCTCCTTGTAATCAAACAATGTTATCAATATGGTGCAGGCATTCACACTGCCTTAAGGCTACGGTTATATATGATTTGAATTTTCATTTAAATCTACGATTTCTTTAATAATTTTTAGTTACACTAGCGTTTTTGAATGATTTCTTGTTCATTGATGATGTCTTAATATATCGATTGAGATATTCATGATATCGCAAGTAATCTTAAACAAGTAATTTGCATAATTTTGGATTAATAATTACAAGGAATGGGACATTTAAAATCATGTCATCAGGTTCACAGAACAAGAAAGTCCCAATTTTTTATCGACAAATCCAGGGCGCAGAAGTATGCCAGGGTGGACACTACACGAATCGGGTATATCATATCCATAAAACGAGTTGGTGATTGTTATAAAGACACTTCCTTCAAGTCGCCAAAGTAGTAGCTCCTACTGGCCTGCTCATACGGATTAAACAGAATGAACGTCTAAAATTAAGTTTTCCTAAATGAAAATCTTGACAGAAAGTCAGTAACATACATACATCAGCGGAACGAATGAATCGCTTCACGCTTGAACAACGTTGGGAAATATTGAAAACTTATTTCCAAAGTGAGTGCTGTGTAGCCCAAACAGCGCGTTTTCGAAAATAAGTTTTGGCCGAAATGAAGCGTCCACCGCGACTGCTGTACGCAAGATTGTGCAAAAAGTTCGTGAGACTGGTATGCTAGTCGACAACACTCATGGTCCCATCGTCGTATGGTGCGCACAGATGAGAATATGGTTGCTGTGGCCGAGGGTGTGAGACTCAATTCACGAACATCAACTCGCCATCGATCTCAACAGCTTAACATTTCACGCACTAGCCTGAGGAGAATTCTGGACAAAGATCTCGGATTATTCGCTTACAAGGTCGGTCCAATTGACTCAGCAATTGAAGGCGCGTGACCATCCGCTTCGTTATTACTTCGCAGTTTGGGGTTTAGAGGAGCTTCAATTGGACAACGATTTCGGGCGAAAAATCATCTTTTCGGACGAGGCACATTTTCATCTCGGCAACTACGTTAACAAACAAGATTGCCGCATCTGGGACTCGGAATACCCGCCGTGGAATATTGTCGAGAAGCCAATGCATCCACAGAGAGTGACAGTTTGGTGGAGTGGACCATTTTTCTTCGAAAATGTGGTTGGGAACAACGTTTCGGTCAAGGGTGGGCGTTACAGAGCCATCTAAACCGACTTTTTTTTACTGATACTGAAATTGAAGACAAGGATTTGGACGGCCATGCCACACAGCCCATGCCATAATCGATCTTTTGCGCACCAAATTCCCAAGTCGTGTTATCAACCGTTTTGTCGTTATCAATTGGCCTCCTCGGAGCTGCGATTTGACTCCTTTGTGTTTTTTTTTGTAGGTAACCGTGAAGGACTGATGTTATGCCAACAATCCGGAAACGATTCAAGCACTTAAGGCCAATATCATCCAAGCAATCCGTGAGCTATAGCCCGAAACGAGCAACAATGTCTTGGAAAATTGGGGAGACGGAATGCGCTACTACGAAACCAGCCGAGGAGAAAATTTAATTTTGTTAATTTTTTTGCATTATTAAAAAGAAACTTGTGTTTGGCCCCCCTGAATAGACTTGCGAAGTTGGCCTTTTTTATAATTTGTGCGTGCAACTGGAGTTAAGAATAACCTTAAGTATCAGGAGTTAAAACACAGCACGGGCCAAGGGTAAAGAGATTGGATTTGAATGTTTGTAACTGGTACGAGCATTCTATATTCGTGTGGTCCGACCAAATTACGAGTCTCTGAACTTAACTGTGCGTTTGAAAGTAGGCCAAAAATGGTGTTAATATGAGGTGAAGATGGCAGGAAAACCGGAGGGAGAGTTAAAGAGAAAGAAATATTTTTTCGCAACCAATGCATCCCTTTTCAACCTTTCGGAAAATCCTACGCTTTCTGTCCGATAATCCTACCTTCTTCCGTCTTTGTAAACGCCGTCTAAGGAAAGGAAAATAACTGCATAAATCATATGAATGTTTGATTTATACAAAGGTTATGCGATGGGAAATGAGACCTACAATAACGCAAAAATATAAAAAGCACTTGGTTTAAAAAAAGGATATGCCCACAGCAAATGCAAATGCAAGGAATATAAAAGCAATAGGCTGATTGGAAGCAATTTTCTTCGTATGGCACTACAGTCCGCGGGTGGATTCTTCTTCAAGCATCTCAAGCTAGCGCGATGCTTCCCTAGAGTCATCCAACAAGCTGCTCCAGACTTCAGATCCTCCTCCAGGCCTTAATTTCGTAAACAAGTTTGTACTGTAAACCTCTCACAAAACTTTCGGGATTTATAAGAATAACCGAATGGCCGGACACCACAGAGTAATTTGGCACACGACGTGGGGGAAATGCATGAGTTCCCTCTTAAACATAACAATTGGTAGCCAGCCTTCACATCAACCTAACCTGAACTAACTTCCGCTTTTAACTTTGGTAAAGTGTTGGTTGGAAAAGCAACTATTACATGCTGTCTTTCCGTGCGTCATAGCGCAGTGGATATATGCGTCGACTCCTACCCACAAGACTTTCATTCTAGATTCAACAAAATTTAGGAAAATAGTCATTGACGGAAAAAGCTTCTTAATCTCGTCGATGCACAACAGAGTGGGTGCTGTAGAAGCTAGGTCTAAGTCTTCCTCGGATTGTAGCGAATCCGTTATTATTATAATTATTATTACATGATGCCTTTAAATAAATTCCTCTTATTACAAATCAATCAATGTAAGACATGCATAACAAATATCTGAGTTTTTCACACATATTGTCCACTTGTTGTCTCATTCATTTACAATTTTTCTTTGTTATTCATCAGTGTTTTCGTTTCTTTATTATTTACATACACAATTTTAAAAAGCTCTTTGAAACAAGGTTTCAGAAGCAACACAAAAAGGTGCAAATCGATTCTATGAGGCAGTGTTTTCATTTGCTACTTTCAACTAACTTTCATCTCAGTTGCCCTCCGACGCAACTTATCTAACGGTACAATATACAAATGCACAAACTCAGAGCTGATTCCATTTGGTATTCATTTTGTTTGCACTCTGCTGCCACCATCAATTCATTAACTGTTCTGTTTATCATTTTCAAAAAGAAACAACTATGTTTTCATATTTTATTTATATTTTTTTTTCTTGGCTAAGATTACAAAAAAAAGAAACAATATTTTCCAACCAAGACATTTTCATTACTGACTACGGTTTAGATTAAACGATGCATATGTACATAATAATATGTTTAAAAAAATTATATTATATTTAACAATAATTATAGCGATAAACTTAAGCGTATACATACTAGGCTACGGATTAAATATTTGTATAAAAAATGAGATTTCATTGCCAAACAAGCAAAAACATTTAATTGATGGGAGGTTTTGGATGTAGGACATCTTCTTAATGCTCAAAGTAAATTCATAAATAAATATAAGACATAACAGCCAAAATGCGATTTTTTTCTTTTCTTTTTCATATAATTTCGGGTACACAGCGTCTGAGACTCAGGCAACTGTTTGGCGTTTCATTGACTTCACACACAACTCACATATTGCTTCACGAGAATAAATTTTAAATGCTTTTAAAATGTATAGCGGTTCGAATAGATAACTTGAGGTACGCTTATTGATTACTGTACGTAGGGCTTCATAAGTTAATCTGTGGTGCAAATAAATTAATGGAATATGGCTAATCACGTCAACGCGAAATACACTATCATCCATTAATCATCAATCATCTAGCTAGGTTACGCAGACGTATTCCGTTGGAACACACCCAACCTGTCATAGATGGAGTCTTACAGATGATTGAAGAGCGCTTATGTCCTAATTTGACACTCACCATCGAGCGTATATTCCAATTGACACCTAGTATCAGCTAGTATCAAAATCTTAATTAACCCGTGGTACCTTGATTATTATGCATGACAACGAAAGGGAAACTTATATGATTTTAATAAAGAAAAAGAATACTGGAATCGGCCACCTTCTTAGAAATGCTAAATACGAACGCCTACAACTTATTCTAAAAGGGAAGATAGAAGGCCTGTCAATATCAGTGTGGGTTGAGGCCTGTAAAGTCCACCATTAACCAGAGATTTACACTGCGGCAAATCTTGGAAAAAACGCAGGAGTTCCAGATCGATGCTCACCATCGATTCATCGATTTTAAGGCCGCGAATGACAAACGAATTCGAATGTCACGACTCAGGTGGCTGGGTCATGTAGAGCGAATGGACACAAACGCTCCGGCTCGAAAAGTCTTCGATTCCAACGCCGAGGGACAACGTGGTAGAAGAAGACCTCGCCTCCGATGGCTTGCCCAGCTGAAAATTGATCTCAATCACTAGAGGCGACTAGTACAAAATCGTGCTAATTGAAAATGCATGTTGACTGAGACCCAGATCCACCCGGGACTGTAGCGGCCGCCCACGCGGCGAAGAAGGAAGGACTGTGGGGAGACGAAATCTGACATGACTATCAAACATGTGGCGCGAATGGCTTAATCTCTCGACGGCTTTAGTAATGAGGAATACAAAAGCAAACAAAACGATGATTTCGGATCGGAGAGGGATTTCTGTTTCGGTTGCGGCTGTCGTCGATCAATGATCATAGGATCAATTGTCGTTCGATGATCGACAACCGCAGTAGGGGCCTGTGCTTTGAAATATTAATTAACCAGCAAACGACTCTGCAAAGGTCCGCGACTTACTGCGAAAAAGTGAATGGTCAATGTTACTGAAGCACACATTTTGACTGGGAAATTCAAAAGACTTTTTTATTCCACGAATTTCAATACTTTCATCAAATTCTCCTTTTTATCTCAATCGTCTTTAATTTCCAGTTCATGTTGCATTTTTGATCAATAAGGCGCATTTTCAGTCTTTGTTGAATTGTGTCATAATTCGTGTGTAGGCAAATCACCGATTTTATTAATTTACTGTCAACAAAGTGGACGTTTTTGGGCAGTTGAATTCAAACGTGGCCGTTTGGGAAACGATGAACGTTCGGGCGTCCAAAAACTGTCACCACTGAAGAAAACATCGCCAAAGTCCACAAAATGGTGCTAAATGTCTAAAGAACATATTTGTCGCATTTTAAATCAGGATTTAGCCATGAGAAAGCTGTCTGATCGATTGGCAGCTCGTTTTTCTGTTTCAACAAGACTATGCGCCGTCTCAAACCTCAGCGGTTGCCATTGCGAAAATAAACGAATCGTGGTCTTGAACTGCTTGGCCATCCGCACTACCTACCAGATCTAGCCCCAAAGCGACTTATTTTTTGTGCTTTGGAGGACAGAGAGGAGGCCATTGCCTTTGTAAATGGCTATTTTGCAGACAAAGATCCTGAGTACTTTTGTGTGTAGAGTAACAAGGAGATGTGGAACTATAAAAAAATGTTGAAAGTGTTGTACCTTTGTTAGGTCGGAAACTTGTCAGATCAGCCTCGTATACTTCTGACAAAACTAATTATATTAGGCATCCAAATGTATTTTCTGTTAATTTTTAGTTGTTTAGCAAATTTTTAGGTAAAATGTGAACCATTTTTAATATTCCGTGAACATCCTCACGGTAAAACTTGAATAGTTTTCAGAAATGAAGTTCGCTTCATGACGGACAGACTCACAATTACACCACCAGAAAAGACTTCGATAATATCAAACAGAGAGCATATTTGCGTTTTCATCATTCGACTTGAGTTCATCTGACCAAGTCTATCCGACTTTCCGGATCATGCAAACGACTCGTTTTTCAGCTTTAATCTCTTCTAAACTAGCGCCTCTGACAAGCAATTCTATGAGTCAGTTGGCTGCAACATCTTGTTTCTTCAACGATGCGTATTTCATTCTGGCTTACAACTACATCAAACAAAAAAAGGAGTTAACTTGGCTGCCCTGGCATGCATAAATAAAACCACAAGAATTAACAGAAACAGCTTTATAACAAGCTAATAAATACACGTAATGAATGTTTGAAATGGTGTGTGTCGAATAGGGACTCCGTGCACCGTCCTAAGCAGTGTTTGCTTTACTTCTTCTTTCAGAAAGACCGCTCTCCTGCGCGATGAGTCAAATTTAATTTGAATCACTTGCAGCAGTTCACTGCAGAGCACACAGTTTTTGTTTTGAAAATTAATGAAATTCGGTTTGTAAACTAAAGGAGAAACACACCAAAAACGCTTTGCTTACAGGCCTGCTTTATCGCGCACGTGCGATGATGCGAAGGGACCCACTTCTCTTGGCTTATACAATATATACAGGATGCCACTGCCGTCACCCGTTATTCGCTCTGTTTGTTTTGCAAATAAATGTGATGTTAGTGTAGCTGATGTAAAATCTAAGAAGGAGAACGATCACTGAACCGTCTAAGGTGTCGGTGCAGAACTCGATCAATGTTTGATTCTTAAGATTAGACCACGTGGTTGTTTTTTTCTGTTTGTCTCACTATAAATAACTTAAAATTAGTAAGGGCAAATCGATATATGTATGTGTACGTATGTATCTGCCTTTCGAAAGTGTTTATGCGGTAAATTTCGAAACAGTTTCACTTTCACAGCACCGCTGTTGCTTTGTGATAATAGCATGGATTAATGTATGATGATTTAAGGTAATGACTTTCCTTGTGACGCGTTTTGAACCGCCCTCAATTGGCCACGTCGTTGCTGCTTTTCAGATCCCTCTCGCGGAAGAAGCCTCTCTCGGTTTTGCACTCACGGATGGTGACTGTTTCCAAGTTGACTGTGACGTCGGTGATGACAACTTTGTCTGTAGTTTTGCATTTGCTCGGAAGCCAAAAGCGTGGCGGTGCCGCTTTCGGCGATAGGGGTGGTGATTGGGAACGTGGAACTTTCAATGCATTCTGGTTGCTACTGTAGTGCTGATGCTGGTGATGGTCTTTGGACTTTGTTTCGTTCTCATCCTTTTGATAGTGCTGCACTGCGACTGCTGGTAGTTGGGGTGGAGGTGTTTGTTGCATTTGATTTGCGTACTGTAACAGTTTTTCTGATGGGATATCCTGTTCGGGGCGCGAGGCCGGTGTTTCGGGGGAGAGTGGTGCTGATTCTGTTTTGAGAGGCGTAGAAATCGGTGCAGCTGAATCCAAGCAAAAGTTCTTAGCAGACGTGGGACCATCGGGTGAGGTTTTAATCGTGACGCCGATCTTGCCGGACTCTTTGAGAACCTCGGCCTTGCGCTTGGTACCAACTGGTGGCTCCTTTCTGTTGCTCAACGGTTGATCTTCACTGCTGCTGGAATTTGAGTCGGCGTCAGGAATGAATGGTGACGGTGGCTGACGATGTGGTGATTCCGATCGTCTTGAATTTTGACCAGAATTGCTGTTGACACTGCCACCTTTGTCGGATTGGGCTTTGATTTCCTTGCGCTTTTCTTTGTCTGACGACGGTGTCGGTGTATCGTTATCGTCACCAATTGTAGCATCGTCGTCGTCTTCTGATTCGATATTGTTGCGATCGCGCTCCTTTTCCTTCTTTTTCGGGCCACGTTTTGAGGGTGTGCTTGACGACTTGTTGCTTTGTTCGTAGATTTCGATCAACCGGCGATCGAGGATGTTCACTTCGGGTTCCCACGTGTTGTAGCGTTGGTTCCAACCTTTCCATTTCACCCGATATTCAACTACACCCTGGAAAATATATGAAATATATTAATTTAAATTCATATAAGAAATTTAATAAGTTTAATGAAAATACGCGTCTGTGGTCAAATGTGCGGGATGTCATTGAGAAGTGAAGGAGCATTACATTCTGATGGATGATGAAGGACACACTGGCAACATATTGACAGTCAAGCAATCAATCTACTTCCTATCGAGGCGATTTTTTTTTTCATTCATAAAGAAGTACCTCTCGAGAGAATGTTAAATTAGTTTTACTACAGCATGTGGCTAACAGTCTGTAGTTCTTAAGTCTTATTCCTAAGCAAAGCAAATTTCTTTCTTAGAACTTAGGACACTTGTTGTTTGATCGATGGTGTAGTTAAGAGATGAATTGTTTCGTAAAAAGGAGTTTAGGTTAGCAGTTTCTCTTAGGCCAACATAGGCCAATTGTGGTATCTCGCGGGTGTCTCCTATGCATCAAACTATTTGATGCTTGATAAAAAGCGCTTAAGTGGACTGATGCCGGCGTAGTTCAGCCGACTTAAGTCGTCGAAGAAGTAGGCCCCTAGGTTGGTTTTCCTACGAGTAGTGAAACTACAGGGAGAATTCGACAAAGAAAGACGAAGAGTAGTCACATAACAGAACGCTTTACATCTTTCTCTCTAAAATGTTCTCCAAAATGTATGATGCCTGGAACTAAATTAAGCTCTTCGATAGTGAAACTAAAGTAAAAGACGCAGGAATAGTTGTAACATAGAACTTTGTTCGCAGTTTGACCTTTGACTCTGAAATTGTGGAACAACGGAAAACGTCCACAATTGAGCTAATGTACACAAGCAGAAAATTACCAAAGCAAATAAAGACTTGATGGGGACACAAACATAAGTCATTAACTTTTTAAAGATTATTTCGTGTAAATGTTGATCAGGGATCCATTTTATGTGGTCAATACGGAGATCCCAATTTTGAGTCACTTTTGTGAGCATATTGTCTGGTATCTCGCTGGTTGTTTTCGACGGCTGCAATTGGCGCTAGCTTACCGGCATAGATGAGTGATCGCACAATCTAGCCAATTCAACGGTCCAAAACGAGAGATAAGATCATCGAACTGTGTGGCATGTAGCTTCGTTTTGCTGGAAGCACATGTCGACCATTTCCAGTTCGTACATTTTGGGAAAAAAATTAGTTCGAAATCATTGAACGATACCGGGCACAGTCAATGGTTACTTTGTTCTGACGTCATCTTTAAAAAAGTACGGACCAATGATTCGCCGAATCATAAATTGCGGACCTTTCCGGGTGCATTAGCCTGCCTGAGGTTACTTATCGGATCAAATACGACAGTTCTGTTTACTTACATATCCATTCAACAAAAAATGAGCTTCGCCGCTGAACTTCGATCAAAAAAGCTGATCTTTTTCTAGCGTTTCTAAGGTCTACGAAAATTTAACGCTTTGGCGGTCGTCCGGTCTTGCACGAACTGTATTTTGTAAATTGTAAATCTTCCACTTAGTCAACTAACACAATCCAATTTGGGAACGAATGTACAAATCACGGTCTTCATTAAAACTGGCGAATATTGTGGCAATATTTTTCTCAGTACGTACTCTACCTCTACGCATAAGGACAAGTGCCCTGACGTCAAATAGCGTGAAATTTGTGCGAATTTTGGTCACTTTGGTTTGAAATGCTTTTTCAGTAGGTCGATAATGACAACCGTAAAATGATCGAAGTGCGCGAATTACATTTTTCACAGAGCACAATTTTGATAATAAAATTCATTAATTTATAAGCCCTGTTCGGGTGTAAGTCTTTCCATGATGAAAAGGCATGTTTGACTTGGACACATGGCACGAATCACGCGTGAATTCTTAAAAATAAAACTCTGTAGAACCAAACAAGGAAAAGAATCACCATTTACATAAAATTGATATGGGAGTAGGCAGACGTGCAGTTTTAATGATTGCTTGCACTATAGGGATAGCCGAAATGTAGAGTTGGCCCACAAGGTGACATAGACACTCTCTATGACCGCACCAAAGCAATGTTGCAAAAACTGCATAGGCAACTGGTTAGGTTAGGCTAGGTTTGGGAAGTTGGTCTCAATTAGGGTAACATAGGTCCGATGTGGAGCCACGCGACAATGTGCAGCAATTATAGGGGAATAACTTTGTTGACAACTTCTGCGACAGAACTGTGTAGGTTGACCATGAGCAACGTAAAAGGCTAAGTAAAAAAGGGCGGAATTTTGTGCAGCCGTGGTGATCGGCTGGAACCCGATGACAAAGGAACGATCTGGTTTACCTCCACTTTAACCTGACGGTGGAAAAAACTATCCGAGACTCTGAAATGTCAACAAGTAGGACTATAGTCTCCACGTTTCAACCAGATACTGGCTTAGGTTAAGTTAGGGAGCTGCTTATAAATTCACCAGCACACTTGGACCATTTTGGTTCATTGTGATACCCACAGTCAAACTACTACCACTGATCGACTGCTACAGTGATAGTGCCGTTAATTTGACCCCAACGCAAATGGTGACTGGACCAGATTTGAAAAACAGGATAAAAGCGGATTAACTTTACTTTCACTTGGATTCGAAACTAGGTCCCCCTTAACTTATGGCAGGCAATTAACTCACTACGCCATCCAGTCGTCTTCCGATACTTGCTTACGCATGAGACCTGGACAACATCCAAGGATCCGCACTAACTGTATCTTTCACCAAGATCGAGCGGGCGGAAAAAAACACTGAAAACTTAGCCGTTAGCGTTAGCGTTTAAGACCATAGCCCTACAGAGAATCTTGGCACCATATTTGAGGAAAAGCACATATGGAGACGCTTCAGCCATGAGATGGATGCTACCTCCCTAGAAGCCAATATTGTCCCAAAAACTAAGCTCGGTAGACTCTGGGCTGGACACCTACCTTGAATGGGCGAAGAGGAGGGAAGAACGCTCTTTCTTGTAGATTTTATTGTGAACGCAACGGGGGAGCACTTGCTTGGGTTGGAAGAATACCCTAGACAAGGACGCTTGGTGCTTATGGATGACATCAGCTCGCCATCAGGATCGGTGGAAAGACTTGTTGAAGGGGTTGCCGATGATGAGAAATGTCCTTTGCACATTGCTAAGAAGGTTCCTGTCAACAGATTTATCAACAGCTTCGTACATGGGTACATGTCTGATTATTGAGTGAACAGTCAGTATGTGATACGTCCGTGGGTGTAGTTCCTATTTAAATGAAATGACAGTTTGCCGTTGTGGCTTTTCTGAACCGCTGCATGATATTAGGTTTCCTGGTTAGTTTGTGACCTATGATAAGACACAGAGACTAGTACATATGTTGCAGTTAAATATTGCCAGAAGAACTGTAACTATTGCAGTTTACGCCTTAAATGAAGTGTTTCTGTACGTAAAGGCAATACTGTCATTTAACTCGAAGATCAGCTGAAGTCGATAGAAAATACAAATCAATAATATTTTTGGAAGGAGTGTACTTCTCCAGATCGTAAATCTAAACACAGTTTCTCAATCATGAAACCCAACGGCTTTCTGTAGATCATGGAAACTAGCCCACAGTCCACTTCGGACTGTAGCGCCCCCATTATTTTTATTATGTCTTCAATCTCAACTGCGCTAGCTAGTTGTTGTACGGACAATTTTTCTTCTGTGTATGGCGCTACAGGTCGAGGTGGACTTGGGCCTGTAGGGACCATATTTAGTGCTGACCAGTCAAATTGGTACAAAAGTTTCGAGGACAAAGACAAGGTGTCGATGTGTTCGTTAGGACGAAGATGAATAAGATTAATCTCCTGCACATTCTGACAATTTCCTGACGAATGCTGAATCTAGTCTACATTTAACATTTGCCTAAGTTCATGGTCATCGCGTCATGACTGAAAGGACTCATGCATCACCCACATCATCAGGTTTTCTGTAACCCGCGTTAGAAAATGAATTAACACAAGTCTAGACAAACGCTGCAGCAGTCCAATGAGGACAAGCTTAACAAATTTGTTTATATCTGTATATTCACAAATAAAACTTCAATTCTGCATTGCAACCTTCGGAAAGTTACTGAACAGACACCCTAAATGGAGAGTGCATTTAGGAAGACAACTCTTCGACTTGCTCTGGCTGCAAGGCGGTAAAAATGTCCGCAAATTTCTGTGCAAAAAAAAACGTTTCGCTTGACGAATCATTGCAAACCTTCCATACAACTTCAACTTTCGAAAACAGAGACGCAGAAACAAGTGGCACACAATAATTGGTATCCCCAACCTGACACATGCAGATGCAACCATAAATTAATTAATTTCAATTCTTACCTTCCTAACACGTTTCTGGATTATTCTCTCCGCAGCGTACACCCGATCGTCGGAGCTGCCCATATTTTCCAGCTTAACAATTTTATGAAACCACAAAAAGAAGAAAAACTCAACGCGGGGAAGCGTTAACTCAATCACTGTTCAAGCAGTTAGAAGGAATTCACTTTATCAAGGATAAATTGGCAAAAATTACACAATGAAGCACAATGCTGGATGTCAGTTGTGTTATTAATTGTTCGTCCTTTTTGGCTCGGGAAATGCAAGATTTTCTAGAGTTCTGATTGATACGAACTGTTTTGTGTAACAGGGGAATGCATAAAACTTGTTTTGGGAGCACTTTGAAATGTTTCAAAACTTTATTGTTATTCCATAAATTTTGTTTACAAATATTACGTTCTTCACTTATGTCCGGTGTTTTCAGAAATGTTCGCCATCGTGGAAAAATTTTACATGTTTCGTTTTGCGTCTGTTTTTTCGTTTCATTCTCGTTTTGGTGAGTTTATAAGAATTTCACCACAGTGATGAGCATTGCCAGATGTGAAGGTAATTATGAGTGACAATAGTAAATGTCGCTGTGTACACGGTCCATCTTTTAAGTCATGACACACGTATACATTATTGTACACCGTCTTCTTTTATAGATGGGCACATCGGGCAAATCGTATTTTAGCAAAGCATGTTGTCTTTAAATTGCTCTTTTTGTGTTTCATATATCCGTTCATCTTGGCTGTAGTTGAAAGCCTTTATTTTGAATACACAGAATGCGAAAGACCGTCCATTGTGAAGGATTTTGATGAAAAAAATAAAACGGAAAATTTGTTGCTGAATCTCGACTCGCACGTTGATTTGACTTTTTTTGACAGTTCCGTTTTGAATTTTAATTCTGTGAGGCAATAGGGTCTTCGACTCTGAGCCTGTGGGATAACGCAACAGAGGACGTCTACGTACAAGGTGGCGCACACGAGTCGAGGGCGACCTCGGCCGGCTTGGTGTGCGTAAGAGGAGACAGCCTGCAAGAGATCGTACTGGCTGGAGAGGCATGTTGGGGGAGGCCTAGGCCTACATCGGACTGTAGCGCCCTCAGAAGAAGTGGCAATAGGCTCGGTTTACATGGTATTGCAAATCGGACAGACTTGATCGGATGAATGTTTGACGGTTTCGTTGCGTTTACATAGTCAGACTTGCCGTCAGAATTAATTTCTGTAATGTAATCACATGAATTGATGGAGAAAAATAAAATCAAGGGAGATAAAATGATGAATTTGGATAAAGGAATGGATAAAAAAATAAGTCGAACGGATATGCGTTTACATCATCCAATAAGTCCGTAGACTCCAAAAATGTCAAAAATATTTAAAAATTAGCCGACTTGTCGGACAGTCTATCGTTCTTGCGTTAACATCGCAATCGTTATCGTTTTCGTCCATCAGATCATACGGTGACTCTTGATTCATGAATGTCGTAGTGGCGCAATAGCGCCGTGGCGTAGTGGGTAGGTGCGTCGACTCCTACGCTCGAGGTCGTCGGTTCGAATCTCGAAAAAGAACATCAAACATTTTTTCACGGCTTCACCTCTTTCGAGTCACTGACAATGCTCAAAGAGTTTAACTGTCTAGAAAAAAGCTTCTCAATCTCGCCGTTCGGAGTCGGCAATAAACTGTAGGTCCCCTGCGCTCGTGACAGAACAATAGCACGCACAACACGAGTGGTTGCTGAGAAGCTAGGCCCAGGTCCACTTCGGACTGTAGCACCGCCATTATTATTATATTATTATTGTCGCAATAAAAAACGCTACGTCTAAAGATAGCCAAAGCATCGGCACATGACTCGGAGGGTTGCTGTTGTGCTATGTCATTTTCTTTCTCTCGTCTTTGGTATGTTTATCAATTCAACATTCTGTTGAAGTGATTACATATTCGAGGTCGCCAAACACGCTGCAAAATGTCTAGGTTTCCTTAATCGATTTCCGGGGGATCCCCCCCGGATTTGGCTTCATTTTACAAGGCCTATATCCGCCGGTGGCCGTGCGTGTTTGTGCGTTGACCCGTCCATACGCACTTGAATTTCACAGTCTAGGTTCAAATCCCAGCACAAGCAACAATTTTTCAAAACAAAATTGTTCGCTGCTGCACCTCTTTCGAGTCACTGACAATGCTCAAAGAGTATAACTGTCTAGAAAAAAGCTTCTCAAAATCGTTCGGAATGGGTGTAGAAACTGTAGGTCCCCATTCACTCGTGAGAGAATAGCACACACAACACGTTGTTGAGAAGCTAGGCCCAGGTCCACCTCGGGCCGTAACGCCGCCAATTTTATTTAGATTATTATTATTATTATTGCTTCCGCCCCTTACTTGAGTATAACGCTCACATTTGGTCTGAGACCGCTCTGCACCAGATAGATAGAATGCAGCAGCGAGCGATTTAAATTTATATGAGACAGCAATATCGCGAAGTCAATAGACTTGCTCGAACACCATCGTAATGTGTCTTGTCTTCCCTGTTTCTGATTTATCGCTCATTTTATAAACGATGATCAAGTGAGCTGGCCAATTGCATTTCACAAATCCATGAATTCACCAGCAATACTTGTCTCTCTAGGAATGCTCATCAGTTCACCCTTAAGCCTGCTTTCGGACGTACAGTTAAGTTTAGAGGCTAGTTTTTTAGGCACACCACGCGAATGTGGAATGCTGTTCCAAGAAAGAAAAATCTATAAAATAAGACGATGGACTATAATGTACATATGTCATGACTTAAGAAAAGATTGAAAAATACTTTCTATACAAGGATTTCAAACTGGAAACGTTCCTTGACATTAAATGAGCCTTAAACAACATTGTTCCCAAGGCAATCACGCTCGTGCTTATCTCGGAATTAAAAATCCTCTTGTGGCGTTTATTCATCAGCTACTTGTTAGCAGAGTTATAAACTTGCCTGGTTGCGCCTGGGCATATCTCCTGATGAGTTAGAGTCGATGGCGGAGGATCGAGTTTCCTGGAGATCTCTCGCACGTGCGTTACCCACGCGACCCCTTTAGTGGAACATGCGGGTCACTGAAAATGATGAGGATGATGATGGTACTCCGCACGAGGAAATACAAAATTCCCCCTTCGAACCTCCCTCATTGTGTGGCGTAAAACTTACAGATAAGGACAAATTCCTGGGTCTCATCATCGATCGAAAACTAAGCTGGAATAGCATACTGACTGTATACAGCCGTAGTCAGACCAATCCTACTGTATGAAGTCGCAGTATGGTGGACAGATCTTCAACCACAACCGAAGATCTGAAAGCAAATGCATCAGTGGGGTGCTAAGGACGATACCATCCGAAATGAATATCAATTCACCATTCCTCGAGTTTCTACCGCACGACACTGACCTCCACCTACCTCACCACCTCTTTAAGAAAAATTTCTCTACCAGCATACCCTCCAAGTCCGACTGGTAGTCTGACACTCTGATGCTGGACGGTCCCCTGTGTATGTTCACAAATGAATCCAAGACGGGCGAAGGAGTAGGATTAGGTGTCTACTCCAAGGATCTCAATATTGGCATATCCCTCCATCTTCCAGAACATTTTAGCCGAGACGATGGCTATAAAAGAAGCTGTCTTGCCTCAAGAACAACGTAATATCCAAGAAGGACATAACCATCTGTTCGGACAGCCAGGCAGCAATCAAGTCCCTGAGGTCTGTCACTTTCCACCCTAAGACCTCTATTAATTGTAGCCTATCTCTTAACGAGATGGCTGAACATTTTAACATTCACTTTATGTGTGCCGGTATACAGTGACATTCCAGGACTCTAAGTATCTAAGGATCTCTAAGGACCCTCATCGGGGCATTCACATGACGCTGTGCCGTTGGCACTCACGCTTTAAGAATGCGACTCCCTCATAACGACTTCTGCAGAAGCTGCAGAGACAAAGAAGAAGAGGAGAACATAATGCATCTCCTCAGCCATATCCATCCTCTCAAAATAGACAGCATTATGCAGATACATATCATATGTCATGAGGAAGTTCTCTACCCGAACTCCGAACAGGAGAGGTTGGGAAGAGCTATCAGCGAATGGCGGCGAAGAGATCTTCCTATATACTGATGGCTCGAAAACAGGGGCAGGAACGGGGGCAAGGGTTTTCTGCGATCTCTCTGAATCTGAGTTATCACCGGACATTGTCCGAAAGGCACCCATGCCAGAAGGTTAGGTATGCCCCATAGCGACTACTGTAGAAGTTGCAGGGACGAGGAGGAAATAGAGTCCGTCCGCCACCTGCTATGCGATTGTCCTGCCTTACGGTGAAGGAGACTGCTAATACTAGGCAATAACTTCTTCCACGAGCAGGAGGATCTGAAAAAAATATAGAGCTGAAGTACCTCATGAGATATATACAACAATCTGGGTGGTTCTAATCAGCAGTAAAAGTAAGTCTCATAGGGTACACCACCCACACATGGCACAATAGACCCAACTCTTGGTCTCAGTGAGCCGCGACACACTCGCAAGGGTACCCTATTAGCTACCTACTTACCATCACCTACGTACCTACTTGTAGTGCGCTCTCCACCCACAGGAAGAAACACCTTAGAGCCTATTTCTTCAACAACCTGAGTGAGCTGGACACCATCGCCATCAGTCAATTTACACGGTTTGTAGCAAGCACCAAATGGTGTGATGGATAGGAGACACCCGAGCCGCGTGGTACCATCTTGCTTCTTCTTCTTGTGACCCTAGACGACTAGGGTGCACCTGGGCCTCAATTAACAAGCCTCTAAGGTTGCGGCCACGCAATGAGCGACGAGTCTGAGCGATGGGTGGCCATTTCCTGAGCATCATCGCTGAGCGATTAGTTGCGAAAATATTATTTTCAAGCTCAGTTTGTCGTAGTCCTTTAGTTGAAAGTCGCGTTCATCTGAATAATCCTCTGGCTGCCGCAGATTCCCTTCAGTTGGATCTGGAACAACTGCTTGCTTTACGAAGTTCAAAATTTCAAAAAAACAATTACAAAAGTGTTCAACTTCATTCCACTGCTTTTCGGTGACATTTTTATTTTTATAATCCTTGTGACTGTCCTTCCATAGAACTGGGCGGTTTTGAACAGCTGAGATCCAACTTTCTACGTTCTGTTTCTCTATGTTCTTATTTCGTCGCTCAGCGATTGACTAAAAAATTAAAACAAATTTGGTTGCCGAGCGACGTCGCTCTATCGCCTAAAAAAATTGCAAATCTCTCAGTGCTTACATCTTCATATGATTTAAAATGTTTTAATGTTTTTGCGTTGCTCTATCGCTCGTCGTTCATTGCGTGACCGCAGCCTAACACGATCGCCAATTGCGAACATCAAGTTAGGTTAGGTTAGGTTTTGGAAGGGGAGTGTGATGGTTAAGGCATCACTTCCACTCGGAGGCCATGGGGCCCATTGTGAATCCCTTCAAATGCGGAGTATGTAATCTAATAACCTATCCTGTCACGCGATGGCTGGAACCACCCCGTGCTCTTTATGAATTTTAGCAGATCCGATATGTCTGCATTCGCTAAGTCCGCAGTCTCTGTGAAGAATCTCTGGCCCAACGAAGCCAGGCGCCGATTCTGGAGAGCTGGGCAGTGGCAAAGCAGATGTTGGATCGTCTCGGTCTCTTCCTCGTCGCCGCAGCTCCTACAGAGGTCGCTGGACTCCGCATTCCATTTCCGGAGCATTGCTCCTATGGGGCAGTGTCCTGTGATCACTCCGACGAGCATACGGATCGAGTTTCTGTCCAATGCCAAAAGCTTCTTTGTTTTGCCGTAATTAAGCTTTGGCCACTTTGATCTTGACGTGTGACAATCATTTCTTGTAAGCCAAATCGAGTTGGCCTCGAACATCAAGTTAGTTGAGGTCTCTCTCTGCTCGGGTGCGCCACCTTAGACGTGTATATCCTCTGTTGCAGGCTTGAAGATTCTCAGGTCTGAGTTAAGTTGTCCATTTTTGACATTGAAGGCTCCGGTGAATTCGTTACCGACGTTGAAGGAGCAGCGAGGAGTATGCCAGCAGTTGTACGGAGTTTTGAAAGATGGTGCCTCTTGTGTTGGGCAGTAGGTTAGGTTAGGTTAGGTTAAAGGGCTGCTTGTGAATTCACCAGCACACTAAGACCATGTTGGTTCATTGCAATACCCACAGTCAGACTACTACCACTGATCGACCGCTCCAGTGATAGTGCCGTTTATTTGATCCCAATGGCAAATGGACCAGATTTAAAAAACCGGATAAAAGCGTATTAACTTTGCTTTCACTGGGACTCGACCCCTCTAATTTAGAGCAGGCACTTAACCAACTGCGCCATCCAGTCGTTGGCCAATAAGTTTTGCACAATCTTCTCAAGAATGATGTGCAAGAAATCAAATTTCAGCGCGTCGCCTTGTCTAAAACCTGTTCAGTCTGACGAACTTGGCAGGAATGTCAAAATTAGACATGAAGCTCTATTGCTCGTCTCTATGTACGCTGTAATATGTGAACTTTAAAGTCCTTCTACTCTAGGAATTTTTGATTATTTTTATAAGAGAGAGAAGATTGTTATCTCTACAGACTTGACCTTGTTGTAAGTATGTTAACATAAGAGCAAAATAAGAGGGCTATGTAAAGGATAGAATATATCTGCGCTCCCTCGGCTCCATCGGAAGAAAACTAGGTGCTTTCGAAATCGATGCAGGATGATGGAGTAGCGTATAAAAATAGAACGCAATGAATAGTCAAAGATTCACCCCATCAATCTTAGCATATCTGAACAGATTGCGTAAATGGATCAATAAATAAATTATTTGTTTTTGTTTAGGTAACATCACGTGGTGGAAAATCTCCCATAAATTCACTTTCTCCCATGTGTATACGTTTGTAGTCAAGTACATGTAGAACGGAGTGCACTGCGTCACGACACCAAAATTTGAATGAACTTAACAAAGGAGTGTGTGAGTGTGTACGAGTTCATGTACCACCATCGACTAGAGGAAAGCTCCTTAGTACTCCAGTGAGTACAAGTATCTAATTTCGGAAAAAAGGCACTTAATTTTGAGCTTTCACCCAATTTTTCACAATGACTCTCGTTTCACGCCAACATCCTTGCGATGACTTCTAACACAACCGAAACACCGAAAGCTTTTACTACATTTCAGCATCAAAATTATGCTTAGCCGTAGCTATGTACATGTGGGGAAGTTATGTCTCCATATAGGTCAACCAGAGTGAAGATCCTTATTTTTATCCCTTTGTATCATTTCGTGTTCTGTCATAGCGGTTGTGCATTGCTTGCTCGTAGTGCTTGTCTGTTTACTCGCTCTGTTGTGCCTACACTCCTGAAACACACACGCCTCCCCGAAGCTCACGCGCAGAGATAATCGTAAATATTCCTTGAACCAAAGAATTCAGAACTTCAACGCTCGATGTGACATAATGTACATAAATTTCGTGGCATAAACTATGCACAGACACACGTACACAATACGAATAAATACAAGGCTCCTTCGCGTTTAGGGAACGTCGGCAATATTTTAAATAGTTCGTAGTTTAACTGTGATATGAATATAGTTTCTTCAGCGCTTTCGTTTGCATCATTGACGCTGTAGCTCTCTCGCAAACAGCAGCCTTAAGTAACAATAATTTGCTTTAACATACGGAACACTTCACAGAGTTGTTTATGCAATAAGAGTCGAGCAGTGTTTCGAGACCCCAACAGAATCGAAAAAGGAAAAAGTTCACACACACACACAAATAGTGCTTTACGAAATACACCAATTTTATCCAACGCCTTGACAGTGTTTTACTTAGATTTAGTGTTTACATAGTATATTCGAAATTTACATAGTTTTGACAATTACAGACGCAGTCTTTGAATAAGTTACAAAAGAGCGAACTCCGCCTGCTGGATGACTGTTTAAACGACCATAATGCGAGTTGGATACGTGCATATATTTATGTAGTCGAACCTACCTCCCACACGCACTGGAAAGTGACATTCCCCGAGAACCCAGCAGACGTCAAATCAGTGAAACAAAAAAACCAGAAACTCTTAGTAAACAATTAGACAGAGCTTAAAAGCTCTGACTCTGCACAATTTGACAGATAGATAGCGCTTGGAACGCACCAACAGCTTTAACGGTCATGACGACAATTCCGGATGACACAAGCAGCATCAGTGATGACGTTTTTGAAGACGCCGAAACAACAGCCCGGCGCATCTACGAGAGACGTGCCAACGAACTACCCCAAGAGTACAGTACGAACATGTCAAATAATTCTGAGCTTCTGAAGCCAAACAATGAGAAGGATACGAAGGAAGAAGAGAGCCATCGAACTCCATCGCCAAGCGGATATCCGGGCTATCATCCCCCCAAAGAGGCTCTGCAATTGTATGGCTTGAAGGCCGACACGGAAATGGTTCTGAACTCAATTACCCGCAACAAGCAGCATCGTGTGGGCGGCATTGTTCGGCAGACAATCGAAGACGATGACTTGGATGACGGCTGGAGGTCTTACAGATACGACGAGGAGGACGACGCGCCAGCGTTTGATGACACCATAAACCACAAGGTATGTGTGCTCACAAATTCAGTCTTAAACTAGGCAAACTTATTGCTTGACTCTTTTCAGACTATTCTTCTCGGTGATTCGGGAGTTGGAAAGACATCGTTTCTGGTTAAATACAACACCGGCGAATTTAAGGCCGGATCTTTCTCAGCTACCGTCGGAATAGCATTAAGCGTGAGTACTAGACTTAAGTTGACAACTTCTTTTGTAGAACAAAGATTTGAAATGATGTATTCATCAGTTAATTGAAATACTTTCGGTGGGGGGACACTATTGTTAATTCGTACTTGTTACTCAAATTTTAATAGTAAGAAATGAAAGCAAACATTAACAGTAAATTCAACGATTTAAAATGAGACTAAAATGCCAGACAAAAACACTCAAATTAAATTTAAGATCTTTACAATTTTACAAACCTAAGACAGTTTTCTTGCCGTTTTTAAAATATCGATTTTTGAAATGCTGTGGGATTTGCTAAAAAGTTATTGGAACTGATTTCTGCTGCCCTTTTTATTGACGCTTTGGATATAGACCCAATATTCTCCTATTGGATAAACTTTAATTTGCCGGTTTGATGGGGATTTGTCTATCAGTGGTTCGTCTCGTATCGTCAAAACAGAACACAAGTGATTAAGATCAATAATTACTTAAGCTCTCCTAAATCAATAAACATGTGTGTTCCGCAGGGTTCTATTTTGCTATTTATTTTTCCCAATACTATTCCTGATCTACGTAAATTCTTTATTTTTGCAACCTTTCAGATGAAAATTGACAGCCCTTTCTTACTTAAACTCAAGTTATTTTGATACATTTCTTCTTCTTAGGGCGCTGCAGTCCGAGGTGGACCTGGGCCCCACCCAACATGCCTCTCGTAGTTCGATGCAGCGTTGCCTGGTAGGCTTCTTGCTTTGCTGCATGTGCCAGCCTGCACTCGGTGTCAAACCAGGGTTTTTTTCGTGGTGGTGATTTAAAACCCAGCACATCAGTATCGGCTTCTCTGATGGCTTTTTGACAACGTTTCCATTCTTCGTCTATTGTTAGTGCAGGCGACTTCGAACTTTCGGAGAGTTTCAAAAGTTCCTGGCAGTCTGTTGCGATTGTAGCTTTTCGACGTCAAACCGTGGTTGTCTTCCTCGACTTCGTTGTTTTGTCGATATCCGGGTCCTTACCTTGGCTACAACAAGGAAATTGTCCGAGTCGATGTTGGCGCCTCGGAACGTGTTGTCCATACGCTCTACATGGCCTGGCCATCTTAGGCGTTGGTTCTGTAGACGCCTGGCTGGACTCATGTCGCTGTACAGCCCATATACTCGCAGTTCGTGGAGTTCGCTGTGTTCCTCATAGAGTAACTACAAGGTTCGTCATTAGGGTCGACGACATAATTGGGTAACATTTACTTTGGGAAACTAGAGGCACATAGTCTGTTGGCTGAAATGTTTAAAGCAGCTGGAGATGATCTGGTTGGGCGCATGCACCAGCTCATCCGTAAGACATTGTTGGAGGAAAGCATGCCCGGTGAGTGTAATCTCAGTATCGTTTGCCCGATCCACAAGAAAGGTAAGATAAGTCTCCTTAACATCGCCTATAAGATCTTTTCTGGCATTCGGTGTGAACGCCTGAAAACGTTCGTCACCAACTCGTTACAGTGTGGTTTCAGGCAAGGGAAGTTCACCATCAATCAAATCTTCGCACTACAGCAGATCTTGGAGAAGACCCAGGAAATGCCTGACACACACCGCCTATTCGTCGATTTCAGGACCGCATATGACAAGGTGCATAGAGCCGAGCTATGCAGCGCCATGTCTAGTTTTGACATTCCTGCCAAACTCGTCAGACTGAGCAGGATGACAATGGAGAACTCTCGCTGTTCCATCGAGGTCGGTAACGAACACACCGAGACATTCAATGTCAAAAAAAGGTTTTAGATAAGACGAATCGCTGACATTCCTTGAGAAGGTCGTGCAAAACTCACTGGCCAACACAAGAGGCACGATCTTCCAAAATTCCGTACAACTGCTGGCATACGCGGATGACATTGACGTGATTGGGCGATCACAGCGATCTATCATTGAGGCGTTTGCTGGCATTGAAACGGAAGCGTCTAAAACGGGTCTGGCGGTAAACGAGGGCAAAACCAAGTATATGCTGTAATCGAGGAAGAACGCACAACATCGACGACTTGGCCAGAACGTCACCATGGGCCGCTATAACTTTGAGGTAGTTAAGGACTTCGTCTACCTTAGCTCCGCGCTAAACAGTACAAACAACATCAGTACGGCTGTTTTTTTAGGCTCGAAAGGCAATTGAGTAATTGAGCCCTCTTTCGAAAGACCAAGCTGACTCTATACAAGACCTTGATCATCCCAGTCCAGCTTTACGGCGCAGAGGCATGGACAATAACCCAAGCGGATGAAGACTCTTGTTCTTTTCGAGTGAAAAGTTTTGCGAGCGATCTTTGGTCCTGTTTGCGTTGATGGCATTTGAAGAAGAAGGTTCAACCACGAACTATATGGGCTGTACAGCGTCTAGCCAGGCGTCTACGGATCCAACGCCTAAGATGGCTAGGCCATGTAGAGCGTATGGACAACTTAGCTCCGACCCGAAGAGTCTTCGACTCTGAGCCTGTGGGACAACGCAACAGAGGACGACCACGTACAAGGTGGCGCACACAAGTCGAGGGGGACCTCGACAGGCTTAGTGTGCGAAATTGGAGACAGCTAGCGGAAGATCGTGCTGGCTGGAGAGCCATGTTGAGTGAGACCCAGGTCCACCTCAGACTTTTGATAATGCGATCCGATTGATGCTTTCGATGAATTTGAGATCTTTATTCGTATGTATGTATGAGAGTTTCCTTGGTATTAATATTATTTCCAGGTTTTTTTTTGCTTTAAGATCTTAAGATTTTGCTTGTCGAAATTCCAGTCTTTCGTTTCTCTATAGAATTTTGCGCGATTGAAACATTTCCTGCACGTTTTATTAATGCAGTCAATTTTGAATTCATGGCGACTTGCTAGTCCTTTTCTGCCGGAAAGCTGTTGAGAAGGCAGAGTTCATAGCTTTAGTGATTTTCCCCACAACATCATTGATATTAGAGTTTTGTGTCTATATCGACCTGGACAATATTTAATTCCAAAAGGATGGTTCACCTTATTACAATGTATGAACAGATTGAACGTTTTAAACGTCCAGCAGATCATTTTAAACGTCCAGCAGATCATTTAAGATTTATCGCCTAAGTCTTAAGTCGCAGAAAAATTAAGAAAAAATCACGTTTAGAAATCTAATACATACTCCAAGCATCATTCGAAAAATTTAAAATGTTCTTAACGTCTCTTGTGAAGTGTCAAATTATTTTAAACAAAGGTACTCATTGAAACCAAGTTTTTGTGATTTTTTCAGATTTTTTGGTTTAGAAACGGCAGAGGTTTGCATTAAAAAAACTTTGGAGCTCCATATCTTTCAAACTGTACGCTGGATCGAAAAATTTTTAACCAAACATCCACCTCATTTCAAAAGCTCTGTCGGTTGATATATCAACCGAGGGTGTGCGTCAATGTTTAAAAATCAATGGCAACTTCACCGATACGGGAGCCACCCCAAATGGCCCCATTTTTTAAATTTGGGTGCATGGGCAATGATATCTAGGCCTGAAGTACCGAATTTCAACATTTCATGCCGATATCTTTATAAACGTCGGAGATAGAAAAGTGTGACAGACAGACGGACAGACACACCGATATTATTATGGTTCCGTTTTTGTAGATGGAACCTTCAAAATGCTGGTTTAACTCGTTGAAAACCCAAAATTCGAACAGTTCACCTCAGAGGTTTGCAATTGATTTCATGTCGGAAATCGAGTACCTCCCTATCAATGTCTGCACGGTCCAACGGATCGAATTTAAAATGGGATAAAACTCAAACCTTTACGAAAATTTATTGCGCATCCAATATTTAGTTATTTCCATCCTAAAAACCTCTGTGCGTTTTGTGATTTTGATTGAATTTTTTCCACCTGAACTAGTTACGGTCGAGATTCAAATCTATTTGAAGGGTTCAATTTTTCCCACTAATTTGTTCATTCACAAACATTTGGGCACGTAAATGAATTAGCACATATTTAAGGGTTGCAAAGCAATTTATAGATTTTACAAAAGCCTTTTTGAAAAATGAAAATAATCTTTTTTCTGCTGAAATATTGTATTAGAAGAATTTGCTGATGCGATGGATTTTATCCGCCTTTAAAATGCTCTTTAGTTCCCCGGTCGCTTTGGTGTAAATTGGTTTGTATTTTTAAATTGTTATTGATTTTTTTTTTCATCTCACAAGGTATTAAACTATTCAATTTTGTTTTCGATGTCTAGATGCATTTTGTAATGGAATATTCTTGTAATACCCCAGACATCTATTACATTTACACCATATCACCCATCGTTTCGAAATTGTGTATCAGCAACACAACTGTGTCACCGGTTTTAAAAATCTGTCCTTGATTCCTGATCTGTACCACATTTGTTCTGTTCCTCCCACTCTCTATGTTGTTAAGTGGATTTTCTTGCATATTTGACAACGGAACCCTCTTCACGCAACAGGGTACAACTAATCCACTGCCATTTTCTTATTCGAATTGTGATGTCAATAGGTTCCTGGCCCATTTTGTGTTAACTTGTGTTTTTCATTTGATAATGCTCAGTGTATTTTTAGAATGATGCGTTGACATTGGTTCACAAAACTTTTGCAGACTACAAACTGACACTTTTGACAGCTTCAGTCGAAATGCTTTACGATTGACTTTTGACACAAGATTAACATTTGACAAGGAGACAGCTGAATTGATTTTGAGTTTCTATCAAAAAATGATTCGTTGTCGGACAGTTGATTGTGTCTGCGAGGGAGGCCAATAAGGAAGAGGACAAAATCATGAACTGAAAAAATGAGTTAGTTTGGAAGGTAAAAATCCATCGACTACCCTGACTAAACAAATTCAAAAGGAAGTGGCCCGTGGCCCATCTTCTTATACAAAGTGGGCCAAATACAAGTTCCTTTTTAAAAATGCAATAAAATGAACAAACTTACATTTTTCCCATGTAATATTGCTTTATTAGTAAGAACAAATATTCCCATTGAATGATAATAACAGACATAATGAAATACAAAGTCGTTCAAGTGGTTGCCTCGGCTGGCTTTGAAGTGGCGCATACTGTCACCCCAATTTCTCAAGACCTTGTTGATGGTCTCAGGCTGTAGCTCACGGATTGCTTGGATGATATATTTATTTTGTCGGCGCATTTTTGAAATACTATTGAAGCACTCAGATTCAAAACTGGTCCATTGTACTGCCAGGTTGCAACAACAACAACTCCAGTGGCGTTAATTTGATCCCAACGACGAATGGTGACTGGACCAGATTCGATTTCACTGGGATTCGAACCTGGGACGCCTCTTACTTGGGGCAGGCACTTAACCAACTGCGCCATCCAGTTGTCTTGGATGATATTGGCCTTAAGTGCTTCAATCGTTTTCAGATTGTTGGCATAACATCGGTCCTTCACGTTTCATCACAAAAAAAAGTCCGGAGGGGTCAAATCGCAGCTCCGAGGCGGCCAATTGACATCGCCAAGACGGCTGATAAAACGATTTGGGAAGTTGGTGCGCAAAAGATCAATTGTGGCATGGGCTGTGTGGCATGGCGCGCTATCCTGCATGAACCGGAGGTCGCCCAAGTCCATGTCTTCAATTTCAGTAAAAAAAAGTCGGTTCACATGGCTCTGTAACGCCCACCGTTGACCCAGCCTCATTTTCGAAGAAAAATGGTCAAATGATGCCACCACTCCACAATCCGCACCAAACAGTCACTCTCTGTGGATGCATTGGCTTACAATAACGTGCGTATATGTTAAATTTGATCCCAACGGCAAATGGTGTGGGCGCCGTGGCCGTGTGGGTTCGTGCGTCAACCGATGCGCATTAGACTTTTACAGTCTAGGTTCGAATCCAAGTTCAGACAAACAATTTTTCAAAAAAAAAAGTGTTCGCGGCTCCACCTCTTTCGAGTCTTTGACAATGCTCAAAGAATATAACTGTCTAGAAAAAGCTTCTCAATCTCGCCGTTTGGAGTCGGCATTAAACTGTAGGCCCCCTCCACTCGTGAGAGAACAATAGCACGCACAACACGAGTGGTTGCTGAGAAGCTGAGCCCAGGTCCACCCCGGACTGTAGCGCCACCATTATTATTATATAACGGCAAGTGGTGACTGGACCAGATACGATTTCACTGGGATTCGAACCTGGGACCCCTCTAACTTGAGGCAGGCACTTAACCAACTGTGCCATGCAGTAGCTTCGACAGCTATATGCTGTCGCATATGTTCGTCTTCTCCTCGTTTACCCTTTGACCAGCTTGTTTTGCCTGTTCTTCAAGTCGATTTAAAGGCCAAATATAATAGCGCGTGTAGAGAAAATCTATACAGCGCTGTGCCTACTTTTGAAATGCCTGCCCAACTCGTCAGGTTATGCAGGATGATTATGGAGAATTCTGTTTGCTATATCAAGGTCGGTAACGGGTTCATAGAGACTAAAATGGTGTTTAGGGCAAGGCGACGCGCTGTCATGTGACTTTTCCAGCATCATTCTTGAGAATGATGAGCCAATGCATCCACTGACAATGAAAACTTGGATGCGAATGAGGACAACTTCTATCCTCAGCTGATACCGCGTCAATGCGTCCTTTATCCAAAAGCGAGACAGGACATTTCCCGAATCGCTGAGGAGAAAGGAACTTCCAAGAAGAGTCGTCTTGATTCCAGAACACAGCTTAAGGATCGCATCCTAATCCAGGAACTATACTTCCCGAAGGAAAGAAGGCTATCTTCAACACCTTAATCCGGAACTGCACAGTCAGGAATGGAAGGTGGTCAAGGTGGGGGAACATTTGGACAACGGTATAGAGGCCGATGTTCTTTTGAGCCATAGGTCGCTGCCATTGCTGCGCAAACAGAAGTTCAAAGTCCGTGTGGGTACAACCCGCTGCAAATTTAGACTCCTAGCAGTCACTGGCAGAAAAAGGAAAACAGATCCCGTTGGTCGTAATGAAAGTGGTGCAAATAAACCTTCACCACAGTAAAGCGGCCAACGCCAATCTGGCATATCTCCTTACAACAGGGAGTGAGGACATCGCCCTGATGCAAGAGCCTTGGCTACGCCGAGGTGGAATAATAGGGCTGAACTTCAAAGAGTTAGTGACCTATCACGCAATAAATTTTGTTCTTTTTATTGCATACTCACTGGCCAACAATAGAGGCAGGATACTCCAAAAGTCCGTACACTAGCATATGCGGACGACATGACGTGATTGATCGAACACGGCGACGAGACGCCTTTTGGCGTTTACTGACATTGAAACGAAAGCGGCTAAGCGAGTCTGGTGGTAAATGAAGTCCGATAAAGGACGTCAACGATTTGACCAGAACGCCATAATGGGCACCAATAACTTCGAGGTCAACAAGAACTTCGTCTGCCTCAGCTGCTCTGTAAGCCGGCCAAACAAAGAACAACTCTTGGCAATTGCTGTTAAGTTAGGTTAGGGGGCTGCTAGTAAATTCACCAGCACACTTAGACCATTTTGGTCCATTGTGATATCCACAGTCAGACTACTACCACTGATCGACAGCTCCAGTGATAGTGAAGTTAATTTGATGCCAACGGCAAATGGTGACTGGACAGATTTGAAAACTGGATAAAAGTGTATTAACTTTGCTTTCACTGGGATTCGAACCTGGGACCACTCTAACGTAGGGCAGGCACTCAACTGGGCCATCCAGCCGTTAGACAATTGCTGTTTCTTTGGGCTCCAAAAGCAATTAAGAAGGATCAAGCTAGTCAGCTTAATATTGATGCAGAGGTATGGACAGTATCCAAAGCTGATGAAGAAGATCGATCTTTAGTCCTGTTTGCTTTGATGGCGATTAGAGAAGAAGATGCAATTAGGGACTATAAGGGCTGTACAGCGACATGAGTCTAGCCAGATATCAACGGATCACCGTCTAAGATAACTAGGCTATGTAGAGTGCATGAACAACTTTGCTCCGACCTGGAGAATCTTCGACTGTTGAAGACAGCTGGCGGAAGATCGCGCTAATTGGAGAGGCTTGTTAGTTTAGGCACAGGTCCACAAGTCCATTCTGACTTTACAAAGAAGAAGAAGAAAAAGTAACCCCAACCTAACCTACCCCATCCGTTTTGCCCTATGGTACCCATTTGGGCCGACGGCTTAGGCAAGTTGCTTAACATAACCGTAGGTATGTAAACACCATCCCTAGTGAGACTTCGGAAAATTGCCGAGATTTTAATCATTCATCACATTCTAGCTGTGATCATCGACAGCCCAATGCCGCCAGAACTAATATTTCTGAACATATCATGACCATTTTTTGGGTTCAAGTCTCACCGTGCCAACGATGGCTATAATGAACTTGTTAAGGTGCTCGGCTTATAACTCAAGCTCCTTTGATTTGTAATGCCGCAAATTGAATAGTAAATAAATAAATAAACTCAGCATCGAATTTCGAGTATTTATAGACTCAAAGACTAAAAAGCCAAACAAACTAAGAACTACCTCCTACGTGTTGAAACAGCTTTTATCGCCTCGCCTTATGCTCTCCTAGTCCCGAAGGCAGACAGTAGTCGTATGATTTCAGCAAAAGGTCATGTTGCCATTCCTTCGCCTACAGGAGAGCATTAATATAATTTAGTATCCATTGTGAAGAGGAGGCGTAATGCCGTGTCTGCTCCTCGCACTACTCACGGGAGAATAAATCTCACAAATGCAATAAAGAGATTTGGTCTACACACACCAGATTTTCGCAAACTATCACTGAAACGTGACACATTCCCGCTTACAGCGAGTGAGTGTGTGTGTCTACGTTGAAGGTTAACATAACCTGATGTAGGAAGAACTACTTCCTCCTTGACCATCTTTTCCGCATCACTGAGTCATGCTTTTCAGAGGCTTTAAAAGCAGGCAGGAAATATGTTCCTTGATGTCTGTGAGATGATGAAATATTTTCATCTACATAACTGTCTCATCTCAGACAGTTTCATGTTCATAAAGTTCTTACGTACTTTCAGGGGTACAATGTAAATGTTGCGTATCTTGTCTAAGATAGTGTATGGGGATATAAAGACTTGCGACAAGAAACTCAATTCAACGCATAAAGATATGAGAAGGAATTAAACATGTATAATATATATTTATGTGGTAAACGAGGGCAAAACCAAGTATATGCTGTATACGACTGGATGGCGCAGTTGGTAAAGTGCCTGCCCCAAGTTAGAGGGGTCCCAGTTAGAATCCCAGTGAAATCGAATCTGGTCCAGTCACCATTTGCCGTTGGGATCAAATTAACGGCACTGGAGTAGGTTGCTACCTGGCAGTACAATGGACCAGGTTTGAGTCTGAGTGCTCCAGTAGTATATCAAAAACCCTCCGAAAAAGAAAAAAAATATAGCTATCGAGTAAAAATCCATTTGTCGAACATCATCTAGAACAAAACATCACACTCGACAGTTACAATTTTGAAATAGTTAAGGAGTTTGTCTACCTCGGGGCAAACGTTATCTCCACAACCGACATCTTGGTGGAAATCCAACGCCCTTGGCAACCGCTGCTTCTTCGGTTTGTCGAAACAACTTAGTTCAAAGTTTCTAAATCGAAGGACTAAACTATGTTATCAAATGCTTTGCTAAAGTTTATAGCAATCACTCTGAAGTCCTTGCTATCCTCTAGAGCACATAATGTACTAGAGACAAATGACGACAGGTTGAAGGTTTTTGATGTTCCTTTAAGGAAACAGAGTTGATACGAGGTAAAAATGTATTTTCAGTGGAAGAACAACGTTTCGTTACATTTGTCATAAGCGGAAAAATTCCACGCTAATTAGCTAGATATGCTCTACTTCATTTTGAAATTAGTCTTTGAAATGTCACTCTATTATATAATTAAAGTTGAGTTTTTCAACTAGTTCAGTTCCATCCATCCATCCAACCAACCTTTTTGATTTGGCTTCCTTCAGTCCTTTCAGTTTCGAAACAATTTCTTTAAATATACAGCATAATATATAGTAATATTCATCCATATATTTAATGTGGCAGCAGTCGACGAGGTGATAATTCGTTGGCGAAAAGTTAGCAGAGTCTGCTGCATTGTAAAGATTTCTAAATCATTCCTCATAAAATTACATCAGTTATTGTGTCAAAAATTGTCATACATTAGATCCGAGCATGGAGAGCTTTTGTTAAGTCAATCTAGAATTTGTGAGAGTGCCCGACTGGAAAAGGAACACCGGGAAAAAGAGGATAAATGCTGATTGAAAAATCACCCGAAACAATTTTCCGAGAATCAGAAATTATTTATTCCGAAACCCCGCCTTAATTTGTCTAGTGAAAATGTGATTAACTTAGCAGCGTTATTTACTTTTCACAGCACTTTCTAGGAATAAGGATCATTTACCTTTTTTCATTACCAAACAACAAAAGTCTTCTGAACAAGAGTAAAAAAATTTCAAACTAAAGTTGGTACATTTTCCCTTTTCAAATTTATAAATAGAAAAAGTCTTCCCTAAGAAAGGTTTGAAAAAGTTTCAAGAAATCAGTACTTATTGACTGCGTTTTTGTCAGCAGAAATATATCGCAACATAGTGTGTCGAAAATCAAGAGAAGGGTTTTAGAAAGGAGCTAAATTAGGTTAGATGCTAGTTGCAGACAGCGGAGTGTACAGCTTTATTTAACTCATCCTAGCACCCATTGTGTTGCTACGCTTACGACTTGTTAAACATTGAACCATTCTGAGTTTGAAAATCGTGTTTTTGAGATCGGAATGATAGGAAAAGAAACTTAAATATACTCGTATATTGATATAAAAAGTCTCCGCGGTTTTTTGTCACTAGATAATGTTGGTGTCCATATACATATCTGGAAACACTAATCTGATTATGTCAAACGAACAAGTGTTTGAAAGGTGACATTTCAGGCAACAATTTTTGTGCAGACAGCTGTGTAATTCGTTACTCGTGTTAAAAGTTTTACTGATTTGAATATGAGTGATCTATCTGAAGAAATATGCTGTGATGCTATTTTACTATGAGAAGGGAAAAACGCTGCAAAAACATGCAGACAAATTTGTGCAGTTTACGGTGAGAATACTGTGAGTGAACACTGGACGCAGAAGTGGTGTGTTCGATTCCGTCTCGGAAATCTCGTTGTAAAAGATGCACCTCGCACTGGTCGGCCTGTCACTGAAAAAGTCGATGAAGTTTTGCAACTGATGGAGCAAGACCGTCACGGAAGCTGTCAGAAGATAGTGGAAGCACTAAACCTCAACCATAATAGTACGTTTACACCGCACCCAAATTCAACATTTCGGCTAGTTTCTGCATTTCAGCCCAAATACATTGCATTTCGCTATACATTTACTGCATTCTGGAATGTTGCATTCTAGCGAAATGCAGAATTTCGTCGCTGCATTTGTAAGTTCGTCAAATCGAACAATCCTCTTTACAAATTCAGCACCATTCAGCACGTCATACAATGACATTTCAGCCTGCTGACATAAACAAAAAAACAGCTGTCAACAAAACAATAAATCATTTCAAGTGATCATTGCAATAAAATTTGAATATATATGTCTAAATTAGCATTTAAATTCATCTTTAAATTAATATAATACGCTAAATGGTTCAACCACTTCCGATTTCCAATCAGGAAAAAATATCCAATAAGCAATTCTGATACTAGCTGTCATTTGAAATGCAGTGGGAACGCAAAATTAGATTCCGAAATTTTTTTCCTGAAATGTTGAATTAGGTGCGGTGTAAACGTACTATAAGACAGTTTGGAATCATCTAAAACGAGCAAACTACTCAAAGAAGCTCAATGTATATGAATTAACGCAAAGAAATTTTATTGACCGAATAACCATCAATAAAAAGCTGCTGAAACGAAACAAAACCGCACCATTTTTGAAGCGATTTATTACGATGAAAAATGGATTAAATACGAGAATATCCAACGCCAGCGATCATGGTCAAAGGCCAGTGACCGACAAACGACTTCAAAGCCTAGATTGACGGCAAACAATGTTATGTAGAGTGTTTGGTGAGACTGGAAGAGAATATTCTACTATGAAGTGCTAGAACGTGGCGAAACGCGAAACTCGACCATTTGAATGAAGCAATTCAAAAAGAGCCACCAGAATTGGCCAACAGAAAAGGAGTTGTCTTCCATCATGACAATGCTAGGCCACACACATGTTTGATGACCCGGAACAAATTGACGGAGCTTGGTAGGGAAGTTTTGATGCATCCATCGTATGGCCCGGACCTTGCATCCTCTGATTACCATTTGTTTCAGTCTCTGCAGAACTCTGTTGGTAAAAAATTGTCCGAGCGAAGAGCCAAATTTTTCGCTGATAAGCCACAGAAGTTCTACATCGATAGAATTATGAAGCTACCCGGAAATGACAAAAGGTGGCCAATATGTACTTGATTGAAATTTAATTTGGATAAAGACATTTTTTTTCAAAATATACCAAAAAACCGCGGAGACTTTTCATATGACTTTATAAAACAACAACGGTGTGAGGTAAAAAATGTATTCTGACTTTATTTTGAAGCTACAGTCTTGTCATTATAAATGGAATAACACATCATTCAAATCGCCGTCTTGGCTTTGCTGGCAGTGCTTTAAGCGGTCGGTCTAATTTTTGATGACTCCGTCGTTATTTCGGCAGTAGCGTCTTGAATGTTGGCCTCGAGCTCGTCCAAAGTTGTTCACTTGTTAGCCTAGACTAAGAACTTGACGCAGACCTAGAAAAAAAAAGTGGTGTCAAGTTGCATGATCCCGGTGGGAAATCGACGAACGCTCGCCGTGAGATGACGCAGTCAACAAATTTCTCATGTATAAATTCGAGCGTTGAATAACTTATATAGCATGTGGCACTGTTTTGTTGCCACCACAGCTCAGATCTATCGATGTTATCGAGCTCTGGCCACGGAAAGTCGGCTAACATCACTCTATATCTGAGACCCTTGACGGTAAAGGTGTTTCTTTCGTCATCTCGAATAAAATGAGGTCCAATGATGCCGCCATGCAATAAACCGCACCAAACAGTTTTGGATTCATTGATGTTTTGTCGAACAGTTGCCGGTTGTGTTCGCTTCAAAAACGGCAATTTTGCTTATTGACATAGCCGCTCAGTCAAAACGAATCGTTCGAGAAGATGATTTTTTGGCAAAAATCCGGATCTCCAGCTAACATTTACAATGCCCAATTAGGGAATTCATGGCGTTGTCTATGGTCGCCCGGCTTCAATTCTCGCATCAGAGCGGATGTAGGCCTCAATCCAACCGGAAAATTAGCCGTGGTAGATCCCTGGCGATGTCCATTTCAGCTGATCGGCGCCGAATCGACAATAATGGGTCTTTGACGATAGTGGCCACTACGGCGACTTTGTTTTCTTCATTTCGCACCAATCACCATCTGGTTGATGGCTTAAGGTCCAAAGGAGTGTACTCTCGCTCAAACTTTTCCACAGTGCGCGGAAAGGCCTGTACACTGGACCCATGATGACGACCGACCTCACGACAAAATTCACGTTCATTAAGGTAATTATAACTGTGCCGTAATTTCGATAATTCAGTCAGAATCGGTTATAACGATCTTCAAGGACTGACGAATTTGGTCGCTGTAAGCGATACGTCGTTGTAAAAGATTTATCATCCTATTGGATTACATATAATGGAGCTCTGGCAGAACCTAAGAATTTTTTCGTTATAACCGATGTCGTTATAAGCGACTTTAACTGTATTTCTTAAAAATTTCCGCACATTCGGCAAGCGTGGAACGATGCATGATGAAATGGCAAATCTTTTCTTTTTTTTTCGGAGGATTTTTTATACACTACTGGAGCACTCAGACTCAAAACTGGTCCATTGTGCTGCTAAGTAGCAACCTACTCCAGTGCCGTTAATTTGATCCCAACGGCAAATGATGACTGGACCAGATTCGATTTCACTGGGATTCGAGCCTGGGACCCCTCTAACTTAGGGCAGGCACTTAACCAACTTCGCCATCCAGTCGTTAAAAAAACCTTACTGAAGTTTTTTTTACAGCTGGATGTCGTTGGCTCCTGAAACATAAGAATTGGAAAAACTATCATTGCTTACTGGTCACCCTTTGGTTAACCTTGAAAATGCTATAAAATATGCGCTCGAATATCAAACAGCAAACAAAACCCTAAGCCTTTTAAAAAACCCATTAATTTATGTGCATGCACATATATTTATTCAAAACCATGCAATTTTTGTTTGATGTCAAAGGCTTAGAAAGAGTGCGGCCCTGCGGTTAGTGTTAGCACCACTCAGTGTGATTTTAAATTAAATTTTGCTCAGGCAAACTGTAGGCTGGTGCTCTACCCCCGTACATATGCCACCTGTTTGTGTGAGTATTAATGCCCACAAAGCATATCCCCTGTTAACTGAAGTATACTCACTCACTCGTCTTCCACCTCTTTCACTGTTTAACCATCAGACAACAATCGGAAATCCCTTTTGCCTGGATCGTCCTCGAGACGGGTTGCTTAGGTGACCGCTTGTTGCTGAGGCAACTGCATGTATCTGCAAAAGGACACACACACACGCACGCAAATGTCTCCACGAACACACTTGAGCTGCCTGCTGCTTGCAATTCGTCTAAATATAATACAACCTGCCGCCTCCACCAGTCACTCTAGCTCTCTCTCACTCTTGCCTGCTCACGGACCATGGTACCTGTCATCGTCGTCCGCCGCCATCATCATCGTCCCCATCATCATCGTCATCTGGTCTGATGATGAGAGAGACTCGACTAGTCGAGGGCTGTCTCCAGCCCACTCCTGCAATTATTTCTTGCTCATTCCCTGCTGCTGCCAACCGTCGACTGCGCAATGTGTCCTGTAAACGCGCTTCCCTTCGCATCCTCCACGTTCTCCTGTTTGCCTGATATGCCCCGCAGAGGCTTTCACAACAATAAACCCAAGGTAATCTCCCAGCAACTGGTATAATGATGTTGCTTGCGTGCAGTCAAATCTGCTGCCGAAGATGAAAGTCGAATTCGGTTTCAGTTTCGTTTGGACGGTTAACAGATTCGTTTGTGGCGCTCGTTCGGCTTGTTTTCGTTCGCGTTTAGCAAGTGTCCTTCAAAATTGTGTGCTGGTCGCGTTCGGTTTTTGTTCGAAAATAATCCCAAAAGAGAGGCAAAGCAACACAAGGCAAGGAACGGACTTCCTGGTCGGATCCTGTGAATTGGCTGGGTTATTGAACGGCAATGGCTCTCGAAATTGATGCGGGGCATCGTTAAGGAAAAGCATCAGGTGGCTGAGTGTTGTGTTGTAACCTTGACGGTACTCAGTGCAGTGTATTTATCCTTTTTTGGGGGGCATCTACAGGTTAACCTGAAACGGATTGCGTGGGATTCGCTGTTTTAACGTTCTTCTTGACAATCACTTAACTTCCTGTGAGAGGATTCATTTATGGAGTGTATCTTTTTCTCTTTGCGAAGTCATTCAACTGAAATTGATTGAATTGGCATTAATAGAGCTTCATTATGGTTAATGAAGCCGAGAATTTTTGCGTGGTTTTTGAAAGGTTTCAAAGTATTCGAAGGTCGAGTGTGGGAATGGTCTAGAATTTTCGGGATTCGGACTAACATATGCTTGGGGCAGTGTTTTTAAAGTTTTTATTGAATTGTGAAATTAAATGTATGTTAGATACTTGGGTAATCATGTCGAGCTAACCCTTGAAATTTGAATCGTAGTTTGATAAGTTTTCTGGGAGTTTTATTTAACGGTATTCACTGTTATGGGCCAAGAGAACTTTAAATACATGCTGTGAATTGTTTAGCTTAAAAAAAGGATATAAGAAGAATTTTTGAAGTAGATCAACAACTTATTTTCATTCGTTTGCGTTTCTGCTCACCTTGTCGCGGTGCGGAGGCTTGGTAAAGGTCATAGTTTTCTATAAAATCAATATGAGCCAATAAAACATCGACGAACTGCATTGATTTTCACGGGCGCGAGGAAGCGACAAACAGTTTCAAATAGATGCTGCACAAAGAGATACACCGTGTGTTGGGTTTCCACATAAAAATATGGTGACATTTATTTTTTGTTGCTTCACATATGAAAATCGATTATTTTTCCGGTGAAAAATATGCTCTCATTTTTCGAATTCAAACTAATCACTACCTATTATACATACAGCGGTGTACAGAATTATAGGTGCGTTATTAAAACTCGTGCAGGATCAAATTCATTGTAGGGCAGTGCTGTATTTTATTTTATATTTTTTTATAGAATTTTTTTTAAATATTTAATATACAGGGTGGGCCAAATTCACGTTTCTTATTAAAATTTTTTTTTGTTAAACAAAAGTAAATTTTTTCCATGTATTATCACTTGATTAGTAAGAACAAACATTCCCATAAATTACGAAATACAACGTCATTAAAGTGGCTGCCTCGGCTGGCTTCGCAGTACCACATTCTGTCACCCCAATTTTCCAAGACCTTGTTGATGGTTTCGGACTGCAGCTCACGGATTGCTTGGAGGATATTGGCCTTAAGTGCTTGAATCGTTTCCGGATTGTTGTTATAACCTTCACGGTTCCTCACAAAAAAATGTCCAAAGGGATCAAATCGCAGCTCCGAGGCGGCCAATCGACATCGCCAAGACGGCTGATTTGACAGACACGATTTGAGAATTTGTTGCGGAAAAGATCGATTTTGGCATGAGCTGTGTGGGATGGCGTGCCATCCTGCATGAACCAGAGGTCGTCCAAATCCATCTCTTCAATTTCAGTAAAACAAAAAAGTCGGTTAACATGGCTCTGTAACTCCCACCGTTGACCGAAACGTTGTTCCCAGCCTCATTTTTGGCGAAAATTGGTCTAATGATTATTACTATTATTAGTATGGTTGATGGTACGAGTATATTGCACAGCGACCTTTAAGATCTATTGTACCCCCTTTCAATACCTTAACACAATTACGAGTTCCCCTCAAATACAGTTCTTTTCAGAGTTTTATTGAGGGTCATGGACTCCTGTTGCGCATAGGTGAAGAAATCTGTTCTAGAGTATTGTCTCTAAGCCAGTTTCCAGTGAGAGATAGTTCTAGTGATTGCATTTCTTCTTCTGATAGTAGGTACTTGCCCAGATATCTTTGTCTTTTGTGGACTAGTTCCTCACAGAATCCCAGTACAGTGGATTCCGCTTAATCGGGACACATCGTTCAACAGTTTTTTGTTCCAGTTAAGCGGTTGTCGCAATAAAGCAGAATCCACTGTATATGTTCTGGAATTTTATAAAATTCTCCACAAAATCTGCAGAGACCTTCTTCTGATACCTCTAGTTTCCTTAGATGATCCCTGAGTCTTCAGTGCCCCGTGAACAAGCCTGTTAGGATACGGAGGTTTTTCTTGCTCATTCTGATGCATGCCTTGAACCTCTTTCGGTTATATTGCCCTAGGAGTTGTTTCTTAACCTGCTTCATTCCACGAGGGTTATTCCAGGTTTCTATCCGGTACCTTCTTTCTAGTACCCTGAATTCTTCTCTAAGGACATAGTCTCCTACAGCGCAGAATGGTTCAGAGCCTATGAAGGATTCTGATGCTCCTTTCCTTGCCACGGAATCGGCCATTTCATTGCCTTCTATCCCCGTATGGCCAGGTATCCAGCAGAGTTTTACTCGGTTTCTCCTACTCAATTCTTTGAGCTTCTGCAGGCATTCCCATACAAGTGTAGTAACACACAAAAAACAAAATAAATAATTCTTAAAAAAGGCTGCCGATACGACATAGGCAATAGTAGTTGTTCAAAGGAGTAATTCCTTTGGTAGATCGCGCAGGCAATATTAAATAAAGGTCTGAGTTTTATTTAACAAAGTATGCGCTAAACAAGCTTGGATTTGATGGAGTAGGAGTTTAGTGCCATAATAGCGGGTCGACTGTCCGACATCATTGCTATGTCGCAGTTGGTATAGTTCCTTTCAAGGTTGATCTGAACGCATCGGTCTATGGCATAAATTTCGGCTTGAAAGATGCTGGTACACTTGCCCATGGATTCGAAGTACTTTGTCCTGGTTCCAATAACTCCTGCTCCAGTTGAAATGATGCCACCATTCCACAATCTGCACCAAACTGTCACTCTCTGTTGACGCATTGGCTTCTCGACAATAAAGTGCGGGTTTTCCGTTTTCCGAGCCCAAGATGCGGCAATTTTTTTTGTTAACGTAGCAGCCGAGATAAAAATGCGCCTCGTCAGAAAAGATGATTTTTCGCCCAAAATCGTTGTCCAATTCAAACTGCTCTAAAGCCCAAACCCCAAACTGCGAAGCGATAAAGAAGCGGATGGTCGCGCACCTTCAATTGCTGAGTCAATTGGACCTTGTAAACAAATAATCCGAGATCTTTGTGGAGAATTCTCATCAAGCTAATGCGTAAAATGTTGAGCTGTTGATGTTGAGATGGATGGCGAGTTGATGTTCTTGAATTGAGTTTCACACTTTCGGCCACAGTGTTGTCCACTGGCATATCAGTCTCACGACCTTTTTGCAACTTGCCAACTTGCGAACAGCAGTCATGGTGGGTGCTTCATTTCGGCCAAAACTTCTTTTCAAAAAACGCAACGCACTGTTTGGACTACACAGCACTCACTTTGGAAATAAGTTTTAAATTTTAAAGCGACTCACTTCGTTCCGCGGTTGTATGGTACTAGAGCCTTTTTTTGTATCACTTTCGGATTCGGAAATAATACTATACTCAAATAAATTCGTATTTTATTTCACTTTCGGATTGGGTTTGAATCACAAATCAGTCAAATACTTTATTTTCAATGCTCCTGCCTTCTTCCGTTCATGTAAACACTGTCCATGCCCATTTCACTACATCAGCTTGGAGGGGAAGTCACACGTATTCTCGGTAAATCGTGTCGGTGAAAATGTTATAAAAAACGCTGTCAGATGAAATTAAGGGGCAAGAGAAGTAGGAGTTGGATATTTATATGTGATTGATTTGTGGTTTGAATGCTACCCACATTTTATCAATCATTTCCGAAAATTAAACTGTCAAATCAGAAAATAATCATTCAAAAAGGAGTCAGTTGCAAATAAATTTAATTCAATTTTATTCCTTAACAGTTTAACATATCGTTTAGTTGTTGTTCAGCGGTTTTTGGTTCTAAAATATGGTTCAAACCAGGATGATTCTTCATGTCTAAGTTGAAATTTTCAATTTCGCCAGTATATTTCAAGGTTTTATGTGGTTGGGTGGTTCATTTGGAATGCCATTTATTGCAAAAGTGAGATGTTATATCTCTTATATCACTTTCTTCCAGGGCATGAGCTCCACGCATTTACTTTCACCTCCCCCAGCTTTTTATAATCGGCATCGGTCGGCCGATGCCAGAGCTGATTGGATTTCTGACTTGGATCTGCAGATTGAAGAAATCCTTTGGCAAGACACATATTTGGATAAAAACTGCTCAATTTTTATATTAATGTCTTAATTTGATTCTATTTTGCACGAAAAAATTAAATAAATTAATCAAAACAACTTAAGCACACACAATCCGATAGCAAAGTAGTTTTCGAATGAAAATCCGTAATTGAGGACGGTTTTGACATCCGCTTTCGGAATACAAAATACCAAATTTCCGTAAACAAGTTGGCATAACTTTTAATTTGTGAAAGCGAATTGTGTGTATTTGCTATAGAGGTACAAAATACCAATTTTCAATTTCGAATAGATTTCCGATACTATAGCAATACAAAATAAGGCCCACGACTTTCTGTCAAGATTTCGAGCGGAAAACAGCTGTTAGTTTTAAAATAACCTGTAACTAAAAAAAAACACCAGATAGCCCACCCTTTACAAGCAAGTGCTAAAACCCGCCTGGACATATGGTGTAAAGTTATGGGGTTGTACCAAAGAAAGGAATAAAAATATATTGCAAACTTTTCAAAACAAAGTACTAAAAACCATCGTCAACGCACAGTAGTACAGACGGAACGACGATATCCACAGAGATTCTGAAATTGCACCAATCCAAGATGAAACTAAGAACATTGCTCGTAAGCATAAGCGACGTCTGGAAGAGCACAAAAACCCCGCTGTCCTTCCAATTCTTGATGAAAGTAACGTATTGAACCGTCCTCAAAGGACCAATCCCCTTCACCGTGCTAGGGTGAATTCATCCCGCGCTTAGTTGCGTTATTGGCAGGAACTCTCGTTGGAGAATTTCTTGCAAAACGCGTCTTAATCAAGAAAGTTAAACTTTTGGATAAGTGTAAAACTTAGTTGTAGTAAAAATATATTTAATTTGAAGGGAGGTGTTTTTCTGGGTAAAAATCCCTTTCGCTATGAGGGAACGGTCTCCACAGTGTCTTTTGAAGACTTCCACCTACCCTTCTAAAAAAACGATATATTTTTTTGGAAAGTTTATAAAAGCTGGAGTTTCGTGGGGAAAAGAGTAACGCTCTGAAAGGAGAAAAAAAAAAACAAATTTTTCATTTCAAAGTCACTGACTTGTCGAACAGCCCTTGTATTACTTTTTTATCGTTTTCGATTTGAGTTTGTAAATAAAATTGTGAGATTATTTTTTTGTTTTGCATTTGGCTTGGTGGCAGCTGAGAGAATGTTTATGACATCGAATGCCATTGAAAGTAGCTATGACTGCAATTGTTGTGATTTAGTTAGTAAAATCGTTGATGATTGCCGAGCGAGCCAAACACTCGTAAACAAAAAACACGGCTTTTGTTGCTACATTGGGAAAATATAAATCTGCCGTAGGACATCCTAATGAAAATTTGAAGGAAAATAACAGTCATTCTTTTCGGTCATTACCCAAATTTCATGACCATAGCTGAGAGTTGGAACAAATACTGCGTTAAAAACCGCTAACCGAAAGAATACGATCGCGAATACAAGCTGCCGAGATGAGATTTCTTCGTGCTGTTATGGGAATTACTCGCCGGGATAGTGCGAGAAACACGGCAGTGCGCGAGGAACTCAATGTTGTCTGTCTGGAACTCAATGGGCTGTACTTCGTTGGTTTGGTCATGTGGCACGAATGTCCACATCATCACGACTTCCGAGGCGTGCCTTGAATGCGATTCCATCAGGTAGGCGACCGCTTGGCAGACCCAGGACGAAATGGTTGGACCAGGTCCAAACACTCGCCCGGTTGCGCTTCGGCATAGCTCCTGACGAGTTAGAGTCGATGGCGGAGAATCGAGTGGCATGGAGATCCCTCGGGCATGCATTGCCCCCGCGACCCCTTTAGTGGAACATGCAAGTCACTGAAAATGAGATGAGATGAGATGAGAATAACAGTCATTGCAAATCCAAGAAAACTTTGCCTAGATGAATTGAGGTAGTCTGCCCAGGATCGCCAAGGTAGGGTTGTTAGCCTAGTCAAAAAGAAGACATTTGTATCGAATTAAAGAAGTAATGAAATGTCTCGCGATGTAAGATAAACCTAAACCTGCTCTTCACAAAAAAGTCTCTACGATAGAAAATTCTCTTCAAGTCAAGAAATTTACATTAAGTGCCTTTCTTGATATTGAAGGTGCGTTTAGACAGTCCACACAGGACCCAAATAGATTCGGGAGTATGTATGTATGTAGGTGGATTGAACAAACGCTTAGTACGCGCATAATCAACTCTACTCTAGGAGACGCAAAGGGCAGATTGAGAGTTAAGCGGGGTACACCTCAAGGCGGAGTCCTATCGCCACTCTTGTGGCTCTTAGTAGTGGATGAGATGGTCAAAATATTAGAAAGCAATGACTTCAACGTCGTGGCCTATGCCGACGATGTCGCTATTCTGGTATCCGGAAAATACTCAACGACTCAATTACGCGCTTCTTCTAGTGAGTAAATGGGTCAGAGGTAGGGGTCTGGACGTCAATCCAGCCAAAACCGAATTAGTGCTTTTCACAAGGAAAAGGTCGATACCAGAGTACAATTACCCACGTATGAATGGAGTTGAATTAATACCTAAGGAAACTGCAAACCGGGCGCAGTGGCCATGTCGGTTCGTGCGTTGAACCATGCGCATTAGACTTTCACAGTCTAGGTTCGAATCCAAGTAGAGCAAAACAATTTTCAAAAAAAAAAAAAATTGTTCGCGACTCCACCTCTTTCGAGTCACTGACAATGCTCAAAGATTTGTGGCGACCTCATTCAACGACTCCTGACGTATGTACTGTAGCGTCCTCATGCAGAGACTTCAAACAACAGAAGTAATGTTTCCTGTATGTGGAGCACAAATGACGCCACGGACAATCCAAGCCACCAACAGTCAATATCGCTGCAAAATGCAACGCATTCGTTAGCAGTCGCGTTCCATATATCATTCAGTGCAGTTTAGTTTATTCCAACTTATTTTCTTTGTTACTTATTTCCATAACGTAGAATAACAATATATATTTTCTTGTTAAACTATTACACCAACCAAAGTGTTTCAATCAACCTGACGTAGCTAAAAGTATAACTGTCTAGAAAAAGCTTCTCAATTTCGCCGTTCGGAGTCGGCATTAAACTGTAAATCCCCTCCACTCGTGAGAGAACAATTGCACGCACGTTTAGCATGTCTAGCGGTGACAGGATCGATCACCAACCAACAGCAGCTCTGGAAACAATATTAAATCTCCTTCCGCTTGATATCCACTGCAGCACCTTGGCATCGAAGACTGCAGTAAGACTAAGGGAATCTGGCCTATGGATAGCCAAGTCCTATTCTCATGTCTCAAATCTGGACAGATGGAATATATCGGACTCCGGACGGAAACTGGAAATTTTCACTGTGAGCCGAGATTCGGAATTCCCAGCAGGGAAGAATGGGATGTGGGAAAAGTGTGTGCCGAAAAAGAACTTACCATCTATACCGACGGATCCAAGATGGATGTTGGTACTGGTGGTGGGGTCTACTGTGAGTCTCGAAATACAAATCGGTCCTTCAGACTTGAGGATAGTTGTAGTGTTTTTCAGGCGGAAGTTGCTGCAATAAATTAAGCTACGGATATGAGGAAAATATTTCAGGACGAACAATCAGTATCTATGTTGATAGTCAAGCAGCCATTAAAGCGTTACAGTCAACATCGATAAGATCCAAGCTTGTAAAAATATACATCAAAAGACTGGACGACATTTCAGTAGCCAATAAGGTGACCCTCTGCTGGGTGCCCGGTCACATGGGAATTTCCGGTAATGAAAAGGCGGATGAGCTGGCCAGGGTTGGGTCACATCTCTTCGCGGGCCCTACCTGAGGCCAGCCCACCACTTAGCACCTTGCACAGGGAAATAGACATTGAGTCTAACGAGGCAGCTAATAAACGGTGGTGTCAATTATACACATGCGCTACAACTTAATCGTTATGGCCATTCTACGACAAGAGGAGATCTACCGATCTCATTAAACTAATCGAAGGGATATACGAACAGCCGTTGGGGCCGTGACAGGGCACTGCGCGATAGGAAATCACGCAGCACGGCTGGGAGTACCCCATAACGACTTTTGTAGAAGCTGTAGAGACGAAGAAGAAATAGAACTTATTCGCCACCTACTGTGTGATTATTCTGTACTAGCCGTTAGGAGGAAGGAAACCCTAGGAAGATTCTTCTTTTCGGAGCTGGATGATCTAGGGGAAATAGAGCTAAGCAAACTCCTGAGATACATATCTATATCTGGGTGGTTTTAACTTAGAAGTTGATGCATCGAAGTTATTAGGTTTTCCACGGTTTTAAACTTTAAACATAATGGACTCATAGTGGTCTAAGTGAGCCGTGACATGTTCTTCATGTCAGCAAGGGCACCCATCTACCTAACCTAACCTAAGATAAACCTAAAGAACAAAAATTGTGCCAAAAAATACTGTAGTCGTTTGTGTGTATCAAATCTACGTCCGATAGATACCCTTCGGTATCACCTCAAAGTCAGTTGAATATTCATAAAGTGAAAAAGAATGGTATGGAGTTGTTACCGAATGAAAAAATTAAATTTTAATCACTCAACGGATTCATTGCATCAAAGCCAAAACCGGCAAGGTTGTGATGGTGAACAAAAGGTTTCATACACAATTCTAATCAAAAAAGATTATAATCCCACAAAGAGAAATATTTTTTCATCCTTTTGCCTAACGATAGGAAACATTTTATTGGTTTCGAAAAAAAATCAATTTTGTTTTGCTGGCATCGGAGTTGCTTAATTCGAAGAAGTAATTAGTTCAAACGTTTTTATATATGTATGCACGTACCTCCTTTTAATCATCAAAAAGCATAGTTGCTGTGAGCATCTCGTTGACCAATGAGATAGTGTTCTCAATTTATTGATGTTCAACTTTTGCCTGACTCTTTTATCAGCTCGTATTGTGCGATATTTATGTTCAAGGCCGAGAAATAAAATTTGGTTTTTATTTCCATCATAAAATGAGACGTGAACGCAACGAAGAAAAATCACGCAACAGGTTGGGGTGGAATTTTTGCTCTAGTTGAAGAGTCTCCGCGGCGTGGAACTCTGCTAATCCGAATGCGAAATTCCATTGCCGTGGAAATATTTAAGAGCTTGTTACATTTATGATATGAATTCAGTGAATGGAGATGCCACAGACACTTTGTTCTTTGAACATTGTTTCAGTGGTAAGTAATATGTTTTGGAGTGAGATTCAGTTCCCGGAAATACAGTTCGAAGATGTAAAAGACTGTGAATATGGCAAGCCACTGTATAGTAGATACGGTTGTATATTCAGAAGGCCTGAGCCCTCAGACTGCCAGACTGCGTCAGTGTTTTTCAATCGGAAATTCTTGCTTTTCGGGACTAGGGTTGGTAGGTAGGGAAAGGGGCCTTCCTCCGGACTTGGTAGGGTTTACTTGGACCAATAAGGTTCCTTTTGTTAAATCTTTAATTAAATCTTCTCCCAGAACCCGAGGATTGTTCAGAATAGGTACAGACAAAGTGTGAAGGCGTTTCTTTCTCATATCCATCTTCGTCAATGGACGTTATATGGCTATATAATAACTACAACAAAGCCACAGTCACGTACGGGCTAAAACAGAACATAAATAGTTTTGTTGACAGCCAAACCGCCATCAAAGCTGTTATATCGGCCACTATGGCCTCACTAGCATCATTGACGAAACAGCCTAAGTTAACCCTAATTTCAGGGCATAGCATTAAATTTGGAAATGAAAAAAATTACTGGATATGTTCAAGCAGGCATTCCTCATGTTCTACTTGGTATGATCTAGACAACGACATCACATTTTAAAAGGTGGTCAGCTTTAGATTTTCCAGAAAGCAATAGCCAGGCTATACAAAATTAAGAACGAATGATCTTTAATATGGAATTCATACAGAAATCACAAGATTAGCACCAATCAGCACGGGGCAAAGGTCAAATGGAGACCACTCAGTCAGGTTAGGTAAAGCTCATAATGTTCAGTATCGCAGCTGTAACGATGTTGTAGAAACAGTAGCTCTGAACCACTCCATTTGCTAGAGCTAGACAAGGAACTCTAGGCAAACCCTTTCTTGAATCTCTTGACGAAGACAATTGAGGAATAAATAATTTCCCTGAATTCCCGGCGATGATTTTAGTGGTCTCGACACGTAACCTTTACATCCACATATCAAACGGTGTTATCTTCTTCTTCTTCTTCTTAGGGCGCTACAGTCCGAGGTGAACCTGGGCTTCACTCAATATGCCTCTCCAGCCAGCACGATCTTTCGCCAGCTGTCTCCAGTTTCACACATCAAGCCGGCCGAGGTCCCCCTCGACTTGTGTGCGCCACCTTGTACGTGGACGTCCTCTGTTGCGTTATCCCACAGGCTCAGAGTCGAAGACTCGGTGGTATCACCTATCGCTAATTGGATTCTTATAGAATTGCCATCTAACACACAAACAAATATGTAAGCAAAAGCTACTCAATTCAGTTCTGCTTCTAAATTCTCTGGTTAATTTTTTAAGACATTATTTAGACGACAAGATGTTGCGAAATTTTTTTCGATATCCTCTTGTAGGACATTTTTCAGCACTTGGTGATATCAATTAGTGCGTCGACTCCTGTTTAGTAACAACGTCTTAAGCTCGACTCATAGGAAACAAAATTACCAACTAGTTTCACTTTGTTGTACCATCTCTGAGTTAGTGGCAAAATTTAAAAGACTTAAAGAACTCAAACTCAGTTTAAGCCTTAGATTCGTTCATTAATTTGAGAACAGAACCGCACAAGAAGCTGGCCAGTTAAATACATACATTTTATATGTCCAAGCTTGTTTAAGTCTTTCAGGGCCGGTGGTATGAAAACCGTACCACATATCTAAACATTTGTCTATACTTTAATATGCAATGGAATATTTTCTATACAAATTGAGGCTCATTTGAAAAAAAAATACATCTAATCTAAGAGTGGGACATATACATATATGGAAAAATTGGGTAATTTCAGATGACTCTCTTTATGCAAAAAAATCGTGCAATTTTATTTACAGAAAGTCAGTATCATACCTCCGCGGATCGACATGAGTCGCTCTACGCTTGAACAACGTTGGGAAATATTGAAAACTTATTTCCAAAGAGAGTGCTGTGTAGCCAACAGTGCGTTTATGAAAAAAAGTTTTGGCCGAAATGCAAGTGCAAAAAGTTCGTGAGTCTGGTATGCTAGTGGACAACACTCATGGTCCCAGTCGTCGTTCGGTGCGCACAGATGAGAATGTGGCTGCTGTGGCCGAGAAGGTGAGACACAATTCACTAACATCAACTCGCCATCGATCTCAACAGCTCAACATTTCACACATACGAGTGAGCCTGAGGAGAATTCTGCACAAAGATCTCGGATTATTCGTTTACAAGGTCCAATTGACTCAGCAATTGAAGGCGCGCGACCATCCGCTTCGTTATCGCTTCGCTGCTTGGGCCTTAGAGCAGCTTTAATTGGACAACGATTTTGGACGAAAACTCATCTCTTCTGACGAAGCTCATTTTCATGTGGACCTGGGCCTAGCTTCTCAGCAACCACTCGTGTTGTGCGTGCTATTGTTCTCTCAAAAGTGAAGGGGACCTACAGTTTAATGCTGACTTCGAACGATGATATTGAGAAGCTTTTTCTAGACAGTTATACTCTTTGAGCAGTGTCAGTGACTCGGAAAAGGTGGAGCCGTGAAAAAATGATAGGTGTTTTTTCGAGATTCGAAACTTAGACCTCGAGCGTAGGAATCGACGCACCTACCCACTACGCCCCACATCACTCTTTATTGGTTTTAAATAAACCCGAATTTCACACTGACTAATTTAGTTGCCACCAATTTACCTCACAAAATTAATTATAATTTGGAGATTACCTGGGCTATTTGGAGATTACCTGGGCCAGCGTCTGACATGCACCCAGCGGCTCACAGAGCCACCCCCATGCTTGACCGTGGGTCTTCAATTTTTTTCTTCAAGCTCTGTCTTGGCTTTTCTCCACAAATGTGTCTGCCCGTCCGACCTAAATATATTAAATTTACTTAAATACCCTTATCCCGATGGAATTGGGCAAATGTCCGTTTAGCCCTATTTTTAAGGTTCCGTCTACAAAAACGGAACCTTTATAATTTCGGTGTGTCCGTCCGTCCGTCCGTCCGTCCGTCGTGTCTGTCACACTTTTTTATCTCCGAAGTTTATGAAGATATCGGCATGAAATTTTGGAATTAGGTACTTCAGACCTAGATGTCATTGCCCATGCAGCGATTTTAAAAAGTGGGGCCATTTGGGGGTGGCTCCAGTACAGGTGAAGTTGCCATTAATTTTTAAAAATTGTCGCACCCCATCGACATTTATATCAATCGACAGATCTTTCGAAATGAGGTGGAGGTTTCTTTCAACACTTTTTTTTATCCAAAATACCGTTTGGAAAATATGGAGCTCCAAAGTTTTTTTAAATGCGTCCCCCCCTGCCATTTCTAAGCCAAAGTGTTTAAAAATCTGAAAAAATCACAAAAACTTGGCTTCATTGAGTACTTTCGAGTATTCTGGCCCTAATGGTTTTGGATATATTGGCCAAAAACGGTCATTCATCGATATGCGAATTTTGAAGATCTGAAAACGCAGTTTTGAAGACCTCAGCGTGAGCATTACGAAACGATACATTTTAAAATATCGATTTATGTTGAAATTTTGAGATATCTAAGATTTAATATAAGAAAAAAATTTCATTTTCACACATAATTTCATGCTGTGTTCGGCCACTCTATTCGTTGATGAGCGTTATCTTTTCAATCTCACCCCTAAATGCCCAACAGAAATTAACACACACACTGCAGGCATGAGCAGTGATTGGGTATGTGTATGATGGAAGGGATTTTCTGTGTTGGATAAAATTGGATAGAGATATAGGTATATGTAGGGATGAAGGTTTGTTTGTTTGTGAATGGTTGATTTGGGTTGTAGTTAGAAGAAAATTCAACTGAAATAGTTTGGAAACGTCGTTTGATATTCAGAAACCAATCATCAATATTATGCGACGGAACCTCCCCGTGCGAGTACAACTCGCACTTGCCCAGTTTATTTATATTTTAAGCTCTGGTTTCTTAAGAAAGCAAGACTATTCTTCGGGTATTCCGCATGTAGTCTTGAAAAACTTCGCTGTCTACACTGTCTTAGTCACGGCGAGCATATGAATAGTAATAATCAATCAACCAAGGTGTCGTCCTATCCCAGTATTTGGTTTGAGAGGATTTCAAGTCTCAGTCGATGCAAGACGGCAAGAATGTAAATAAAAACAATGTCATGTTTGTCGTATTTGTCACAATGTCGTATTTATGCAAATCAATAACCATTCGGGCTTCTTAAAGTCTATTAAATCAAAGCATTTGAACAGAAAATTGAGAATATCAATCACTGCCCACAAGAAACAAAACAGACTTTTCAGTCGACTCTTCCCAAACATCGTTCCAGCTTCATTTTTCCAAAATAAATACCTCAACATTTTACCGAGAGCAGCAACCATCTCCATAGACGAGGGTGTAGATGCATATTTATTCACAAGTTTACTCACTTGGATGTAGATAAAATTCATCATCCATGTTTTCCCAAGTCAAACAAAAGCAGGTTGATGTTTTGCCAACGGATGTATGGAGTGTATTCGGAAGAAGCTTATCGACTTTTTGTTTGTTTTTCGTCGAGGATGATTTGAAATTTGTATTTATTTTATTAACATAACGAGATGAGAGGGGAGTTGCGGCAGAAAGGGCTCGGGCAGGTGTACTTTTCAGGAAGCTCACTATTCAACCAGGTGTTTGTTTTTGCCCTTCTTGCAAGCTGTTAAAGCGAATGGCGTATATTTTAAATTTTTTAAAGAGCAAGACCTCGAAGTTTCATCTGCTTTCATTGAATTTTTGGAATTTAATTCTCCTTTTTTCACCTAAGGGAATTCTATTCATCTAGGGTTTATTCATTAGCACTTGAGTCTGAGGATTACTCAGCGCTGTTTGCCCCTTTCTGGTGCAGAGCTTGGATTCCAACCGATGTTTGTGTTGTCTTGCATTAAGTCTTTGCGTTGTGTGGCAACCAGAAGATTTCTAGAACTACCTTCGGTGTGCGTTCTTCTTCAAGGTTTCCTCATCGTTGTAGCGGAGAATGCGCCATCTCCTGAGGGTACTGATTCTTCGAAATAGAATTTAATTTCATTCCCTTTGCTATCATTACTTAGTTGGCTTGTTTTATATATTAGCTCGAGAGCCTGCCGGCATGTGCTGGCTTACCAGTCTTTTCAAGGAATTATTACAACAGAGAGAGGAACATCTTAAGAAGACCTCAATTACGCTAGAGTGGTTTCACCCTTTTCCTGTAACAGCTCCCAGCTTTAAACGGAAACCTCTCGCGAAATTCTTTGCTTACTCATACTCCTGACTCTGTGTTTTGTCATGCTACCACAAATCAAGTCGAAGAGTAGGACGAGTGCGTGGCGTCTCCAAATTGTCAACGTAGAACTCAGTGAAAGTCGCTGAAATGTTAATTAAAAATTTGAGTTTTCTGTCAAAATTACATATTCCGTGACATAGGGCCAAGTCCAAATCGGACAAAACACAATTCCCCAATATCCTTTGCCAGGAACGCGATCACTGCTCATGTCATCAAGGGGTTGAAATGAATATAAGAATAAACTGGGCAAGTGCGAGTTGCACTCGAAATTTATACAACACAAATCTATCTATCTATCTATCTATCGAAATTTATACAACACAAAAAATCCCTACCATCATACACATACCTAATCACTGCTCATGCCTGCGGTGTGTGTGTTCATTTCTGTTCGGCATTTAGGGGTTAGATCCAAAAGATAACACTCACCAACGAATAGAGTGGTCGAACACAGCATGAAATTTATGTGTGAAATTGAAAATATTTATCATTTTAAATCTTAGATATCTCAAAATTTCAACATAAATTGATATTTTGAAATTTATCATTTCTTAATGCTCACATTGATGTCTTCCAAACTGCGTTTTCAAATCTTCAAAATTCGCATGTCGATGGTTGACCATTTTTGGCCAATATCTCGAAAACTATTAAGGCCAGAATGCTTGAAATTATTTTAAATGAAAGTACTCAATGAAGCTAAGTTTTTGTGAGTTTTTCAGATTTTTAAACACTTTAGAAATGGCAGGGAGGGACGCATTAAAAAAAACGTTGGAGCTCCATATTTTCCAAATGATACTTTGGATAAAAAAGTCTTGAAAGAAACCTCATTTCAAAAGATCTGTCGATTGATACTCGTATATGTTTTGATGGGGTGCGACAATGTTTCAAAATTAATGTCAACTTCACCCAAATGGCCCCACTTTTTAAATGTGGGTGCATGGGCAATGACATCTAGGCCTGAAGTACCTAATTCCAAAATTTCATGCCGATATCTTCAGAAACTTCGGAGGTAAAAAAGTGTGACAGACATGACGGACAGACGGACGGACACACCGAAATTATAAAGGTTCCGTTTTTGTAGACGGAACCTTAAAAAGCGCTAAGATTTCTTCCATTTCGCGATTTCAGGGAGCACTTTTTTTCAGAGGGTTTTTGAAACACTACACTGGAGCACTCATACTCAAAACTGGTCCATTGTACTGCCAGGTAGCAACCTACTTCAGAGCCGTTAATTTGATCCCAACGGCAAATGGTAACTGGACCAGATTCGATTTCACTGGGATTCGAATCTGGGACCTCTCTAACTCTCTAACTCTCCCACCGTTGACCGAAACGTTTTTCCCAGCCTCATTTTCGAAGAAAAAATGGTCCAATGATGCCATCACTCCACAATCCGCACAAAGCTGTAACTCTCTGTGGACGCATTGGCTTCTCAACAATAACTTGGGGCCAGGTGCGACTATTTTGTTGGGGGCGTGGACGTGGGCGCCGTGGCGTAGTGGGTATGTGCGTCGACTCCTACGCTCGATGTTGTCGGTTCGATTCCCGAAAAATCACATAACATTTTTTCACGGCTCCACCTCTTTCGGGTGGAAAAACTTCGTCTTGTCTTCATTAACTCTAAGACTAGCTTATTTCGCCTGTTCCTCAATCATCGTGAGCATCTATAACTGAGCTGAGAACGCGATACAATGTGCATGCCATCTGAGTAGCCTAGCAGCTGCACCGATTCGTACCATTGAAAGTAGTGCCTTGTGTATTTACATCTTCGCAACTCACTATCGTCTCCAAAACTAGGCTGGAAAACTCTCATGACAGTGCATCTCCTTGCCGAAATCAGGTGCAGGTTTCAAACGGTTCGGAAATTCTAGAACCACACTGCACACTCCAACGTGCATTTTTTTAGCGTGGCGCAATACCGTTGGGTTAATTTTCCCGGGATTACGAATTTGGTCATTGAACCAATAGTCCCTTTCGATGAATGCTGACTTAAAATGCGGACTTAAAATCGATGAAGAGGTGGTGCGTTTCGATTTGAAACTCGGATGAGACGAAGATAGCTATTAACCTTATGTGGAGAAGTCTCTTTGGCAGGTATCGAATCGTCAGCGATTCAAGGGTTAAGGAGTTTAATGCCATATAAATGCATGTCTTAAAAAAAATATGAACTTGTCCAATGCTTTTTCCTTAAATGTATTTTCAAACTTCCCTTAACAACTTCCACATATGCCATCCATGTCGAACCGAGTCGACCTTAAATCTACTTGTGAACATTTGCAAGCAAATGCCGCCTATATGGTTGTTCTGGGTAGGTGGGTATGTATGGGTACCCTATCCTCAGTGTCCTTCAATAAATCACGTCCAAATATTCCCATCGCAAAATTGTTCATCAGGAGTAGCAACCAAAATAGACAAGTACTCGTAACCAAAATCGAAAATTGGTCTAAACCACAAGCCTCTCTTGTTTACAAAACCGCTCTGTTGCCAAAATCTAACCCTATGCCAGGACCTCTATTTTTGGATTTCAATTATCTCTCATGTAATCACACAGTCAACACTCCAGAACTCTGAATCAAATTGTATCCCAATATGAGGCCCAGCAGCGACCACAGGAGGAGAGGACCAAATGCCAAATTCAATATCGAATTGCATCGACCATCCTTCAGCATCGGCAGCCGCAAATGAACAAACGACACTCGCTCATTCATTCGCACACGAGCTGCAGACACCAGGCAGCATGTGTCCTTCAGACTATCTCGAATATCATAGGCATGATATTCCATCGCGTCCTCAGGTGAATTGATTGGTACGAGGATGGATGGGTGATGATGTATCACTTAGCAGGACGTCCTGCCTGTCTTCTCCTGTGTGCACGCTTAGAGACAGTCCCAGAAGCATGACACTGCAATATTCGCTGCTGCAAGTGTGTACTGTGGCTGCTTACATTTTGAAGGTTATTTGAGTAGCTTTGCATATCGATATTTTTCAATATTCTTTCCCTTCCTGGTTGCACGAGCAACAGAACTGCGATAATTAAATCGGTATTGCTTTTAATTAAAATCAGTTGCCGCACATAAATTGACTTTAAAGCGAAGAATGGAGGGGAAATTAAGACTTGTGTTTTCAAAAGGGCGGGAAGTGTGGGTGGAATGAGTGGTGTTACTGTTTAATTTAAGCATAAATGAGACTCTGGTAAGGGTAATATATACGACATTTTCATTTTCCCTTTAATTCAAGAAACTGTGTTGACTTTAATCTTCTTTTTTATGGTTTGCACCAATAGATGTGGAATCTTCGAAAGATACTAGCGTCCCGTGTTATCTTCGTGCACAATTCGCTGGATCTCATTTTTCCTTCCGCGGAACTGACGTTAGGTATTACTTCGCGGGACTGGTTAGCATATCACACTATATGCTCCATATTGGGCAATTCCAATTTTCTTTCTCTCTCAAACTTTCTTAACTCGTTCTGGACGCTCGTTATAAAGGAGCAAATCTCTAGCCATTTGTCAGCTGAATGTGTCATATTGCTAACTAGGAGTTCGGGAGTTGATAGATTTTTTCTCGCTTTGACAAAGCGTCTGCATTGGAATATTGCGTGCTCTGTGTCTTCCTCTTCGCCCGCGCATTCTGAACAGAAGGATGAGCTTGCGCTAGTCACCACGTGATTTGCCGTTCGGCTTAGGTAGACCCTATGCATCTCTTTGGCGAGAATGTCGATGGGGACCATCTCACATGCTGCTTCCTCCAATATTGTTCGGAAGCCACTGATTGTTCTTATGGCGCAGAGTCTGATGAAAGCTTCTTTGCTAGGAAGCAATATCCTTCTTGAGTATCCGGGTCCTCCGTTGTTCGGCAGCATACCGGAAAGCGGTGTCTGCGTCTTTGACACTTTACTACTGCAGTATTCGACGTGGTTTTTGAAGTTAAGTCGGCTGTCAAGCATCACTCCTAGATATTTCAGAGTCTCCTTGGATCTAATTAGCTGAAAACCAACCCGGAAGTTTGCGTATTCCACAATCTTTCGGCTTGTACAGCATCTGTCTTGTGGTCCGAGTTATGTAGTTATGTAGTTCTATAGTCCGGGGTGAACTTGGGCCTAGCTCTCCTCAACCACTCGCGTTGTGCATGCTATTGTTCTCTCACGAGTGGATGGGACCTACTGTTTAATGCCGACTCCGAACGGTGTGAGTAAGACCATTGCCAGTGACTCGAAATAGGTGGAGCCGTGAAAATATCAAAGGCGTTTTTTCGGGAATCGAACCCTGTTGCTCGAAAGTCAAAAGAAACATATTAATTTTGTTAGTACTGTTAACCGCATTGCCGAGGTAGACGAAGTCATCTAAATTGTAAATTTCTGCCCAAGTCGTCTATGTTTTATGTTCTTTCTCGATGATATATCACAAGTGTGACTACTACTGCAGTCAGCCAAAATAAACCTAACCTAACCTAGTGGTTGTCGATCAACATTACATCTACATCTACATTCTACAGGCATGCTTTCCTTCGACCATATCTTACCGATGAGGTTGTACGGAACTATCTTCTATCATTGTCCAGATTGAGTGGACAATGCTTCGTTTGTTTTTGCCTTGATCGGTACTTAACAGTCTGTAGAAATGATTCTTCCAAATTCTCAATATCGACCAGTTGTTCATCCTCGTCTCGACAAGCTCCTGTCCGAACTGTACATATATGTACTCGTATGTATGTTTCGCCCTGGTAGAACTATCTGACATCATTCCTGGGATATCTCCTCTCTTCATAGCCGGAACCTTTCCATTCGTTTTTGAGCACATTAACAGCTCTGGCTGTTCACTGCAGTATTGCCTCACGGGCTTTTTGCTTTGCAGCATGTGTCTGCCTGCATTCGTCGTCAAACCAGGGGTTTTCTTAAGGTGATGTCGAGGTCGAGGTAGCGGCTTTAATAATGTATATTTAACAACGTTTCCACTCTTCTTCTATGGTTTCTGGAAAAATTCGTAGCTTTTTGTTGCGATTGTAGGTTTCCGAAGTCAAGTCGTGGTGTACTTTTCGACTCCGATGTTCTGTGTTGTTACATTGGCACTATAAGGAAATTATCGATGTTGGTTCCTCGGAAGGTTCGGAAATGAGTCTGATGTCTGATTGATCGTATGGTTTTTCTGGGTGATCAAAGAAGTCATCTTTGTCTTCTGTGGTGACGTGTGCTGATATTGAATTTAGCAATGATACGGATTGCTCTACGGCGCTCGCTCACAAACCTAAAGCTCAACGCTTTCTGCCTAAAGGTAGCCCGAAAGGACGAACATGCTCGCCGAACATGCTCGTGCTCGCCGCATTTTCGTCGTGTATGGACTGGTTCGCGAGCCGCTCGCTGTTGGCGAAAAATTTCGATTTTGTCGTGTTCATTGGCTTTGATGTTCGCCGTGTAGGGCCATGTTCGCGAGCAAACCTCATTTTTGCTGTGAACGTCGCCGAGTGCATATCGCGGATTAAGCACAATGTCAACAGTCAGCCACGATTTTATCGAGGAATTCACCACTTGCGCTTCCCTATCACACATGTTGACGGTTTGAAGAAACAACACGAAATGAATGTTCGCCAAATGTGTTCGCCGTGAAAGGGATAATGTTCGTCGTTTAGGGCTACCTTAAGTCTGCCTTGAACAATCGAATTCACGAAGCAATCGCTGTAATATGTGTCGCAGTTTTTAATCCTCTGTTTGCACGGCCCCTCCTAACACTCTTCATCGATTGCAGTAACATCTGCTTTATAGCAGTCTAGGGCCTGATCTGTAAAGGGACTTCACGTTGCACGTGCAGAACCGAAAGTCGTTTCCCTTTATTTGTTTTCTGGGGTTAGTAGATCCGTCCGTATCAGAGGCTGAGAGTCTTCTCTTAATGGATGATTTTTTACAGGATAAGGAAGTTTACCCTCCACTGTGTAGCTACAGGGGTCTATTTCTTTAGCTCCAGGGCGTAAGGGCCCGGAAGTCGGTAACTTTTTTCAAACTGTGAACGCCGACGTTGGCCCTGAGAAAAAGTGCTCATCCATTGCCGTTTCCATTCCACCCTCCCGACCTGACCTTAGAAAAATCCTTTTAGGGAGATGAGCCACAGATTCTCTCTGTCTCTACATCTCTCTCCTTCCATCTCTCTCTCTCTCACACACTCTATCTCTCTTCCCCTCTTTCGCTTTCAGCCGCCAACGATGTTCCACGAGAGTTTGTTACCCCATCTTATCTCAGAGGGCGCTCACACAAAACGGCAGAGAAGATCTTTTACCTGATGTTAAGGAAGTGATTCCTCGAAAATTGGCGCAGTTGAGGGGTCGTCTTTCGTGCAAACTGGGAAAGGTAAACTTGACCTCATTAGTATCCTAAAAATACACGCAAAGCTGATTCTGACGATCTGTGTTTCCAGCAGCATGGCGCTAGGTGCTTAACAAGCTCTCCAATAAGTACTGTCCCCGAGATCATGCGATTCACTTGTTTTATGATGATAATTCGATCACTTTTTGGGCATAGAAATCAACTCTCAGCCCTCTACGGGTGAGGCAGAGGTGAAAGGTGACGCCTGTAGCCATTTAGTCAAATCTGGCCAAAGACATGCAATTTCCAAATTGAATGCAAATCCCATTCCTTTCGTCTTATTATAGCAAAAAAAACAAAAACAACACCCTTTCTAGTCTTGTGGCAACGTTTCAAGTCAGAGTGTCCACGTTTTCCATCTCAGTAACATAAATATCTCGAAAAAGGCCTTGTATCCGGTTGATTCATTGTTATTCAGTGCCGGCATGAGGCACCGTCCTGAGATGTAGTCTGTATTAAATTTTTGATATATGCACATATTTATGAAGGGTTTAAGGGTATCTATGAGTCAGCAATTCAGTGGGGGTGCACAGTCACTCATCATGAGAGTGTTCCAAGGACAGACAATCGCTTAAGCCGGGAGGGGTTATCGAAAAAATGAAAATGGAAAGCACAACCTTCATCAGACCTTATTACCCATCCGCGATTGAACGCACATTCCAAATGAATAGGCAAGCCTCAGTCACAAAACCATAACAGGATAAATTAGGTACTTAAGCTCAGAGCCAACGAATGACACTGCGGGCTAATGGACTGTCACAGAACAAACTGTCAGCTAAACTCACCTTCTGAACTGAAGGCCAGTTGAGGTAGATTTAATTAGCCCGCATTCAGTGTTTGGCTCTTGCGCTTAATTCAATTTTAAATCTCCATGTGCTTAATGAATATGTATGCCATCCGGAGAGGGCACGCTCAATCTGACTTGTTAATTGGATTTAAAACTGACAGTCATGCATAAATGGAGTTCACCGTGTTGCTGGGAGACTATGCGCATAATATAATCAGCAGCGAGTTGGACTTATTCACTCGGTCACACATTCTGCACGGATATTTAATTGCTTGTTTTGTTGAGAGCTTATAATCTGGATTTGCAAATGTATGGAAAAAGGAATTAATAATGCAGGATGAGAGATGTTCAATGTTGGCGTGAAATGAGAGTCATTTGAAGCGACTTTAGAAGGGTTTTTCGAAATTTTTTCAAATTAAGAACGTATTTTGGAATCATAAGAATAACCTGTTCAGAGAATTTTAAAAGGTTTTGAATGAGGACGTGCCACTCGCCTTGACCGTACAGTGTTCTTAATTCTAATATACTGGCCTACTGCGGGCTCTCTAAACTAAACTTAATCTTAATCTATGTCTTTCGACCTAACCTAACTGATTTTATTTTGTAGCTATAAATTCGTACAATTTCAACTTTAAGAAAAATTATTTAAAAGTGCACATTTTTGCTTAAAACTTAGATACTAACTTAAAACCTACCTTAAAGTAACTTAATAACTAGCTTATAACCTAAACTGCACTCATGTATATTTATACATATGTATATATGTACATGTACATGTTGAGTCGCCCATCCACAGTTGAACGGGCGTTATGAAAGATAAGCGGTACCGCATTTCTGTCCTGTATCAGACCGTGCTTATCAAAATGGAGAAATGCTTCTGGGGGGATGAACCTCTTCATAGTATTGTGGGTTGGGGTAGTAAGCCCCGGAGATCAGATTATTGATCGAGTCCATCGCTCTGGTAGTGTGAGCTCGAACCATCTTCAGCAGAAAATTATCCACTCTAATCATGTTCGCCCTGTTGTATAGGACCTCATTGGAATATAATTTTCTGTACTGGGACTCTGGTCTTCTGTAAAGGCGAAGGCAGGTGCTAAGACAAGCCCTCTCAAACACCCGAATCTTTTCCATCAAGTTTGCACTCATGTTGAACCACACGGGACAGCCATAGGTTAGCATTGGGCCATGTAGCAGATTGCCTTCACCCTCGCATCGAGTCGGCTGTTGTAAAACAGTCTCTTTGTGAGAGCGAAAGCGCCTCGGGCTCTGGCCAGACCAGCCTCTGTATGTTTGTTAAAATATAGAAAGTGATCTAGCCAAATCCCCAGGTATCTGACTACAGTCTTTTGCGTCAGTGGTTGGCCGTGTCGTTCAACAACTAAGTACTTTCGCCAATTCTTTTTAGTATCTGCTGAGGCCTCTGCAACGGCGTTCTGAAAAGCATGGTTTCCGACTTGAAGTTGATCTTCAACTTCCAGTCGTCGCATTTTTGCATGAACGAGTCGAAATTACCCTGCACGGGAGTGGTGATGTTCTCGATCTTTGGCTCTGATCTATACACTATCATGTCATCTGCGTACGCAATTATTTGGGGAAGCGAACTTATAAGATCACTTAAGTAAATATTGAACAGGATCGACGAATTGACGGCACCCTGTTGGAGACCAGGATCGTTCGATCCTTATCAGTGAGTTTACATTCACTGCAAGGATCTTGTAAGTACTCTCCGCCGGCGCACCCATTAGGACGATTGACGTGCTTGGTTCTGCATGAGCGCCAGAATTTGGCCCACCTGCACCTCTAAACGAACCTCCATAAGGTCTGTTCTTCCAGCAGTTTGCAGTTTTTTGTACCTTGTTTAGTTTTCTGATGGTGTACACTTTGGCTAAAGCTGGCCACTAGACTAAGGAGCCGTAGGTAAGAATAGGACGTATCACGGCAGTATACATCGAAAGTGTTATCTTCGGTCGTAGTCCCCAGCTTTTGCCAGCTTTTTGAGTTTTGTTGCAAGCGTATAAGGCTATGCATGCTCTTTTAACTCTTTGCTCTCCAATTTAGTCTTGGGTCAAGAATAGTGCCCAAGTACCTGGCAGTTGAGGACAGGGTACGGGTTTGATTGTCTAGTCTGGGAAGGGGAAAGTTTGGTATTTTGGTTTTTGTCGTAAAAAGCATCAATTCGGTTTTGCTTTGTTTTTGCTTGGCATTTAGGCCGCAACTAGTAGCCCACCTACAAACCTTTTGCAACGCCCCCGCCATGATTTCACTAATCACTGAGAGAATCTTTAGAAGATTGCTACATCATTGGACGCAACCAAAAAAAAGGTTATCTAATCATTTGACAACGTTTACACTCTGTGAAAACACATCGATCTCCTTCTGAACTGATTGTGATTGTGAACTGAGATTGTGACCGAAAGTAAAATACCTTTACCCCTTTTTTTTCTTTTTTCTTAAACGTATAAGCGACTTTAACCGCCTATTTCAATCGATGACACATTCATTTTTCCCCCGAAAATTGATGAAGATACAACCATAATCGATTCACAATCTTCGCAAGCACTTCCCCCCTTCAAGCTGCACAATTGTTTCTTATTGCTTCCACTTGAGTTGTCAATTGGACAATCATCGTTATGATGAAGTGTGCCATCTGTTACCGAAATTTGCGTACAAAGAATGAAACCTCCTTCCAGTGCACGACACAAAAGATTCATCCCCGCCACCGCATAACACATCGCAGATCAGACACAATAATTTATTCCACAACGAAAATCTTTCAGTTTTCTTTTGTTGAAAATCAAAGTCAAAATCAAAATCAAATTGAATTATTATCGGGGTCGCTGAAGAAGGGCACGCACGGCACGGAGATGCAAAGTGAGCAAGAATGTTACACTTTTTCGAAGCGAACACTCGTGATGCTATCGTGTCTGCCTATCCCTCCCGCATTCGGCAGACAAACACAAAAGAATGGTGAATTCCGGGAATTTCAGAATAAATTACAAATGTTTTTACGGCTTCATAAAGCGGGCCGAGGCGGCGGGTAACCTTTCCAATTGAACTTTCAAATGAGATCGTCACTCGGAAGGAAGGGTGGTGTCCTGGCAGAAGGTGCTTTGGTGTGGAGGAAGAATTCTTGGCAGTAAACAATTTAGTTGTTTGAATAATGCTCAGGATTGATGAGAAGGGCGTTCAAGGACAATATTAAACTTTTTGTCGTGTTTCTTTTTTTCTCTTAGTTTGAAGGGCGTGCGTGAAATGCCAGCGCTTTGCGTGGGGTAGTTTTAAGGTCACATTAAACGTTAGCAGCCATGTGACCAGGTTATGGCTGATGTGTAATTGGGGCCCTTACAAGGCACTGCTCCATTTTAAAACTTGCCACAAGATTGGATCGACCATTCGACGACTATTGCAGAAGATGAATAGACGAGGAGGAGCAACAATCGCCTTCACACTTTCTCTGTCGCTACCCCGCACTAGCCTTCTTAAGAAAAGGATTTGTAGGAGTATACTTAATGAACAAATTGGCAGACTTATTCGAAATTTATGTCAGAAAAATACAGAGAAAGCTGAGTAGTACCAAGAGTAGCGACTTCAGCCGACTCTAGTGGCAAAACAGTGGTCTGAGTGAATCCTAGCAAATTGTGTTACGAAACCACCTTACCTTCCTACGTATCTATGGCTGGTGTTTCCATTCTCTTTGAGTGTCATCGATTGCGCATTGTACACCCAGGCTTATTTTTCGGGGAGTTGACTTTGGCTTCAACCGAAAAGCCTCTCTAGTTAGCATGATCTTTCGTTAGTCTCCAGCTGTGCGCACCAATTTGGTTGACGTCTCTCTCCAGTTGTTTGTGCCACCATATTCGTGGACGTCGTCTGTTGTATTGTTCAACAGCCTTGGAGACCGAAATTCTTCTCGCCGGCGCTAAATTGTTCATGCACTCTACATCGCCTTGCCATCTTAGGCGTTGGACCCGTAGATGTCTGGGTAGACTCATGCAGCTATACAGTTTGTGGTTGCATCTTCTCCTCCATAAACGCAAACAGGGCCAAAGTTCGCACGCAGAGCTTGAACTTGTAGAACCTTGAAAGACCCATTTCCTGCCTGCAGTTTCTTTTTCTCCAGACACATTTTGCCTTGCGCATGAAATTTGTCTAAAAAATTCCACCCTACATCTTGCAATTTATTCCGAAGGAGGCTCAATACCGTCTAGGAGATCCTATCCATCGTTTATTGTGAGCATGAACCAGTCAAACACCCGACAGGCACATCATCTTTTGATAATAGCTCCAAAGTTATACCCACAATGATTTTAATTCATGCGTATGTCAGTGTTAAGTTAGGTTAGGTTAGGGGGCTGCTAGTGAATTCACCAGCACACTTAGATCATGTTGGTCCATAGAGATATCAGTCTGAAACCGGCCACCATTTGTTGGCCGGGATGTGGTTAAAGTGCGCATTTGTCCCAGCAGGTGGCACGGTTCTCCGCTTATACAGAAACCCCAACCTTTGAACGCCAGTAGGAGATTTTGACTTCCAGACGGTAACACTATACAGCAGTGTGGGTTTAATGACTGATATATATAACGACTGAATGGCGCAGTTGGTTAGGTGCCTGGCCCAAGTTACAGAGGTTCCAGGTTCGAAGCCCAGTGAAATCGAATCTGGTCTAGGAACACCTGATTCTAAGTTTATTATATAATTGGGAGTGAACTCAGGCAAACATTATTTTTATAAAGTACCTTTGAACTCTATCTACGGCGTTGAAGTTCGAAAACCCCCATACTTGAGCTACATAGCTAAATATCGCTCTAGTCACAGCACTAAAGCGTCTAAATTTAGCCGAAAACTTCACGCCTTTCTTGCCAATGAAATTGTTCCAAATGCTCTTCAAACTATTTTGAGACTTGACTTCTCTTTCTTTAAAGTTTAATCTAATCTAATTCTATTTCAGTACATTCTTTTTAAGCTCTTCTGCCCCCCCTGCTAAATATCATTATTTTTTACTTTTCGAGGTTGACTACGAAGTTCCAGGTCTTGCAGTATTCTTCTAATTTATTTATCATTTCTTCAAACCTTCACGTCTTCAGCTAGTAAAATAATATCATCAGCATACATCAAAATGTTGACTAGAACATCTCCCATGCATTGACCACCACCCAAGTAGTCACGTAGGTCATGAAGGAGTAGCGCAAATAGTAGCGGACTTAAAAGGCATCCTTGTTTGACTCCCATATTCGTTTCGAATCGCTCCGACAAATTCTTTCCGTCCCACACTGTGGCGATGTATTTGTGTAAAGACTTTTCAGCAACTTCAAAAACTTCGTTAAAACTCCCGTTCTGCTTATCTCAAAGAATAGAGCCCTTCGGTCGATTCCCAGCTTGAAAATCATTTAGGACTTTGTGTTATTTTCCCATCTGGCCAATCTCTTTTGCATAATTTCAGCTAATATTTTGCATACACAATTCATAACCGAAATTTCCCTGTAAGGAAACTACAGTTCGTTTGCATTACCTTTTTTGTGAACAGAAAAGATAATAGTTCTCAAAAAACTCTTCTCAACTTTTTCAGTTTCCTAGAGTACACTTTAGCAAGCAATTTAATAACATTTTCTGGAGCATTCTTGAATACCTGTAGGGTAATCTATACTCTACCGGTGCTTTATTATCTTTTACCTTGCTTAGCATTTCAAAAGCTACTATCTCACTATCAAGATCCTCATCCACTATGAATGGTTCTGCCCACTGCATTGGTTCTGCGAATATTGCACATATCTTGGAGCCCACTCTTTAGTTTCCTTCTCGCAATTGATTGGCAAATTTCCATCAGTCGTTTGAGTTCTTTATTGGGTTAACATTAGATTCTTAAACGTTTGTAGTGCTCATTTCGTTTGAATTCACACAGCCTTTTGTACTTAAGGTTCGCGTTTTTATATGAAATCTTATCTTCCCTATCATTTGTGAGCCACCATTTTTGCAGAAGTCTAAATTATCTTTTTCTGGCGTTGAAGCATGTGTAATCATACCATTTTTGTCTAAAATCCAGTGTTCTTGTAGTTGTTGTTTTGTTTCCTACGCTTATTATTATCGTGACGTTTTGTAGAAGACGTCAGTGTTGGTGCACTTTTCGGCGTGGGCAGCACATACTTTGTCTTGCCGTCATTCACTGCAGGACCCATCTAAGCCACTTCATTCTTAATGCTCTCAAAATACCCACCGACAGCCCACTGTTTCCTTCAGACGATGTCAATAAGCAACAGCCCTTATTTTGTCATTATTTCGATCGCCCTTTACCTTTTAGCTCACCCGCGCAGTTCACTACAAGAACATTTCGCAGAACGCAGTAGAAACCTTTAAGAAAAACGATGTCTAAAATTACTAAATCAAATCAAAAACAGCATCCTCCACAAGAATTGATTTCCTCTCACAAAATCGAAGGACGCTCTCAGTTTCCATTCCACCCACACATTCGCGCAAGTAAAGGTGAACGCGAACATGTCCTCTCCTCGATCTATTTCTGTTCCTCTGAGTCCTATGAATAAATCATTGCTTCCTTGAATGTCATCCCCTGTCCATAAACCCCTTCTGCTGAAAACGTACGCAAATAACTTCAAAGCCAATCTAATTATCCGCACATCTTTCGAAACATTAACAGCGGATCGCACTCATTTAGTTTCGGTCTTCAAAAGAAATAACGGTGTTGAGTTTATTTTTAGCACTGAACGTATTCAATCGCCGAAATCGACGAGTGGGCGCGCCCTAAATCAAACAAATTCAAAGAAAAGCAGTAAAGTGAGAAAATTCTTTTGTGATTGTGAAAGTGACAAGGACATTGTTGTGCATGTGGTGAAGTAGGGCACATGCTGCCACCCAAAGACGACAACCAGAGCCATGCGTCGTCAATCAATTCATAGTTTTTCAATAAATCACGGTTCGTCGAACCTCAGCAACAGCGGTGGTCCCACAGGACCGCCCCCGTCTTCGCCGATCAACAAGGAGTTCCATCGCCGCGAGTCACTCGTGAAGCCCACATGGCAGAATGTCTGCCCCGGTCAAGTGTCACCGAAAACACTGGAGCGAGTAAACGGCATCGACAATGGATTCGAGGATCCGTCCAATGGAGCTGGCGGTGCTGGCGGCATGAATCCAAACGACTCCAACAGCCGACCGCTGCTCAGAAACCCCAGCAGAAAGGGTAGTGAGGTATACGACATCTTTGGAAAGGTAAATTGAATGTTTGCTTGTGATTCGGAGTGGGTGTGTATGCTTACGGGTGTGACTGTTGAATTGTGTGACGTTTGAATGATTGTGCTGATTCCCTTTGGCTGAGACCTGTCCAGTAGGTTTCGAATTTATTGAATTAAGATTGATTTGATTCTATTTGCCTAAGCACAGGCACATGTTTTCTTTTCCCCTGGACACGGAATGTTTGTTCGAATACTAGACGACCTTTTGGGAAATGGGTATGAACTTGTGTCCACTTAATTGCTTAGTTGAAGTCAGTAGAAGGGAAGGAACGTGTATTGCCAATGCCAATATTCTTAAACAAGTGCATTACTTTCACTCAGTTTTAAGAGCAGATCCCTATTTCTGAAAATTTGTCCAGAATCCAAGTTCACTTAACAGTCATTAGTTAAGCTTATCTGTCAGAAATAAGCTTGTGTCTTCTTTGGAATGTTTTCAAAAAATACTAAATAAAGCTGAAGAGGAGATTGAAATCCGAACGAGTAAGATAAATCAAAAGCGTACGCAAGGATTTCCTTGGTTGCATCACTGGAAGTTATTTGAAACGAGTAAGGTTTTAAGTGAAATTTATTGCGCCCCTGTTAACAATGTGCGCAGATGATTGAATTTCTTTTGCATTCATTGGCGCTTTAGGCTGATTTTTCATGTTGAAAACTTCCTACTGGCTTGAGAATTGATGTTATCTTTCATCACATTGATCAATCAATTTGTTTTTCTCTCAGATAAAATTTAGATCGTTTGAGACCAATGTTAGGTCAGGTCAGGTTAGGGGTGGTGGCTGAGCTTCACATAGACCAATTTTGGTGCATAGTGTTACCACTTACAGAGTTAATCTAAGTGTTGTGTTACAGCCAGGTTGGCTGGGCCACGGTGAACGGGCGGTTCCGTCCAAGAACGTGCCGCCGTCCTACTCACCGTCACCGTGACCCAGCCATCCTGGTTGCAACACAACACTCGTCGGACGGGACAGTTCCGTCCAAGAACGGGCGGTTCCGTCCAAGAACCGCCCCGTCCGACGAGCTAAGCCGTGCAACCGCAAGCGTGCCGCCGTCCTACTCACCGTCACCGTGGCCCAGCCAAACTAGCTGCAACAGTTGACCTCATAGCATTTATTAGGTAGGTAGGTAAAAGTGGCTAAGGTGTGCACTTAGACCAGAATTGATCCATTGTGCAGCCACATGGTTTGACTGAGGTCAATCCACCAGAGTTGTTAGTTGGAAACCATTTGGAGCCTATAATGAAGCGTAGTAGATTACTAATGGGAACCACACTGAGTTCGCATAAGTTTTCAAAGAAGTAGGCCCCCAAATGAAAGCGTCGAAGAGACGCCAGGGCCGGACAGGAGCAGAGAAGCTGTGAAACGCTTTCCACTTCCTCCTCGTCTAAGCAGTTTCTACAGAAATCATTGCCCAGGGCACCTAGTCTGCTGGCATGATTTCCTATGAGGCAGTGTCCTGTGATGACACCGACAATTATGTTGGATCTATTTAGAAATATTAATTCCTTAGATCTTCTGAGATCTAGCTTAGGCCAGATCATTCTGGAGGTGTGACACGTAGTGCCACTCGCCCATCTGTTATTTATTTGATGAGTTGCCTCTAATGAGACAATTTACAAGTTGTGAGGGGCATACCCAAGTTGCCATGTTTAGGTAACAATGGCTGTGAAGTAGCGAACTTGGCAAGCTCATCCGCTTTGCAGTTACCCGGAATGTCTCTGTGGCCTGGTACTCAACACAGGCGAATATTAAACTGATCGGCCATCTTGTCTAAAGATGAGCTTTAGTCGACTACAGCTTTCGAGTTTATAGAGACTAATTCCAGGGCCCTTGCTGAGAAGCTAGGCCCAGGTCCACCTCGGTCTGTAGCGCCGCCATTATAATTATTATTAATTCCAGGGCCCTGATGGCTGCCTCGCTGTCCGTGAAAATGCATAGATTCCATTTGAGCCAAGACAGAGCTTCAATTATCGCCATTATCTCCGCCTGAAACACGCTAAAGTGGTCGGGTAAGCGAAAGGAGAGACTTATGTTTAATTCATTAAAGAAAACACCACTGCCAACCACATCCTGGGTCTTTGACATCTCCGTAAAGAAGTGCAGGGAACCTACAAAAGATTGTCATTCCAAAAGTCGCTATCTGGAATCAGGGTTTCAAAGTGCCTGTCAGAAAAATATTGGGATAGATTTCTAGCCGGGAAGTTTAGATAACTTAGTATAGAGGAGTGGCCAAAGGGATTATTGGTACACTGGGGGGAGGTCATAAGACGAATAGCAGTGTTTTTGTCTAGTAGTCTGCCAAAAATGTCAAGTGGGGATAGGTCCATGATAACGTCCAGAGCATCTGAAGATGTGGTTCTAAGAGCACCCCCTATGCAGATGCAGGCTTGACGTTGAACCCTCCTGAGGAGATTGTAGTGTATGGCTTTGTCTAGTATTGGCCACCAGACATGCGCTCCATACAACAGAATGGGTCTAACGACAGCTATGTAGATCCAATGGATCATGTGAGGTTGGAGACCCCATTTCTTGCCTAATGCTCTTTACATACGTAGAGAGTAAGCGTCGCCTTGCGGGTACGCTCCATTATGTTCAGCTTCCAGTTAAGTCTCTTGTCTAGGATGAGCCCTAGAAATTTGGCAGCAACTGGTGCCATCATTGGTATGGGGGTCTATCGAAGGGATTTTGTATTTCCGTGTGAAGAGGGCGATTTCCGTTTTTAGAGCGTTTATGCCCAGTCCATTAGATTTGGTCCACGCCGATAGCTTAGAGAGAGCATTTTGCATAAGATCCCTGTTGGACATTTTCCCGAGATTGCTACAGCAATATCATCCGCTAGCTTATATTAATAGCTTTTATTAAGTCGGAAGGATTTTGAGGTTATTGCAAGTTTAATGAGATGATGTGGTTTCACGGAAGCCATATAATTTAGCGATTTGAAGAAAAGCTGTCCTAACGTCTTTTGTCTAGTTTCGGGTAGAGCAGGGCAAAAACAGAGGAAGTGTTTCATTATTTCACTGACCGCTGAATCTTTGCAGTTCCTACTCATGTCGGTAGAGATTAGGACTCCTTTCTTAGCAAGTTCGTCAGCAGTTTCTTTTCCTGGAATCCTTTCATGTCCAGGAACCCAAGATAGAGAGACTATTTTATTTACACAAAGTATTTGTAGTGAGTTGTAGCAGTTGTATACGGTTTTAGATTTTATAGTGTTGCTTTAAAGTGCTTTGAGTGTGACCTGACTTCTTCTTCTTCTTCTTAGGGCGCTACAGTCCGAGGTGGACCTGGGCCTCACTCAACATGCCTCTCCAGCCAGCACGATCTTTCGCCAGCTGTCTCCAGTTTCGCACACCAAGCCGGCAGAGGTCCCCCTCGACTTGTGTGCGCCACCTTGTTCGTGGACGTCCTCTGTTGCGTTGTCCCACAGGCTCAGAGTCGAAGACTCTTCGGACCGGAGCTAAGTTTTCCATACGCTCTACATGGCCTAGCCATCTTAGGCGTTGGATCCGTAGACGCCTGGCTAGACTCATGTCGCTGTACAGCCCATACAGTTCGTGGTTGAATCTTCTCCTCCAAATGCCATCAACGCAAACAGGACCAAAGATCGCGCGCAGAACTTTTCTCTCGAAAAGACCAAGAGACTGTTCATCCGCTTGGGATATTGTCCATGCCTCTGCACCGTAAAGCTGGACTGGGATGATCAAGGTCTTATACAAAGTCAACTTGGTCTTCCGAGAGAGGGCTCTACTACTCAATTGCCTTTTGAGCCCATAAAAACAGCGGTTGGCAAGAGTAATTCTGCGTTTGATCTCGGTACTGATGTTGTTTGTACTGTTAACCGCGGAGCCAAGGTAGACGAAGTCCTTTACTACCTCAAAGTTATAGCTGCCTATGGTGACGTTCTGGCCAAGTCGTCGATGTTGTGCGTCCTTTCTCGATGACAGCATATACTTTGTTTTGCCCTCGTTTACCGCCAGACCCATTTTAGCCGCTTCCGTTTCAATGCCAGCAAACGCATCATTGACGGCTCGCTGTGTTCTCCCAATCACGTCAATGTCATCCGCATAAGCTAGCAGTTGAACGGACTTTTGGAAGATCGTGCCTCTTGTGTTGGCCAGTGAGTTGTGCACGATCTTCTCAAGAATGATGTTAAAGAAATCACATGACAGCGCGTCGCCTTGTCTAAAACCTTTTTTGACATTGAAGGTCTCGGTGAGTTCGTTACCGACCTTGATGGAGCAACGAGAGTTCTCCATCGTCATCCTGCTCAGTCTGACGAGTTTGGCAGGAATGTCAAAACTAGACATGGCGCTGTATAGCTCGTCTCTATACACGCTGTCATATGCGGCCTTGAAATCGACAAATAGATGGTGTGTGTCAATTTGCATTTCTTGGGTCTTCTCCAGGATCTGCCGCAGTGTGAAGATTTGATCGATGGTGGACTTCCCGGGCCTGAAACCACACTGATAAGGACCTATCAGTTTGTTCACGAATGGTTTCAGGCGTTCACACAAAACGGCAGAGAAGATTTTGTAGGCGATGTTAAGGAGACTTATCCCTCGATAGTTGGCGCAGTCAAAGGGGTCTCCTTTCTTGTGGATCGGGCAAACGATACTGAGATTCCACTCATCGGGCATGCTTTCCTCCGACCATATCTTACAGATGAGCTGGTGCATGCGCCCTACCAGATCACCTCCAGCTGCTTTAAACATTTCGGCGGGCAGACTATCTGCACCAGCAGCTTTATTAGAATTCAGTCTCGATATCGCTATCTTGACTTCGTCTAGGTCGGGGGGACGGTATTCTCTTCTATCATCGTCCGTTGTGTTGAGTGGAACATTCTGCCTGACAGCGGTATTTGTGTCCTCATCGCCGTTCAACAGTCTGCAGAAATGATTTTTCCAAATTCTCAGTATCGACTGCGAATCTACTACTAGCTGTCCATTTTCGTCCCGGCAAGCTTCTGTCCGAACTTTATATCCATTCGATAAAAGTTTTACCCTTTGGTAAAACTTTCGGACATCATTCCTGCCATAACACCTCTCCATCTCCTCGATCGCGCGCTTCTCGTGCTCTTTCTTTTTCTTCCTGAGAAGCCGGTTCTCTTCCCTTCTTCTCTGTTCGTAGAGCTCACGAACAGCTCTCGTGGTTCGATGCAGCGTTGCCCGGTAGGCTTCTTGCTTTGCTGCATGTGCCTGCCTGCACTCGTTGTCAAACCAGGGGTTTTTCCTTGTTGGGGTTTTAAAACCCAGCACATCAGTAGCGGCTTCTCTGATGGCTCTTTGACAACGTTTCCATTCTTCGTCTATTGTTAGTGCAGGCGGCGTCGAACTTTCGGAGAGTTTCAGGGAGACTCGATCGGCAAAGTTCCTGGCAGTCTGTTGCGATTGTAGCTTTTCGACGTCAAACCGTGGTTGGCTTCCTCGAGTCCGTTCTTCTCTCGATATCCGTGTCCTTACCTTGGCTACAACAAGGAAATGGTCCGAGTCGATGTTGGCGCCTCGGAACGTTCGGACATCAAGAATACTGGAGGAGTGTCTGACGTCGATCGCAACGTGATCAATCTGGTTGACGGTTGAATGATCAGGGGACCGCCAGGTCCCTTTATGGATGTTGAGGTGTGGGAACCGCGTGCTAGCTACAGAGAGGTTTCGCCCCGTAACAAAGTCCACCAGCCTGAGTCCGTTTTCGGACGTGGTGTCGTGCAGGCTGTGTTTACCGATGACTCTAGCAAAGATGTCCTCTTTACCCAGCTTAGCGTTAAAATCTCCTAGAACGATCTTGGTGTCGTAGCTGGGGCATTGATCGTACGTTCTTTCTAGGAGATCATAGAAGTCATCCTTGCTATCGTCATCTTTGTCCTCCGTTGGGGCGTGGGCGCAGATTAGGCTGATGTTGCCGAATTTAGCCTTGATGCGGATTGTTATGAGGCGCTCGCTTATGTACTTAAAGCTTAAGACTTTTTGCCTAAGTCTGCCTCGAACAACAAATCCACATCCAAATAATCGCTGCCTTCGCTCTCTGTAACAGTCGCCGTAGTAGATATCGCAGTTTTTCATCCTCTTTTTGCCCGGCCCATCCCATCGCACTTCCTGGATTGCGGTAACGTCTGTTTTATAGCAGTCTAGGGCCTCCGCGAGTTCATCGGCTGCACGTGGTCTGTTCAGGGACCTCACATTCCACGTGCAGAACCGAAAGTCATTGTCCTTATTCCGTTTGCTGGGGTCGTCAACAGTAAATCCGTCCGTATCCGAGGCATATTGTTGCTTCTCAACTCCTTACTTTTTTACGTGGTGAGGAAGTTAACCCCACGCACAACCTCCAACTGGGAGGACAGGTCCATTTGTTTAGCCCCCGGACAAAGGGGTCCGGAGGGATCCGGTGTCGGTAGCCTCTTGCAGGCTGTGAGCGCCGCCGTTGGCCCTAAAAGGGCTCATCCGCCGCCATCTCTATTCCAAGGTCCCGACCTTACCATGGAAACCAGGTAGCTCCTGCTGACTGGAGTTGTGGATGCCGCCGTTGGCCAATCAGTTGACCAGCTCCTCCGCCGCCATCCTAAAAAGAGTGATGAGCCCTGGTAGACTCACACTCCCCCCTCTCTCGTTTGCAGCCGCCCAGACGTCCCACGAGGGTTGGTTACCCCATCTTCTGTCGAGGGTACTCGGCTCCCGGATTTCACCACGGGGAGGTGAGAGTAGGAGTTCGTTAATAGAGGCTAGGTGCAGACGCTTGTGTCTGCATGGTTCGCGTATTAACGCTTCGAAATCCTGACTATCCACATAAATATTGACATGAGTAGATTCAGGTTTAGAAGATAGACTTTCTGCTGCTTTTGTATAGCAACGAGCTCGGCTTGAGAAATGCTGCAACTATCAGGCAATTTGTAGAAAATGTCGTGGTTGAGTGTGGCGTTATAGACTCTAGCACCAATGCCTTCATTCTGCGTAGACCCATCTGTATATGTAAGTCTGGATGCTATTTTCTAGATCAGCACTGCGTACTTCCAGCACACTCTTGTTGTAATGATGATTCTAAATCTACGATCAAAGAGGGTGACGGGCTTGTGGTATGGTAAATATTCAATATTTTCTATGCCCAAAGGATTTGAATTTAAAACTATTTGCCTCTTTAAGTCTCAGTGCCGTCTTGTGGACAGTGCTTTTGACAAACAGGCAGATAGGGAGCAAGTGTAAGACCATGTTTAGTGACTCAGTTGATGTTGTTTTGAGTGCTCCTGTAGTATAAACCCCAGTATAAACTTTTTGTCAAGGGCTTTCCACCATACCACGACCCCGTGGTATGGTCTTACTATAGAGGTGTAGATTCAGTGAGTCACTTTTGGTTGTAGACCCCACTTTGATCCGAACATTCGTTTACAAGAATAATTGGCGTTCTGTGCCTTTTTTTCGTTCTTCGATATTGGGTTTCCAGCTAAATTTCCTGTCGAGAATTACACCAAGGAATTTAGCTTGCATGGAGATTGGCAAAAACATATAATTGATTCTGATAATATCCTAAGTTAGGGATTTTGTGTCTCCTAGTGAAGATTACTATCTCTGTCTTATTTGAGTTTATGTTTAGGCCGCTAAGTGTCGCCCAGCGGTTAATGTAAGAGAGTGTTCTTTCCATTAACTGAATCATAGTGTTTAGGTATTTGCCTGATTAAAGTAGTACAATGTCACCAGCATATGTGACTGCCTTCATTCCTTTATTGATGAAAGTCTAAATTGTTTTGTCCAATGTAAGGACCTATAAGAGCTGTGAAAGTAGACCCCCTTGAGGTGTGCCTCTCGTTGCATACTTTGTTAAAGTGGTATTTCCCAATTCTGTAGCAATCGTTCGATTAATAAGAAGCTACGTTAAGTTTGGGACCTAACATAGGCCAGATCATTTTAGAAGTGTGGTACATTGTCCTTTCATCCATCTATTGTTGGTCATTTGAGTCACATTTGAGTCACATGGTCACATCTCGTAACAACAGCCTGCACGTAGCAGGTGGCATACCCAAATTGTAGACATCATGTTATAGTGGTAATGTGGTTGAATGTTTTGAAAATTCCTTGGGATATTTCTATGGCCCGACACTCAGTTCAGGCGAATGTAAGACTGTTCGGCCAACGTGCATAAATCCACTGGCCCGGATGGTATCAACTCGATACTTCTGAAGAGGTGTTCTTCTGCGCTGGCAAAACCACTGCGTAAGCTTTTTCATCTACCCTATTCTTCTACTCTCTCTCTAAATGGATGGAAAACAGCATTTGTCCAGCCTGTCCCTAAAAAGGGCAAATCTTCGTCACCCTCCTCGTACCGACCTATAGCACTAGGTTAGATAAGGGGGCTGGTAGTGAATTCACCAGCACCTTAGACTATGTTGGTCCATTGTGATATCCATAGTCAGACTACTACCACTGATTAACCGCTCCAGTGATAGTGACGTTAATTTGATCCCAACGGCAAATGGTGACTGGACCAGATTTGAAAAACCGGATAAAAGCGTAATAACTTGGGTCAGTCAGTAGACTTGGGTCTTTCTTTCCCATTTTCGGAATGAACACTACCTTTGCCTGTCTCCACTGGTTCGGTATGTAACCCAGTGCTAGACTACTTCTTATTATCGTTAATAGATATGATTGCCCTACGCTTCCTGGAATAGGACTGGCATGATTCCATCCACACCTGGGGATTTGAAGGACTGAAACGAGTTCATTGCCCATTCCAGACGCCCTTTGGAGAAGATCTCCCTTGCGACTTTCCAGTCTTCATCCCTTGATATTGGCATTGGCAGATTGTTTTCACACCTTTCTATGTGAAAATTGGGTTTCCAATAGAAATCTTGCCCTCTGTTCTTCACTTTCGGTCTATCTACCGTCAGGTTTCCTTAGATACATCTGTATCTCCCCCGTTTTTGCTAGCACTTTGGGGAGCCTGGCCGGAACTGGGATATGGGTGATTGTCTCGTAGAATTTCCTAAAGCTTTCTCTTTTTGCGCTTCTTATTTCTTTGTTGTAGGACATGAGTGCTTGTTTGTAGTTTTGCCAGTCTCCTGTACGATTGGCTGCATTGTACTGCTTGCGTGCTTTGCACCGAAGCTGGATACCTTATTGCTCCACCATGGTACTGTCTTCCTCTTAAAATCCCGGCTTAATGGGCAGCTTGCTTCGAATGTTGTGATAGCTTTTGTTGTGCTCTCTTTTGGTCTAGCTCTCTTGAAAATAAGATAGAGCTTTTCTGATGTCAAGATGCTCCAGATTACTTCCTAGCAGCGATTCAAAGAGATCCCTGTCTGTATTCCTTGGACTTGCAGTTTTGCTTGCAATGCCCGTATCGTCCAGATCGATCTGTATAATTCTATGGTCCGACATAGATTGTTCCCTGGACACTTCCTAGTCCCTATCATGTCCGCTAAGCCTATGGCTATATATGGTAATGATATAGTACCTCCTGTCTGGCTCTCGTGACAAACGTGGCGTGTGAAGAACTTAAGATAACTTGCAATAAGTAGTCACCTCTGTCATTTGTGTTGGTTCTCCCCCAGATGGTGTTGTGGGCGTTAGCATCACATCCAATCAGGGGCGACATTTGCTGCCTGTTGCAGTGCTCGAGCAGTTTTTGTACTGCTGCTAGTACTGCCAGCCCATCCCCACCACAGTACCCCGATGCGAGGATGACGGTTGGCTGCCCACCTCCTGCCATGGTCAGGAGCGTATTCTGCAAGAAGAACTTTTCCTTTATTAATGCTTTACGGCTGCAATGCCTCAGCCGTGGCTGTTATTAGAAGAAAACACCCCGAGTCTTTGGAGGATATTTCATCCTTCTATCGTTGCTTAAGTTGTTAAAATCTTTACTCCGAGTATTACTACCTTTGTTGTTCTAAACTTCCTTGAAAGCTTCTAAAATATTCCAAAATCATATTTCCATTCATTAAAACCATCCACCGCACAATGCTGCTCACAACAAATGAATAAATTGATTACGTGCAAACTCGTTAAGGAAAGCCAACTCCAGCTCCTCCGACTTCGGTCTCAGTCCAAAGTGCACAATGGACGTGTAAGTGAATTCATGTAAATTAGAGAAATTAATTAAAATGGTAATTCTAATCATGCCCACAGCCTGCACAAAGATACCTAGTTTATGCGTGCAAATCCATCGCAGAGCGGATCTTATTCTCGGGAAAATTATTTCGTTCTTTTGCGATTTCGCTCGGTGTGCTTGGAAATAATGTTGATGTTGGTTTCATTTCGCAGAACCACAACCAGCAGATGGCGAAATTTCACCCGGTTCGAGTTGATTCGTTTCCTGTGAGAGTTCTGATGCAAAATGGTTTAATTAGATCAGACGACTCGGGAGGTGACATCATTTGCCGATACAGGTGCGGAATCTATACGAGTGTGTACTCGTACTCTGCCCACTCTGTTTAATTTTCTTCTTTAGAAAAACCATGGGGGCTCGTTCGGGAAAAAGAATTGCTTAATTAAGTCTCAGAAGAAAATGCTCTTTGAAGAGTTATTTTCTCTTTGATGAGGTGGTTGGCTCAAGGTTTTAATTTTTCCCCAGTGGGTGAGGATTATGAAATCATAGTCATATCTCAAGGAGTTCTCCTTTTCACAGGATTTGCCTTTGTCGGTGTGTTATGAAACAGCTTATCAATTGGGTTGGTTTTTCATAATTTAAATATGACCTGGGTTTCATCAGTTCATCAGCTTGAGGCCAAGAAAAGACGCCAGAGAAATGTAGCACTCTTGCCCTCTCTAAGTGTTGCAGTTGTCAGGCATAGGAGATAGGACCCATAGATGATTTAAGTCTGAGCCAAATTTTCGGGCACACTGTTTTCAGTCCTCAAGACCAAATTGTTGGCTATCACTTTTTTTTCGGAGGATTTTTAAACACGACTGGAGCACTCAGACTCAAAACTGGTCCATTGTACTGATAGATAGCAACTTATTCCAGTGCCGTTAATTTGATCCCAACGACAAATGGTGACTGGGATTCGAACCTGGGACCCATCTAACTTGAGGCAGTCACTTAACCAACTGCGTCATCCAATCGTCGTCGGCTATCACTTGATCTCTATACTTAAGGTTTGGTCTTTCTTTACTTCTCGAATCAGGAAGCTTGGATTCTCTCGGCATATTGGTGTTTATTCGGTCGATGTGGCTGGACTCGTTCAGTCGACGGACCTTTGCTTTCCGAACTATATTCACATTCTTGTACAGCACGTGAAAGGGGTTATGTCTTCTCCTCTATTCACCTTAGACCAGCTTATTTCGCCAGTTCTTTAATCGCCGTGAGTACATTTATAATGGTCCGCTGCGAACGCACGACAATGTCGATGTTATCTGCGTAAGGATCTCCAGCTTATTGACCGATTTGTAGGAGATTCTGCCTTCAGTGTTTACACCTGCCCATCGCACTACTTTCTCCAGAATTGGATTGAAAAAATCATACGACAGCGCATCTCCTTACCGAAATCCTATTCAGGTTTCAAACGCTTCAGAAATTTCAGAGCCGTACTGTGCGTACATTGCGTATTGACACAGCTGGATCAATTTTCTTGGTTTCCCGAATTAAACCACTGCATCGAATAGTTTCTTGCGATTAATGCTGTCGTATGCAGCTCTAACATCGATGAAATTATGATGCGCATCGAATTAAAACTCGCTGGTCTTATTCAGGCTCTATGCGTTCACAGAGTACGCTGGATAGGATCTTGTAGGTGACATTAAGCAAGGATATACCTACAAGGTGGCGCAAAATAAATCATTCTATCAAAAGATGTTATAATTTGTGCAAATGGCGTCACACATCAATCATATTTGACATTTGTGAACTAGACAGCTGCAGTATACAAACAGACAAACAAGCAAGAAGCGTGGAATAATTGCGTCGACTTTTTTTTACCAATAATCAGTTGGTGGTGTTAGCGCATGTCGCGCCAACTGAGCAAACATTCCGGCGCTTAGCTACTCGACTCGAACAGACTGGAACCACCGTATACCATACAGGGCGTGACCGCCACCGAACTGATCGTTCGGCCGTGTATATCGCGGCTGCGGCTGTCGATGTCGCTGAGAACGAAGGCCCAAATGGGCCACGCATTTGGGTATCACAAGACGGACACTACAGCGAATTTTAGTGAAAGACTTACACATGTTCCCATACAAAGTGCAAACAGTGCATCAGTTAATGCGTCCTGACCGTCAGTCGCGTGTGAATTACTGTCAAGCCATCCTCAATCTCAACAACAAAGAGGACCATTTTGTGTTAAAAATCATCATGTGCGACGAGGCGCATTACCACTTAAGCGGTTACGTCAGTAAACAAAATCTTCGTTTCTGGGGCACTAAAAATCCGCGTGTGATGTACGAAGAGCCATTACATCCACTCAAAGCCACTGTATTGTGCGGCGTTCACGCGGGAGGAGCGCTTGGGCTACGGCCCATCGGCAATACGGTCACTGTTACTAGCAAACGCTACAGGGTCATGGTAATCGACTTCCTACTGCCGGAATTGGATGAGCGGTTAAACAGGTGCGCACATCCAGGGTATTTGCTGAGAAGCTAGGCCTTTTGCGGGAAAATCTCGTACGGCTTTCTACCATATTAGGAGCTGTCGCAAAGTCAGTGAATCGAAAGCTTTCCGATCACTCCACCGATGATGTTCTTCTTACCGATTTTCGCGAATTGAACATATGCGTTAGACTAGTTTAAGCCTAGGTGTGCGTTAATTCAAGACACACTTCGAAACCAAAATAATAATTTTTTAAATTAGCTATTTTTCAAAACCTTAAAGTTTACTTCGTCAATTAGCACAAATCGGATTGAAACTGCTCATTATTTCAATCACTGAGCTTCTGACTCGAAAGTCTCGTTGTGGAACAAGTCCAGGCTCCACTGGGCTTCGTAAAAAATAATATCTACAATCACCTCCTCAAGATCGCCAACGAAAGATGGACAAAGCTGGAAACATGTGTCCCATCCAGAAGCTTATGGCCTAACTACAACCAAAAGAGAACAAAAGACCTACTCAATAACAGTAGAAGAAGTATACCCAGAATTATAGCGGTCTGTAGTGGACACTGGGCTGTTGGCAGGCATGCTGAAAGACTAGGCAAACCATTTAACTCACACTGCCGCAGCTGCCGGGAAAAAATCGAGCCAGAAACCCCCGAGCACTTTCTGTGCAAATGTCCAGCTCTAGCTAGAGTCAGACAACGCACTCTGGGCAAATATACAGGGTCATCCAATTTAAATAAAACACAGTTACGATTTAGATTTCGATCTCATTTTTATTCTTATATGTTGTTTGCATCTTGCCATTATGAATAAAATAAAACATCCTTTAAATGTCCTTCACGGGAGTTCTTGCAGGACACGATTCTTGTCAGAATGCGATGACTTTTTCGAAACATTTTTGGCAATAACTCGGCCATTTCAATTATGTTGTGTGAAAATTGGTAAACTTAACACGGATGTTCAAGCATCCAATCGGGGAGTCTGAGTGTTCCAGTAGAGTTTCAAAAATTCTCCGAAAAAAAAAATGGGTAAATGGGAAAAATCGGCGTATGTTACACGCATTCCGTGGTCAGCTGGCTTGAGTGAGTTTAACTCTAAAGGGGTGTAGATGAAAATCCAAATGTAAAATACGCCATAATGTGCTGTATCCTGTGGGAAGTTAATAGAAATTTCTTCAACACTTTCACTAACGGCAGCCATATTTTCTGCAGAGCGTGTATT